>OY728165.1:1602835645-1604078483 GCA_963277665.1 Viscum album | reverse complement strand
AAATAAGTTTTTTTACATTTATAAACACATATTTTTCATTTTATAATTTATTTTGTATTATTTAAAATGCAATTTCTTAATACAAATAAATTTAATATTTTTAAATTAATATGTATCACTTAATAATTAAATATTAAAAAAGGGTTTAAAATTTAAAATAATTATTTACAAATTATAAAATAATAACTATGTTATTTTTTTGTCATAATTTATAAATTACCTTGTTAAAAACTAGTTATCGTGGTGAAACCCAAAATGGTGAAAAACCATAAACCTAAGATATAATTGAAAAAATATGATAAAAAATGTTTTAATTGAGTGTATGAGGTATTTTTGGACCGTATATGCCTTAATATATTTTAGTTATCAATAATTTATCTATTTTCTATAATAGTGACATTATATTATTGAAATTTTTGATTATTTACAAAAAATGCCACTCATTCTTACTTTTAAAAGGGGAACCCCCTCCTTCCCTAACCTCACACTGAAACTCCAAATTTTTGGTTTGAAATCTACCCAAACCACTCATACATACTTAGATATTCCGTAAATATATTTTATTAATCTCAAAATACTTCATCTAATTTTTTTTACAACCCTTTACAATGGAGATAACCCAAATAGAAAATTATAGATTTCTAATAGTTTCCGCATCTTATATTTTTTCATTTAATGATTTTATTCTTTCTCAAATTTTGTTTAACCATATCAAAATGATAAAACCAATATCCTTGTTATAAATTTATTTAACTATAATTATGTTAAAATCATTAACCCCCATTCCCTTTCTATTAAGAAATATGAAAACATTAATTATGAATGTGTACGGACAACCGCCTTTACGATAAACATGTTTTTCTATTACTAAAAAGGCTATATTTAGATTGTATTTGATAATTATATCTGATATATGTATAAAATATATATCATTAAAATGGTTTTTAATGTAATATAAAATTTAATAATAGTAATAATTTAATCCATTGATATTGATAAATGGCACAATACTAGTTCATCACAATTCTCATCTTAAAGAAACATGACCTAAACTCCCATTACAATATTATTACATTATGATTATGTATAAAATATAATTTTTTAGTACATTTAATGATTTTTAAAATGATTATATTTGGGATTAAAAACGAATTTCAGTACCTCTTTTTCAAACATAGTTCAAAACAATCATAATTATTTTCACTAGATATTGAAAAATGATTAAAACAGTCGAATGCATGAAGTGAGTTTCTTTTAATGAATATTATAAATTTAAATGTACTTGAAAAAGGATTTAAAATTGGTAATTAATATTTTTATCATTGTGATATATGTTTTTTATGATCTTTTGTGTAAATCAAGGGTAGACGTAATAGATTTTCTAACATAAAGAACATTCTTCGAGTATACAAATTCATATTAAATTTATTTATTTTATGAAATTACATTTTTAACATTGTTATAATTTTTTTGTGTAAAAATAGATTATAAACAAAATTCATTTTCCAATAGGTTTCATTTTAATTTTTCATAAAAATGATGCTTTTAAAAATAGCTGTCTTACTATGAAATTTATAACAATGAATAAAATATATTTTCAAAAAGATATTTTCATGATTTGGTTTTAATTATATTTAAATTATATATCACTAATGGATCTATGTTTCATGTTCCACCTTATATTTTATTTATTTATGTCATTATTTTAAGAGATCATGGTTTTTGTATCAAATGGTTTAATTCATGATATTTTTTATATCATTTGGATGTTTGATAAAACCCATGTTACATCCATGTTCTCTTTATGAAAAGAGAATGATTTACTTTTCACTGTTTTATGAAACCCATTTTAATTTGAAATGATCATTGTGAATAGTGAATGATTTCAATTTGGATTCTTTAGGTAACCCATGTTTTCATGGGTTATTCATGATGTGAATGATTAATTATTTTAAATAAGCACACGTACGTATGGGTAAATGATGGGTGGGGTCCTTTATTACACTCTAATTCACCAAAAAAGTTTTTATATCTCATGAGACGTGTATTTGTGAGTTCATTTTTATTGATCATAATCATGTTCACTAATTATGTGGTCGATGGAAGTAATATTTCCCTATAGTAATGTTTGTTTTATAATTAAAGGACGTTTTTCATCATGATATTATGTTCTCATGATTCATGGTTTATGTTAAATGGTGTTATGACATGTTATAGTTATTTTATTTCTTTGTTAATCTTTTGTGGAATCATGTTCTCATACCATGAACCTTAAAGATCAATATTTTTTTTATATAACTTATGATGTTATAATATTTATTTTACGGTCATATTTTTTACATATTATAAAGAAATCATCCTTGATGAAATTTTTAGTCACCAATTATGGAGAATTTGGGATCAACCCTTATTATGTATTCATTCCCCATTTTATTAGTATTCAAATAACCAATTATATTATTATAAGACGGTATTGTGTGTGATTTATTTAAGGATAAATGATAATTAGATCTGTAAAATAATATTATTGTTATTATGTCTCTAAATACACTAAAACTATCGCTCATGAGGATATTATAACTTATTAAATGTAATGTATCAAATCATGAAAAAATTATAATATAATGGTATATTAGGATTCGGTCTCCATATGAAATAAATGCAAACAATTAGTAGACTATATAGCTTAGAAAACTATTTTGATGGAAAACACAATTTGAATCTTTAAAGCATGTACCGTAGTCAACATGTATTCATTATGAATGAAATTGAGTAATGATACATTATTTAACTAATAAACCATGTGTATTTAATACATAAAACATACATGATGGATGCTATGTAACTACTAGGTATCACGACATATAGCCTTTATAAATACCATGTACATCATAAAACTTTGTGTAAAGTACATAAATTGTTCCTAGGAACCTGATGAAAACATCCAATAATGTTTCTAAAAAACCATGTGGCCAAATTTTACATGTCATGAACATTTTCTCTTTATGAAAAAATATTAAAATTATTTAATTACCCCAATAAACCTTACCTACATGAGTTCTGTGATTCATTGTATTTACATTAAACATTTATCATTAGTTTTATATTATATCAATGACTTAATTAATTCTAAATAATATTAAAATCTAAAAATCATATATGGTCACTACAAACTAAAGACTCTTTTTCCTTAAATCTTAAAAGAAATTTAATTTTCATATGTTTAATGTTTCATTAATATGATTGTACATACCCTGAAATTATGACAAATGTTGTGTAAGGAATTAACCTTAAACATCACATAATCTATTACATTTAGACTAGAATTAACATTCCTTCTTTCCCAATGATATTTTAGGTCTATAGATTTAGAGAATTACGTCATAACTCAAACATAAAAAATTAATATATTACATGTAGCCCCTTCTACTCAATATCTATTCTTTCTATAAAACAAAACTTTTTAAAAAATATGACTTATTTTCAGGAAAAATTTCCCAATTTTCATCTTGACATCATCCATGTCACTAATTATCCTTAAATTCAATAAAAAAAATTAAACCCTATATTAAGAACAAAACGTTCATTAAGGGACATAAAAATAAAAAAAATTGTTAGTCCAGTGAAAAATACAAAAACCAATGGAATGTTTAAATTTATCTCAATAATATTTTAACTAATGAAATAAATAATTTTCAAATGAAAAATATACATAGTTATTTATCAAAGAAATGAATTTAAACTCATAACAAGAAAATAAAAAATTCTTTATGGAAACTTATATAATTGTATTAATCATCAGTGTCATAAATAACAAGTTCCTAGTTAAATCCATAAGAGAACCTCCTAGATGACTCATATTCTTATTGTCTATTATGATAATGATCGTTACTTAATTCAATGGATATTTATTTTTGTTCAACTATCGTATGATATATATAAGGATCACTCAATTCTACTTGGGCACACCTAATGTATAATCTTTATTAGGTACACCCATGAGATATTATGGACCCAATACATTGCATAAGCTATATCAGCCTCACATGTCTCACATATAATAATCATTTACCTACAAAAAAATTTAATTATAGTACCTTTTCGGCATAAAACAATTCAAAAAATCTTCTAAACCCATATGAAAAACACAATTGGATATCAAAATATGCATTTTGTTTAAAAATTCCATTTTAACACCAAAATTCCATGAAAAAAGGAAATATGGGTTTTATATGAATAAAAAATCATTAAAAATTTCTTGAGGAAAATAAAACTTCCAATTTAATTAACATTAAAATATTTTACCTTATATAGAAAATTATTTTGAAAGATCATTTTTGATATTTATTGAGAAAAATATGTTATCCATTTCAAAAAACATATTTAAAAGACCTGCCAAATTCTAAATGAAACATTTTAATTGAAAAAGCCATGTAAACATGTAAATTAATATTAAAACCACATATGTTTAAGGATGGTGGGAAAGAAATTCATACTGCATAAGTTAAAAAATATACATATCATTCCTCTGTTAGAAAAGTGAAAAATTACCTCCTTTGGAAAATGAAAAAAAAGTTTCAAACCATTTTGTAAAAAGTCATCATGGGTAAAAATGGAATTAGAAAATCATAATATATTAGTCAAAATCATATATAAAATAATTATATAATATGTAATTTTATGAAATAGACACATTTAAGGGAAAATTTAAATTATAACTTTTTAAATAAAGTTAATTAAAATCATTTATTCTATATTAAATATTTCTTTCATAATAAAGAATCATTTTTTAAAATAATTAGGAAAAAATTAAATGAAATTTATATTTATTAGGGGAATCATAATGATGAGAAATTATGTTCATTTTCTATATATAGATATATGAATTCTATATTTTCATTATAAAAATACTTGAAAGGGGAGCTTGAAAAGAGGAATTTTAAAATATAGTATCTTACTTTGAGTCTGTACAATCAAGTACCTAAATTAAAAAAAAGATTATAATTTTCAACATTCTTGTGAACATTTTCTAAGATCATAATTTCTTTATTTTTTTAATACCATATTATATAAAATTACTCAATCATTTAAACATGTGTTGGGGATTTTGAAGATATTCAACTAACATGTCAATAATATCATTGGTAGGTTGAAAATTGTAAAATAGGTCATTATTCGATCATATCAAGATTAATAATTGTGAAATTATCATCCTTTTTCTAACTCAATTATATATTTATATCTAGTTATCATATATGGTTATGAAAAATTAACAACATTACAATCATGGAGATGACATACCGTAGGTATGCATGAGTAATGTTTCAAATTTTCAACAATCATTATAGAAAGATGGTAAGTATTATTATATAATATAAAAATGATCATAATTTAGTAAATATCATATTACTAATTTAAATATAATTATATATTTTATCCTTATTATGTGGTGTTGAAGAACAAATCACATCACTTTGTGCAGATGGTAGTCTAATTGTACGCATGAACAATGTTATCATTTTTTAGTGAATAGAAATATAAAATGTAAATTGAAGGATTATATTTTAATAATGATAAATTTTTTTATATCATATATAAAAATTAATTACATAATTATAATCATTATGTTATAGATGGTGATGAAAAATGAATTACATCATTTCGTAATTTCATTGTCTTCCGTACACACGAACGATGGATTCATTATATATTTGATGGAATATGAGATAGATATAATTAATGATATTTGTTTCTAACGCTTTGTTGGGGGTGCATGTTCGTCTCGTTCGGGGACAAGGAATGTGGTTTTTTGTTTCCCCGCATTCCTGCTTTACAAAGGCGGGTGGCGTCTTCTCCTTATTCAGGGATGTATACTCATTGATTGAAACGAGATGACGGGATGTCGGTTCATCCTTTCATGGATTCCTCATCCGAACTCGAAAACTAGTGTGGATCTCCCTCATAGTCTTAAGCCATTGTTCGTGAAACTCTTCCTGGCTCTATATCTTCATGGACACCAGTTAATTATGCTGCTTCTTTTAGGACATTCTAAGGGGTCCGGTCAGGGCATCAACCTTATGTTAGGGGAGTAGTCATGCTGGGAATCACTCGCATGTCTGGATGCTGGGTATTGGTGTGTCTTTCTTTTGTAACTTATTACATGGCTTCTTGAGGGTGTGGAATCCCGAGGCATCCCACACCGAACACGAGGAATTTTATTCCATGGGCACGTATCTAAGGTTTTCCTCAACATCCAATTTTAAACAAAGGGTATGTCGCATGTTTAACATTTGACATAGTATAATAGGACTGATCAGAACACTAACTAGAGTGGATCAGATGGAGAAACCCCTAGAGGGATCGGAAATATTGGGGCCAACACGTGGGTGTCTTCACAAATGTGGTCAAACGGAATGGGGAATGGGGTGGAATGATTCCACTGGGATATGGTGGCCTAGGTAAGAATTAGTATGGATGATGGAAGGTTTTGTGAAAGGGGTGGTGAATGGGATGGAACCTTCATGAGGATGACGATGGTTTTGGGCTTGAGCCTCGAAGGGGATTGTTATGTATCCCCGTGGAAAGGAATCAAAGTCCTTGTAGTTATTATGATGACTTCTTATCGCATATTTGGGATCATAATGGGTTACTGCTTAAAGGACAACAGCTTACCGTTGAATAGAGTGACAACGACTTACCACTGAAAGGAGGTCCACATTTTAACGTCATGTGGGACAGGGGTGAACCGACGTGAATAAGGACCCGGGGTCTAGGTGGATGGTGGTGTTGAACCACAGGGAGGCTTCCTATATACCTTTCCTTGGTAGGGATCAATGTCTGCATAGTTCATGATGGTGTTGTGGGGCCTATACTCTAGGTTGTCGGGGGTGTTGTTGAACCGACGCGATGGAGGTCAGAACGACCGAGGTGGTGGTATTTAACCTTGTCGAGGCTTCCTACATACCCTTTCATGGCAAGGAGCAAAGACCACATAGTTAAAAATGGTGGTCGGTTAACCAATTTGAAGATGTTCGGATCGATAGGGTGGTGGTATTGAAACTTGGGGAGGCTTCCAACATACCATGCCATGACATGGATCAAAGTTCTCTTAGTTTGGCATGGTGGTGTGGGGATTATACTCTAGGCTTCCCAGGGTGTTGGGGAACTAATGTGAAGGAGGTCGAAACGATTGGGGTGGTGGGATTGAACCTCATGGATGCTTCCTACATACCCTGCCTTGGCAAGGATCAAAGACCACATAGTTCAGAATGGTGGCATAGTTGATGGTTACTCTAAGCACATGTGAGTCGTGCTCAGTGTGAGAAACAAGAGGCAATAAGGAGCTGATGATCACATCGTGAAAGGTGTTTTCATGGGATGTGAGGTGGTGATTACCCGTAGAGAAGCCTAAAGAGGAAACAAGGGCTTATTCGTTGTCCACATCCCAATGGGGTAGGGACTGACTCCATGATAGAGCCTCGATGGAAAAAATTTGTAGTGGGAGAGGGATTTGTGACTGAATAAAGGAGGGGACCAGTATCAATCCTTCCCTTTAATGTCCCTGGGGACTGAAGATGAAATGAGGAGTAGGGATTCCACCTCGTACTGTAAAGATAGGGGTTTACACCGAGATGGTTGCCCTTTCCCCACAGAATAACGTCACTTCGATAAGGAGGATATCATCCCCTGTGAGGGGTGATCCCATCCCCATGGAGACAAGTGTGACTGGAGAATGTCCATGGTGGGGGGGACCCCATGTGCGAGGTATGGGGATAGGTCATAGTTTAACATCATGTTCAGATGACGAAGGTGCTTGGTAGTTTAACGCCCTGCAGCTCGGACGAGGTGGGTTTTCTCCACACCCTTAGGACTTACATAACTGGTACCCTCCACTCCATGGTGTAGAGAGGGGATAGGAAAAGTTGTGGTGAGAGGGTTTCATAGAGAAAATCATCAAGAGGCCCACATTAGCATGGTTATGCGAATAAGCGACATCCATTAGCGTGCCTATGCGAAGAATCAACAGCCATTAGTGTGCCTATGCGAAGAAGCATTAGGCGAATCAATGAAATGAGAAGTATTGTCCAAGGGACTTTGAAGTCACAACATGAAATCCTTGATGGTTTCATGGGAAAGGAAATTTCCAAGTAGAGCGGTTCATAGGTAGGGGCCTAGTGAAGCTCTGTTATTTCACGTGGAAGAGGGCACTTGCGAAGGGGTGTGCTTCGCAAAGTGGGGTGCCTTAGCATAATCATAAGACAGAAGATCATATGGGAGGTGCTTCGAAAAGTTTAAAGGGCTTCATGGAGCACTACATCGTGGAGAAAAATAGCCTCGTGAAGCTTGTTGTCATGACGCAATGTTCATCACGAAGTACAGTGACTCTGCCTTAGCATGTTGATCATGTGTACATGAAGGGTGTTTTGAGAATCATAAATTCTCTGTGATGACGTGAGTCACCTTGGGGATCCCTTTCCATCACGATGGACCCTACGCTTTGTGAAAGGAATCCCTCTTGAAAAAAGGGATCAAATCGAGACAAAGGGGAGGTAATTCATAGAGAAGAAGTACCTCGCACAACTCATGGTTCACAGAGCAGAAGGATTCTTTGCAATTCGAGAGCTGGGAAGTCAGAAGGATGGATTGTCCATCATTTGGGATCAGGATTGTCCAGGTATTTATAGGCAAGATTATCCACCATCCGGAGCATAGGCGGTGCGAAGAGGGACTTGGTTGCCTCACGACGAGATCATGAACGTCAAATGTAGTCACGGAGCATCCCGCCTCCTAGCTTCAGGGTGGCCTTGCGAATGACAAATGCATTCACGGAGCATCCCACCTCCTCTCTTCGCAGTGGGCTCACAAACATCAAATGTGTTCATAGAGAATCCCACCTCTTTGTTTCATGGCGGCTGTGCTGCTGGGGGGACTCTGAAAATTGCTTCGCGAGGCAGTTAATGGTGCCATCGTTTAGGCTTCTTCTCTGATCCCGAATTTTGGTGACAACAAATTTACCCCCTAAAACATGGATCTACGAAGATATCAAGGGTTGATGTCTAAGGGTAATTAGGGAAATACTCGGTCGTTCGCGATGGTAGCTCGAGAAGAGGCCTCGCGATGCAGATAGGGGATGCACAAGCCGAGCGCGCTGCAAATATCCCCGCTAACTGGACGAGATGTGATGTTCTGATATCTGTTGCCTATAAATAGTGGAGTTTCTCTCTCTTTTTTCTTTTCCCTTCTTCACAAATTCTTCCTTTTTTTCTCTCTATTTGGGATGCTCTAGTTACTCCGCAAGTGTTCTTTGCAAATTGAGTCATCGTATTGCACAGCGAGTCCCCGAATTCATGTTTGCGCTCTGTGATCAGGTGCTTGAATGCCTAGGGAGTGCTCTATGAACAGTCTTCATTAAGAGGATTCATGAACGTGATCTACCAACGTGCTCTACGAACGAGTTTCAAGAACCAAACAAAAAAAATCATATGACTTCTAGAACTGAATGTCCCACAAAGAAGCTGCCTAGGGGGTCCTTGCGGATGCCGCCCGGAGGGATGAGATGGTGAACAGTCTAGGACTATTAGAGTTAGTCCGTAGCCACTAGGACTGTAGTTCATTGGTGGAGCTGCTATTAGAGAGACAAAATAACTACCCATTGTGTAGAAGGTTGTTCTTGTATGGCTTCGGGCAAAGGGATGACGTCCTTATACCTGAAGAAAGTAGGGTCGAGCCATCTTACTGGATCTGGAGCACACCGTGTGAGCACCGTTGGTTCAGGGTGGCCGATGGTCATGCCTGGGAGGACGTCACACCTGTCATTATTGACTACTTTTAAAAGCTTCTGAACAACGTTGATGGGAAGGCATTGCATCTGGACACGTCCCCTCTTCTTTACCAAACTATCCTCAAGGCGGCACTGGGGATCCCAAAGAAGGGGTGGTCTGAGGAATGGGACCTGCACCAGGGTAGCATCTTTATGGATGATTGGGCCTAGGCATACTGGGTAGGCACCTCGTGCAAGGAGTTTGGAGCAGTTCTGAGATGAGTGGGCATGTGTGAGGAAACTTGGGCTTCCTAGTTTCACATCCACTAACCAAAGGAACTAATGTAGGATCTATTGAGTCAGTGATCACTGGGGACCAATACCACCCACCTGCATCATGGGGAGGTTGGCATCAGCTTATGGGATTTGTATCAGATCTCGGGGGTCCCGATACTAGGGGTGATGTATGATGACTTCCTCCCTGCTATGGGTTTATGGGAGGATCCGGAGCAGATTCTACAATTGGAGTTTCCAATGATGGATCTTGTGCCCAGGGAGGAAAAGGAGGCAGTAAGGGATTTCCACATCTAGCGGTGGTTCAAGTGATTCATAAACTTCCTGGAAAATAGGAAGTTTTTAGCGAGGCATCGAGCATTACCAAAGGGGTCCCAGAGTGGGAACACTCAGACTAGTAGCTGTTGGAGGATAGCCAGTGGAAGACTTGGGGGTTTAGTGTTAGCATTGTGCAAAATCCAATAGTTAGGCTGGTAGCATTCATCACAGCTCTCATATGTGGTTTGATCCTTCTGATGAGAGATACCAACATGGGAGTGCGACCAAGCTCTTTCATCATGGCGTCCACATTAGCGACAATAGGGCAAGTCAACCTAGGTATTTCGATTCTCACCATGTAGTATAAGATGTTGTGGAAAATATTTTAGTGGAAGAGGCCACAGAGGATATATGGGCCATTCCACCTCTTGTACGGGTGGATAGCGGCACACATTAGGGGGATCAATGAGTATCTGAACCCCATCTCGCCTCTAGGTTCAAACTTATGCCCCTCAATTCTCAATGCTGCTGGGATTTTTTTGGCCATGCTGACCATATCATTAGTATTAATTCGAACTTGGAAAGCAGAAGAGTTAAACTACCATATGTTCTATTTGCTAAAAAGGGCCTTCACAGATGATGGTTAGGGAGCGGAAGAGCATCAATACTACCTCCTGTCCTTTTGAGGTGGAGTCTTGGATGCCAGGGTGGACCGTGAGTACCTCTGCGAGACATACATCCCACATCGTTTTGCAAGGAAATTTAGGTTCCTACAACGAATAACCCCACAGGTCTACCTGGAGACGCATCATGAGGAGCTCCCATGTTTGATGAGGAAGATGTAGCTCATGATCACATGGGTGGACGGGAAGATGCAGAATGTACTGCCTCTAATGACTGCCATCCTCAGGCTGGTGAAAGAATATGTCCAGAGCTGGGAAACGGCCTACCCAGGGGAGATGATGAAGCAGACAACCATCCTAGTTGGTGATGGATATCTTCTCTAACATAGAGGCCAAAGACGGAAGGTTTCATGGGAAACCCATAGTGGCTGGGCTGAAGTAGCGGTGACGCCCGCACTAGTTGACGGGGAAGCAGTAGTAGCATATCCAGTGGCGGCAGCAGACCTGGTGGTCCAAGAAGAATAGACTCATCCGGAGGGGCAGCCACTGAGAGGATCCTGCAGGATTTCTACTTAGGACCTGGGAAAACTACTATTCCATATTGAAATGCTAGATAATGATTTCTTCTTGGAGGCTTGGGACATCTGGGAAGTCAACTGAAAATTCCTCGGCACATCTGAGTTATGAAAGAACCTTAACCACCTGGGGATGGACTTGCGGTGGATTGGCCCTAATAGAGCTGGTTTTGAAGTATCCCAGGCAGAGGTGGAGCAATAAATGGCCCAACTGAAATACTTTGTCCAGTTTTGGGGTGCCCCTCAGCAGGTGACAAACCCGGTCAGGGTACGGTTGGATCAGAGGTCCCTCCGAAACTATCAGCTATTGACTAGAGGGAGCTCTTCCCTCTTCTAGAAGAATCAGACATGTCCTCCTAGGGAGACAAGGAGGGTAGAGGGTGTCCGTTGGATGAGGGTGAAGTTGGATATCATTCCTTGGAACTTGAAGACTTTACATAGGCCCTCGAGATAAAATACCAAGTACCTTCCCCATGGTCTGCTCTTAGGTTACTCCGGATTCCTTATCAGTGTCTGCACTGTGCAGGAGGACCTTGTGCATAGACCTCGTTCTCTCCCCCCAGTGGGTACCGACATGAGACCCTCAGGATCCCAACCTATGGCTGCATCAACTTTCGTGTCAGGTGGGGGTAAGACACTTGAGGCGGCTCCCCTAGAGTCTCCAGAACTGCAATCTATTTATGGGTGTCCTTGCCTAGGGGTCTCGACGACATCAGCCCAAGAGAGGGACCAGTGATTTGATCTTTGTAAGTCTCCTCTACCAAATTTATGATTGTGTTCCCCTAACCATGTTACCTGACCTTCACATCCCCTTTTTTGATGTGTATAGTCCTTCAATTGGCCTGGGCCGCTGCGACGAAGTTGGTCAGGTATTCTGGTAGCGCCCTTCCCAAAATCATGCCAATGAATGTAGAGGTGTACATCCAACCTGACCAAACTGTAGTCCTCCCGATCATTAGAAGGGGCACCAGTGGGGCTTTGCTTGAGGTTTTTGAGGTGTTATTTGATGATGAGGATCGACCAGACAGGTCAGGCCCTACCACGCCTAATCCAACGCCATACGTGGAGGTAGCTGAGGAGTTCATAGGGGCATTCACTGCATACGATCCTGGAAAACTCGTTGACTGGGACAAGAAGACCTCTAATGAGGAGTAAAACAAAATATTCCGTCGCCGATCATGGAATATGATCACATAATTCATCAATGTCACCCCAAGCACTATGGTCGGATGCGATAGACAGCCTTCGCTCGCGATTGCGCGAATGGTGTTTTGGGGGAGTGGATGCCCATCATCCTCACATTTTCATATGAGATCTTCTGTTAAAAAAAGATTTGGGAGTATGACCATGGCCTCAGTGTGGGCTGGCAGTGGAAGAAGGTGGTAAACATCAAGAGGCTCCAGGAGGCTGAAGAAGAGGTCCAACGACTGCAGAATCGGGTGGACAAGAACTCATCCTCCATCAATGCGCAATCTGAGCTAGTATTTCGATTGAAGTACCAACTTGTAGAAGCCGAAGAAGTCCTAAAACAAGCCTCTGAGGAGATGACTACCATCTGGACCGATGTGGAGAGGTCCTAGATTGCGGCCAAGGAATTGTGCCCTCTCACTACTGAGGAGGAGCGAGAGCAAAACAAGAAGTAGATACTCCTAGACACCACCGGCCAGAGGGTGGCGGAGCTGCTATGTTCTTTTGAAGAGGTAGAATATCCATGGGGGGAATCGAACCTCAGGTATTGTAATTATTACAAACCCTCAAACATACTTTCATTCTATAATTGTTTGATGTCGTTGCACACATGGTTTTTGTTGTTTACATTGGTGTATTGTATCCTTGTGATTTTCTCAGCGCATCCAGCGATCATTCCTTAAACTCACATGGGTCGGGCTCGAGGTCAGAAACTAGGGATGAAAACCTTATCAACCCATCCTAATATAGGAGTTCAAACCAAGCTTTGGGAATTTGGGGTTTGAACAACAGGTCCGGATTTCTGGGAGGAAATGGGAGAGATCTGACTGGGTAATGATGTTCTCATAACATCCAAATTAATATTTTCCCAGTGTTCTCTTTTGCGTGAATGGGGTAATTCCAGGGTCGTTAAAATCAATCTGGATAGATGGTAATAGGAGTTGTGAATCACAGTACCCAGAATTCGGAACATTGTGGGGGTGGTGTGAAAATAAGGAATAACTGTTGACCACATTCAAAATACATTATCCTTATTGTGTTAGCCTAGATTGGGGATATAAAATGATGGACGACTGCTAACTAAGTTCAAAAGACCGGTCCAGACTCAAAATGTCATATGTTAGTCTTCTGGAATGTTGGACCAGGACAATAGCCATGCCATAGTCCAAGAATCCATACTTTTTGGGGGTTCCATTAGACATGATAGAGGATGAGGGTATGAATAGGGGGAATGCAAAGCATGGATGGTGGAGTGATTATTTGTTTGAATATAATCCTACAATCTCTAAATTACGCCATCGTGGTGGAATTGCATTAGATGGATGCATCGGTCTGATCATGGATCATTCGTTCTTTTAGAAAGGAGCACTCTAGTAAGGGAGTTGTTGCTTCCCAATGTCATCTGGGGGCATCCTGAACTTGATCAGGGCAAAATTTTAGTTACATGGTTCCCCAAAAGGGGTCAGGAAAGGGGCCAAAAATGAGGAGGAATGGGATTTATGTTTCCTAGGGTTGGACCCTATATGAAATTTATAGGTGTCTCTACATATCCAACAGGGATGGGAATGAAACTGTACATAGTTCTGGAAGCACAATTTAACGTCATGCGGGACAATGAAAATCCCGGCTGCGCTGATGCACATCCTACCAAAACTACTAGGCCCACGTAAGTAATGATCTATGAGGGAAACATGAAGTAGTGGTGGGACATTCCCAACATAAGAATGAAAATTTTAGAGCAAAGGGACACTCAGTGAATGTCGGCCCAATGATGCTAACCCGTCCATGTAGCGCACCTAGATACATGAAAAAGTATATTCGAGTTTGTTAGAATTCCTCTTGAACATGAGAAAGTGAAAATGTGTGAATCATGATGATATAAATTTGGATCACAATGATGGTGACATGAATATGGAGGGATAACTATTATTTGTGTTTGTAACAAAACATCTATATCACGTTAGCTTGGAATGGGGACAGAAAAATGTGGGTCTATCACTGAGCATGTTTGAACCACAATACATGTCTCAAATGTCTTCTGAGATCTTTAGGGACGTTGGCACGAAATGGTAGGGGAGATGAGCTAGCACAAGACTAGGCTGTGAAGGGGTCCCTTCATATGTGTAAGAGGATGAGGATCTAAATAGTGAGGTCACGAAGCATGGACATGGAATGAGAGGAATGTCCCGATGAAAAATCCACACTTCGGTCTCTTTGTCGAAACGTTTCTGAATATGAAAATGGGATGTATTAGACATAGGGAGTCAAGTCCATTCCCATAGGTAGACCTTAGTTTAGGGTCATAGAATTCGGACCATGGATTGTAGGAAATGCAGGAGACACATGGTGGGGTAATTATAAATCCCGATGTGAATGGGAACCTAGGGCTCCGACCACCACCTGTTCCATAGGAAGGTTTTAGGTCGAGGGACAGAAAACAGGAGTTAAGCTGGGGCCAAGGAAAAGTGTAGGGACATTCCTACGCACCCCATGAGGATGGGGATAAAGACATATGTAGTTCTGAAAGGAGTCAGGGTAAGGTAACAATGTCATGGATAAATGGGGCGTGCGGGTGTGTCCCTCGCACCAAAAGAAGTGGTATTGGATAAATCATGTTTGTCCCTTAAGGTGAATGGTTATTTTTTGTGATGTGACAGGACCATGATAGAAGTTCTTGGAATCATCACAAGAATCAAGATGTAATATGCATTAAAAAATGTTATGGAATGTTACCAATACCAAACATGGTGTCCCCTTGAGTGAGGACACCACGATGCAATGCAATTTTTCATCGTGTGTCCAGGACGATAATGTCACTATTTAGGGTCATGTGATAGGACCAGGCATGCATTTTAACGTCATGTGGAACAAATGTAGTAGATATGATGCTATTCGGGGAATGTGTATGGTGTGATAAAAATTACCCGACGTGAATGGGGACATAATCCCATACCACACCGTATGGAATTCGAAGAAAGGGACCTCTGGTCAAGGGTCCTTAATTGTGGTAAGAGGGTAAGGGGTAGAAGAAACTAGCTCCCAATTGAGCTGGACATAAAAAAGACGTCTAGGTGTTCCAAAATATCCATGAGGATGGGAATCAAGCTGTACATAATTTTAAACAAGATATTATTTTATGTTATTAGAGCACTGACAATTGATGAGAGAATATATGGGAGGCACATGGTGTGGTCCTCTCAAAACCCGACGTGAGTGATGAACGATGGGGTACTCTCTACACCATATGTTCCTCAGAGAGTTTGGGATGAGGGGCCGAAATATAGGGCATGATTTTAGATTCCTAGTATTGGCCCCAAAGACAAGACACTTGTGCAGTCCTACGTATCCCATGAGGATGGGAATCAAGCCGTACCTAGTTCTGGAAGAGATATTATTTTAAAGTCTTCCAGATTAGACCATAGAGGATCGAAAACCCTCTATGTAAGTGCAGACCTCAACCTGATCCCTAAGCCCATGTGAGAAACAATTGGTGTGGGAAATAAGGGAGGAAGAGGTTTGTTGCACTACCTGGAACACATGACAAAGGGAAATTGGTGTGGTGCCCCGAACGATGCCCTTATCACATTATTTGTCCTCCTAACATGAAAATTCACACTAAGGAATAGTACCATGAGTTTCAATGTTCTACTTCAGCATGATATGTTAGAGAAGGATGTGAATCATGTGACTGGCATTTTGGGATTTATGGGGTTGGCGTGGTGATAGAGGATAACTATTGACCATGTTCAAAACACTGTATCCATATTGCATTAGAATGGAATGTGAACAAAAAATGACCATCGACTGCTGACCATATTATCTACACAGGATTTGTATTGGCTTGTTATCCATGACCCTTGAGGATGTTGGCCCATAATGGTAGGAGAGCCCTTAGGCCTAGCATCCATGCCACTTTGGGGTCCCTTCGGGTGTGAAAGGTGATGGAAGCCCTAATGAAGGGGAACACAAAGCCTGAAAAATGTGTGGAAGCATGTCTTAGTAGAGTCTAACATTCCAGTCATTAAACCAATGTACCCTTAGGCACATTGGTGAATAGCCAAAGAGGATCTATGGGCATATCTTGAGAGGAGTCGATTTGAAACGCTGTGTATAAAACAAGGGGATAGGGAACCCTCAGGAGAAAAAGGTACATGGAGTGGTTGTTACAGACCCGGCGTGAATGAGAACATAATCACATACCACACTATAAAACCCTAAATAGGAACCTGGGCCAGGGGCCTGAAAAGGCCAAGGGGCATTAGCCTGGGCCTCACTTAGGAATGCCCGAATGGTTTGCAGTTTAACATCTTACAGTGAGGAAGAAGAGGGGTGTAAGATGTCCGACACATGGGAGGCATACGACACGGAGAATAACCTTGCATTAATGAGGACATAATCTAATACCACACCATACAACCCTAAAAAGGAACTTGAGTTGGGGCTCGAAAAGACCACGGGGCCTGAGGGTGGGCCTCGGTCCGGAAGGCCCAACTAGTTTTCTGTTTAAAGACTTGTGGTGAGGACGAAGAGGGGAGTAAGATTTCCCACACAAGTGAGGTGTACAACACAGAGAGTAACTCAGCGTGAATGAGGATATAATCTCATACCACACTGTACAATCCCATAAGAGGGAACCTGAACTGGGGGCCCGAAAAGGCTAAGGGGCCTGAGTCTGGGCCTCGGATGGGAAGGTCATACGTCCTCTTATTGGGTTTGAACCTCCTCGCAAATTTTAATCCCACGCGAGCAGTGCTCAGTGAACGAATCAAAGAGGCTATCTCAGCTCCCCCGTCACATGGGGAATAATAGCTGGCATTACCCAAAGGCAGTTCGTTTCTTGGAGATACATTTGGGAAAAATGAACCGCTACACTCAATATTTGGGACATCTTGGGGTTGTCCAATCATTTCATGACACCTGTTGACCATATTCGAAACACAATGTCCCAATAGTGACCGTTAAATGGTCCATCTAAATGGGGAATATGATGGAGTCCCAGTCAAAGGAGTGGGTGAAGCATAGTTGTACCCATCTTTGAAATAGGAAAATGTCTCCAGGGAGTAGGACGTACAGCCGGATCAAGGATAGCTCGATGTGAATTGGGGAAAATGTCTACACCCCTACCATATGTCTTTACCCAAGGGGAAGATTCTTGCATTTGGACTGGGCAAATAGTCAAAATATCAGGGCGTTCCCATGTATCCCATGTGGTTGGGAATAAAGCCATACGTAGTTCTTGAAGGCCATGCCTTTTAACATCTTGCAGTGAGGATGTGGGAGAATTGAAGAACAGGGAGAGGGTACATGGTGCGACCGTTATAATCCCGGAATGAGTGGGGATAAAAAAGACTACACCATATCATGCAAAGATCCTCTGAGAGAACAATACCCATGGGGAATAGTCAAAGAGAAGAGTTCAGGGGATGGGCTCAAGACGAGGTATCTAAGTGTTCTTATGTACCCATAAGGATAGGAATCCAGCCATATATAGTTCTCAAAATTCGTTTTAACATCAAGCATGATGATGTATAGTTTACCTTCGTGTAGGACAAGACAGTTTAAGGTTATGCGGGACCGGCGTGCAGTTTAGGGTCATGCAGGACCATCCAGTTTAAGGTTGTTCTGGACCATCCAGTTTATGCTCATATAGAACCATCCAATTTATGGTCCTACCACACCAATAGGATCAGGAAAATTATTTCTTTAGGAACATGAAATTTTTGGGAGGATTTATACGCTCACCATCCATGGTCACCAGGGATTATGCTCAATTAGGGCAAACCTTGTGAACTATGTAATGTCCATCCCATTTGGGCTCCAACATTGGTAGTTTTCTTCCAGGGATCATTACCGCCATGATGGCCAATACCAAGTCACCTTGCAGAAAATAGTGGAGGAGAACCTTTTTTTTGAAGTCCATATAAATCTTATTCTGATGCCTTTCCAAATTTTGCAGGGAATGAATACTATTCTCGTCAAGGGCATCCAATTCAGCTAGACAAATTTCGGCCACCTTATCTGGTTCCTGCTGCTCATAGACCACTGTGCATAACGAGGGCAGCATTATCTCGATGGGCAAGATGAACTCAGATCAGTACACCAGGGAATATGGGGTAACCTGGGGGGAATTATGATTCTTCGTTCAATAAGCCCAGAGGTCATTGGGGAGCTTGTCTGGCCAAATTTTTTTGTTCTAGCCAACCATTTTCTACAAAATGATAGAGAGGGTTTTTTAATGTCTCGATCTGACCATTCTCCTACATGTGATAGCGGGAGGTATGCTTTAAATGGATGTCGTAATTGGCATAAAATTTCATCAGTTTGGCTGCTTGAAAGATGGTGTCGTTATCGGTGAGGATGACGTGAGGGACTCCAAATCGATAGATGAAGTTGAATCTCACAAAGTCAACAATAGAATGGGCCTTGACCCCCTTCAGTGGAATTTCTTCTTCCCAATTGGAAATGAAATTTGGGGTGGCCAGGATGAACCTGTACTGGTGAGCTATCCCCGGTGTGTACGGTCCCATGACATCGAGTCCTCACATCACAAATGGACAGGATTACGTGGTGGAGTGGAGATGTCCTAGTAGACGATACATGAAGTTAGCATGAATTTGGAACGCATGACATCTCTTGGAAAACTCGATAAAATCATGGATCATATACGGCATGAAGAACCCTAGTCTCTAGATCTGATCAGACTGCTTCAGCCCAGCCAGATGGGCACTACAAGAACCAGCATGAACCTCCTACATGAGGTGAGAAATCTCGACTCCTTGGATGCAACAGAGGAGAGCACCATCAAACCCATGATTTTAGAGGATCTAGTCAATACTACGACCACTCTAGAGGGTAAACTATAGTGCGCGGCCTTGGATTCGCTCACACTTTCCCCGATCAGCTGGGATGAAACCCTATTGGAGATAATCAACAAAGTGGGCTCTTCAGTCGGGGGTCGTTTCAACCACTGTGTCTGAGGAACCTGGGGGTCCCGACATAGCAGTTTCGGTGGTATGATGGCTTAATCGTAGGTCGTCGTCATCCTCTAGGGTGACGGGGGAAATGACTCTCTAGTTTTCCATGTTTATAATCAAATAATCCTACTCGGGTTATGAAAGTGATGTAGCCAGGACGACCAGGGCATCGGATCAACCGTTTAGAGATCGAGGGACATGAGTAACATCTGTCCGAGATGGAAACTAGGACATTAGCCAGAGGGTGTGCTCCAATAATGGTACGAACTCTGGTTTCTGATGACATAGTCACCATTTACTTGCATGATGACTAGTTTGGAATCCCCTTTCACATGTAGGTGGGGTACATTGATCCTGAGGGCTAGCTCAAGTCCAGTGATAAGACCTTGACACTCTACCTCATTGTTTGTGCAACCTTCTTACAACAGGAATGAGTATGTAATAATGGATTGTGCCGGGGTAATAAAGACAATACCCCGGCCTGCACTGTTGAGTCTGGGATCATTAAGCCTCTTGCTGGTGGGCTTTGGGAGGCACCATCAATGTGAATCAGCCATCATGGGATGGCAGGATCTACCGAGAGGATTCCCTCATCAGGAAAATCCAAGTCCATTAACTGGTCCCTGAAGGTTGGATGGGTATCAAAAAAGTATGCCAATGCATGTACCTTGATATCATTCTGAGGCACTAACCTGATGTCGAACTACTGTAGGATTACCTCCCACCATGCTAGGCATCTAGTTAACATGGGTTGGTTCAAGATGTACTTCAGCGGGTCTACCCGAGACACCAGTTGTACTTTATGGTGCTACAAGTAGTGTTATAATTTATGTACTGTGAATACCAGCGCATGTTATCTCGTATTAATGGGGGAGTATATGGTCTCCTTATTCAGGAGCATGTGGCTGAGGAAGTAGTGGTTGTTTTCCATCCCCCCATTATTCTTCTAAGGGAGAATGGCGTCGAAAGACCATTTTAGGGCAGTGAAATAGAGGACCAATAGCTTTCCAGAGATGGGTGGCATCAAGACTGGAGGCTAGAGTACATACTGGTTGATTTCCTCAAACGTAGTCTGGCATTATTCTTCCCATTCATAGGAATAACCTTTCATCATGAGCTGAAAAAAGGGCTTACACTTTCTGGCCAGATTTGCAATGAATCATCGTATGTAGGAAAAGTATCCCTGGAAACCTTGAAACTCCAAAAAACTGCTCAGGGGATGCATCTGGTTGATTGTGTTGATCTTCTCTAGGTCAATCTCGATTCCTTGGTACTTGACAACAAAGACTAGAATCTTCCCGAAGGTGATCCCAAAGGCACACTTCAACAAGTTCATCTTCAAGTGGCGGGAATGGAGTAATCCAAACACTTTCTCAAGGTCCATGAGATGGTACTAGAGCTAGCAAGATTTGACCACCATATCTTATACATATAATTCCACCACTGTCTCAAGGATTGGCATGAATATAATGTGCATGGCCCGCTGATATGTGGAAACTGCATTCTTCAGGCCAAAGGGCATAACCCGGTAACATAAAGTACGTTGGGGCACCCTTAATGTGGTGGAATCTTCAACCTCAATGGCCATACGAATATAATTATATCCATAGTAAACATCCATGAAGGAGAGGTCTTCGAACTCGGCCGTAGCATCGATCAAAAATTCTGTCATTGGATGGCGAAAATCATCCTTTAGACAACGATGGTTGAGATCTCAGAAGTATATACATATTATGACTTGCACGTTCATCTTTCTAACAAGCACAGTGTTGGCTAGATACTTGGTGTATTGGACCTCCTTGACGAATCTAGCTCATATGATCTTGTCAACATCATCCTCGACCAAGTCAATGTGAGAAGGGTGTATCTTCCTGGGAGGTTTCTTGAACCCGCGATGGTTTGTCGGGAGACAGAGGTGGTGGACGGATACCTGGGGATCTAGTCCTGGAATATCATCATAACTCCAAGAAAACACATCACGGTGCTATTTTAGGAAATCTACATACTGTTGCTTCGCCTAGAGGGACATGATTACACTGCTCAATGTGGGTCTTGGATCTTCCTCACTACCAAGTTTCACATGTACCAGTTCATCGACTATAGTAGTGGTGCCTTCATCCAAGGTAGGGGGAGCATCCTCCAGATCTTCTTCTTCACTTGTGGAGGAAGGATTCCTAGAGAGAGAAGTTTCTCTTGGTCAGAAGAAACTTATGGGAGGCTGGTACCGTCCTGGACAATAGTAGGAATCATATGATGAGGATCACGTGCCACTTAGACCATGGAGATGAAGGCAGCCGTTCCAATCCCATCTGGTCGTTGGCCCAAGGGGTCACACTTGATGATATCAAAGAAATAGTGGCATGTTGGCTTGATCTAGTCAATCCCACCTCGAAAAAATAGACACGTATGATGTACTTTTGTTGCCATGGGGTGGACATCCCGATATTGTATGGGGGTATGAGGATCTAGGATCACATGAGCCTTGTTCGTGTAGGAGTACGAGATGATTCTTCATCGTTGCTTGGACTTGGGAATGTGCCTTTATATTTTACCAGAGACAACAATGAATCGACCCATGTCGGGGTTCATGGCCTCCAATCGATGGATCAATAAGACGGAGGCATCATCGAGGCCAACCCCGGGGTCATTTATGATAGTGTCGGGATCAACCTCACTTTCCAAAATCTGCTTATCCTTACTCTTGTAATAGTCAGCGTCCAGATAAATGGAATCATAAGAGGCGAAAGGAGATGAATCACCTCAGAGTATGACTAATATACCATTTAGGGAGTAATTGAGGCACTTCTGAAATGATGAGGTGACCGGGACGTGTAGGTGGAGCCATGGTCTTCCCATCAATACATTGTATGTGGTGTCCTGTGAGACAACTATAAACTCAGTACTAGAAACTAGGCCACCGAACTGGGTATTTAAGGGGATCATACCAAATGGGGTCTACTATGTATAGTCATATCCCTGGATTCTTAAATCCAAGGGAGTCATGTCATCATTGGATAACCTCAGCTTCCAAAGTGTCTGCATTGGGATAAGGTTGATCCCAATGCCGGTGTCAATGAGACAACAATGGACATCGACATTGTTAAACTGGCTAGTGATGTACAACAAGAGGATGTGCACTTGTATGGGAGAGACTTCATCTACTATTGAGAACGTAATGATGTCCTGGAATTTGGCATTCTCAACAGTTTCAGCATGAAAGGCTTCTATATCTTCTACCTCCTTCTCAAACTGGAGGGGGCTTCTTAATGCCTCAGTAAGGGCATCAATCATATCTGAGGATTGACGGAGGTCTTCAAGGATATAAAGCCTTGCAAGGATTCTGGAAAGGTTCTTGATGACATTGTACTTCTGTACCAGGCACGAACTTCTACTTATAGAAGGCCGCTCAACAATTGTAGGCATAGCGGGCCATGCCAGCTGGACTGGCAACTGGCATGTGTTGGGCATATACTATTGCTCACTAGTTGAAGTCTAAATAGTAGATTTCGGATGAGGAATGGACAATTGGGATTGTCATGTAGCTGGGCGAGACTGGTTGCGGCCTGGATGAGGTAGCTCGGCCTGATCTAGTAGCACAAACGGTGGTGGAGGCGGTCGTGGTGACAATAGATGAAGAGGCTGTGCGTGATGAGTTCTACGTGGGGCCTGCTGTCTGTTCTCGGTGACATGCACAGCTTAGTAGGATGTTCCAATTGATGTTCCCCAAAAACCTATATGGTCACGGCTTCGCCAACATTGGCGTTGGCTGGGGACGTCAGGGAGCTCTGCCTGGCACTCCCCCTCAACAGGAGTCATATAGGGTTTTACCAACTCCATGGTATTAACCGAAGTGTACCCTTGAATATCACTTGAAGAGTCATCCTCTACTGGGCGGATTATGGGAGGGATACTCATCTTCGAGGGCCTGAAGTCACCGAGAGTGTAGGAGAACGATGGCATCAGCGGGGTGTGTTGCTTTTTCTTGCGTCGTCGATGCTTTATCTTCTGGGAAGAGGCTGGCTAAGATGATGATGCAAGTTGGGGGCAGTAGCTTCTGAAGGCTCCGGCTGATTCAGGAAGGCCCGAATGACGCCATGGGCATGAGTAACCATCTCGAGAGTGATCGAGTCATCATACATCTGGGACCCACAGTTTTAATCCTGATGCCACTCGCCTTCATTGTCACTACCGCTGTCTGACCTTACAAAGACACATGCCACTTGGGCTGAGGGTGGGCCCAACCTAACTATGTTGTTATCGACCTGGTATTGAAACTAGTCTTTTAATACATAGCACTACTTGAGGATGTGCCCTAGAATCTGATTATAGGGGTAGTTTCTGGGGAGATTAGTGAGACTCGCCTCTTCCGACCATCTGAACGTAGGAAAGCGTACAATTCCGTGTTCTATGGTGCTATGGAAGTAACTGGGTACATTGTTCTAACTGAATGGCTAAGTCCAATTTCATTTTTCTATAAAGGGGGGTTTTGGAGCATGGCCCTGATGAGGAGCCGGAGGGGCCTGTCGATGAGGGGGACCCTAATTGCCCCACCTAGGCAATGGCGGCGCATTATGCGGGGTTGCATGATGTTTCTGAAGAGGGTGCTATTGAGCTAGAGGCTATGCCTAAAGAGGAGGTTCTCTATGAGGTTGCGGGGCTGGTGCTAATAGTATCAACTCTAGTTGTCAGGGTGCTTCTATTTGGGACACCATTGTGGGCTCGGCTCTGGCATCTCTCCTCACTGGGATAACATGGGCAATGGACGTGCCTAGAAGGCTTGTTGTAGGGATTCCTCAATTCACTAGGCCTTGTTAGAGAAGTCTCAAGATCATCTTGGATAGTTCTGGGTGATCAAAGAAGGAACCAGTTCTGTCTTGATGTTCCCTATGCACATCATCAGTAATTTCTCCGGAGTGAATGACATGTCAAGGGAGTATGTGAGCCCCTTCCACCAGACGATAAATTCTGTGACTATCTCATTAGGCCATTGCTTTCACTTTAAGAGGTTTGCAATGTGGGTCTTTTGAGTGGTAGAGTTGAACGCTTATAGGAACTGCCTGTGAAGGTCCTACTAGCTGGTCACAGATCAGATAGAAAGCTGGTTGTACCAGAAGAATGTCGGACCCTCCAACGTGTGAAAAAAATAGGGGAGCATGGCAACCTCCTCTTGTACTGATGTCCCTAACATGGGCTCGCACATTCAGTTGAAGTGGTCTAGGTGCTTTGGCGGGTCCCCCGTCCCGTTAATGGTCGAGAATGTGGGATTCCTGAATCCCGGAGGGGCTGACATATCATCCACTCATGCCAGGTATGGCTTACCATCAGGTGGGATTTCCACCCGTCACGTTTCCAATTCCTAAAGGTTGGATATGAGCACCTCCATAATATCATTTAGGAAAGGGTCCTTGTCTTGATGGGAATCCCTAACCACGAGTGCGTTGTCTGGTTTTTCAATACCATAGACAGGCCAAGAGGCTCATGGAGCAGCTTGTGGAGTGGCTCGTGGAGTGACCTGTGGGGCAGATGGGGGAACCCGAGCTGAATCCCTTTGATTGATTCACCTTTTGGGAGGTTTTGGTGAGACATATCGTGCCCTCTTTCCATAATCTCCAGCTTCAGGAATGTTTGCAGGAGCGGTGTTATCAGGGTTTCATGGGGGCATCTCGTCGAGGGGTAGTTGTCCTTTCCCCTACTGCCTTATCCTGGGATCATCATAGCTATGTCATCGCTCTGCAGCACATTCACCCAAGAGTTTGTTGACCATCCTCTTCTGTTTAGCAAGTTGTTGGCGCAAAGTGGCCTTCTCGGGGTCCTCCTCTGTCTTCTGCACTAAAGATGATGGGTCGGAGTGCTTCAAATCTCCAACGTGCTCTTTTCCCTTACTGGAATTCCTGTCGTGAACCAATGCCTTGGTGGGCGTAGGGAGACCTGGGAGGTTCCTCTTCTGACGGGTAATCCTCCCTGATGGTTCCAACAATTGTGGCACATCCTCTAGGGGTATGTCTTCATCTAGAAGCTGCAACTAGTCCTATTTTTCCACTATGTCAGCCATGTTGACTGTGACCCTTCCTGGGGGCCTGTTCTCAATATCGCATAGCAAGTCGGGCTGCCGCCGGATGGGGCTGAAGAGGAGGGCAGAATACTATCCCTAGCCATGGATTTGTGCTTGGGGGTATCCTCCCTAATAATTTTTCGGAGTACCTTGACACTATGAACACATTTCTGCTGGATATTCTCATGACGACTTAGTGACTTGGGGCACTGGGCCACAGGGAGTGCAGAAATATCAACTAGATGACACTTTTCACTAATGTATTCAAAATTCATTTGGCTCCTTGGAAAAACTATTCACTGATGATGAAGAGTGAAATACATCACCCATAAGGTGTACCGGAAACAGTCAACTTCCTCCGGGGTGAGGGATTCTGGTATGCAAAAAAACCAGTGCTGCCATGGGCCAGAACTTATCAGGGAAGTGGTCCACTGAAAGGATGCTCCAGAAGCTTCTTGTCTCAAATTTAGGGTCTGGTCCTTGATTTCCCCACTCACCAACTGGGGGTGGTTGAGGAACAAGCTGCGGTACTGTGGCAGATCACTGGGACGGAAGGCTGGCTGGTGGAGAGTACGGTGAGCGGGCTGACTGTAGGCTGATTCTTAGGCTATCTTCCAAAGAATCTAGCAACCTGGATGCCACATCATTATAAGAGGGGATGATGGAAATATTTCCTTACTTAGGGCCAGGTCTATTGGTGATAGGCCGCGATGCTTCTCTCCTCCCATTGGTCCCCGAAATAGCTCTTAGTCATCTCTTGTGGAGGTAGAGATCACTTCTGGTGATGATGGTTGTGATTACATGACCATAACCTATGGGGTTGTAAGATTTTCATCCTCCTGGATATACCTACAAAGGGAGGTATGAATCCTATATACCTCACATTCCGGGAGAACCAGGCTTTTGCGCCACGTCCCTACCCCGGACCTTGAATTGGATGAGCGAGGGAAGGGTTCCCGAGCTAAGTCATACTCCGATTCAGAGTCTGAGAAGCGGACCATTTTGATCTCCATCTGGGCCTTCCTAGTATTTTTCATGTAGCCGCAACGACCCACCTTTCTTCCCCTAGGTGGCTCCTCAGGACATGGATGATTCCTGACACTGGGTCCTCCAGCCGCACTAGTGCTGGGGCCGAGAGGGCTTCCACCCGATAAAGCCGAGGTGTATGGAGCACCGGGACAAATGTAGAAGGGGGAATAGGGAGGACCTACATGGATAACACATGAGTGTAAAAACCCTCTACTGAGACCGTCAAGAGCATGGGGAGGACCTCCATGCTTGGTGTGGGTGGATCAATGCTGGCCATCACCCCTCTGGTTGTCGGGGAAAAGAGGACCTTCATTAGAAGCAGAGAGGAAGTAGGGAGGATCCCCAAATTGGAGAGGGATTAGATGTGGCATGTCCCTACTCCGGTGGTCGAGAGAAGGAGGACCAACTCCATATCTAGTTTAATGGGCATGGAAGAGTATTCCGTAATGAGTATCACTGTCGTTGTGCAGAACGTCATTCAGAATGGGGGTGGAATGGGGAAGACCTACATGTTGAGCCTCGAAGTAGGGAAGGCACATGCTCTTTGTGGTAGTGGTATGAGGAGGACCTCCGTACGGGGTGGCATCACTACAGGTTAGTTTTTGATGACCACTGCTCATGCCTGCACCAAGGAGAGTCGTCCCAACCTGCCCATGGGGTAGTTGGGGCCTCGATCCCGGTTGGGCCCATAAGTTCCCCTGCTCAGTGTATGCAGGGACTTTATGATATGTGGTGGTGGTGGATCTTTCCACAGTAGCCGTTGATGGTGATTCCCCTTGGCGGACATCCTCCCAAGGTCGTGCCGGACGCTGGCGTCGTGTCGGACAAGCCGAGGCTAGTGGTGCAGGTGCATAGCTTACCAGCTCCTCCTCTGGAAAGACCAGGTGGCGGCGCTGATGCAGCCGGGTGGGAGCCCGTTCTGGGAGCCCCTGGATCAGGACTCTGACTAGCCTGTGCCGGACATCGCCTACTTCATCAGCATAAGCCATTGAGTAGTCAAAGTACTTCATGGATAGGCTTCTGAAGCAGTTATATATCTGGGTGGGGGGCAGTGGCTCCCTTCACGGCCCTTGGGGGAAGCATTGACAGCGAGGTTTGGAGGCCTCCAGAGACAGGAGGGCCATATCCTGTGTAGGGATAATTCCCTCCTCCTCAAATTGATGCTCTATGTCATTTATTACCCTTCGTTGGATAACTAATGATTGGGAGATGGGATGTGGGTTCCCCATAGTCTTGGACGCAGAGGCCATCACAGAAGAGGTGAAGCCACACAAAGCAGCTATGCTGGCGTTTCCCCTATCCCTACGTAGATGGGTGGGTGTTGATCACCTTCCTGAGGCATCAACCAGAATCCTAAGAAGTAGGGAGATAAACTCATTAGTTCTAAAAGAAAAACGAATAAACAACCAATGCCTTAGATCCAACCCGTCTTCCATGATCGTCAAGAGGGATCCACGCTGACAACGTTGTAGAACGGGATGTCCAATGTTCTACTACCCCAACTTCTGGTGAGTTTCACACCATTCCTACTATTTGCTTGGCGGGACCCGACACCGAATGTCTGGAACCAGTGGCACGTAAATCCATTGATTCCCCAAGCGCTACTAATCTCCTTATTTGAGTAGAATATCATCACTTCGGGTTTACCATTATTATTTAGGACATTTTCACTAGGGCGTGCACGTTCGTCTCATTCGAGGAAGAGGGATGCGGTTTTTTGTTACCACACATTCCCGCTTCCCAAAGTCAGGTGGCATCTTCTCCTTATTTCGGGGCATCTGCTCCTTGATCGAAATGGGAATATGGGATGTCAGTTCTCCCTTCCATGGATTCCTCCTCGGAACTCATCACCTTTTCTGGGTCTCCCTCATAGACTTAAAATGTTGTTCTTGAAACTCTTCCTGGCGCCATATCTTCATGTAAAATAGTTAATTATGATACATATTTCAGGACATTACAAGGGGTCCGGTGAGGGAAGAAACATTCGGTTAGGGGAGTAGTCACACTGGGCATCATTGGGGTGTCAGGGTGCTAGGGATTGGTGTGTCTATCTTCTGTACATAATTAAAGGGATTCTCGAGAGCTCAGAATCCCGAGAAATCCCACATCAAATGTAGGGAATCATATTCCATGGGCATGTATCTGAGGTTTTCCTCAGCTTCCCATGTTTAACACAGGGTATTCCGTATGTTTGCCGTCCGTCAGTGATGGATCAAACTCATCAGAACACTAACTAGAGTGGATCAGTTGGAGGAACCCCCTGAAGGGAACGCCGATATTGGGGCCAACAAGTGGGTGTCTTCTCAAATGCTGTAAAATGGAAAGGGGAATGGGCTGGCATGATTCCACATGGATGTGATGGACTAGGTAAGAATAAGGATGGGTGATGGAAGGTTCTCTGAAAGAGGTGGTGAATGGGATGGAACCGTTATGAGGATGATTATAGTTTTGGGATTGATCCTGGAAGAGGCTTCCTACATATCCTCGTGGATGGGAATCAAAGTACACATATTTCTTATGAAGATGGCTTACCGCCGAATAGGGTTTACAATGGCTTACCGTGGAAAGGACAACGACTTACCGTTGAATGGAGTGACAATAGCTTACCGCTGAAAGGAGGTCCACAGTTTAACATCGTGTGGGACAATGGTTAACTGATGTGAATAAGAACCTGGGGTCTAGGTGGATGGTGGACTTGAACTTCATGGAGGCTTCCTACGTACCTTTCCATGGTAGGGATCAAAGTCTGTGTAGTTTGTGATGGTAGTGTGAGGCTTATGCTCTAGGTTGCCCAGGATGTTGGTGAACTAGTATCAAGGAGGTCGGAAAGACTAGGGTGGTGGGATTGAACCTCATTAAGTCTTCTTATGTTCCCTTCCTTGTAAAGAATCAAAGACCATGTATTTCAGAATAGTGGGTGGTGAACTGACGTGAAGATGGTTGGATCGATAGGGTGGTGGTCTTGAACCTTGGGGAGGATTCCTACGTAACATGCCTTGACATGGATCAATGTCCTCGTAGATTAGGATAGTGGTGTGGGTTCTATACTCTAGGCTACCCAGGGTGTTGGTGAACTGACGTGAAGGAGTTAAGAATGACCGATGTTGTGGTCTTGATCCTGGTGGAGGCTTCCTATGTACCCTGCCTTTGCAATGATCAAATAGTTTGTAGTTCATAATGGTGGCATAGACAATGATTACTCTAAGACCACATGAGTCATGCTTGGTGTGAGAAACAAGAGGCAGAAAGGACCTGACGATCACGTCGAGAATGGTGCATCTGTGGGAATAGGGGTCGGTCTTACGTGTGGAGCGACCCAAAGAGGAAACAGGGGCTTACGCATGGTCTTCAGCCCAAAGGGGTTGGGACTTACTCCAAGATGGAGGCCTGATGGCGACAAAGTGCATTAGGAGAGCAATTTGGGACCGAAGAAAGGAGGGGCCCAGTGTCCATCTTGCCCAATACTGGCCCTGGCGACCGAAGATGAAAGGAGGAGCATGGATTCTACCTCCTACTGGAAAGCTAGGGGATTACACTGAGATAGTTTCCCTTTCCCTGTGGACAAATGCCACTCCAGTAACAAAGATATCATCCCCATGACGGCTGATCCTGTCCCCATAGAGAGAAGTGGCCATGGAGAATGTCCGAGGTGGGGGGACCCCACTTGTGAGGCATGAGGCGAGGTCATAGTTTAATTTCACGTGCTGAGGACAAAGGTACTTCCAGTTTAACATCCTGAAACTCAGATAAGTTGGGTTTTCATTTCACCCCTAGGACTTACATAACTAGTACCCTCTTCCCCATAGTGTAGAGAGGGGATATGAAAAGCTGTGGTGAGGGGGTGTCACAGAGAGAACCATTGAGGGTCCCATTTTAGAATGGCTATGCGAAAAAGCAATAGCCATTAGCGTTCCTATGCCAAGAAGCATGAGGAAAAGCAACGCAACAGGAATTATTGTCCAAGAGACTTTGAAGTCACATCGTGCAAACCTAGAGGGTTGCATGGGATAGGGAATTCCTAAGCAGAGGGGTTCATAGGCAAGGGCCTGGTGAAGCTCAATTATTCCACGTGGAAAAGGGAACTTGCGAAGGGGTGTGCTTTAAAAAGTGGGTTTCTTTAGCCTAAGAATAGGGAAGAAGTGCATATGTGAGGTTCTTCATGAAGTGTAAAGGGATTCATGGAGAACTGATTTGTAGAAAAAATGTGCCTCATGAAGCAAGGTGTCGTGAAGCAATGTGCTTTGTGAAGTACAGTGATCTTGCCTTAGCATGTGGATCATGTGTACATGAAGGGTGTTCCACAAATCATAAACAGTCCACGATAACCTGATTCCCGTTTGGGATCCCCCTACCTTGCGGAGGCCCTTAAGATTGATGAAAGGAATGCCTCTCAGAAGAGGGGATCAAAATGAAACAAATGGGAGGCACTTCGCGGTGCAGAAGTACCTCGCACAACTCATGGTTTGCAGAGCAGAATAATGCTTCACGATTCGGGAGCTGGGAAGTCAGATGTCTGGATTGTTCATCCTTTGGCCTTAGGGGGAGCCCAATATTTATAGGGAAGAGGCGCCATGAAACAGAGCTAACACGGCGTGAAGAGGGACTTGGTTACTTCACTACAGGCTCGCGAACATCAAATACGGTCGTGATGCGTCCCACCTCCTGGCTTCGCGATGGCCTCGCGATCGTCAAATGAGTTCATGGAGCATCATGCCTCCTCACTTCAAGGCTTGATCGTGAACGGATAATGTGTTCACAGAGCATCCCACCTCCTCACTTTGCAGCGACAGCGGTGCTGGGGGGGGACTACGCGAAATGGCATCGCAAGGTAGTGAATGGTGCCTTCGTTTAGGTTTCTTCTCTGTCCCGAATTTTGGCGCCAAAAATATTAATATAATAATATAAAATTATGTGAAGAATACTTGATTTATTATTTCAAAATGTTTGAAGAAGTGTATAAAGATTTAGAATGAGAACTAAAACAGAAACACTTGATTAAAATGATACATCTTCTTTAAACAAAGTCTTTTATTTAACAAATTAAGATAACTATGGTTTGTGTTTTTCCTAAAAAATACATATATAATGAGTGTAATGATTATAGAATTGGATTTGAATTAGTATTTACTGAAAAAATTTAATTATTAAGTGTGAATAAATTAGAAGAAGTGTTACCCTTTTATATGGGAGGGGCGGGACACTTTTGAAATTCCTCCAAATTTTAAATTAATATAAATTAATTTTCAATTAAAAATATATCAAAACTGACTTATTATAAATATATTAAAATATGGGTTGGAATCATCCCATATAATAAAAAATAGAAATGTTTCACAATGTTGTCATCCTTGTCAATTGGTTTTAATCCCTCGTTAACCCTTTTTAATCATACTGTGACAACAAGGCGTTTTACATTTAAAGGGTTAACATAATAACTATAAATATCAAAACAACCCATAAATGGACCAATATTTATATAATCAACCATATAAAAATTATTTTTCCGAATATAGATTTTATGGACATTTTATATCATTTAATAAAATATTATTTATTATAATATACCATTATTGTCTATTTTTAGAACTATTAATTACATTGATTTTAATAACATAAATAAAATAAATTAAATGTAAAAAATATTATAATATATCTATTAAAATTTATGGGATTTTATAAAAATATTGTATCAAATTATTTATCTAAAATTATATTAATTTGTTTTATTTTTTATTTCATTTATTTAATATTTCAATTAATTTAATAATCAATGTATCATTGTATTGTAAATATTTAAGATACTTATTTCTTCATTAAATATAAAAAAATTACCATGATAAAAATTAATCTTTTATATTTCAAAATAATATTTATAACTAAAAATATCTCTTATTTTTTCACTTGTTAAAATTATTATAGTTATTGAAAAAAGAATATGATATTTTTGACATTTTTTAAATAAAATATTTTAAACATCAAAATCACATCTAATTGAAAAATGTCATATATTATACATTTTTATGATTATTAATATTATATAATCATCATATTGATTTTGTTCAAGTTTTAATGCAATTTTATAGTCCTTATCATATCATTTTTAACAATTAATTACTTGATTTACCATTTATCATGGTTAGAAAAATTACAATTGATACTATTCAAATTCAACAAAAATAAAAGTGACCAATTTAATAAACTTTTACATAGTGATTCATAATACTTCATCAATTTTTTAAATTTACAACTCATACTTTTAAGAATTTCAATAAAAACTAAATTCGAAAAATGAAAATAAATTTAGTTTTTCAGAAAAATATAGTTTATAAATATAAAATGTCATTATACTAAATTAAAGTATAAATTTATTCTAAAAATCCATAATTTTATCATCATTAACCTAAATTTAATAATTATTTTTAAAAATAATCCAAATAGAATTTTACTTCAAAACTATTTTTAAAGAAAAAATTGTTTTCAATAAAAACCAACATTTTTCAATATTCATTGATAATGAATATCTATAGAAAATGAAGAAAAAATTATCCATATATAAATCTTAAATATAGAATTAAATAATTAAATTCATTTTCTGAAATATATTTTATAAAATTTCATGAAAATAAAAATGATATTCACTCATAAAAATTAATTATTCCCATTTTTAATGAAAAATGTATTTTTGATGAATAAAAGGACATTACTTAAAAATATTTGAATTTTTATATAAATTTATCAATGAATTTATAATCAATATGACCTTAAGTATTATTTTAAATACCAATAATTCATATTCACACCTACCAATTTAAATTTTATGTTATAAAAGTCACATTAAAATAAAAATATTCTATTGTTTGATTAAGGATGATGTGTCTTATATTTCATATTATTGGATATAATATTTACATTTAAAATATCAGGATATTACCTTCTATCCCTTTTATATACTTTACCCTCAAAATTTTCACTCTGGTTCAGTAACATGGGTTTTAATTTTTATATTATCATTTTCGATAATCCATATTGTTAAAAGGGAAAAGAAAACCTCTTCTTGAAATGAGAAAAAAGGATTTAAGAATTTCATACGAAATAATACCTAGAAGGTGTAAAAGTATGATAATGTTCGTGGTATGTGAAAAAATGTATATGGAAGAAAATAATAACTCCCAGTTATTGAATGGGATGGATAGAAAATGACATCTTGGGAAAGTTAACCAGCACAAAATTGGAAATTTGTGATGGAAAAAAATACTAATGATTTCTCAATAAGAAAAGTGAACATATAGAATTTTTGTTTCAAAATTCTTTTCATAAAGTAGAGTAATTATTTTACATCATGCACTAATAACATAATGAAATATAATTTCTTAAAAATATAATTTAATCCTTCAATTAATTCCAACCACAATCTCATATTTTCTCCAAGTTATGAGAAATCAAGATTAATTTTCCCTTCTTAAATCACTTTAATCAACTACTATGGATCATAAAATACATAAAATATTAGAAATATATTTTTCCTTTATTTACAAATTTACCAAAAGAAAAATAGTTATTATAAGTTACTATAAGTCATAAAATGAATAAACCCCCATATGAATAAAAAAACATTAATATTTAAAATTCTACAATAATACCAAATGGTTAACATAGATCATTCAAAAATACCTATCTTTAAAATTCCTCAAAATATAATATACTATTATTGAAACACCAAAATGAAAATCAATTTATCTCATAATCTTATATAGTTAATTTAACATTTATCATAAAATAACATCAATCAATCTTAATGCCTCATTTTGAAAAGTGTATGTCATGATCATATAATATTAAAAATATGCTAATAATTTCCATAAATAACCTGATCACATAATGGAAAATTAGAATAATATATGCTCAAAAGTATAATTCAAACATTATTTATTAACTAAAATCACATATTATTATGTCTAACATTACCCTATATTGATCCGCAAAATTATATTAACGTTATTCTGAAAAAACATTATTCACTTAATCCCCAAATAAATCTCTAATACCATGGATATCTATATAATAAAATATATAATACCAAAATGAACAAAACATATGTTTTTAAAATCATATAAATAATGAAAAAAATGTCATACCAACCAGAAAATCATTTAGGATCATGGTAGTAAATTCGCTCATAAGGTGCTTCGATTGTAGGTAGAAGCCTTGTTGCCTATTTAGATGTGACGAGTTATCACCCGTCCCATAGTTTGAGCTTTTTCTAAAATATAATCCCCTTAAAATTCATATAAATGGGTTAAAAAACCTAAAATATAACCTTAACATATTCAATATTAAATAAATGTTTTAACTTAAAAGGTTATCTCTCACATTTCAATTTGAATCCTCAAAAAACCCATAATTACCTCAAAATAAAAGATCATATAAACCCTAAAGATTATCAATATAATTAAACATATATCTATATAATTATAGATCATTATTACATAAATAATGTTTTCACGTGATAAACGTACGGGTTACGTATAACGAATACATCTATCACAACTCAATTTCATTATCCTAATGTACAACAATCATCAATAGAGTGTTAATTCATTTGAACTTATTATTAGACTTAAATATAACACTATATCATAACTCTTTAATGTAGACATTATAATCACAAAAAACTATTTATAATCGTTTTGCAATGGTTTTATATCATAGTAATTAATACATCATTCCAACAAAATAAATGTCAATCAAATCCTTAGATCCAATAATATCAAAACATGAGCCAATAATTAGTATATTCTTTCAATGTGTTATTTTTAGTTTCCTCGACTTCATATATAATGTTATTATGTATTTATAAATATATATTTTTACCGTTTTTATTATCACAGGATGTTATTTTCCCCTTCATTCATCCATTTTCATAATAACCATTCTTTCCGCTTTAATAACATTTAATTAATATATTGGGAAGAACATTTATCCCCTTTCTATACATAACTATACAATTCATTTTTAAAGGAATATTTTTTCTTTATAACCTCATTTAAAACAAATGAAGCATATTCCCATATTTTTATGAAATTTTCCATGTTTATTCTTTCTAAATTTATGACACATAGTTCATTAAAGATATCTCACTTTATTATCACTATCATAAGAACATTCACAAAGATTCATTTAACTTGGGTTTGATGTGATATGAATCTCACCTAGTTTAATGTTATTATTCACAAAACCAAATATCTAGTTAATTATAAACATAAGATTTTGCACTATATCTTTAATTATATTCAGTTTCTCATTCGGACAACGACTTCTTTTTTCCATCACATTGATTGTCAATTTGTTTCACATTAGGTTAATCCACTTACTAAAACCAAAAAAGTTCATGTTTTCATATTAATAAAACCATAATATATCATCTTTTTAGGACTATACACACTAATATTTACTTATTCACGTTGTCAATAAATCTTTTTATTTATCCAAACTAACATTGATTCTCCCAAACATATTGTACATTCCAGTTATATTATCTTCTAACATTTGAGCAAATAAAATCCTGACCACTAAAGTTATCTAGATTCTTCTTTGATATGGACTTTAAGTAACTGACTTTAATCATCTTATAATCTAGTTTCTTTAGGCTATAATCCACACTCTTCTTTAATGATTGATCATTAAGTTTTAGATATTTAGAGATTAGATCATAAATCATGCGTAACAAATATATACATTACAGGTTGACACATGTACCCAGTATCAATTTTTTCTATATAAATAACTATGTAATAAAATATATAATTATTTAATGAAAAATATTCACAATATTCATCTTGACTACTCCCATTTCCCCATTCAACCCTAAAAATATTGGACAGAAATTTGAAACGTGCAACGATCATAAAAATCTCAATTAGGTAAATAAAAAGAAGTAAACCATTGGTCTTGTAAAAACATGAAAATATAAGTACATTCTACCTTTATATCAACGATTTATGATCAGATGAAATAATACATTTCCAAATGAAAATCATTGAATCTTTTTTCAGAGATAAAAACATTCGAACTCCTAGTCAAAAAAACCCTTTTAGAAACATAGTGCATTACATTCATCAACAGTGTCAGAAATTACTGCAACCCAATCAAATACATATGAAAGAACACCTCAATAACTCAAAATTTCATGTGTGTTAATACAAAAAATCATAACCAATGCATTTTTTGTACTATATTGGTTCACTCGGCATATAAGATGTATCAAACTCACCCAGTGCCAATCTAGGAACACCCAAAATTTATGCTATATTGATCTCACCTATGATCTATAATGGGGACTAACAAGTCCTGTAAACAGTATTGGGATAACTAGTTTAACATATAATTATAATTTACTATATATATCAATTTATGCATTCAAATTTGAATCATAAAACCATTAAAAAAATATTTTAAACCTAAATAAAAAACACATTTGGATATCAAAATAGCCATTTTATCAAACACCTCATTTTAAATACAAAAATACCCTAAAATGCAAAGAGGGGTTTTCATTGAATAAATGATCATTGTAAAAATTATTCTTGAAAAAATCCATTTTACTTTAAGTAAAATCAATGGATTTTATCATAGATGGATAAATATTTATAAAGCTCACTTGAATCATTTGATGAGTAAAATATTCTTTCAACATTTGAAACACTTATTAAAAAATGATCTAAATTAAAGGAATAAATTACATTGAAAAGAACCTTATAAAAATTTAACAGAAAATTCAAATAAAATATTAGTCATTATGGTAGGAAAATAATTTTATTCTTTATATGTTAACCAACTTTCCTATAATAATTTTTTTTGGAAAATTCAGAAAGTAACTCATTTGGAAATTGTAAAAAATTGAATTCAAACAATTTTTTAAAAAGGAAACATAGATAAAAATGACTTTAAACAATCATATTATAATAATAAAAACCTTATTTTAAACATTTTATGAAAATAAGTATATGGAGGGAAAAAATATTTTTCAGGGAACATTAAAATATAAATTTTAAAATGATTTCAAATATATTTATTTATAAATTATAACAACATTACACCAGAAAAATAAACTATTTTATTTAAAAAAACTATGGGAAATTATAAAGGAAAATTATTTATATTAATTTTTCATAATGATTGGAAATTTAATTAATTCCATATATGTAAAAAACAATATTTCTTTTGACCTTTTTTAAAAGAGTTGAAAGAGGAACTATGTGAGAGGAATTTTCAAATAAAGTACCTTACCTAGAGTTTGACTCATTAAGTATAAAGTACATTATTTATATTCATAAATAAAAGAAATATATTAATTTTATTCCTTCTTAAGAACTTTTTTGATTTAATTATTTCTTTATTTTACTTAATACAATATTATATACAATTATTTAATCGATTAATTCACAACAGAAGTTTTGATGACATTCAACTCATATGTCATAAATGACTTTGGATGGTTGACTATAGAAAAATTGGTCATTATTTTATCATATAAAAATTAATAATCATGAAACAATTATCATTTTAATGACTCAATTGTACTTTTAAATCCCACCATTAAACATGATTATGAAAAATGAACTACTTTACAATCATGGATATGGTAGACCATACACTTGTTTGATTAATGTTTCCATTTTTCAAAAATAATTATTGAACGAGGGAATGCATTATTTTAACATTATTTAATGATAATAATATCATAAATAACATATTGATCCTTTAAATATACTTATATATGTCATCCAAGGTATGTGGTGATGAAAAAAATCACATCACTTTGTGTTGGTGGTAGTCCACACGTACTCCTGAACGACCACATAACTTTTCAGTTAATGAAAATAAAAGAAGGTAAATGATTTTTTTATAATTTAATAATGATAAATATTTCATGAATCAAATATATAAAACATAATTCCATTATTATAATCCATCTATTATAGATGGGGATGGAAAATAATTAAATCTGTTTGTGAGGCGGTAGTCCGCCAAACACAGCAACGATGTTTTCTTATCCCATTTGTTGGAATCAAAGATAGATATTGTTTATAATATTTACATATTAACATCTAAATTTATATATTATACTTTTATTCTTATTTTGAAATTATATAATTATATTTTAATGATGTTTAAGAAGAAATAAAACATAAATGTTGGATAAAATTGATATCTCTTCTTCAAACAACCTCATTTGTAAAACACATTAAGATCACTATGGTAGGTGTGATACCTAAAAACTACCTCTTTAATTAGGGTATAGATTATATTATGTAATTTATGTTGGAATTGGATGAACCAAATGAGGTTTTATGTGGGAAGAAATGATAAGAATTGGTAACCTTTTATAAGCCATTGGAGGGGAACTCATGGAATTACCCAAAAAATTAAATTAATAAAAATTGATTTTTATATAAATAGGGATCCAAAAATACTAATTTAAAAGATATTATGAGTATTTTTTTAATATTATAATATTATATAATATATTAAAGTTTCTATAATGTTGTTATCCATATCTTTTGGCTTTAACACCTTGTTAACACTTATTAATCCTTTGACGAAAATAAGGTTATTTTCTCTTTAAGGGTCAGTATAATTTATATATATACAAAAGTGGACCATAAATGGACCATTTATGATATTACCATAAATATATTAATCAATTTTCAAAACCTATTGATTTTAATAATTTTATATCATTTAATAAAATATTATTTATTATAACTTACCAATGATGTCAATTTATAGAACTATTCATTATATTTATTTTAATAACATCAAGAAAAAAAGTAAAATGTGAAATATAATATTTTATTATTTATCTATAATTTCATGGTAGTCTATATAATTAATGGATCACATTATTTATCGAAAATTATATTACTTTTATTTATTTTAATTTCATTTATTTTGTTTTTCATTTAATTAAATAATTATTGTGTCACCATTGTGTAACTTTTTAAGGTATTTATTTATTCAATAAAAATTAAAAATAATAATTATTATTTTTACTATAAATATTTTTAATTTCAAAATTATATTTCTGAAATAAATATCACTGATTTTTTTCATGTTAAACTTGTTACAGTTTTTTAATGTAGAGTGTAACATTTTATTACTTTTCATTAAATATAATATTATAATGGTTGTAACAAAGATAAATTGTAATGAAAATGTCATATATTATATATTTTTATAGTTATTGATGATATATAATCATAAAATAAAATTTTGGCAAGTTTTGGTGTAATTTTATTATCCTTATAATATCATTTTTAGTTCTTAGTTACCTGATTTACCAATTACCATGGAATTTAATGTTATTAAAAATAGGAGATATTTTTATATAATTGGAATAATTTAATTCAATGTTAAATCAGTAAAGTGCATTGAAATTTGTTTTAATAAAAAACATACTTTTAAATATATAATGTTTAAAAACTAAATTCTAGTATAAAGATAATATAAAAAACCATAGTTGTATAATTTTAAACGAAATGTAGATAAATTTTTTTAAAACTAATCCAAAATAAAATTTTACATTATAAATACCTTAATAGAAAAAATAGTTTTCAAAAAAATCAACTTTTTTCACTATAAATTAAAATATAAATATCTTCAGAAAATTGTCCCAAATTTATCCTAAGATAATTTTTTAATTTATAAATTAAAAACATATATTTAATTTTTGACATAAATTTTATAATATTTAAAGATATTAATTATAATATAAACTCTTTAAAAGAATGGAAACTCATTCTAAAGAAATCATATTTCTGAAGAATAAAATGACATTAATAATAATTAAGTGATTTCATTATTTGAATTTAAAAATTAATTTATATTGAATATGACCTTTATATTTATATCATTAATTATATATTCTAATTTTAACCTACCAATTTAATTGTTCGGTTATATCAATCACATTTAAATAATAATATTTCATTTGTTGTTTAATATTGATGTTTTTTGTCTTGAATTATTTCAAAAATTGTATTTCCAGTTAACAAATTATGATATTATATTCTATACCAATTTACAAATTTTATCCCCAAATTTTTTATTTAGTCTTATTAACTAGAGTTTCACTTTTTAAAATGGTGTTGTTGAAAACCCATATCATAAAAAGGGTCAATAAAACATCATCTTCAAATAAAAGGTATGGAATTGTGAATGTCATCTTAAATAGAAAAAAAAAGTACATTTTAAATTAAGGGAACATATGTGGTAAGTGAAAACATGGAGATGGAATAAAAAACTACCTCCCAAGGACTGATAATGAATGATAGGGAACACGGTCAGGGTAAAAGTAAACATCCTTAAATAGAAAATCTATGGTGGTTTAATATAATTATAATTTCTTGATAAGAAATGTAAAGAGATATTGTTTTTTTTAAAATTAGTTTCTTAAAGTCCATAAATTATTTTACTACTTATACTAAGATCGTAAAAAAGGATACTAGGAATGTATAATTTCATCATTTAATCAATTCCCACTACAATATTATCTTTTTCTCCAAAGGATGAGTATTTAAGATGAATTTTTCATTCTTGATGCAATAGAATCTACATATATGGATCAAAAAAATCCATAAATGGATAAAAATATATTCCTACAGTCTTTAACAATTAAAAAAAATCATTATCATAGGGTATGAAAAATCCTAAAAATAATAAACCTTTATAAGAAGAAAAAATACTTCAATAACAAAAATTTAACAGCAATACCCTATTTCCGACGTATATCATTCAAGAAACTACTTATCCTTAAAACTACACAAAATATTCTATACTGAGATAGAAACCTAGAAATAAAGAGTGTTTGATAATGTAATATTACAATATTATTATAACATTTGTCATCTAATAACATCAATCACTCTAAATGTCTCATTGAAAAAATTATTTATCATAATCATATAATATATAAGATATTAAAATAATTTCTATAAATACGTCAAATCATCATAATGTGACATAAAAAATGAATATTCATCAAAAAGATCACTTAGTGTTAATTTATCTTCTAAAATCCTATAATATTATGTTTATCTTAATCCCACAATTCTCCCCAAAATTGAAGTTACCTTATTTTTAAATAAAAATAATCACATAATAAACAATTAAATTTTTGAATTTGATAGTTATCTATTTCATAAAACATATTCTCACAAAATTAACATAACATATGTCTTTCAAATAATTCAAATAAATAAAAAATTACATATTAACACAGACATTACATAGTATAGTGGTAGGCGATGTACCCTTTGCACCCTTTAGTAGTGGGTTCATAACTCACTTACTTACCCGATGGGACATGTTGTCACCTAGCCCATGGGTTGTCATTTTTTATAATATTATCCTTATAACATTATTAAAAATGTGATCAAAATCCTTTAAAATGACCTCAATATAATGAATGTTGACTAAATGTTTTATATTTAAAGGTTATCTCATACCATTCAATTTTCGACACAAAAAATCCAATAAATACATCAAAATCAAAGTTCTTATAAACCCTATCATATCTGTATCTTTAAACATATGTTCAAAAAATGAAAATAATTTTTTTCCTTTAATATAATTTTTGCATGATATACATAATGGTTATATATACATTCAAAATCATTCGAGAATCAATAAAATTATGCTAAATTAGACACATTAATCATTCAAAATTCATTATAATCCCTTAACCACGCTTATTCATTGTATTTATTAATGATACATTCATATAAAAAATATAAATTTTTACCTAAGGTAAAAAAATTAAAAAACACAAGAAATTAAACAATCTATACCTTTCACTTGTCATTTGTAGCTTCCTCATTTTCAAATTTAATGGATTTAGCTAACGATAAATAGATACTTGTACAGTTTTACTAATCCAATTTTATAGCTTCCCCCAATATCATTTATTTTCATAATGACCATTATCCCCACATTTAAAAATTCAAATTGATATATTAAGAAGATGTTTTCCCTTTCATGGAGTTAAATGGCCATTCCCCTTTTACATTGAAGATTATTTCTTTATAAGTTCTTTTACCATATATAAAAAAATCATTCTATTCTTTTAATATATTTTTCAGGTTCCTTCATTCCACATTCATGACACATAGGTCATTGAATATGTTTACCATAATAATAAATAATACATGAACTCTCATACGTCTTCATTTACCTTGTTTTTATGCACTAAGAAACTCGCATAGTTTTATGTTAATAATCCTAATTCTGATATCCAGTTAATAATAACCATAATATTTCTCAATATAACTCTATTTATTATCAATTTGACTTTCATACAACCACTGTTTTTCAATGAATCCATTATCACTTTGGTTCTTATTAGATCCAACCATTTAATAAAACCCAAGAGGTTAGTTTGATCATATCACTAACATCATTATATATCATATTATGATGGGGATAAACACAAATATATCATTATTCATGTTATCTAAAACAATTTTGATTTATTAAAAGTAATTATGACTCCCCCTAACATGTTATCCATTGTGTTTTTAAATACTTGTAACTTATGCTCAAATAACATCAAAACCATTATAGTGATCAAAACCCTGTTATAATACGAAATGTATTGAACATACCTTAAATATCACATAATATGGTGGCTTTATACTAGAATATGCATTCTTTCATTGTGAAATATATTTAGATTTAGAGATATATAGAATTAGTTTATAACTCATACATAACATACTCATTCATTACTAGTGGTAAGTTCTTCCCAATATCAATTTCCCCCATAAAAACGAACTATTTAAAATAAAATATCATTTTAGTTCATAAAAAATCAACACAATTTTCATCTGGAATTCATCTATATCCCTACTCATCCATATAAACCCTGAAAAACATATGAAAACATCGATGGATCCTAAAAACTCAATGAGGGACACAAAAAGAAGCAACATTTTTACCTAGTGAAAACATGAAAACCATTGAAAATTTTTCCTTTATCTAAATGATCTATTAGAAAATGAAAAAAATAATTTCCATATAAAACACACACACCCATCTTTCTAAAATAAAAACATTAAATCTTATAGAAAGAAAATAAATATCATTTTTTCGATATATAGAGCACTATATTCATTATCCATGTAAAAAATAACTAGATCCCGATAAAATACATACGAGAAATCTCCTAGTAATTTCACTTTTTTTACTATTAAAATAAGAAACATTAACAACAAATTTTAGCACTATCTGGGTGAACACAACATATAGGTTTTATGATGATCACTCAATGATTTCTAGGCACACAAAATGTATAAGATATATTAGGATCACTCATGAGTTATAATAGGGCCAAAAATATTATATAAGGTGGGTTGGGCTCACCCCTTTAGCATATAATACTCAAGTACCGTATAAAATAATTTATACATGGTTATTTTTTGGAACCCAAAGACATGTCACAGGATTAGTCGGAGATACAACAACCGTTTGGTATCAGATATAACCTCAAAAAGACCAATAAACCATTAAATGATCTATGCCTTGAATCCCTTTCACAAATAACCCTTGCCCACCATGAGAGTGAGTGGACATGAAAAAAATCTATGTGACATAGACGGGGCCCTATGCTTATGATGATATTTAGTGGATGACTCTTTGATTATGATGAAGCCATGTCAATTAGTGGGGCCCAAATTTTCTTCATAGTGAACCTCCTAGCTTCACAAGACCCCTTTTCCTATAAATTATCATCTCCTTCCAACTTAAAGGGATGGCATCCCTGACCTTTCAACTACTGATTTCTAAATACTTATAGCACCTAGGAACCTCGAACCCAACAGCAAATGAATCATTCATGTTATTTGATCACCAAAAAAACCCCATTTCCAATATTTATAAATACCTCCACCTAATGTGGGGATTCATTTCAAGAAGTCTTATACCCTTTATGGGGGATGAATTTCCTTCAGGGTACATGAGGCTTTAGGGATCATTAAGCCTTCATAAAGTACTCCATTACTAAATAATGACTTCATGCCATGGTAGAGTCACCATGTTTCGTGATTCTCATTCCTTCATGAAGGCAATGACCTCCATGAAGCACCCAATCATTGTGAAACACCTATTATCAGGGGTATATAATTTAAAAAACACTTCTCTTGTTCCTCACAATGGTTCTTCCATTTTTCTGACACATATTTGTAAAGGTTGAGTTCTTGAAGACTTTATACCCATCCCAGATAAGATCATATACACTTTAAGTCTTTATTTGACCTATGATATCAATTCAGGTGTCCCAATATACTTTAATTGTTGCCCAATATTCTAATTTACCTCTTTCCATTCATGATAGGTATGCTAATTCCTTTTTCATTTATGCATTTACATAAAACATGGACGTCACGATTGACCACTACTCTACATTGTTCGATCCTGGAATTTCCAAATCCATTCACTACTGATGGTTTCATGTGAATTTGTTATATAAACCCAAGGGGTAAGGAGTGAGTTCCAAATGTATGACATACATGTCTTAAAACATCCTAGCATAAATTCCCTCAAATGAAGATGTTAAACTTTGATCTCACACTTTTTAAAAAATATAGGATGTCTCTATGTATGAGTGACATAGAATGAGATACTCCTCACATGAAATGACATCCTCCACATAGGATCAAATAGGGTATGTGAACCATGTTCCTTCCTACCTCCCATACTCTCAATCCTCTTTCTCCCGCCCTCTTTGGGTTTTCCCCATGTGTATTATGGGAATTTTCCACACACAATCCATACACACCTTTGATAGGATGATTCATGTATGAATAACATGGAATGTGATTTTCTTTACATGGAATGGAATTCTCCTCAAAACAAATAATGTCCTCATTAGGAAGCTTCCATGTGTAAGCCCCACACCACCTATAATCGATTTAACTTTCACAGAATGAGTTTCAGGTCTACTACTTCCCCTTCGTTCTCACACCGAGCATAACTCACGTGGGAATATAGGTTAGTAAAAACCATTAAATCCATCCAATATCTAGGGTTGTACTTCTTTTATTAGGCCATAATCTTCATCTTCTGATGGTGACCTCATACACACAATCCCCAACATGTCCCATCCAACATACCTCCTCTTTAGGCATTGGCCCCAATCATCCCCATTCTCTACTAGAAGATTCCGAGCATATTCCCCAAACAAATCCTATATTTTATTAGTCAGCTCCAATTCATAATCCCCAACCATATTCTCTAATTAAATGGGCCATATCCTTAAGTGAAGTACCCAATATCCCTTATTTAACTATGTGGGTTTTTATACCTTCCTCGTAGGCAGGGTACGTAAGATGGCTCTATGAGGTTCAATCGTGGAAAATAGTAAACCCATGTGCTCCCTCCTGGGGACATGCCCACTTAATGTGATACCTTCCCTTTAGGGACACATATCATGGATAAAACTTCCTATGGTGTCCTTATCCATTCACTTATCCCTCTGTAACAATGTAGTCATTTATTCCCAACTAATAAGGATTTGTTGGAAACCACCCTAAATATCATGCCCAAAACCCCCACTAGTCTATTCACTCCACCCAACACTACACCCAAATCCATATTGAATTTACCTGGTATTCTAAATCCTAGTGATATCATTCCACCCTCATTAGAATCTTCTATGTGTATGCCCTATCCATATTTGTTCTACACTTATAATCACCCAGGGAGCTCCCATAACTAAACCCCATAGAATACAAACAAGATCAATCATCCTTTGAAGGGAAGCACTTTTTCATAATCATAATATAATCTAGAAAACATCATGGGTTTTAATCACTATTATCTACATTCGGTACCTAGTATGGTTCCCCATGTTTCAATCCCAACTAATTGTAATCCTTGGTGCCCCTCCCCCCACCGCACCATCATTTGGTTAAACCTCCTTGGACAACCTCGAGTAGTGTTCAGATCAAACTTCATAGTGTGAAATACTCCCTTTATGGGACACACTTACATCGATTTTACTCCATGGGGTGTTATTATTCATCCATAGTTATACCGTTCAGGGTCTCCCTTCAATGGATTTCCCTCTCTGATTCACATTTGAGAGGATTTATATCCAAACTAACTCAATCATCACATAATGTTAAACTCGAATGATGTCACACTACTACACTATGATTGACATTAGATGACTATGAAAAACCTATGATGATATGGATTTCGTGTCAGTAACCCCATGTTCGATACAAGATGACTTGTGTTTCATGCCCAATATTCCTCTATGATATGCCCACTTATGATGAAGAATTTTGGTAAGCAATGTTCCAATGTTAAGACATACTAGTGATTCCCAATGTAACTACTCCCCTAACATAAGGTTGTTTCCTTATCAAGGATAATTAGAATGTCATGAAAAAATGATCATATATAACCAGAGTCCAAAAAGAGATTTCACTAGGAATGTGTTTCATGAACCCGACTTTATCTATATGGGAGAACCCAAGTTGGTGAAAAATACTAATAATGAATCAATAGATGTAGTGACTGATATACCATAATCCTATTTTAATCAAGTGGAAGTCATCACTAAGAGAGTGATAAATGCTTTACACCTTTAAAAGTAGTAATATTCGGTAATAATGAAACACCTGTGTCATGATGAAAATTGATGTGGTGAACATCAGTGAATGCTACAGAAACAGAAATGTTGAACCAGATGTGATGCTCTTCTCCTAAAAAAGGGGGCTAGTAGAATTCAATAAATCAATAGATAATCTTGTAAACATATGTAGAAATATAAAGCCATTTCATACTAAGAAAACAATGCCCCAGCATGGAACTCACCAGAATTTCAGGTAGTTAAATTGTAGGAATTTCCTTCAGTGCTACAATCATCATGAATATCTCTCTCCAACTATAAAAAGATTTGAAAAAATTTAGGCATTGGTCATTGAATCCCTATAATTTGTTCTAATAGTTGATTATTTCGGCCTTATAGGACCCAAGAGGTTGGGAGCCAACAAACAAAAACCCATAAACATAATGTCATGAGAAATATCACCATGGAAATCTCACGTGACAATCATTTCTGAAACAACACTAGCAATGATAACAGCTACCAAGCACACACTCCCCATCTCACCCTCAAATATTATTAAAAGAAGGTTTATGAGCATAATTTTATGTCTAAATGATTAGGATGTGGTTATTTCCAGGAGACAAATGGAATACCATGATCCAAAGGCTTATGCTCCTTACTGAAACCACTATTATCAAGGGCTGTTTGAGGATCAACTTCTCCCCACTATGACAACCAAACACTTCAAGAGCCTCTCTCAATAGCTTTCCTATGACCCACTCACCTATTTCGAGGAGGTGGGTGATTCTGGAGGCACTTTGGATAAGACTATAGTGAAAGATAATCCAAGGAATTCTTCTACTATGCCCCATCAACTCCATTAGTGACCTATCATTCAGGACAAATAATAGTTAAACTATCCACTTACTCTGCTGGCCTAGGTCTGAACCACTAAATGCCAACATCAGAAACATGCTTTGGAGGATTCCCACTAACGGGGATCATCTTCCACAAAACCCTTGGATCCTACCACCACCAACACATTATTCTAACTCTATTTTTTAGTGAGAAAAGAACCATCCATGACCAATTACAATTAAGACATTAGTGGCATCATAGGTACGATGGTTTGGCTCTCTCAATTGATGGAAACACCAGCAAACATTATAATCTAGCATGTGATGATGATATTTACTATGAAGTACATTCCCATGTAAATGTGGAAGAAAATGGTGATCATACCCTCACTCATAACCAGTATATATGGCATCCACATATTTATATCAATCAACACAGAGTCCATCCATACTCCATCAAAAAAATACAAAGTCCCTCCTCATACCCAAACTTCTCATAATGGAGGTCCTCCAGTTATTATTGGTCATCAGAATAAAGTCACTACTCAAACCATTCCCAGCTCATGTGGAGCTCCTCCCCACTCAGGTATGGATCAACATGGATGTCTTACCCACTTCATTAACCATTAGTATGATGGTCCTCCTCTTGCTATCACCGCTGACCATGATGGAGGTCCTCCCCATGTAACATCCAACCATAGTGGTGGTCCTCCTCACTCATTCACCAGGTAACATATATTTCTTCCCCATGTAACATCTAGATAGTGTGGAATTCATCCCCAATCCATCATCATCTAACATGGAGGTCCTTCCTATGTAATAACCAAGAATATAGGAGGACCTCCCCACTCCTTTATCATCCAACACAGAGGTCGTCCCTATATAATAGCCATCCAAAGTGGATGTCCTCCACACTCTTTCACCAGTGAACATGTTTTCCCTTCCCATGTTTCCCCTAGCACGAGAAAAGGTCCTCTTCACTCCAATACTCACTACAAAGGTGTCCCTCCCTATAGATCTAGAAACCAATATTGATGTCCTCCCCATAATTATGTCTATCAACAGGAAGACCATCCTCATTTCTAACATGATTATTATGAAGGTCCTCCTCACACCACAACACAACAAAGAAGATTCCATCCCTACTATAATTTTAAACATAGAATCCCTCTCTATGTATAACATTGTATGTAAAAACTTCCACTCCGCACCTCAACCCACCCATATGGAGGCCCTCCCCATGTTGTTTCCACTAATCTACACAGAGGTCCTCCCCATGTAAAATATGACTAAAGTAGAGGTAATACCAACAATATCAACTTCCAAAATAGTCAGTATCCCTGCTCCAATAAAAATTGTCATGGAGGTCCTCCTTGTATCCCAAGTAGATCAAGTGGTAGAACTCTCCAATCCAATACTGTCTTCCACAGAGGTCCTTCCGGTGATGAATAACCACCCTTACTGGAATAATCATCCAGGGGAAGAAGGGATAACCACAATTTCAAAATGAAAAATACTAGAAACTTCCCAATCATAGTCAATACCATTTACTTATCATATTTTGAGGTAGAATTCAACTAAATATTGGAACCTTTGCCCCATTAATCTGAATGAGAGTCTATGGAAAGAACCTGGTAGGTGAGGTTTTTCATCCCTAATGGTGAGATCCACAAGATCCCCAAATCACTATGTCTATATATGTAGGTGGAGGAAGATTTTATCTTCTACAAATGGATTATAGGATATTAATATCATTCACCACTAGTTTTCCTCTCTAACTCTAATCGAGATCATAGAAGGTCACTCTAGAATGGGATAGACGATGACTATCTGGAAGAGTCACTAATGATCACTACAAACATTAAAAACAGGGATGTGGAACATGTGGCATCCTATAAGGACATGGGGATGCATTCATTTCCACGCCTGACTAATTTCAAACATGCAACTATCAACCAGTTCAACCAGTGACTCTTTAGTCGGTAAGTCTATCGAGATTCTAATACACATCCGTATTTCTACCAGTTTACTCATTATCACTGGTTGAATATTAATCCAACCATTAGTTATGATCCATTTTTTGAAAAGGGAATCTTGGGGGATACTCTGGCTGCCGACTAGTTAGTAGTATTTTGGCCTAATGCAGCACCCAACTTTGACATCCAATAATCCCTTATCTAGGTCCAGTTCACATACATTCATTTCACTATTCATCTGACATGTTTCCTTCTCTATATCCATTTTATGATATAACCAGGAAGCTGGGAACAATTACCTGATTATGATCATTAGTGCCTCATGGTTTATTTGTCTATATTATCAGTGGATAAACACTATACATCAGGAGATTATCACCAGATATTCCAACAAAGATACATTAAGATAATTAATGTGCTCCAAAAAAATCATTGAAGTGGTATCCCTCACGTGCATATCTCGGGATGGGAATATTAAAATTATCCCCACTTTAACCCTATCATATGAAAACCTATCCTACATGATGATATAGAGTACATGACTTCGAATTAAGTAATGGTAAATATGTTTTTCCTTGATATATAATATGTTGATGTGGATGTTGGAATCGAACATGACATGGATAACCTTCCCCCTAAAAAGAAAAAACATTTTTTGGACCTCAAGTTTCTGAAATATCCTTAAAAAGAAGGAAAATATCATGGAAGATCCCTCAAAATCATTTCCCACTGTTCGGAACACCGACAAAGGTAAAGATAATATTGATATTTCCAACCCTTCTAACTTTACTGATGTTGTGAAAATGATATAGGTTGATTGCACTATCACCACCATTCATCAGAAGATCTCCAATGAGAATAGGACCAATAATGATCTTCTCACTGAATGACATTTGGATTATGGATATCCACACTAGTATTAAATTCCTCTTCCACCGGGAAACTAGGGACAACTAGAATTTATTCTTTTCCATCTTTCCCTTATTAATATTGATGACAAAACACATCCTAATATGGTAGAGGAAAGATTTTATTGCATGAAAACATGATACAAGTCTAAGAATATTCCCCAGTAGAGAATTTATTTCCCTTGAGACCTGTATTAAGAGACTCCTCAAGCCTCCACAAGTTCCCTTGAGATAGATTACTATGTCAATGACCCTATCAATGAACTAGTGGTTAGGGATCCTCATCAAAATAGGAACACTCATTGAGAATATTTGATATCTACTCTCACAACTCGCCTTGAAGCCATGGATATTAGTAAGGTGGTTATCCCACCTAATGGAAAGTACTACTCAACATGGGTGGATTACATGAAACACCCCCAAACTTCAAAAATCCTACCTCCACCCATTTCAACTATATGGGTGTTCCACTACCACATATGGACAACATTATTTAAAGGAGAGGGTCTATGTTTTGAAACTCGTTGAAATAGGTGGCTACTAAACTTTGTTGTTTTGTTTAGAAATGGGATGGTCATATATTCTTCTAGAATAAAAATTTATCCATTTTTTCTATCACTTGTTGGGATGACCTTTAAATGATTTTTTCTACTATTTCAAGTCGACCATGTGTAAGACAAGTATTGTTGATCTCTTCAAGTGCATGTAGCAGCCTGATTAACATGTCATATAATTTGTGATTCGGTGGAAGGGGAAAATGTATTCACTCAATATGTCAAAGACCAAAGAGAGGCTGCTAAAAATATTCAGGGGAAACATCCAGACTAAACCAGTCACCTCCCCTATCCATTAGAACTTCTTAGGTGGATTCTGGGATTTTTTTGACAAGACCCGGTTCATAGAGGAATCCTTATAACAATCCAAGAAGGCACATATGTTGCCTCTTGTAGCTCTTTTAAGAAGATCATACAAGTTAAAGACTATTAAGTTTGCAGAGACTGAGGCCCCCAAACCACTAGTGTTTTTACAAGTAATGCCTCACCATGCACACACTTGTTGAATGTAGTAGCCTCAACAAGCTCTTCTGCACCCAACATAGAATCATCATGAACCATCTCATCAAGAATTGATAACAAGGAAAAATAATTAGGATCCACCACCTCATCAGGATCCATCCCCTCATTCTGGCCAGCCTCCTAGATCTACAATCCCAAATAGTAGAAACTGATCTTATTCTTTTAATGAGTCTTAGGATCCCTTTTGTTTTAGTAGTTTCTTTTTAGAATGGGATTCTGAAATAGAAAGAATGAAGAAAAACCTAAGTGGTTGATACCACTAATAATCTTGACTATTCCATATAAAATAGGTTCCAAGGGAAAACCATCATGAAATTCTATGTATTTATAGATTAGATAAAAGACCATGTGGATAATGGTATAGTCATATTGGTTGTTTTCATAATACATGTGTCCCATATCACTATCGAGCCTGCCAATGATAGTGAATGTTCAGGATAATAGAAACAGGTATGTAACCAAAGGACATAGAATTATGCTGAATCATTGGATTTATGAGTTGTTACGCATGACCATGGAAGAATTCATTCCCATTTAGGTCGAACCATGTCCATGGAGGTTACCAATCCCTATTTACCCATTTATATTTCATTAACATTGTGTCCTTATAAGTTTCAGAATAGTAGGCACTAACGTCCTAAGGGAAATAATAGTTCCCCACCATTGTCGATGTCATATCACATACTTGAAAACATCATACCTCAAGGGTAGGAAATTTCCCCTAAGGTCAATCTAGCAGTAGACGATACATTTGGGGATGATCGGGAGATTGAATCCATGGGTAAGGTCAAACCAGTGAATCCAATTGTGTTTCCAATTGATGAGGTGTACTCTACGGATTATTCGAGTATCTCTAGTCGATGTATTAATGAAGAATTAAAGGACATAAAAAACATCATAATGCACTGTTCGTACATGCTACTAAGGTAAAAAATCACGCATTGTGTAGAACATGGCAGGCATAGTCCTCACATGACACTCTGTCAGATGCGCTACCACATTTGATTGGGCTAACTAACCAAGAATAATTGCCACCAGCATATAAATATTGGACTCTCCAGGATTCATATGTCTCTTAGTTAACCGATAGTAGACCGTTAGTGACATTGTGTGGTTTAGATGATGATAATTTAGACTTTTCTAGTACTAGTTATAATCCAATTGGTCAACCAACAGTTTATATCATGCTTCCCAGCAAATAATGACCCCTTGCGTTTAGAAACGTCCTTTTGGAATAATAATATGACATGTTTGAGAACCATTCCTACATACCTACAAAGATATCAATACTTTAAGAAAACCATATACTAGATTATGTGAGATAATCTATTGCTGAGAATTTTAAAATCCTCATTCAGTTCGAAGAAGAAGGAGCAGTTGTAGTGACCTTTTATGCTTAGGATGTAGAGAAATCATAATTCAACACTTCCAACTCATTATCAAATGAAATTGAAGCTTCTTCATGTATGAAAACTTTTTTCAACTATAAATCACATCCCAAATAAGTGGTTTGGATTTATTAGTTTGTCTGGTTGACATAGGATTGATGATCAATCTCCTTGTGACTCGGACGCTCCATAAGTTGAGACTAATTCAAGTAGATCTCATTCCTATTCAGCTAATGATACAAGGTTATCATTGGAACTAGTAGAATCCATGGGAAAAAATATACATGAAGACCACGTAAAGTATCACGGTAGAAAGCATTGAGTTCATGGTTATCCCATAGGATATCACCTACAATCCATTTATGGGTAGGACCTAGATCCATCTGCATGCAATAGTTCCCTCATCATATCGCCAAAGCCTCATATACCCCCTCAATGGTTGAGTAGACATTATTTAGAGTGATTCGTATCCCTATAACTCATCTGAATTTTAGTATCTAGATGTTGGATTTTACAAGAGCATGTAAAATCAAGTTTAGACTAATTATGTTGGGCATGCATCCACTTTGGCCAACCCATGGTAGACCTGGATGTTGATTTTATTCTCCCGATTTACAGGTTGGATTCCCTGATGCTAGCCATGGAAAATTGCATCATTGTATATGAGAATAAGGGGAGTTGTTTTCCTAAATACAAGAAACATTATAAGATTACCTAACACACTTACACAATACAAGCTCTTGTGAATCTAGTATCCCCTACCCCAATATAGTATTGAGATGTTCAACAGATGGCCACTATTCTGGGACACCATCATTTGTTCTATGGGGTCGATCTAAGTCACCAGAAACCAACCCACCACAATTATTTTGACATCAATAATATACCCCGCGGTTGAAGGCCTGATAGAATTAGATTGATAGTTTATATCACTATGGTTTAAATTAAGAAGGATTCACCCTCTCAAGATTCCAAACAAGCCCATGCTGGCACTAGTTCACTTCTTGGATCGGTATTTATAGATGAATATTCTCCCCTCACTGATTTTGCTTCCCAAGAAGATGAAGACTATTTTCAATATTATTCTACTACATGTTAATAGTGTGTATCCACCACCATATATGAGTTTGTGCAGGTGAACATGGTAACGAGGATGATCTATGGAATATGTTAATAAGTGATTTTATGGCTCTTGAGGAACATTAGTAGTATATGGATTTCTTGATGCAACATCATGATGTATTTTATTATAGTTATGCGGTGATGTCGGGACTAGACACTCATGTTATCATTAACTATCTGTATATCCTAGTGAGTCATCATGGGTTCAATAAACCTCCTAGAATAATGCACCCCTATCATGGTTTCATGTTAAGTCTAATGTTGATATTCTCATCAAATACAAATTCAAAAAGTATTTTCCGTAACCCAAATGGATGGCCATTATCATCGTCATTATAAATATCAATGTACTGATCAGAGCTTGTATTTACTTCTGGGAATTTAATTTCTACTATCCAAAAGTTGAATTTCCCCTTCTTATGATATAGTTGTTGATCAATTACATAGATGGATTCAATGCTATTTCATTTATGATTGGATACTAGGGATACAATTATATATGGATGCCAATTGAAGAGGAGATGTATACTGCCTTTAGAGTGTCACATGGGAATTTCTACTATTAGGTATTGCCCTTCGATCTGAAGAATGTATGAGCCACTTATTAAAGAGTCAAGCAACATATCTTCAAACCAATCAATGGTATGCTGGTATAATCCTGCATGGATGATTTGGTGGTCAAATACTAGAATTTTCATGACCATCTCAAAGATCATTAGAATGTGCTTGGATTCTTCTATTCCTGAAAATTTAATCGAAACCCCTATAACTGTGATTTTGGGATCACCTATAGGAATTTTCTCATATTTTTTCATCATATATATTGTCATATAGGTTTACCTAGTGAAAATAAAGTCCATCAAACATATACCTTTACTGAGAAACATTCGTGATATCTATGGCCTTCAAATCCACTTATCCAATATATGATTATTCATTGTGAATATAGAAGACATGTATAATCCATTCTCTATGATCATAATGAAAGGTATCATATATTAGTGGGATTAATAGTGTGAAACAACCTTTGAGGAAATAAATATGCACCTAATACAACCACTGGTTATGATTCCACCCATACCTGGGAAACCTTTGGTCATTTATGTGACCACATTGGAATGGTCCTACGACACTCTTCATTACCAAGAAACAATGATGGAATAGATAAAATTTATACAATTTTTTAGTCACGTGATCCTAGACAAAGGGAAAAGATATTATCCCAATAATACAAGATACCATGTAATGATTTTTTAGTATAGAAGTTTCAACATTACTTGTATCATGACGAGATACAAATAGTGTCCCATATTGATTCACTAAATTATATCTGAAATTGACCTATTTTTACATGATGTTTAAATAACTGGACCATGATTGATCATCAGTTTGAAATAATGTTCATCCTATAGAAGGGTGTCACATTTCAGGCATCGAAAGACTTTTTGGCCACCCATATGGTCCTCACAGAGAAGTCCCTATATCTGGACATCCCATATGAAATCATTCTTTATGTGGATTAGGATGCGCCATACTGAAAGAATCATTTCAACAGTTCCACTCAAAGTCCAACCTGTAAAACGATCAATGATCCCAGAATCAATAGATTTGGCAGGGGGATCATCTTTGTTACTCCAAAATAGAATGTTCTACCATATTATTTCATGATATCTAAATTATTCATCAAAAATGAGGTACATTATTAGGATCTCATCACTAATATATAGATAGACTTCCATATTGATGTTTCTTGCATGAATGTGAAGCGACAATCAAAATTAAACATCATGAATGTAAATGGTGACTACATAATATGGAACCCAGAGCTTGTTCCTCTGCTTGATCACGCCCACCAACTAATTTCTTAGTTCCCTTTCCACTCGATGGTGACTCATGTTCCTTTATCATAGAATGGATGAGTTGATGCCCTGACCAGCCTATCTGCAACCCATGTAGAGCCTAACCATGAATATCTATTCATTCACATAGAACACTGGAGGGTCTTCACTCCAATCATGTATGTGGATGATATGGACCCCAAGTAAGTAAACTCGTTGAGTATTGGTGCTTCTATATCATAACATTCAAACACCCTCGTAGTTGGATAAATATCTTATTTAAAAACACCTTTAGTTGTGTATCTTTAGTGTGGTGTTATCTCATCAGATCGAGATTAATGTGAGTAAATCTATAGTTTTTCATCTCAATTTACCATCCAGAGTGGTCCCAACCTTGATAAAACACTCTACAAATGTGTAACTAATGGAATTATCCTCTGTTTCATTCCAGTATATGTGATTCCCCTATTTATTAAAGATTTTCACTATGGTTCATGTGGTTCCCATTATGATGGGTTGAATCTCTCTCACAAGATTTATATGATGGTATAATTCTAGCCCACCATGGTCAAAAATGTATTAGGTAAACCAAGAGGTTTCACTAGTTTATGATCTTTTCCATTTTTTACATCAACTACCAAATCCAATTCATACCAAAAATTACTCTTGGACATTTTCCATATAGGGAATTGATGTGGTAGGTCCACATCCACCAACAAATTCCCACCAATACATGTTCATTATTATCATAAATAATTTATTCTCCTAGTGGGAAGAAGTCATTCCACTAAAGGAAGTCAATGTTTGACCAGTCAATAAATAAATGAGATGCAATATAATTTATTAACTTTGTGTCGCCCCACACCATCCTCACTAACAATAAAACTAACATCCAAGAAGCTAAGCTAAATAATTTATACCCCATGTAAAATATCTAGTCCAACCATACATCATACTACTACACATAGAAAAATGTTTAGATATAGGTGTTTTAAAAGATCCTCTCAAACATTATATAGAAGATAGTGGACCAGAGTAATAATATTTTCCTATACAATATCCCTAACACCCTCTTGTATTATTAGAAAAATGACACTGAATTCCACCCAGGTGACTCTTTACTCCCTAGTGTAAAGAATATAGGAAGTATTTCCTATTGATATTTAGTTACCATAACATTGAATAGAAATATGTTATCATAAAATTTTAGAAATAAAATAATAACTCCATCTAACTAATCTAGAATCCATTGAAAAAAATAGGCCCGACTCCTTTAGAAATCTAGAGAGACACGAGAACAATTTTACAAGATAATTCAATAAGAATTTTCATACCCTTAATTTCCTCCAAGGTGATACAATTAGGGACATTTAAAGGCTGATGATGCCCAGTAGAATGCGACCAATGTTGGAGCCCAAATAGGAGGTACCATGCATCATTCACAAGGAATATCCCAATAGTTCACACTCTTTGGTCACCATGTATGGGGAGCATATCAACCCTCCAACCAATTCCTTGTTTCCCAAGTAGTACTGTTCATGAACAGTTGAGCATCCTAGGAACGTGATGTCAAACTAGAAGTCTGGCCAAGATCTACGACCACAAACTAGAAGCTTAGGTATATTCATGATGACTATAATTTGTGAACAAGTTTTCCTTGGAGGTGGGTGGCACAGAACGAGTATCTCTGTTACTAATTCTCAAAGGGTTCAAACTACTTCATCTTAAAAATAATTTCGGGAAAACCCTTCCCCCATCATCCTAGATACATGAAATTAAACTAAATTAAAAGCATTATACTTACTGTATGAAATTATACGACATGGAATGGTAATGTCATATGACCTTAATCTATGGTTTTATTTTATTAGGAACACAAAAATGAAATATACCACATACACAACCTGGTTACATGAATTTAAATTGTGTATCAATTATCTTCCTCTCCACATGATGAAAAATGACACAACACCATGATGTAATTTCCAATGAGGATGTCACTTTCTTCATCGGTTATCAACCATGCCACATTTGTGAACTATGTGTGGCTTGATTCCGATATTTTTGGGATATGTAGTGCCACCCGAAAATTTTTTCTTCCGGCCTACTGAAAAATTCATCACCCCATTAGTATATAATACTTAAACCCAATTTATTTTTTTAAATACTCACTAGGTTCATTAACATCATATATTTATTCTATCTATGACGTATAGGTGTCAATAAGGACAATCCCAAATTTCCTCTACTCAAAAATATTTGGCATGACACTGGAGCTAAATTGGATCATTTCACATCCGATTCGTCAATCCTCCATGCCACATATACCTATTCTATGGAAAATATTCTCTATTATAGACTTCACAACCATAAATGTGGATACCTTGGTGCAAGATTCATGACATTATACTATATACTAGTCTATACAGGGATATGTCATGTGGCGTTGGGCTACCCGTTTCCCCATTCATGTCTATTTAACCATATCATCACACTACACATGTCCATTTGAGATACCCCCATCCATGATCCAACCTCTATAACCTTAAACTAAGATCCAACATCCCAAATTCATGACATTAAACAATAAAAACACTCTAAAAAATTATAGTATTCCCCATAAAAATCATGGGATGCTTCAGTTCTCTCGCTAGAAAAGATTTCCCCATCGGTGTTGGTCTCCGACCACACTATTCTCCATAACAACATGTGTGTTTCTTCCCATCCTAATGGGATACATAGTGACACTTTTACATTTAATCTTCATGCATAGTCGCAAGTTTACCAATCATTTGTCCCCTTTTCCGTAGTCATGGTTTGGACCGTATGAATTTAAACTTTTTGAAATTGGTTTCAGTGTCATTTTATATGGTGTGAGGAATCCAAAGTTAATTCACATCATTTTTTAACTCTATCACTTCATAAAAATCTTTAAACACCCCTTTTAATGTTCATAGTCCAAAAATTATGACCTTAAACTATTCAACACCCCTATAGACTAAGTTGTATAACATTAAACTATAGAGACTAAGGTACTCAACACATGATGTTAAACTACAATCTTATCCCATATAAAAATTGGGATCCATCATATGATAAATTTGGGATGATTCAAAAATGGTTACACCATGTTCTAAACAAGTGATTCCTCATGATAACCATGAGATTCCACAATATTAGTCATTAAAAAGGATCAATACTATTTATTTTGGTCTCCTAACACATTATGTTTGAGAACAATGATCGTATTGATTCACATACTCATGGGATTCAATGAGACCCTAGTAAATTTCATCATCGATCCCAACCCCAATTTCCTTATCCATTTTCCCCTATCCCCGTTACAGTTTTCCTTAAGGTTTGTATGTGGTGTGTGAGCATCCATGGATCATCCACATTAGGTTTTTCCTCTTACGTTACATGTATGTACTTCAAGAGTAAATGCTTCCCCCTTTGGTGCTAGAAACACAACTTAAAACTATTTTCTGTGGTCAAGGACATACAACCATAAACTTTGTACAATGTCCTGGTCAAATGAAGTTATACAATGGCACAAATCCTGATCACAAAACATTAAAAATATGCGTGCATCTTCCTCCACATATGATGTTAAAAAGAATGATTATCATCCTTAGTTGCATCATGTGAAACAAAAAAACGTCAAAAACCCTCATCTGAGAAGACATTTCCCTCAGTGTTGGACATCTATATCATTGTTCACATTTTTAGCTATCACTCAACATATGAGAAGACGCTCACCTAGAATATAGGTTTGATCATTTTCTTAAGACAAATTTGGTTACACCAATGTTAACTATGTCACTAAAGAATAATTCAAAGAGTTTTGGAACCCATTCAAGTAGTCCATCAATCCATTCCCTCAATTTTTTCCCTTTATTTGGATCTTTGGTCTCTTCCACATCTAAGAAAACACCTGACCTTCTTGGTCTCATGACATTTTGGATCACATACCATTCTTGGAAAACAAATTAGAAGAATTTGATGTCATCCTGAGACAAGTTCCATGTTTCAATCAAGGTCAGCGGTCGACCGACATTTTATTGTCCCCATTCTAGGTTAATAGTGCATGTGTCGTGTTTTGAACATTGTCAGCAGGTATACTGTATCACCATGAAACTCTCCACGTGTCCCAAATATTGGTTATTTTGATTCAAAATTATTATCCCATTTTTTGGATAGAATATAATTCCCCTATAATTTTCCCATTCATGCAACATTGAGAAATTAAAGTTAGTTGTTCTAAGAGCCCCATTATATATCTACTGTATCTCTCTGTCAAAACTCTCTCAATGATCAATCATCAATATCTAACCTTATGTTTTTTAAAATTATCCATCACCATCATACAAAGTGAACAAATATGTTTCATCCATTGTATCTCACACTGGGTAAGACCCACATATGCATACGGATTGTTCATATGATTTTTTTAGAAAACATGATTGATGTGTGATAGTTAAAGTAGTAAAAGAATGTGTCCATGTACAAATAAATATATTAAAAATGATCCATAAAGCTATGTTGGTAGCAGGGTACATCCACATTATGGAGCCCATAATGGGTCCTGGAAATATCTCCCTTATAACTTTGACCCATATATTAAGTGATTCAATTTTTCCAACCACTGTCATGTGGTCGGTATGGTCTTCTACCACTGCATGAGCTCTGTTTCTTCTGTATCAGCTACTAAATAAAGATCAATTTCCCCAATCTATTCCCATTTCCAAAAGAATCATAGATAAATTACATGATGTGGCAGCTGTATTGTCTACTCATTTCCTACTTCTAGCTAATCCTTCAGTTGGATCAAAAACTATGATTTAGTGTTGATGAAGAACCAAGAGTCATCTATTATTTATTCTATATTTTAGACCTCCTACTTGGCCTCATTAAGAATAAAAAAAATTTCCAACTTCCCTTGACGCCTAATAACATCAATTTTTTGGCTTCCATATGATGTTTTCTCATTATGATATTTATGAATTAGTGCATGAATGCATCAAAAATATTTCCCATTGATGGAGAGGATGTGCAGCCAATGGTGGAGGCACCCACGCGGCTCACTAGTTATGGATATAGGGTCTCTTCAATGAAATTTTTGTTGAATTCCATTCCCAGTACTAGATTATATGACTATCCTCAATCACATCTAGGTCAAAATCATCCAACTCTTTACGATTCATAGGCTTGTACTCTTGAAATGTATCAACAAGATTCGTGATAGGATAATCCGATGGCATGCTACCAGATAGTGTGGAATCCATACCATGAGTTTTTTCATCCTTGATTATTACAAAGTCAATAATTTTATCCCTTCCAGCTTTGAGTTCTTCCCCACCAGTAGAGTTACTCAATGCCACAAGTGACTATTTGTTGAGGGTCATTTTTGGATTATCTCGAACGATCAACTCCACATAGAACAATAACCAAATAATAAAAGGTATTTTAAGTCCACCAATCATTTTTGAGAATAGATCACATGATAACCCATGTCACTCTTTATAGGTGAATGGATGGCCTAGGTTTTCGGACTCCCTTTACACTAGTTCCCCACATGATTCGTGCATCATGATCCACCATTAGAAAAAATTAGGTTGAAAATATTTTTGGTGATTGTCCCCTAGAATTAAACCATCATTTTCCCATCGACAGCTATTCTGAGGGAAAATTTGTTGGAATTTAAATACATTCCACATGATTATTCTGAGAGGGAAAATTTTTTTGGATGTGAATCCAATATCAAACGGACCCAAAAACCCATTTTAGGGTATACCACCTAAATCCCATTTGTGAAGACCCCTTCCCCACACAGAATGTGTGAGGCCATGACAGAACTCTCAACGACTCCAATTGATCCCCCCACCCATAAAGAAAGTATAGAGATGGATTATTGAGCGTAATAGAAACAAATACACTCATGAAGTCTGATTTTTATTCAGAATGTGACTTCTAGAATCACGAGACCCCTTTTCCAATAAATAATTGGCTCATTCCACCTAAGGGATTGGTGATCCCAACCTATCAACATCAGATTTCCCAATTTTTGAGTCACTAAAAAATTACGAATAAAAGAAGAAATGAGTCATTCAATTTATTTGAGCACCACAATTACCCATTTCCCATGTTCCTAAATACCCCCAAATAAGATGGGGGAGGCCTTTTGTGATGGCTTGCCCCCTTCACAGGGGAAGAGAGCCCTACGTGGTACTTGAGGCTTCATGAAGAACTAAGCCTTTGTGAAGCATTCATTTACCAAATCATTAATCTATTCCAGGGTAGAGTCACCATGTTTCGAGAAACCCATTCCTTCAAAATGCCCCTAACATCTATGAAACACCCAAAATTCATGATGAACCTAGATGTGAGGCCCCCTACTTTGCGAAACCCTACTCCTATCCCTCATAATGTTTCCTCATCACTGCCAACAACTATTCATAATGGTTGATTTCCCAAAGCCTCTATACCCCAAAACTATTGGTCCAACCACACTTCAAGTCCTTATATAACATGTGATATCCATTATTGTGGTCCACTCCAATTCATTTTTGGAAAAATATTCCAATTTTCCTCTTTATATTAATCATTGGTTCTCTAATTCATTTTTATTTTCTACAGTGGAATGCTAACATGGCCTTCATGATCGAAAAGTCATCCACATCATTCCAAATTGGCATGTAAAATATCATTCGTTGCCTAGGATTTCATGAGTGATGTTTATATATGACCAATGGGTAATGAGTGATTCCCTGACATCTGATATGTATGGATTTAATGTGTTTAGGACCAGCATCCTCAACACATGATGTTAAACTCCAATCTCAACCAGTGCTAAAAACACAGGATGTACTAGTGTATGTGTCACCTAGAATGAGACCCTCCTCATATGTAATGACATATCCCTTATAGTATCCTAGAGGGGATGGTAATGGGGATCCATCATACCTCCCAAAATTTCAATCCTATATCTCTATACCTTTGGGATTTGTCTCCATGTGCACTATAAAGAGTTTCCACATGTAATCCACACACATATATGATAGGATGATTCGTGTATGAATGGCATGGAATTAGATCTTCCTCCCATGGAATGATACCCTCCTCGTACTAAGTGACTTCCTCCTTGGGAAGCTTCCATGTGTAAGCCACACACCATCTCTCACTAATAATTCATTCATGGAAAGACCATCATGTCTATAACTAATTATTTTTTATCGCACAGTTCATGAATCACATGATCATAGAGGTTAGTATTAATCATTTATCTATCCCATCCCTACTAGAATCCTTCTTGGATTAAGCCCCAATTTTCATCTCCTGATTGGACACTCAAATGATTGTGAACAAAAATGTCACATCTAATGAACGTTATCCTTAGTGAAATCCTCCATCATCCTCATGGTCTAGGATAAGCGTCCAAAAGTAAGCTCCAATAGTGACATTTCACCAACGAGGCCACACCTATGCGTAATCCCCAACCATATTATCAACTTCCATTGGCCTCCCCTTTAGGTATATTTCCCAACACCCCTTATTGAACATCATGGGTTTACATCCCTTCAACCTAGGTAGGGTACTTATGACTCCTCTTTTAGGTGCAATCCTAACTAATGATAAAATTAGGTGTTCCATCCTAGGGATGTTCCCTCATGATGTTACACCTTCCCTTTATTGGACACATTTCCTGGACCCACCCCAAAAGGGTGTCCTAATCCATTTACCAGCCCCCTATAGAAATATAGGGATGTTGATTCACAACTTACTAGGATATATAGAAATCATATCTAATGTTAAATCCAAAAACCCCTTATTTTCAAACTACTCCACCCAACACATCATGTTTATTCATTCTGATTTTACCTAAGCCTCCACATCTTGGTAAGATCATGCCACTAACCTAGTAATATCCTATTTGTAATACCTTTACACATCATTTATGCTCCTAGTAGCACCCAAGAATCTCACATGAAGAAACACCAAACAATCCATCAAAGATAACTCATTTTTATAAGGGTATACCTCATTCGTAATCTCCACACCATCCATTGAACTACGCGGGTTTTGATCCTTTTCATCTAAATACATTATGTATGATTCCTCTCTGGGGTTCAATATGAGAAAATAGTGAACCTTGGTTCCCCCTCATAGAGGTGAACCTCCATAATCCACATTGATTAGTGTTAAGATCTACCTTATTGGTGTGACATTTTCCCTTTATAGGACACATCTTCTCAGATCTGCCTCTATGGTTTATTCTGATCCATCCATCGGTAAACCATCTAGGTGATCCCTATTAGGGACGTAACTCTGTAATCAACCTCAAAGAGTCATTTTTTCCAATATTAATATGACTCCACATGATGTTAAACACACAAACTTTCAAACTACTACCCCTTGATTGACATGGCATGCCTGATGAAAACCTAAAAATATATTCCTTTTGTATTAGTTACCCCGTGATCCACACGAGATTCCATGGGTTCCACGACCAAGGTTCCTCAATTAAATTCCCTATTATGATGATGAATACAGTTTACTGATGTTCCAACGCACTGAAATGCCTATGATTTCAAACATTACAACTCGTATAACTTATGATTGCTTCCCTGTCATGAACCCTTGGAATGTGTAGACAGAAGTAGTGTAATTATCAAGCATACACAATGGAATGGAACCAAAAAATAGTTTCATGAGAATTTCATAATATATGATGGAGACCCCGACTAGGGGATAAATTCCAATGAGTAATATATGGAAGGATAGACTAATATCTCATTATCCCATTTTTATCATGTATAAAACGTCACCAAAAGAGTGATGAATGTCGCCTATCTTTGGAAAGCAGTAATGTGGGGTAACAATGAAATTCCATTGTTACGATGAAACACGAGGTTTTGGGCCCCAATGGAAGCATTGAGACACTATTTGATCATTAAACCATTGAACAAATCTCTTGAACCCATATAAAAAAATTTGGGTATCAAAATATATGTTTTATTTAAAAACCCATTATCAATAAAAAATAACAAAAAAATTAAAAGTGGGTTTCTATTTAATGAAAATATAATTTTCATCATAATTGGGGAAAATAATATTTTCAATTTCAATAGATAAAATGGATATCATCATAAATGAAAAATAATTATGAAAGATCACTTGGAACATTTCTTGATGAAAATATCCTTTACAATTTGAAAACATATATTCACAAAAACTGCAAAATTTTAAAGGAAACAATTTCATAAAAAAAAATCATAAACATTTAAAGGTAGATTTGGAGAAAATAGTATTAAAAATATATGAAAATGTATTTTTGTTATATAAGATAAAAAACATTCTTGTCATATATGTTTCTGTAAAGTCATGAAGTACCTTGTTTTGAAAATGAAAAAAACTCCTTTCAAACCAATTTGTGAAATTTTAACGTGGGTAAAATAGAATTCAAATAGTAATATTAAAATATAAAAAATTTATTTAAAACATTTCTATAAAAAATGGATAAAGAAGTAAGATAAGTTTTAATGGAAACATTAAAAGTTAACTTCAAAAACAATATCAAAAAAATAATTTATTAAATTATAAAAACAATAAACATAACAAAGATACCATTTTATTTTAAAATCACTATGGAAATTTATAAATGAAACATATATGTATTGATGTGTCTTGATATTGGGAAATTATGTTCATGGAATGTTTGTAAAAATATACATTCCTTTTCCCCTTTATAAAAATATTTGAATGACGAATTTTAAAAGACATTCCCTTACCTTGAGTATGACTCATCAAATATGTTCTTTGTCTTCCAAAATAAAAAAACACGGTCATTTTATAATTTCTTAAAATCCATATTCATTTTAATTATTCATTTATTTTATTTAATACCATATTATATATAGTTACTTACTCAATTAGATTCACGATAGTAATTTTGATGATATTTGAATAATTTTTCAGAAATGAATTTGGTAGGAGGATTATGATTGAATAGTTAATTATTACATAATCTCCAAAACAATGATGATGAAATAAGTATAATTTTTATAACTAATTTAATCTTTTAAATCAAGCAACTAAATATGGTTATAAAAAATGAACTATGTTGCAATCATTGAGATGGTAAACCAAATGTATTCTTTAGTGACATTTCTATTTTCAATCGTGAATATAGAAAATGGGAAATTATTATTTTTCATTATATAGTGATAATAATTTCATAAATATAATAAAACTACTAAAAATATACTTAATTTTATATCATTCATGTGAAGTGGTTATGAAAAATGAATCACATCACTTCGTGGAGGTGGTAGACCAACCATACGCATGAATGAAATTGTCATTATTCATTGAATAGAAAGATAAAATGTCAAATGATATATTATATTTTAATAATGATAATTATTTCATTAATATAATATATAAAAAATAATTCCATCATTACAATATATTCCTGATATACAGTAATAGATAACGAATCACACTGGTTTGTGAGGGGGTTATTTGTCGCACACACAAATGGTGGTTTCATATCCCATTTGATGTAATAAAATCTAGATATAGTTCATGATATTAACATAATATCATGTAAATATATTTATAATACTGGTGTTTTTATTTTAACTTGGTTGAATAATATTTTAAATAGGTTTAGGATGAAATAATGTAGAAACGTTTGATTTAAATGATGCCTATTCTTCATACAACCACCTTTTATGAACACCTTAATACCACTAAAGATGGTGTTTCTCAAAGATAAATAACTATAGAATGAGGGTAGATATTCTATTATGGTAATTGGGTAGTTATTGGATGTGAAAAATTGGTTTTTTCATTTGAGGATATAAGAAGAAATGGTTCCCTCCTATAAGGGAGAGGATGGGCACTCATGGAATTCTGAAAATAATAATAATAATTAATATAAATTAATTTTCACTTAAATTTTTCTATAAACTTATTTATTTTAAATATATGATGATTATTTGTTTTAATAATATCATAGAATATAAATTAGACGTGTTTGGACTATATTTTTATCCTTTTCTTTTGGTTTTAACCCCTCATTACCCCCTCTAAATCCTACCACGACAACATGTTTTTAATCATTAATTGTTAGGAATATTGCTATAAATATAAAAACATCACTTAAATTAATAATTTCTTATATAATCATAAATATAATAATAAGTTTTCCAAATATAAATTTTTATGTAATTTTATATTTTTTATTTAAATTTTATTTATTATAATATACAATTAATGTCAATTTTTAAAACTATTAATTACATTTAATTTAATGACATCAATAGTAAAAGTAAAAAGTGAAAACAATATTTCGTTATTTCAATATAATTTCATCTTTATCAATAAAACTAATGTATCATGTTATATATCTCATGTTATATTTCTTTTCATATTTTTAATTTTATTTATTTTTTTCCATTGATTGAATAATCAATACCTCAATATAATGTAATTATTTACGGTATTTATTTATTCAAAAAAATTAGAATAAAAAAATGATTAATATAGATTATTTATATTTTAAAATATTTATAACCAAACATATCTCCTATTTTTCCTCATGGTAATATTATTATTGTTTTTGAAAACAAGAGTGTGAAATTTTTTACTTTTATTTAAATAAACTAATATAATGGCTATAATCAAATAAAATTGGTGAAAAGTACAATAATAGAAATTATAATGATTATAAATGACATATAATAATCTAATAATCTTTTAAGTGTTAGTTTATTTTTATTTTCATTATTGTATGACTTTTAATCCTTAATTGAATGATTTACCATTTACCATTGTATGGAAAATTATTAATGTTACTACTCATAATCACTAAAAAGAAATGGGACCAACATAAAAAATGTGGACATTATGATTCTAAATATGGATTTTATTTTTTGAAATTAAAAACATATATATTTTATAATTTAATACAAAATTAATCTGGAAAAAACTAATGAAAAACAATTTTTTTCAGATAAATGATCTTTTAAATATTAAATTTTTTTATACTAAATTCCATTGTAATGTTTGTTTAAAAATAAATAATTGGTTATTTTTAAGTCATAAATAAATAAATCCATTTTAAAACTTCACAAAAATAATCTTTTACTTTGTAAATACTTAAAAAAAATAGTCTTTTCCTTAAAAATAAATATTTATCACTCTTCAATGAAAAATCACTATTTTCGCAAATTTATAAAAAAAATTCACCCTAACATAATTTATAAATTACGAATTAAATAATGATATTAATTTTTTCAGATAAATTTTCTATAATTTCAACATATTAATTATAATATTCACAATTAAAAAGAATGGAAACCCATATATAATAAATGTATTTTTAATGAATAATAAGTCTTTACTATAAATTAAGTGATTATTTTCATTTAAATTACCAAAGAATTTATATTTAATAGGAACTTAATATTTATTTTATAAATCATTTATTTAAATTTATACACACCAAGTTACGATTATCTTATGAAGGCCATGTATATATTATAATATTTATTTGTTTGTTTAAGATCAATATTTCTTATGTTGTACACAATAGAAAATAGTATTTCCTGTTACAAATTTATGATAATAAAAATTGTGTGAAAGAAATAAGTCATTTTAGTGAATTATATTATATAAGGATCACACTTAGTATTTTAGATAGGTACTAATTTAGTTACTTATTTGTAAAAAAATGTGCACTTATTTTTATTTATTTTAAATAAAATTAACTATTTTATTTTATTTAATATCAATGTGAGTGGGAATATATTGTAAAATTAGATAGAATATAATAATGGGAAATAATTGATTAATAATATAATTATTTGGATTTATTAGTTAACATTTTATCTATTCAAAGAAAAAATTGAAGTAAATATTATCTAATAATTTTAAATTCATAGTTTTTTCTTGTGTATGATTGATCACAAACATTGACCAGAACTATGTATGTGTTAGTATAATTTAGTTTAATTTTATTGAATAAGTCTATAAATATTTTTTATTAAATTCAATTTTATAACATTTTTTTTATTCCTCCATCCATTATAATATAATATATGTGTGTCCAAGGTTACTTTATGTAATTAAACATAACTAAGACTTTTGTTCCTCGAACTTATGTCTATGTTGTAAAACATATGTAATAAATGGATTATATGATTTGTCTTGGATTTAATTACATTTTAAGCTGACATAGAAGAAATTGATAATGGAGTCACTGAGAAACCTACTCGATTATTATATAGGTAGACCGGTGGGATAACGCAACTCATTCTAAGACCACCACATGGAGACTTTTCTTTGGAATATCTATTGATTCATTGTATTCTTAGTGAATCAACCATAGGATAACCTCATGATCACGTACTTTTTTAATGTATTATGTGTAGTTTATTTTAAGGATGAAAAACTGTGATCCAGTATATAACTAGATTTATATAAAAAAAAGGTATTAGAATAAATGGATTATGTGTAAGTGTTTTACTAGAATACAGTTAATCCCATAGATAAATCTAGTTAATATTAACACTACATATAAAATTATAAAATAATATAACTTATTTATAATAAAAAAAATACTCAAGTGAATATTAATACATACTAATCCTTAAATTACATTATTAGGAATAAAACCATATAACTTAGTGTTTCTATAACCCCTGTTGGACAATCAATTTTATCAGGGTGATTTTATTAATGTAATTTTTTTAATATTACCATGTTCACATAAAGATAAGAATATGTTTCTGTATAGGATGTTATTTCAAGGTATGTGTTATGGAAACCTATGAAAGGGCTTTCTGATTGGGGGTTCAAATTAATAGATGAATAAGATAGAAGCCAACTATTAGGAAAGACCTATCCACCTAAATACATTCAATTAATTGAATACAACCTCACCTCGATTATAAGAAGTGGTAAATAGATCCTTTACAATATCATATCCGTGAAACTGGATATTCTAAGTCCAATAGTGAGGGTTTTATAGACTTGTTAAAATAACATGATTCATATAATTAAATTAATTTTTTTCATAATTTTGTAGTCAAATAATGTACTAATAATATACTCTAAATTATTAGAGAATCACCTCAATGTTATAACTACAATTTATCTAAGTCAATGAACTATCTTGGATAAATATAATATCCTTTCTTACACAAATATATAGTAATAACATATAAACATTTACATTTTAATAAAGTATGAATAAAAGTTATATGTTATCAAGACCCTCATTATGGATCTTCCCCTTTGAAGAGGTGAGTGAGGAAGATTTACTTGTCTATGAGAAACATTTAGATGATGTTCTAGATATCAAATGTTAAATTTCACCTTAAATATTCAGTGAAATATGAAAATAACAAGAGACTATGGTTGAATGTACAATTACCACTCATCTCTATGATGTCTATTGGGATAGAGTAAGACAATAATGGTTTGAGAAGTACAAGTAACTCTTCATGTGTATGCTTGAATAAGGTACCCCAGCTAGAAATAACAGGTTAAAAATGATTCTCAACACTGTGAATTTAGAAATTATAGGTTTTAATCTACCCAATGAATTATTTATTGATCTCATTATCACCTCACACATTTAGATAATCTATAATTTTATAGTGAATTTCAACATGAATATATGGAGATGACACTCCAATATATCCTCAGCATAATTCTTCAAACTTATAAAAAACTAATGACTGAAATTATTCTTTACTAATAGTGAACAAGAGGAAGTGAATAGAGAACAACACCCAGACAATGTCCAAGTATAAGGATTGTATGCCCCATACTTATAAGAAGAGGAATATTAAATGAGAAGTGAGGGATAAGGATGTTTTTCATTTCCAATTAGGTTATAAGGGACACCGAATGAAAAAATAAATTAGTGATGGAAGAAATTTGATGCTTCATGTATGACAATTATCGAGTGTATCCTTATTAATTCTATGAATGGGTTTTTGAATACTATCTATGGTTATCTCATTTTTATATAAATGATAGATTCTAGTAGATTTTGAAAGGTTATATAGGGTGAGGTGGATATGTGGGAAATAAATAGATCTAATATATCTACATTATCCATTGGAGACTACCCTGCCAACATTACCAAAAATACTAATCTTGATTCATTAAAATTGTTACTACATGATGGGAATTGAAAAAAAAAATATGTATCTAAAATAAAAATAGAAGGTTTATTTTAAATATCATAAATGAAGGTTTTTTATGTTATAAATAAATCATATATTATTGTAATATACATTTATATAATGTTATTTATATATTAGCTCATGAGAACCAAGTGTAGGAAATAAATAAAGAATCTTGTTCACATGAATGAAAATACACAAAGCGAGGGAATCAAAAATTAGGTCATGTAAATGATAAATGGTTGACTATGTTATATCAAGAAGGATATTTAGATTCATTGTGACTAAAACAACATGAGATTTGTTAAAAAAAATTACTATGTAAAATGAATAATTTTCTATTTAGAGGAAAAATTAAAAGGGCCAAATAGCTTATAGAGTTTTTTCACACTAATGTGTGTGGACCATACCCAATTGAAGCTTAATGTGGGTACTCATAATTTATAACATTTATTGATGGTTTTAATATATATGGATATATATAATTAATGAGGTAAAAGTCATAATCCCATTATAATTTCGATATATTCAATAATGATACTGAGAACTACATTGGAATGAAATTTAAGACCTGCTTCTCAAAAAAGGGGAGAGTATATCTTAATCAAATTGTCATTGACTATTTATATACCCATGATATTTTCTCCCACCTCACTACTCCTTTTACACACTATTGTAATAGCATAAATTCAAGGATGAATCACACCTTGTTTCACATATTGGTGTTAATATTGAGTCATACAAAATTTCCACTATCATTTTAGGGATATATATTAAAAACAACAACATACACTATAAAACAAATTCCAACAAAAGTATAATAGGATATTTTAATGAAATTATGGAATAGAACAAAACCAATATTTTCAATCATACATTTGTGGGGATGTGAATAATTTATTATATCTTCTTTAGGTGAAAAACTTTTACCCTAGGGAAAAAAGTTTATCTTTATAGGAAATCCTAAGGGAAAAAAGAGATATTAATTGTACGACCCCTCTGATAATATGGAAATAGTATAAAAAATATATAATACATTAGGGGGATCTCATCTATAAAATATATTTTTGCAGTGAGATAGAATTTTATGAAGTTTATGATTAGGATATAATGGTGTTGGAATCAGAAAAAGTTCCATATATCCCCATAAGAGAAACTATTATAAAGGCATAGGTATTGTACTAGTATAAAATATTATTTAGAAAACATGAAATATTTGGTTTTCTATCACCAATAATGGTGACCGATTACTACTATTTAATAATGATCCCCTAACATATAAGTAAGTTGTAAGTTACAAAAATTCTACTAAATGAAAAGAAACAATAAATTCTAAAATACATCCCATGTACCAAAAAAATGTATATATTTTTTGGTATCCACTAATTAATGTAAATAATGTTGTTTGTAAATGCGTATTTAGGAAGAAATTGGACATTGATAGCTAGGTTAGTACATATAAATCATGAATGGATGTAAAAGGTTACAAAAGACATGATGGAATTATGTAACTTCCAAACATAAATCACATGGTCTGAAGTAAGATGAAACATAACCACATGAATTCCCCCTATTTAATGTGTATTTATAATAGCTATGTGTTCCCATTCATGAGTGTCGGGAGGATATTCCCTTAGTAATAGGTAGCTATATTAGAATATATAATCTCATAAAAAATCCTCTGAGAATAAAATGCAAATACAATGAAGAAATAATAATAACATTTTACTATGTTATAACAGATGGTATAAATATCATAAAATAGCCATAGGAAAACCCTAAATGTGGAGGGTCTATATAAAATAAAAAATGGAAGTAAATTAATAATAAAAGTAAACTCTACTAAAATCATGAATTCTTTTCTAACCATACCATTACTACTACATGAAATCATTCAACATAGTACCATACCTTATCTGAATTCCTAAAAAATAGAGGCTATATATGCTTCATGATAATGAAGAATTATGCGGGTATAAACGTATAGTTCACAACCAATCTATCATAATCATAAATATATAAGGACGACTAAAATTTCATGAATTTACGGAAAATAAATTAAAAATTATAAAAATAGCATGTTGGGTCATTGTGTAAAAACCAGAATAGCACAAACCATGTCTCTCAAGATTAATCCCATGAATATTGAATCAAAATTTTATTCTTTTTAATTTTTCTTTCAATTGTTTTGTAAAAAATTATCAATTTCTCAAAATACTATTTCACTAACATTTTATATACCATGTTTTTTATGTTTTTGTAAAAAACATCTTTATTACTAAATAGGGAAAGAGTACTAATATAAAAGAATATGAACATTATTTTTAAATTAAATCCATCGAAAAAATATATATTATTGACCACTAGAATAAATAATGTTCTGTATATTTGTTTGATTAAGTATTATATCCATCAGACCAATTAATGTCATATCCATTGGACTGGCCATAGTTCAGATCCATCAAAAAAACCTTAGATTAGTAATCATATTGATAAATAGTATAGTCTATCAGACTACTAGAAATTTATTATTTTTGTATTAGAATTATTTTTAAAGAATATAATTCATTACAACATTGTAACTATGTTATCAAAAAGATATCATATTGAGATGTTTTGATTAAGTTATTGGTAGATAACATCAGAGGATTTTGCAAACAAATATGATATTAAGGATAATATGACCATTGGAGGGATTCCTATAAATAAGAGTGCATTCAAGGATCTAGGAGCTGATTATTTTAAATATCAATATGTATTATATTTTACTATTGTGAAACATCTATTTCTTATAGTTTTAAAATTTTAAGAGAGTTATAGTACTATGGAATACAAGTAAGGAATTATAAAATACATAAAAAAATTGATTTTTTATTCTTTTTTTGTCAAGGTTTAGAAAGAGGGATTATAGAGATAGGAAACAAATTGATTCTGATCTGGTGGATTGAGTGCTTTTGGGGATTAGAAGACAGAGCTAACATTGATCATTGTATTGACCAATTCTAGTGTTTTAGAAGATTGATTAATTATAATCATTCTTTTCATGTAATTCCTTGTGTGGAAATATATTCCTTTATATTTAGGTTCAAATCTATAGATGTCTTATTTTTGGATTTTGAATTCTTTATCTCTTACTATTAAATTATAAAATTACTAACAATAAGAATTTATCAACTCATGATGAGTTAAAATATTTATTATGAATATTTGTTTTGATTATATTAATATTACAAGGGATGTAGGTCTATTCAATGTTAATACTTTTTCAATTTAATATTTTTAATGTGTTTTCCAAAAATGGGGTGATTTTTGAGTCAAATGTTTATACTTTATTCTTTTCCTTAGTTTTGAAAAAATAACTACTTAATAAAATATTGTTTTCATCAATTTATATATACAAAGTGTTGTATATTTTTTTAGAATAATATTTTTGTACATAAAATAGAAATTATTCAAATATAAAAAATATATAATCTTTATGTTTTAATCTCATTCATTGGAGTAACATAGAATCTTGTCCATAATAATAAATAATGTTCTTTCCATTAGTTTGACTTTGTGTTCTAGCATCAGACTGACCGAAGTAATATCCATCGGACTGACTATAGTTCAGATCCATCAGATATACCTTAGGTAAGGTAACATTATTGAGAATAATTTTATTCCATCGAACAATAAAAAGATTAAAATTGATGTATTTGAATCCATTTTGTCGAGAAGAATTTATTACAGAATGGTATTGGAGCATTAAAAATGATATCAGATGGAAAAGATTTCTTGAGATATCAATTGAAGAACATATGAACTTGATGCAACAAAATTTATGATTCATGGAATTATAGACCATGAACGGATTACTAAAAATAGGAGTGAATTTGAGGATATGAGAGTTGATTCATTTTCAGCTCAAAACATCTGAGAATTTTCTCTTCCTAAACATCTTCTTCTTATGCTTTTTTATTTTTTAGATAGTCTTATCCTTAAGGATTATGAGTAAGTAATTGTAAAATACATAGTACATTTTCCATTTGTATTCATTTTAAATGATCATGGTTTATATCAAGGTTTTACATAGATAGGATGATGAGTGATTCAGATCCAGAAAATTAGAGGATTATAGGGATAAAAAGATAGGTTTGGAACTAAACATCATTTCAAGGGCTTCTATGGTTTTAGAAGTAATCGTTATTTTGATCATTGTATCAAGGTATATCCTAGTGTTAAAATTTATAAATTTATTGTCATATTGAAAATTTTTGATATAAGTCATGATTTCTACCTTTTACAATAGTTATGGTTAGAGAGGAAAATGTATTTTATATATAGTTTAATTTATTCAAAATTTGTTTTAAATTTTCATATTACTTGTTAATACAAGTGTATAATTTTACTATTAAATTTAAACTATATTTATTTACTAATGGTTATAAAATATGTTTTATCAGATGACCTTTGTTACTGATTAATAACTCAGATTTACCTGATCATTTTTTAACATGAAACACACACTCTAATTATAAGGCGATATATAATTATGATCCTTTTAATAATCCTTGTTTGGTGTTTTTATTTTTTGATATCTTAAAACTAAAATCCATATCGTCTTGTAACAATCATGAACTACTATGATCCCACAATTACCAGATGGAACAGGCTGTCAAACCCATGGGCATATATAACCCATATCCCATGCCTAATCAGAGGTTGTGACCTCATTAGTAAAAATGACCCAAGCCGCATCAAATTCCCCCACACTTAAGCATTTTTTGTCCTCAAAAAATTTCATGTTTTATTATCTTTGAAAAATTGTAAAATGTATTTATGAATAAGATCACACTGTAACATGTCCAGCACTCAAAACAGAGGACAAAACATAACTGCAGGCTTTAGAAAAATGAATTAATCTTATGAATCTTTCCTATAACAAATACTCAAAGGTAATTAAGAAAGATAAGAGTCATCAAGCAATGAATATGTCATGCCTCACACATGATACAACTTAGTGATTCATTTGAATCCAAACTCACATTCTAATATTAAAAGTGACATGAGGTAAAATATTGATGGAATTAAGATCTTAACCAAGGACCTTTTTTTACTTTGACTTTTTCACCTTGGTTCCAAAAATAATTATTTTTTATGTGAATCACCTAAATGATACAACTTAAATGACTTCCATAAAAACTATTTGATCCTTTATTCATCTGGCATTCATCATTCCCCTCAGATTAATGATCTAATTTTTGACCCTAGACACTTTATTTATTTTAACCAAGAAATTTATCATTGTGCTAAGCATTGTGCAATGCACTTATTCAAAGTGAACATAGGGCTTATAGTTAACAAAAATGCACCAAGCATCACAGGTCTCAGAGACTCACCGTGGGATCCCATATGCCCAAATTACTCCATTTTCAAAAGATTTATAACAAAAATCATTTACATTGTATCATTAAAGAAATTGCCTTTAATAATTAAAAGATGAATGAGGATCCTAGAATCAGAATAAAAAATCCAGTTCCAAAGGGTATGACCATAATTCTATTAAATGGGTACCAAAATTGCTTCATAAATAGACTCTAAACTGAGTTTCCATAAAATCAATATGTAAGATCACTCAGAAATCATCCATTATAATCCATTTTAGACTTTCAGTAGTTCTTAACTACCAAAAAGGAACTTGTCCTAAGGCAAGACCCAATTGAGTACAGTGTAAAGGCTAAAATTATGCAAGAATTTTGAAAAAAAAATTAACCATTTTTTTACAAAACAATTGAGTTGAAATGGGAATTTATGGGATTTCAATAAAGAACAGTTTAGAACAGTTAATTCCCCCACACATAAGAATATGTTTTTCTCAAACTATTTCATGTTTTATTATATTTGAAAAACAGAAAAATGTATTTATGATTAAGATCACACTGTAACATGTCCAACACTCAAAACAGAGGAAAAAACATAAAAGAAGGCTTCAAAAAAATGAATTAATCATATGAATCTTTCCTATAAAAAATAATCAAAGGTAATTAAGAAAGCTAAGAGTCCTCAAGAAATGAAGATTTCATGCCTCATAAATGATACAACTTAGTGAATCATTTCAATCCAAACTGAGGTTCTAATCTCAAAAGTGACATGAGATAAAATATCAATGGAATTAAGATCATAACCAAGGACCTTTGTACTCTGAAATTTTCACCTGGGTTCTAAAAATAATTAATTTTTTTTGTGAATCACCTCAATGATACAACCTAAATGACTTCCATAAAAACCATTTGATCCCTTCTTCATCTGGCATTCATCATTCCCCTCCACTTAATGAGACCATTTTTGACCCTAAAATTTCTATTTATTTTTCCCAAGACATGTATCATTGTGCTAAGAACTGTGCAATGCACTTATTCAAAGTGAACAGAGGGATTATAGTTAACTGAAATTCACCCAGCATCAAGGGTCACAGAGACTCACCGTGGGAGCCCAGAAGCCAAAATTACTCCAGTTTCAAATTTTTTATATCAAAAATCATTTACATTGGCTCATTAAAGCAATTAACATTAATAACTAAAAGATGAATGAGGCTCTTAGAATCAGAATTAAACTACCAGTTCCAAAGGGTATGACCATAATTCCTTTAAAGGGGTACCCAAATCACTTCAGAAATAGACTCTAAACCGAATTTCCATAAAATCAATAAGTAAGATCACTATGAAATCATCCATTATTATCAATTTCATAATTTAAGTAGTTATTAACTACCAGTAAGGAAATTTTCCTACGGCAAGACACAGCTGAGTGCAGTGTGAAGCCTAAAATTATGCAAGAATTTTGAAAAAAAATAACCATTTTTTAAAAAATAATGAGTTGCAATGGGAATTGATGGGCTTTTAATAAATCATAGTTTAGCACAGTCAAGAGTTAACCCCTCCCCCACATATAGAACCCAAATTTGACCCAAAAGATGACTTCTAAAGTGGAGATGAAAAATTAATCAATTATGGTTCAAAACAAATTATCAATTAAGTAGATTTATAAGATGTATAAAGGGTCTCAATGAAGTTCAAATATTTTGTTTGCCCCAATGAATAAGTTATCAGTAGGTTCATATCCAGACACACGTATTATCATTCAAATACAGGGATAAAGTTGTTTTATTAAAGTACATGAAATAACATGTAACTTTTGGGTACACATTGAAAGGGTAAAAGCATTTCAATGATTGGGTTCAAATAGATTTTCAGTAAAGCAAAAAATGGCATGCCAAACACCCCATAAAAAACAGATCCGATGAAACAAATCGGCAACTTACATATATCCCCCCACCCCCACACACACACATAAGTTCAAGTATTAGTCAATTATTTTAACAATGAATTCCAATTTCCAAAAATCGGCACAAGCAAATTTTTTATGAAAGGCATGATGCAGGTTTTTAATACAGTTCAAGTCATGTTGCAGAATTTTCAATACACATGTAGCATAATTTCGTACGCATAATTTTTTTTCAAATCACACAATAGCAGAATAACATCATTTAAAAAGTAAATAACTTCCCTGATTATGTTTTTTAATTAATGCTCCATCATGGGAATTCCTCTCCTTCACTAACATATTGAGAAACACACATTATGATCCTGAAACGGGAACTAGGAGTGAGCAAGATCAAAAAGATCACTAAAACAGAGCATAACATCAACTTATTTAAAAACAATAATGAATCTAAGAATAGAAATAAACATAAACCATGGGTTTTTCCCATGAAGCCCTACGTTTACAATCTTTATCAAAACTTTATTAAGGATAATCTTTGAAGAACAGTGAAGGAAACCAATTCCTTTGGCAGCCCCTCAAAATACAGTTTCAATCTCTTCCAATTAGCCTCCATGGATTTATTTTCTTCACCTGCAATCTCTAAGGAAACATTCATCAGCACTCTCACAATAGTAAACGATCCAGACCACTTAGACTTTATCTTTCCCGAGAATATTTTGAGTCTATAATTCAAAAGAAGGACCTTCTGTCCTGGTTTGAACTTTTTTTTTGAATGATAGAATCATGAAAAAATTTAGTCTTATCTTTATAAATTCTTGAATTATCAGAACTCTATCATTTAATCTTTTCAAGTTCACTTTGTTCAAGTAATCTCCTCTCACCAGCACTCTTAAAGTAAAACTTTTGAGCCGTAACTGCCTAATATGACTTATGTTGCAACACCAAAGGCAAATGACAGCATTTCTCAAACAACAGCCTATAAGGAGACATACCTATTGGGGTCTTAAAAGAAGTTGTATATGCCCATAAATAATCAACCAAATTTAAGAGACCAGTCGTTCCTTGAAATCGATACAGTTTTCTCAAGAATTTTTTTTACTTCCTTATTTGGAACTTCCACCTGTCCACTGGACTATTGATGATAATGAGTACCAGTTTTATGAACAAATCCATATTTCTCCATCAAATATTTAAAATCATAGTTCTTAAAGTGTCTTCCATTATCAGTGATAAAATATCTTGGGACTCCAAATCTTATAAAGATATTATTTTTCACAAATTTTATTACATTGTTTACTTGATTGTTGGGCAGTTCCACTGCCTCAATACATTTTGAAACATAGACAATAGCAACAAGAATATACTCATTCCCATGAGATGATGGAAATAGACCCATGAAATCTAAACCCTAGACATAAAAAATTTGAACTTCCAGAATTCCTTTTTGGGGTAACTCCTACTTCCTACACACATTACCCAGCCTCTGACACCAATCACAGCCAACCAAAAAACATTTAGCATCCTTAAAGAGTAAAGGCCAATACAAACAAGATTGTAAGAATTTTTTAGTGGTTCATTCACCACCATGGTGACCTCCCCAAGGTGAAGAATGAAAACATTCTAATATAGGAAACATCTATTCCTTAGGCACACACCTTCTAATAATAACATCAGTGCACCTCCTAAATAGAAAATGATCATCCAAAAGATAATATTTAAGCTCAGAAATGAATTTATTCCTTTTGTTATTGGAAAAAGTTTTGGGAAAGAACACATGCTCCAAGGAAGTTGGAAAAATCTGCAAACCAAGAAGATTGCCTGACTAAGACAGTAAGAAGTTTTTCATCAGGGATGGAAGAATTAATATTCCTAGGATTTTCAGAATCAGATTGGGTAACAGGAAGCCTAGATAAGTGTTCAACAACTAAATTTTTATCTCCAGGATTATCCATAATTTATAAGTCAAACTCTTGTAATAGCATAATCCATATAATAAGTCTGGGTTTTTTTTCCTTTTTGGACATCATGCATTTTAAAGAAGAATGATCAGTGAAAATGATGAATTTTTGAGCCTCACAAATACTTCCTAAGCTTATCCAGAGCATACACAACAGCTAAAAAATCTTTTTCAGTGGTGGTATAATTTTTTTGGGCATCATCTAGCAGTCTACTAGCATAATACACCACATATAACTTCATATATTTTCTCTGTCGAAGGACAGCACCTACAACTATGTTAATAGCATCACAAATATGCTTAAAAGGTAGTTTCCAATCAGGTGCTATAATTATAGGTGATTTTTTGAGTATATTTTTAAGCAGATTAAATGATATAAAATAGTTCTCATCAAAATTTAAAGGTGCATCCTTGACCATTAAAGAACACAAGGGATTAGTTTTTTTTTGAAAAATATATTATGAATCCCCAGTAGAATCCAACATTCCCTAGAAAACATCTAACACCTTTGACATTTACAAGAGGTGGAAGTTTTTTAATAACATCCATCTTAGCAGTATCAACTTCTAGTCCTCTATTTTGACAAAAAAAACTTATAGTTCCCTTTTAGAAACTTTATGACCGGGAAAAATACCTTCTGTAACCATGAATTGACATTTCTCCCAATTGAGAACAAGTATGGATTCAATGCATCTCTCTAACACTAACTAAAGATTTCCAAAAAAAGTATCAAAAGTATTACCCACAATATAAAAGTAGTCCTTGAAAACTTCAATAATTCTCTCAATAATATCAGAAAAGATAGCCATCATAATCCTCTGAAAGGTGGCTGGAGCTCCACACAATCCAAATGGCATCTTCTTGTAAGAAAATGTTCCAAAGGGGCATGTAAAAGTGGTCTTTTTCTGATCCTCTCGAGCAACAATAAATATGGTTGTAACCAGAATACCCATCTAGAAAATAGAAAATTCATTTCCAACAAGCCTCTCAAAAATTTGGTCCAAAAAGGGCATTGGAAATTGGTCTTTCTTTATGGCGGCATTAATCTTCCAATAATCAATACAGACTTTCCATTTTGTGTCTTTCCTAACTTGGAGTACTTCATTTTTTTTCATTTTTAACTACAGTGAAACTTACCTTCTTAGGAACAACCTGGATAGGGCTGACCCTAGCACTATCATAAATGGGATAAATCATTGCAGTGTCCAACAATTTGATCACTTCCTCTCTCATGACTTATTTTATATGATGATTTAATCTTCTATGACATTATACCCTAGGCTTATGGTCAGGCTCTATAGGAATCTTATGCATACAAAATGAGGGAATGATACCCTTGATATCTGTTATTGTATAGACTATGGAAGATTTAATATTCTTTAAAACATTCAACAATCATTGTTCTTGTTTTTCAATCAGTTCGGCAGAAATTATTTTTGGAAAAGTGGAGTTCTCACCTAGAAACAAATATTTAAGATCAGCATAGATTGCCATCAGTTCGAGAGTGTGTGGTTCTACACTCGAAGGAAGACTCTTTGTCCTAGGAGGTCCAAGATCCTCAACATATTTCTTGTAAAGAAGTATTAAAAGATAAAAGATTTTCAATTTCATGCTCATAATCATAAATAACAGTGTTAATGTCTATCATAGGAAGCACACTGTCCAGATTTTCCAGATCAGATTTTAGTAGGTTTATCACAGCAGAATCATCTTGTTTTCTTAAAAGTTCAACCTCAATATCATAAAAGAGTTTTGCGGGGTTGGTGTTAACAGAAACACCCTCAAATTCACTCATAAATCTCCTAAGTTCAGAAATAGAGTATTCTCCTACATCAGAAACTAGACAATTGTGTAGATTTAAACGATTTTCCATATTGGTTGTTATAGCAAAATTTTCAGTTTCAAAAACAGATTCAATAGGATTTTCAACTTCACAAATGTTTTATTTAGCAGAGGATTGAATTTCAGATTTTTCAATGTGTTCAACTTGATTTCTATAAGAACATTCAGCATCAAAGATCTCTATTTTTGAGTAGTTTTCAGAATATGTCGGTTTCTTAATATTTTAAAAACAATGAACTATTCTTATTTTTTACAAATACAAAAAATTAATTGACCCTTATAGATATCAATGACATCACATTTTTTGACCAAGAAGGTCCTACCCAAGATGATAAGTACCTCTTGATCACACTCTATATCTAAGATAGGAATGTCAGCTGGTAGAAACATTTTCCCAACCCCAACTAGAAAATAATCTACCCTACCCACAGGATGAGTGAAATATCTATCATCCAACAGGATAATGACCATTCTGGGTTGAAGATCACCCAGCCTCAACTATCTAAATAGTGATTATGGGAGAAGATTAATGCTAGCACCGACATTGCACAGACAGTTGAGCTGACCAAAATTTCCTAGATTATAAGGGATGACAATGCTACCAGGGTCTTTCAATTTAGGTGGGATTTCCTTTTGAAGCACAGCATTGCACTCTTCAGTGAGGCTATAGGTAGCAAATTATTCCAGATCATTTTTGTTAGAAATAATTTTCTTTAAGGATTTAAGATAATATTGGATTTTAATTAAAGATTGGATAAATGGGATGTTCACTTGTAGCATGGACATAAGACCAAAGAATTGAAGAAGTTCTGCCTTTGTATTTCTTTGAGGTTCTAGCTTCTTAAGGAAAGGGATGGGTGGGGCAAAAAATTTAAGGCCAGTACAAATACCCCTCACCACTTCCACAAATTTTCCTTTTCCTTTATTCTTTTTATTTTTAGATGATGTTTCAGCTTGAGTTTTAGGGGAAAAGTTCAAATTTTTATCATTTTAATTACTTTTCTATGAATTTACAGCATGAGTGCAAAGTTGATTTTTATTTCTAGATTGATGAAGAATTTCATTTTGGTAATTTTATTTTTCTTTTTCAACAACATCCTGAGTATTCAACCCACCCTTAGTTACAACAGATATGATATTCTCCCTAGGGTTATGTTCCGTTGTACTAGGAAACCTACCATTATCCCTATAAGTCAAATATCTAGCTAATTGGCTTAGTTGTGTTTCCATATTCTTCATTCTCACATCATTTTGCATTTTGTATGACTCATATTGATTTTTATGTTTATTAAATTGATCCATTTACTTTTCCTCTTGTGAATTAATTTTATTCAACATTTGATCCAGTTTAGATGACATTTGATTATAATTATTTCCTTGAGTGTTTGAAGACTCCCCCCTTTGTTGATTTTGATTGTTCGGTCTTGGTTGGTTCTGATAATTAGGGGTAGTTGGTTGCTTAATAATTCCTTGATCCTTCCAAGATAAATTTGGATGGTTCCTATAACCTTGATTGTAATATTTTGAGAATGGATCATTTTTTTAGGAATCCTAAGACCATTATTAACAATGATTACGGTATTTGGTTGTTGGGAAGTTTAATCAAAATTAGGACACAAATTTTCAGAGTTCCCAAACATACCACATTGAGTTCACTGTTTTTATAGTCACTTGTACAGATTCTGATTTTCAATTTGATTTACAATTTGTTTTGAATTCTGGTTCATTAATGTTTGATGTTGGTTTGTGATTTCGACTAGTTAATCATGAGTTTCATTCATTGAACCATTGTTAGAAATCTTATTCACTATCTTTCCTCTTGAATTTTTATGTTGAGAATTAAAGGCCAGATTACTAAAAAATTTCTGCAACTCATCATATGTTTTATAATTGTAACTACCCCCAGCAGCCTGATCAACTAAATTCCGACCAGAGGAGGATAACCCTTCAAAGAATCTATCCATGAAAGATGAGATGGGAGTTGATGATGAGGACACTACCTAAGAATGTGCCTAAATCTATCCCAAGATTCATGAAAAGCTTCTCTATCCACTTGGTAGAAACTAGTGATCATAGTTCCCAATTCTCCTTTTAATCTTTGGGGATAAAATTTCAGAATAAATGAGTTGTAAAATTGATCCCAATTCTGAAAAATGTTTTCATCTAAACTTAAAAACAATTTCCTAGAATTACCTTTAATGAAAAAGGGAAAACATATCATCCTTATCTCATTATTAGTGACTCAAAATCAAGGAAGTTGTTACACAGTGTTGTAGAAATATCTAATGAAGGCTAAGGATTCCTCATTTGAGAGACCATTAAATACAGGCAGCAGAGAAATATGTGACTGTTTCAATTCATAATTCCTAGACCTAGGACTTACTCTAACAGATGATGGATTTATTGAAACTTGAGGGAGTTGGAACTCCCTTATCCTAGTCCTTTCATGTTCATCTAAGAGTCCTGGATGGTTAATTTTAAAGTTATTATGCTCAATAACTCAATTACTTATATTTTCCATTTCAATTTTGTTCTTCTTTCTTAGAGAAGTGAGATGTTTATCAATTTCAAGTTTTAGTGGATCTAATCTAATAGTATAGTGTCTTGTGCTCATGAAAAAAATAGTAGACATTATCGTTAGTAACAATTCAAAATGATAAGTAATTGTTTTTTCTTACAATTTTCATTTTTTCAGTTTTTTTAAATATTTTTATAAATGTGTTTTTCTAAACATGTTTTTGAGAAATGTATTGTGCCTTCCCTAGAGCAGTGCCAAAAACATGACGTATATTGTCGTTGAAGTTGGTCAAAGTTTTAAATTTATATTCTCACTAACTAATGTATATGTGGAAATAAAGGTCGAACCCACAGGGAAGGCCAATTTGGCCACTAATCTTCTAAAAACTAGAGTAAACTCCACTGTTGTTAGCAACGGAGTTGGATTTTCATAATATTTTTTTTAACTATTAATTTTTTTTATGATTTTATAAACTATAAAGAAAAACCACAAATCTCTAGTAAATATTTTCTAAACTATACTGTGACATAGAACATCTAAAAGTAAGTTGTAATAAGGAAAATAAAATTATGAAAAAGGACAAACAGAAAATAATGCTCAAGGAATACTCAAGTATACTGGTTTAAATTTTTTCTACTAATCATGTAAAATGTACTACATTGTACCATTGCATATATGAGACTTTCCTCCATCGCTAGGAGTTAAGTCACAGAAATTTTACAACTTAGAGGTCACCACTCCAAAGTACAACTTCAGAAAGATGATTTAAAAGAACAACAGTACAAACTCAACGTAAGTACTGGAGTTTTCATTATGAGTTGATTACATAAAAGATGGATCCAAAACCAAACTCGCCGAATGATTACAGAGTTTTAAAAAATTCAGTTTTTGTGGTACGCAGTAGAAACATGTAATCAGAATCAATCTCGCCGATCAATTCAAATCATAGAAGAAATGTTTAATAAAAACGATGAAAATGATCACCAGTAGATCAAAAACTCTCCCCAAAATGGAAATTTAGCTAAATAATATATTGTTCATTATCACTGTTTCGTATACAATATTAATTCAATTATAGTGGATGAGAATTGAAATAGATTAGAGGAAGAAACCTCACTCTACTCGCATGAATTACTGCTCCTCGACCTCGGATCTCCAAAGGATGGTTCTTTGATAATTACTCTAGGTATTGTGTTCTTCTCTGAGACTGGTGTGTTTGTAGAATGAATGAGAGTCTCCCCAAATCTATTCCTTTTTTTCATTATATATGAACTATTAACTATTTCATGTCATCAAACATTTTCCACCGACTTCATAGTCTCTTTACATGTGCCCCGCACATGTGCATTTTTTCCATGATAGGCACGTCGCACTTTCTCTTCCCACGTAACTAACTTTGTATGAGTTAGTTACATTCACATGGACGTAACCTTGTCTCCTGAATGAACCCATTCAAGATAAATAAACAACACAATTACTACATGAAGGAAATAAAAATTTATAGTTTAGGAAAAAAAAATTATTACTATCAGATAGTAGTTATATTTTAATTAACTATAATGAAATAAAATTTATAAAAGATAAATAATGGTACATTATTTATTACAAGTTGAGAGAATTTGTTAATAAAAAAGTTTTAGTTATTATTTAAAATAATTGGTTTTATTAATTATTAATTTTGACATTAAATCATTTATATTTTATTATTAGTTAATTAATTAACATTATTAAATTAAATTATAAACCTTAATTTTATTATTATTTTTAATGTTATGATTATTAAGATTATAAGTTATCTAGTTTAATTTAACTATAATTTAATTGTTATTTTATTTTATTAACTTGTATTATTAAATAATTGATAATACATAATATAAAATTATAATTAATACAAAGAACTTGATTTCAGAAATAACTGTCAATTAATTAAATAAAAATTATTTATTATTGGAAATTTTGTTGTATTAAATATCTTATATAAGTTGTTTATTAATGTTTTATTTCTATTTGTTATTTTAATTATATGTTTTTGTTTTAGATTTTATTATTAATTCATTAGTTTTTTTATTTAGTTTATTTTTTTTTTATTCTATTTCCCTCCCCAAAAATCGGCTCTACAACAAGGGGGAGGGTTTGGGTTTCTGGATTTTTTTGGGGCTGTAAATAGGGTAGTGGCGCGGCGATCTTCTCTTCTCCAAGCATGGTAGCAGCGGCGATGAGGTCTTCTACAGAAGGCACAACATCCTGGCTTTAGCCTTTAGTGGTGAAGCACTTCCAATAGAAGCGACGACCTCCTCCTTGCGGTGACCTTGGCTATATCTCCTCATGGTGGCGAACAGCAGAAACTGCCCAGTGGAGTCAGACTCGGCTTCCCCTTCATAGTAGTGGTACGGCGGTTCTACTCTAAGCCGGTGGTGGCACGATATGGCTCATATTCCTCCTCCAGGAACGTGGAGGCATGCTCCTCTAGCCTCTGGAACATCAGTTGAGTTTCCTCTTCAAGGTGCTTTACATTCAACCCAGAGCTCCCAGTTTTCTTAGAGAGACAATTTCGATACTCTGATTCTAGTTGGAAATGGTAGAGCCCTGCTTCTCACTCAGATTCTTCTTTAGCTTGCTTCAGCATTGTCATCTTTAATTTTTTGGCAGCAGAAATAATTTTTTAGGCCTCCTGTTCTGCTGATAATAGCATTTGAATGCCTCTCGGACCTCAGCGGCTGCATGGCTAAACTCTTCCTCCCAGAGACATCAACCTAGTGCGACAGCGGGCGCGGGTTCAACCAAGTGCAGTGATTCAGAGGTGGCGTGATAGTGTGAGATTGGGGTGCGTAGGTGGATGCGTAGCGGTATGGAGAATAACAGTGAGGTTAGAATAAGAATGGAAATATGGAGTATAATGGTGAGGTTGGAAGAAGAATGATGAGAGGGAGTATAATGGTGAGGTTGGAGGTGTGCTGACGGTGAGGTGGAGTGGGAAAAATCCTAACAGTGAGGGTTAAAGAAATTAAGTAACCGTGAGGAAATAAAAATTTAAATCCAATAGTGAGTTAAAAAAAGTGCAACGGTAAGTAGTTTACCGATATAATACTGGTTGTGGGTCACCGCTAGAAATTAACAACCTAGTCACCATTACAAATAAAATTAAAATACTCACCTTTACTAAATTAAAATAATAGTTCACCGCAATAATAAAGGGTCACTATTATTGAAATAAATTATGAAAAGAATAACAAAAACCCAACAGTGAAGTGCAGGGTGTGTAGTCTTTCGCTGAGGCGGTTACCGATAGAATTAAATAAGAAACGAATGGTCACCATTATAGAATAATAATTAAAGAGCTACTGATACACTTCACTAAAGAACATTGTTGGAATTAAAAGAACAGGTAACCTTTAGAAGAAAATCAGAAAGCTCACCGTTACATAAAAAACTAAGGTTACCTATAGAAAACCAGAATAATGTTACTGTTATACTTAAATGAGAGCTACTGGTAAGCTACAAATGGTGAAATGGTCACCGATAGAAAGCTAACATTGACCATTAATGTAAAAACAAAAAATAAATATAAAAATAAAACTTCAGTAAACTAAAGAAAGAGACATTAATTAATTAAAATAATTCTAAACACCATTAATTAAAACATAATTTTTATTAACTTTTAAAACATTAAAATTAATAACTGACTACACTTAATTTATAAACTGAAAATTTGTCAATCTAAAATTATGAACAACTTATATAAGAATTACTAAATAAATTAATTAAAAATGTTAACTGCAAAAAGAAGAGAAGAGTATCAATGACACTGTAAAATTTATCAGTGAAGTTGGGGTTAAAAATTAGAGTTACCAGTAGGAATGGGTAAAGGTGAAAAAGGTCACCGATAAAAGCAAGGTCACCGTTACATCTCAAAACTAGTTACAACTAGAGCAAAAAGAATATAGGTCACCGTTAGCCAGTAACGGTAACTGGGTTACTGCTAGTTAGAATATACCTCACCAGTAGACTAAAACCATTAGAAATAAATAAATAATCAAACCGAATACATAAAATAATATAATTAATGTTTAAAAACTCTTAATTAATTAATTTAACAACTATTTGAACACATAAAATTAAGAGAGAACTATTTAACTTAATTAAAAAACACACATTATTTACTTAAATGATGAGCATGATGTCTAAACAAATTAATTAACAATGTTAATCTATTCTAATGAATACAAATTAAACAATAAAATATTAATTTAATGTCTGAATTGATTAAAATACAAAAAATGGAGTTAAAAGATTAATAATTATTAAAGTCAAATTATAAAATGGTGACCAGATTGGCATTAACACACTATTAATCAAAAAAATAAATTTAGATAAAATAAGTAAGATATAAATTATTAATTTATAGACTAAAAATACATAATTAATTATAAAAATTGATTAATTAACAAAGTTAACTATAAAAATAAAAAAGTACAAATATTTAGTAAAACGTGATTAAATAATTAATTAAATCATTATAAATTATGTAAAACGGTGTGGAAAAACTATGTAAAAATAGGGCCACATCAACCCATACCTCAAGTATCACGGGAGGTTAATAAAAAAAATCCCATAAAAATAGGTTTTGGGGAAGAAAAATAATCACACTAGACAATCATGAGGGTTCTTAGGATTCCCATCGTCACAATGCCTCATCCCGAGTGTTCCTGTGTGTACAAACATACAAACCGGTCCATCCCAGGGGTTCCTCGGAGGATAAAAAAATGGACTGGACCATCCCCTCAAAATCAAGGGAGGCAACATACCTACATAGACATAAAAATCAACGAATACAGGTAAGGGGAAACACATCATCATAATCCCAAACTAACATCTCACTCATGAAGTCTAATGTAAAAACTGAACTGAACAATCGTACTTGTGGTTATTCTCACACAACATGTAATGAAATAGAAAACATCACCCACACCCCCACATTTATTACCCAATCCATAGTTCTAAACCCACACAATTTATTAATTTTCTTAAATAAATTTTATTTATTTGATATCACGTGTTACTTGCACCACAATGAATATTATGATTCCAAAAAAAACATTATAATATAGCTATTAACATTGGTGGTATGAATATAAATAACCACATTTTAAAAAATAAGTAAGATTTTTTTTGATAAATAAGATATATTTACAAATAATACATAAATATTTAGTAATTATATGCTTCAAAAATATGTTTTTTCTAAAAAATTGATTTTTCTAGAACAAATAATAGTAATAATTTTTCCAAATTCCAAAAATATATTTGAAAAAAAAAATCATTTTTTAAATAAAAAGTTAAATATAATAATTATGTTTTTAGTATTTTTTTGGAAAATATTAGTTATTTAATGAGTAGTGAACAACACTAGATTTTCATGAAATCTCTCTTTTTTGCTTAAAGAATTTATATGGTTCCATTTTGTTTTAAAATGGTTTTAAAAGTAAAATTATCTTAATTGTATTTTAATTAATCCAATTTGGGTCACTTGAATAAATGTAAAATTGGATTTATATATATTCATTTTTCTACATTTTCAAAAAATATTCGCTAGGAAACCAATTTTTCCTCACATCTACATGATTATTTTTAAATTAAATTACTAAAATTATATAATTTTATTTAGAAAAAAAATTCCATATTTCGAATCTTTGAAAATAATATTATATAACAATGTCGACTTATTTTTTTGGTAATAATGAATAGTAATAATATTAATGATTAATTATTCTCATTAAGGATAAAATGAGTTTATTGGGGGGGGGGGTTAACTGAAAAGATATGTGTTAAAATTGATTTTTTTTTAAAAAATTATACTTTTTGAAAATACTTTTGGAATTATAACACATAAGTTTCTATAATTTTATTTTTGGATCCCTTTTTAATTTGAAAACATGGGTATAATGTTTTTAAAAAAAACAAAGGGTGCCTTATCCCCCACTTATAGAAGGCCACCCCTATCCTGTCCTCTCAACACATATGAAGCCTTTTCTCAGAAAATAACATATAAAATATATTAATCTATTCACTCAAAACATACAAAAATCATTATTTTTGTTAATAATACATTCTAATAATGATTTAAGCATAATCTTAAAGTGGTTCATTGAAGAATAGTTAAATTTATTAAACTTGTGTTTTAGTTTAACTTAATTTATCATCACCATTAATAATTATTAAAATATGATAATATAATAAAATAAATATATCACTTATATTTAGATTTTATTTTGTTTATTTCATAACCTATATCCATATCCTCTTCTATAAAATCAGAAACAAAACATTCAATCGTGTGTACGACAGACTACCACATCATGAACTAATGTTATTCGTTTTCTATCACCACCTCTCATTTATGGATATATTTCCAGACATAAATAATATATATGATATTTATGAAATTATTATTTTAATGAAATTATAATATCACATATACCTTAATACTTTACAATCCTTTTGAAAATGATAACATCGCTCGTGCATATGTGTGGACTACCTCCACCACGAAGCGATGTAATAAATTTTTCATTTTGATTTGACATGGATGGTAATAAGGATAGATTAACTAAATATATATGAAATATATGATATAAATAGGATTCTATAAAGTTTAATTAATATTTTAATTTCATTCATGTAAATTTTTAAGGAAATGCAAATAACATTCATGCATTTGTGTGATCTATCATCTCTATGAAAGGAGTATTTCATTTTCTATCTATAAATTTTGTTTATTAAACTAAATATATATAGATATATGTATATAATTAGTATATATTATATTTATATCATGTTTCAAATTATGGATATTATGTAACCACTATCAACTTAAGTGGACTGAAACTACAAAATAGAAGCATACATGACAAATGAAGCAATTATTACCCAAAATGTGATTGTAACAAGGATTTATTAATGAATGTTTAATAAGAGGTCATAAGAAAACAATATATGTTATTATATATATGGTTATGGTTCAAGAATATATTTTTAAGAAGTCTATATTTATTATAAAAGATTTAATAATGTGTGAAGGGAAAGTCAAGGCCTACGGTAAGAGACTATCATCTCACTTCTATTTCCATTGGACACATGTCATATTCAACACTTGTTTATTTTGTGTGACTTATATTATCCTAATTAATTTATTTCATGATTGTTAGTATTAAAATTATGTGGATTTAAATATCCATATATGACTATATCTACCATTGGACTTACAATTCGAACATTTCCAAATCGAAAAATGTTTTTTAAATTACAGTATCATTTTTTCAGGAAAGTTTATTGTTATTCTTATGTGGATAAAATCTTGTGATTTATCTATCAAGAAAATAATGAATTTTATTATCTTATAGTTATTTCATGTAAATCATTTTTTTACTTTCATTTTACTCCATTAATGTACTCTTTAATGAAGACTAATATTTTTTTAGGATAACCGCTTTTATTTCTCTTTTCGGTTTAATATCCTTTTTCTTTCCTTCCCATATATTCTAAAACAATTAAATTTTTTTTTTCAATTATAAAAAAATTAAATTCATTAATAACTATGAATTAATTTTTTAAAATATTGGTTTCATGTAATCTTCTTGTAACTATCCAAATTGGGTACTTTTGACTTCTACTGAGAATGCAAAATAAATATTTGTTTTAACATGTATGACATGAATAATATTTTCTGATATCGTAAACACTAAATGTTTCGAATATTCAATTATTGTTTTCAAATTATATTTTTAAATAAAATTATTTCCATAATGTTGTGTAAAATTATATCCTTTGAAGGTTTTTCATCCAAGATTAATTGTTATTTTCCTTAAGAAATTTTCCAAGTAATATTTCAAAGACATTTTCCATCTAAGATAAAATCCATTTTTATTACTGAATATTTGGTAGGGATATAATCCAGTGATACAATATTTATATTTTCTTTATATGGTATATTTTTATGATGGAATGATTTTTATGGAACTCATTTATTTTACCTAGGCTATGCTATTATGAAATGTTTATGAAAAACATTTCCTTTCATGTGAATTTACATGATGAATATTTTATGATATTTTGGAATACATTTGTATGGATTAAAATATCTGATACTGGTTACATTAAAACCATGTATGGTGGTTACATTATAACTAAGGATGATGGTTATGTTATAACCAAGGATGGTAGTCACAATATAACCAAGGACTAATGGGATCTATATATCTATACAATGCATTAGGTAATGATTAATAACTTATTAGATAAATATGTTACGTGTGAACATAATTTCAGGTTCCCAAGTTAATGTGTGTACCTATATTTCATGTCAAAAAGGTTATAAAATGACCCTATTTAATTACACAAACATAATGAGGGAACATATTTCTATTTATACATTTTCACAATGTTTTAAGATTATATATATCCCACAAATATGTGTCTTATGTCAATGTCATATTCTTATAGAACTAGTTAAATTCTTACATTATGATTTATGTCTTATAATAATAGAATATTTTTTCCATTACTTAATTTTATATCTTTGATATGTAGGTTTTTGTTTTAAATTTATAATTTCATTTTTTGATACTCATAGGAACTTTTAATTTTGATATATCCCATATTTATCCTTATTGAGTATCCAATATCACCCTTTCTTATGTTTCCCTTCCCCATGTTATGATGAAAGGTATTATGTATGAAATTTATAGTAAGGGAGATATTTATGACTAACATTTTTGGGGATGATGTAGTTTAACTATGAACAAGTTGTTTAGATATCCATGATTCTTAAGGAACTATACCTTAATGATTCTAGTGTGGATCATTCTATTATTTATTAAATATTTATCTATTAAAATTTTAAATTTATCTATGAAAGGTGTGGGTTCTTATAGTTGGTTTCAGATAAATGTTTAGTTATACTTTAGAACTAGGATGTGAAAATATTATTGAGAATGCTATGGATATCTCTACGGATAAGTTATGGTATTAAAAAATGTCCAAGAATTTGTGTAATGGATATAGAGAGTGGTTTCCAATAAATTACATCCCTGCCTAGAAAATAAAAGTTGATGTGGTTATGAAACTATTGTACCTAGGGGTAATAAATCTAAAATATACCATTGATATTAATTGTATTATCAATTGGTGCATAAAAAATGGGACATTCTACATTATTATTGTGAAAATATCAGAGGATATGCTGTGGAGATTATCAAACTCACTATGAACTATTATAAAGGATTTCAATTTATGATTACCATGAATGGACTAGGTTAAACAAAAGGTATCATTGATTGAAATTAAGATGTCATGATTTGGATATTCCATTAATTATTCTTCATGACTGATCACTCAGATTTCATATGATTAATGGAAATTTTAAAAAGTATCATTTCATCAGCTGATTCAAGTTATAAATATTATGGTGAGGTGGTAATAGGTATGATAAAATATTAATGTACCCAATTTGGGTTAGTTATATGAATTATTTTAAATATTGAAACGCCTCAAATAATATGAATTCATGCCCTTAACAATTAAACACTAAATTATTATTGAAACCTATTAATGGTATGATCAGCATATCCCAGGTCTATGATTCATCTCTAGTTGAATTTTTGGTAATATACTTCATGAAAATATCCTTATTCTCCCTTTGTTTGAATTTAATGTTATTATAGTCCTGGATTAGATAGATCTATATAATAAATACATTAATTTTTAAGGAAAGGAAGTCACATTTTATTTTCTAATACAACCATTGATAGACTATCAGTTCATCAATAAATGTGACATTTGAATGGAAACTACATCCATTGTATGGGTCTTGATTCCCATTAAAAGAGTTTTTTATAATAGAAGGTTCATGAAAATCAATGTTGATGATATTCCTATTGTGTGGGAGTTTATGGATGTATTTTAGGAATATTTTCCTTGTATTCCACCGAAATGTGAACTTGATTTCTCAATAGAACTCATTACTCTTGCCACACTTATTTCAATGACTCCTTAGATAATGGAACTTATTGATTTATCGAAAGTAAAGAAGAAACACCAGGAGAACACTAAGAATGTTTTTATATGGTCAAATGTTTTACCTAGGGGTTAACCTGTTATTTTTTAGAATAAGTATAGATAAATTCAACTCTCTGTTGATTATTATGACCTAAAAAAGATCTAATTCAAGAATATATATCATCAAATCCGTATTAATGACTTGTTTGACCAACTATATAGAGTTCAATACTTCTCCAATATTGAAAATTGTTCTTGATATCATCAATTAAGGGTAAAAATGATGATACACCCCAGACATCATTCAATACTCTGATCATGAATGAGAAATTATGTATTTATAGATAATATTATTATAAATTCAAAGAGAAATTATGATCATTAATATAAATTTATATTTTTACTAATGATCTAATAGAATGATACATTGCATTAAAAGATTAAAAAGAGACAATTTTGGAAAAATAAGGTTTCATTTTCAAGTCATATAATCTCAAATGAAGGCATATCAACAAATTTGTGAAAGAAAAAGGCTATTGGAAATTGGAATTGGCCAATCACTATGAATGATATCTGAATTGTTCTTGTTTTAGTAAGATATTATTATTGGTTTATGGGAAATTTATCATGGTTGTCCAATCCATTCACCATGTTAGATCGGATGGGAGCCAAGATCCTCTAGATAGATGAATGCAAGGAAAATTTCAACGAACTAAAGAGAGTATTAGTTAACATCCCTATGATTAAATAACCTTGTAGTGAATAATGTTATGTATTCAATTTTAATGTATCAAAGAATTTACTAGAATTCATTCTTATACAAAATTAAATGGTTATATCTTATGTCTCACGATGATTGAATGTTCATGAAAAATTTACCCAACTCATGATTTAGAGTTAATTGTAATATTTATTCTGTTAATGATATTGAGGAAACACCTTCACAATTAAATGTGTGATATATATAATAATGATAAGACTTTAATGTATATATTCACCAACAAGGACTTATACATGCACTAGAAAGGATAGTTTGAGTTCATTAATTTTTATAACTTCTAAATACATTACCACCCAGGGAAAGATGACAAGGTGGCTAATTCCTTGAGTAGAATGAGAAATTTCATATTATCTATGATAAGGATCATAAAATATCCAATGTTTTTTTATTTTTAAAATATTTATTTTTAAATCATGATGGAAGTGGGAAAATATTTTCTTTCTCAAATAAGTGTTTAACTATCTATCCAAGTGAAGATTAAAGAGGTGTAAAAGGAAGATGAAGATCAATGATAGAATATGATACTTATTATTGAGGTAAACCTGGATCTTGATTGAATTATAACATTTAGTATCAATATACGTATTCTTTCTATTCCATATATAGATAAGGATGTTTTAGAGGAACCTCATAGTTTTTCATTAGCTATTCTTCTTGGAAATTTAACGATCTAATGATATTTGGAATAATATATTAGTGGGATGAATTAAAAATAGATATTGTTGGTGCATGGTATGATTTCAGGTAATGTATGAGGAAAAAATTTATAATGGGATCTTACAACTATTTCATATACAATAATTTAAGTGAGAATAATTCTCCTAGGATTTGGTCATCAGAATCCCAAAACCTTTAAAGGGCACAATGAAATATGGGGTTCATTCAATCACCTTATGAATTATACACAGTTTTTAACTAATTTATAATAATTTAAATTAAATTAACATTATATAATTTTCATGGAGGAAGTAGTTAGGTTCCATAGTGTACAACTTTCCCTTTTATCAAATCAGTATCTGACGTATACCTAAAAGCTTTGGAGAAGTCATCATAAATCTCATGATATAGAGTTGAGTTTCTATACTATGTATCTTCTTTAGACTAGTGTTATGTTTGAGAGAGTAATTTAAACCCTACAGAACATGTTTATGTCTTTTTTTATATGGATTTAGAAGATTTTTGTGATCAACACCTTCATCATGTTGAGTTTCTATACAACAATATCTCTCACTCGAGCTTTATGATGGATCCTTGTAAAACCCTCTATATAAATGAGTTTAGAACTCAAACATGTCGGAAGGAATTTGGATAAATATCTCTACTGAGACCTATGATAGTAGAGGAAATGTTAGATAATGTTAAATCTATTAAATAACACATTATGTCATCTCAATTTTCCTAGATAAGTTATGTAGATAATAATTGGTGTGATTTTGAGTTTGAAGTTTATGAGATGGTCTTATAAATATTTTATCCAAAGTATTAGGTTAAAAGATATTGAATGAAATGAATCATTTTCCATAGGTATAATTCCCCTTTCAATAATCTTTATTGAGTAAGGATATTTTCTTAACACTAGTGCTTCCACCAAACCCATCACAAGTCAATCATTGTTTTCATGTATCTATTTTGATGAAGAACATAACTACTAATTTACATGTGTTGAACTCACTGGACCATGAAATAGAGAATGATCAGACTTATGAAGAACAAATATTATATATATTGAAAATAGTGATAATGTACTATGAAACAAGACCACTGACCTAGTCAAAATATTGTGGAGAAACTAACATTTTGAGGAAGCTACATGGGTACCTGATGATGCAATGAGTTGAAGTATCCTCATTGGTTTGTATAAATGTGATGTAATTTACAGGTAAAAATTAATTTTTTAGGTGAATATATTGTAACACCTAAATATTTAATAATTTATTTTCAAATAATTTAAATTTATCGATAAATTGGGTTACACGCAACACTAAGTGTTAATGAAATGCTATGTACTATTAATATTATTATTTAAATAAGATTATTTTAACCTAGGAATTGAACATGGTTTTATAAACAATTATGGATATATTTTTAAAAATACATATTATATTTTTGAATAAATAAAATATCTTGAAAAGTAAGAAGTTATTTATTAAATTTCTTTATATGAATTGAAAATATGTTTTCACAAAAAATGATTTTCATTTTATTTTTTAAAAATATAGTAAAATTAATTATTTATACATTTAGAAACTTTATTTGAAAAAATAAACATACTTTCTGGAATCAACATTTCAAAATAATCTTTGGGTAAATTTTTGGAATTTTTTTGAAATGAATTATTTTTTGATAAACAGTGGTCATTACTTTTCTATTGCAAAATGACATTTTATTTAAAATATTTATAAGGTTATTTTTTTAAAATAATATTTTAAAAAGTAAAATTAGATAAATTATATTAAAATTATTACAATTTATCTTATTTTAATTAATTTTATATTAAATTATTATATAATAACAGTTAAACTTTTGAATGATTGTTCTTTGGAAAACTGTTTTTTCATCACAAGAGCTGGTTGATTTTTAAGTTAAAGTCTAAAAATTATGTGAATTAAAATTATAAAAATGGATTGAAATTTCTTAATCTTTAGAATTAATATTATATAAAATTTTTTACTTACTTCATAGAAATAATAAATATTAATAACTATAAAAATTAATTACCATGGTTAAGGTCAACCAGGTTTACCTAGGCGTTAAAAGAAAAACATACAGGCTACAATGACGTAAAAAATTATCCAAATAATATTATATGTAACTAATTATACATTACAAAATATTTTTTAGTAATTATGTTTTTTTGAGCCTTTTGGGTTGTGGAAAATGTGGTTATTAATATTTCTTTTCAAAATTTCCAAGTGTGTCCTCTTCCCACTTATAAAAGGCCACCCCTTCTCATATCCTATCCATACATACAAAGCCTTTTGTTTTCGAATAAAAATACCGAAATAGCTTTCTTAATTTTTTAACCATGTCATATAGGCCTTACATTTATTATTAAACCCTATCATAATGTATTTTGGTTTAATCTTAAAGAGGTTCTCTAAAGAAGATATAAAATTCTTAAATATGAGTTTTTATTTTATTCATTCTTCCACGCCCATAAAATATTACTAAAATATGATGATATAAAAAAACTATCTACTATATAATAATATAATATTATTTTAATGGGATAACCTATATCCATCTTCTCTTCCATCAGATGGGAAATAAAACTATTGATTCTGTGTACGAAGGACTACCGCCTATGAACTGGTGTAAATTTATTTCATCCCCACCTCTCAGAAATAAATATAATCATAATTTTAGTATTTTTATATGATATTAATTAAATTATTATTCTGATATAATTTTCATATCAAATATACCTTTTACCTTCCAAAACATTTTAAAATTACACTTTTCCGCATGTGTACATTTTGACTATAGCCTCCATGAAGTGATGTTAAACTTTTTTCTTTTTATTTTGAAATGAATGGTAAGAAGAATGGATTCACTATATATATATATATGATAAATATGATATAAAATTTTTATTATAAATATAAATTAATATTTACCTTTCTTTTGTTTCATCCACTGAGAATATAGAAATACACATCATGTGTACAAACAGTCTACTGTCTCCTTGAATAGTATAATTCATTTTATATCTCAAAATGTTAAGGATTATTATGAATAATTATATAATTATAATATATAATATTTATATCAGGTTAAATATTCTATACATTATGGGACTATGATCAATGTAATTTTACAAAAATTATCACAGATAAACATTAATGAAAAATTAAGTAATTGTTACCCGGACGATGATTTTAAAAAGAAATTTTCAACAAATCGGTGATAAAAGGTAACAATAAAATCATATATGGTATTGTGAATATTATTATAGTTGTGTAATATATTTATAATATAAATATATCTATTATATAGTATTTTTTAATGTGTGAAATGTAATTAAATACTTAAGGTAAAGGATTGTCATCTCACTTTTACTTTTGTGAGATACATGCCTTATTAACCACATGTTTCATATGTGTGGTGTATATTTTAACCATGAATTTATTTTATGATTAATATTATTAAAATTATGGATATTTATATATCCATATAATTTTTTCTCCTTCATGGGACTTATGATTCAAACATTACCAAAGGGATAAATGTTTTATGTTACAACCTAATTCTTTATCATGATTGTTTGGGATTATGCTTCCAATGATGGAATATTACAATTTATCAATAAAAACTCATTAATTTTATTACACTATAGGTATTTAATTAAATCGAATGTTTTTATTTTATTTAATTTATTTAATTTAATCATGATTACAAAAAATATTTTTTAGGAATCCTGATTTTATTTCTCCTTTTGGACAAAAATCTACTTTCTTCTATGTCAATATTTTCTAAACAAATAAATTTTTCTACTATTCAAAAAAAATTTATTAATTAATTTTCTCCCATTTTTAAATTTTTTAAAAAATATAATTAGGGGAATCTTATTTTCATTTTCATAATGAGGTAATTTTGTATTTTATGGAAAATGTGAAAGGATTCTTTTTTTTTTTGACATTTATGACATAAAAAATATTTTCTTTCATCCTGAAAAATAAATGATTACAAGATTACTTAATAATTTTATAAGTATAATTTCAAATGAAATTATTTCCACAATGTTATGTGTGATTAAATTTTTAAGGTTATTTTAAATGTGGAATGGGAATGTTCCTCATAAAATACTCTAAGTGGTTTTTGACATACTTTGATATTACTTAATAATTAATTGGGATATAATTCATTGATACCATCCTTATTATTTCATTCGATGATTTATGTTTATTACTGTAATATTTCCAAGAATCCCATTTCATTTCCATGGTTTATGCTATGATGATATGTTTATAAACCCCCTTTCTGTACCATGTTTCTGATGTGATGAATGATTCTTGGAACTTGTGGAACAAAATTTCAAGGTCTTCGTGGTATGATAGTGGTATTTTATAATAAATGATGATGGTTATGATATAACCAAATAGAGTGGTTATATTATAAATAAGTATGGTTATCACATTATACCCAAGGACATGTGGTCCTTATACCTCCCTATAAAGTATTATGATATGATTTTTAATTAATGAGATAAATATTTTATGTATGAAATCTATTTCATGTCCAATAGTATATGTGTGGACATGACTTTCATGTCCATAAAGTTATATAAGGACCTGATTTCATGTCTTTATCTTAATGATGGATCTTGTTTCAATTTATACAAGCTCACAATGTTATATGTTTATATTTAGTCCCTAAATCTATGTATTATAAAAATGTTATGTTCTTATAGAGCATGTTTGTTGATTTTATTATGCTTTATGTCCTGTGAAATATCATGATTTATTCGATGAATCTTGTTTATAATATATGATATGTAAGGTATTTTTTTTAAATATTACACTTACATTATAATAACCTTATGCTCATGAGAGGTTGATATATCGCTTATTTACCCTTTCTATGAATCTAATATCTCCCTTTCTTATTTTTTCATTCCTTATATAATAAAGATAGGTATTATTTATGATATTTCTAAGATGTTTGATAGCTATTCAGAACATAGTGGGAGATGATTTATTTCAGCAATGATCAATTTGATAATGTATCCATGTTTCTAATGGCACTTGACCTAAATGATTTTGGTTTGGATAATTATATTATGTAATCTACATTCACCTATTAATATGTAATATTTATATATGAATAGTTTGGATCAGTATAAAATATCTTATCCAGAGACCCAATGACACATTCTAAGACAATTTACAAATAATCATTATCTCCCATTAAAAATGTTTTCATTTCCATTGAGAATAGTATATTAATCAACAAAATAAACTGTTGGAACTAGTAGAGTTGGATCATCAAATGTAATTTATAATTGACTTATTAGTATATATATAATTCCCTTAACATATAATTCTCCCTTCATTTTATAGTTGAATTGATCTCATTGTACCTTTATTTCATTATGGGATCCATGTGTAGAATATCTCTAGAGAGGATCTATATGTACACCACAATATCTGAACATCAACATAAAATCATTGGGTGATAACATGGGTTATTCAAATTTCTTGTGTTGTTTTTGGTTGATTGCAATAGAAACATTCTCAGGGAGGAGGAAATGTTAATGTACTATTGATGGCTTTAGGGAAAAGGAAGAGAAAACATGTTCTAAGTCTCTAAATATAATTATAGTTCTTGATAGAGTCTATATTTTCCATTATTCTCAACAAGAGTGATTATATAAAGTGATATAGTTAGATATTTATTATGATAGATTTAGGGTTGTCCAATTACACACAATACCATTTCAATATTTATTATTATTAATTAACTACATTACAATTCATATTATTATTATTATCATTAATTTCATGACATGTGATACACTTTATGAATATAAATATGAACCATTTATAAAATTTCTAATAGACCATTAATCATTGTCCACTTTAACTCATCGATATATAACGATCCATGAATAACGACTATTTTTTAAACTAATATCATTATATTATACATCAATAAATAAAATAAATATTATATTCACCAAACCTTAAAAACCAATATTTTTTATTATTAATATTAATATTTAAACCAAATATTATTTTTCATAACTTGTGATTAATTTATGGTGATCAAGAAAAACATGAATAAATATAATATTTTTTCTAACATGCTAAATTCAATACATGAATCTAACTGAGATTATGGATTCACATAGTGTGTCACGCTCTATGGCTATTTCTCAATTTCGTTACACAAAACCACCACAATTATTAGGTTAGTATCTAGAAACACGCAAAGGTACCCAAAAATAAATAAATCAATTTCCAAATTAATTTGAGTGTCCAAAAAATTATTATCAAGTATTATAATCCCTATATAATGATATCTCAAATCAATATAGTATAATGTTGGTGTCATCAACCAATATTTTTGATGTCTCAATCTTTGAATTTCGAATAATGAACACTCCCACCAAATACCAAGGAAATTTAATTATGAATGAAGGTCCATTATTATACATGGTCCTGAGATGTCAACTACTATTAGGAGACATAAGGAATAAATACTTTCTTACATTATCCAATATTATAATGCCAATGATTATGCACCCAACACATACTGCTTTTCCACAAACATATGTCATCACTATTTTCATTAATACATAAAACCATGTAATTCATGATAACCATTAGTTATAATATTAATGTATTTGAATCAATATATACATCTTTATATTGGAACATCCAATTTCACATAAAAATGTGGATTTCTTATTGGCAGATTTGTTCTCATAACATACCTTCTTATAAATTGAAATGGAAAACATAATGAGGAGGTGTAATATTATCTTATGAACCTCAACCCCTTTATACCCTATGTTATTTTTATCCCATTAGACAATATCATCCAGTAAATGAACTATATTCAATACATCTATCGTGGCACCTATAGGATTTCATCATAGTGGGTAATTGTTGGGAAATTTTAATGTGACATATATATTCTTAGGAAATCATCAGAAATAAATTTCATACATAAGAAAATCCTTTTTTGATAAAGAAAATATCATTAATAGTAAAAAATGAAATCAAGTACCAAGAAATAAGGTTCTCAGGAACCAACTCTAATATAATGCAACTTACAGTAGAGACAACTGATAATAAATTTTAGTCTTCTTACTCTCACAATAAACTCATGCCTCTTCTAAGATTAATTCTTCATCAAGAGGGATTCCACATTTTATAATGTAGATACTCTACTCACTACAACATCACTGTGTTGATAAAAATTCATCAATATATGAAACATTAAAAATATATTCTTTTTAATTTTTTGGAACTTGGATATTTATGGATATCAACTGTTATAGACATATCACATTAAACTTTGATAGGTTTGCGAATTCTAAGTACCACATCAAGAACATGGAGAAAGATGTGAATACAAACTGCTTCCGTGGCTACATCAAAAGCTTTGATATACATAGAATCTTCTTTAGAATTAAAGAAAAATAGATTCTTTGAAATCTTATTTCTTAAAAAAATTCTATTGAGGATAAATAAATATCTTTGTTATAGGTAACGATCACTCTGATCTATATAAAACATTGAGTCTGTGTAACCCCTAATGACAATCTATTCATATTTTTTATGCACAAGAAACATATCCCTAGATTTCCTAAAATACATAAGGACATAATTTATAAAAGTCCATTTCTATTCACCTGGATCATCTTGATATCATCCCACCCTGATCAAATCATAGCCAACATCAATCCTGATACAAAACACGGAATACATAACAAATCATATCGCATAAGTGTATGAGATCTGTCTTATTCTATATCTTTCATTTTGTTTGTAATGATACAATTTGTTGGAAATATTTATACCATGTAACATATAGAACACATATTACCTTGGATTATTATATTCTAGACCTCTTCAGTATCTGGAAAATGTATGTACCTAAAGAAAGCTCAATCAGCCTCTTAGATCTATAACACATGATCTAGACACCTAGAATGTAGGGTTCTTCACCTAAGTCCTTCATGTCAAAGATCATTCTCAAAAAATTACATAGCCTCTTTTTAGGCCGATATATTATATCCATTTGTTAATACATCATTAATATGAACTATAATGAAAATAATTGTGCTTCCACTAAACCACTTGTAAATTCATAGATCATATTCATTCATAATGAAACCAAACCATTTAATGGAAGCATCCAATGAAATGTTCCGTGACTTGGATGTATTATTTAATCCATAAAGGGATCTCTAAAACATTCATACATTTTTTCCATTTCATAGAGTCACAAATACATATGGTTATGACTTATAAGCATCTTCTTGAAGGTTCTTGTGAGGTAATGTTGTTTTAATTTCAATTTTCAAAATATGATAGTCTTGGAAAGCTAATATGATGGGTAAAATTATAATGGAATTAAACAAATAAAATTGATAAATAGGTTGATCATATTTAATTACTTGATGTTTTATAAACCCTTTTGGCCACTATCCATGCTTTTTAGATATTTTCACTGCTATAAATATCATGTGTTATCAGGAATACCCATTTACACCAAATAGGATTTACATAAACTATAGGATCAATCAAAACTACAAATTGGTTTTTATAGATTGAATTCATCATAGAATTCATAAAATGTTTCTATATTAAATCTTCTGATCAATGTACTACGTTAATGTAGGATATAAGATCAACATTTTGCACCAATAATAACTCACCATCATCAAGGACTAGAAAACCATATCATTCTACTTCCCAAACCACATCATAGATCTAATAGAGTATATATGTTTTAGGATTATCTTCTTTCATGGGGACCTACAAAATCTATTCCTACACGAAATCCTATGTATATTGATAATAAACTTCATCAAAGACTATATATATCCAAAATTACACCTAAATGATGTTCTCCCTCTTAAGAAATATATCATATATTGCAAAATTTATATTCTTCTTCGAATTATTGTATATATAGTATACTTTTTTTCTTAGGATACCAAATATTGTTAAATATTCTTACCTCAAGTATCCAGTTTGTTTCTTAATAAAGACTTCCAAAATTCCTCGAAACATCATTCATTATCTTTTAAAATAATAGGGTTCTTTAAATTCCATAACATGATGGAAATACCATTTTCTACCTTGGTTGGTACTCAGTTTAAAAATTAGTGTGACTATAATTAATATCCCAAAAGGATAATGGAAGGAATAAATGAATCATCAAATACCATATCATTTTCATTAGTGTATGGTTCCCCATTTTACTAACCCAATTTCATGTAGTGTATAAGGTTGATTGAATTGTGATAAAATAACATACTCCCTTAGAATTTTGATAAAGTATTGGTTATGATATTCACCACCATGATCTAATCAACGTTTCTATATTTTGTTATGAATTTATTTCTCAACCGCATTATTTCCGCCTTTTTTTAAATTATAAATTATATATAATTATAGCTCATTAATTAAATATTACTATTCCCACCCATGCCATTAGTAAATCTAGAAATGCATGAGAAGAAACCTCCATATTCTATATAAAAATGTTTACACACATCAATGTGTACCATTCCTAAAATATCTACATACCATTAAACGTTTAAAATGAATGGTGGTTTGGTAATATTTCCAGATAAAATATAAAGACATATTTCATGTTTCTTAAGATCAAAAGAGTCCAAATAACCATCTTGTTCGATATTTTTTATATTCTTCTTATTTACATGACCTAGATGGTGATACCTTAATTAGGTGTCATCAAAGTCATGCATATTTCCCTCATTATCAATTTTCAATACTTGGGTTTAATAATTGAATACATGAATACTATTATTCATCCATTTCATACCATATTGTCTGTTATATGTAAAAAATAACTTTCTTTTTTTCCAATGATGAAAATAAATCCATCCATATCGAAAAAAGTAATATAAATAATATTTTCGGTAAAATTAGTCAGATATTGAAAATTCATTAAAACAAAAATAAATCATATTGAAAATGTTTGATGGTAGTATCTAATGTCTAGATAACACATACTCAATCCATTGTTAGCCCACATATCCACCTCGCATCTTGAAACCTTTCAAAATCTACGGGGTTTCAATTTCTGGATACAAATGTGAGAACCATATGTAGTATCTATTTCTTAAATTGTAGATATATAATGACTAAACATGATATAAAACACATTTAATTCAAAACATTTCTTCTTTGGTTGGTTAAATTCTTCTTCTAGTGTCTCTACATTAAATATGAAAAATATACAGCATTCTTTTCTTTCACCCTCCTCTCCTTCTTCATGTCCATGGAAGGACAGTGAACTTGAGATTCAGACTTGGAATGAATCTTCCCACCTGTTTCCTTGTTCCTACTCCTCTTTTGTATCATAAGGATGATGGGTTTTCCCACCCCATGTCTTTATCAAAATCGATAATAATAGTCTGATGTTCTATTTGTGGCTTCTAACTATTTCAGATATTATAATTAATAATAAAACAAGGGATATTAATAGGTAATTCAGATAGAATTAAATTTATGTCCACCTTATTGGGGATCCTCACACCTAATATATCTAGGAACTCAATGTGTCCAATCATCTTAAATATATGTTCTATATATAGACCAAACATTACAATATTTCATGTAGACACTGCATTCTAGATATCATACACCATTGATCTTGCCTCATCGTGATAGATATATCAAAGGTGATAAATGATGTTATAGTGATCTATATCCTCATATTTCTTTTGAAACTCATTGCGTATGGATAATAATATGAAATGTTAAATTTATATTGCAATATCCACATGACTTAGATACAAATATACTTATTTCTCACTATCCTCTTTGAAATGTGACTCATGAAGTGTGGTTTCTAGAATATATAATTTCTATTCATGTCATATTATAGTGAAAATATTATTATAAAATCCCTAAAAATATTCAATACAGATAAGGTTTTACATATATTTATAGATCAATGTTCAATATGAAATTTAATATAATTTTCTGTTTATACAAATTGATATTAGATAATAATTACTTTCTAGATTACAAAAAATACGAGTAAATTTAAATTAAATTAAACTTCATTTGACACCCACTATTTTTTCAACACAAAATAGCCCTCACCATTTGTTTCATAATAAATATTAGATTATATTTACTAGTGTAAGAGATCCACATTCCCCTTCTCATAATCGAGGCTTGGGATTGACAAGTTATTATAGGGGTTTTAGGAAAGAGAACTTTCCTACCGTATTTACTCATAGTTACTTTATCTGTTGAGTAGAATTTTCAATAATGAAATGTTGGTTAAATATTTCCTCAACCCTTTCCACATCGTTACATCAATTCCTACTCTTATATTCAACCCTTAATGTGTACCAAGTTATGTCAACCCAAAACATGAAGTTAAAATTTTTATGATAATTGAATGCATCCCAACATGGGATGGTCAAGAACCATGAACTGTAAGACGGATTAAAACATTATATAGTTGAAGTATAGCCTGAAATTACAACTTATTTTATGGATTTACATAATTATGTGATAAAGAAAAATTTTTATTTATAAATAACTTTTTAATATTAAGTGGATTTTATTTAATTAATTGAACATGTTTGATCAATTTACACATAATATTGTTTTCTTTAATTTCATCTTGTATGCCTGCTAATTCATTTCTTATGTGATTATATGAAATCCATAAAAATAATTATTTAACAATGAAACTGATAAAAATAAAAAAAAAGTCATGATCGTTATATTTTGAAATTGTTAGTTTGTCTAATGGATGATAAACTAACCATTAATGCTTAGGGAAATCACCTAGAACCGTATCTTGTATCATGTTGTAACATTCAACCATAGCTCTTATATATCACCTTGAGTTTTTTAAACATGTATACATGAGTTGTAATATCTGATGTCACATGTTATCTCCACCCAGAAATAAGCTATTACTCATAAGTAGGTGAGGGGATCCAAGGGATTGGATAAAAGGGGGCTTATATAAAATAAACAACAGGAACACAATGCCTTTCATAATTAGGGGGAGGGGATGAATTGTGGGAAATTAATTTTTTATTTAATGATAATAAATTAAAATAATCCAATCACATACCTAAGTATGCTCTAATATAATTATCATCTACACAATATGTACTGAGCATATATTTGAGACCTTAATATCATTTAACTTAATTATATATTTAATTAAGATGGAATGTTTCATATTAACAAAATTAATTCAATTTTTTGTAATTTCATCATTTAATCCATAACTCACCATCATTTATAATTTTTTAAAAAATTATTTCATTTAAAATTAATCAAGTATACAGGTTTACTTTGAGGAAACTCAGTGTGTTCATCCAAAATTTTAACATGAAAATTTATTTCATATATAATTGTCAACCCTAAAACATAGTGTATATTTTCAAATGAATGAAACATAGAACACATTTTTATAGGTTTTATTATATAATTAATTGTTTTTATGAAAAATTTAGAAAAATTTACACAAAATACTACATGAAATTAACTATTTTACATTATATGTACTATCATTTTGATGTGCCTACAACACACACAATGTGTTTGGGTGTGTTACCTACCATGGATGAGTTCAAGGTACAATGTGTTTTTCCAACATACATCGGTAGATACCTCATAGTTTTCCTAGATTGGAATCCCCTATTTCTTGTATAAAATACATCGCACATTGGGACACCGTGTTTTTTGAGATATGATAAAACATAGACAACACATCATGTACAGTGGTTTCATAATGTGTAGTTAATCAAGTAGTGTGCTATTATACCATGTTCTATATACCAATACATTTTTAGGATATTATATCTAATTAACTTGGATATATCCTTCATTATCAGTGTATATTGTTTTGGAAACAACAATACATGAAATTTAATTAGAATCTATGCACTGTGTACTCTATTTTTGTCCAGACAGAACCTTTAGCATCTCTAGATGGGTGTTTTTTGGCTGTTTCATCAATTATTAATCTTTTATATTTATTTGTTATATTAGAGATAATAAAAAATGTAGGAGGCTATAATGTTAGATATTAAAAGTTAATAGATGTAAGTAAAATGAAATGAATACACAAGAAAATAATCAATAAATAATATATACTTATTAATTAAACATGTTTACTTATGAAAACACTTGTACGTTTCAGGAATAGTGGATTCAACTTAGATGGAATATACATCTTAACATTAATTTTTAATTTACAAATATTCACTGGAAAAATGGAAAGTAACAACATGTCTATTAAAAACACATAGTATATTACCAAATAAACACTGGAATTGGAATAGGAGGATCTTCACTTAAAATTTCTGATTAATTTATAAGTAAGTATAGAATTAAATTAAATTTTCCTTCTATCATCATTGGTGATAAGGTTCACTCAATCTCATCATATCATCACTGTGATACAGGATGCAATGGTATAATCCCCCAAATAGTGATTCGTGCATTCCCCACAATCATTGAACATCATTGTAGAATCATTGAGTTCTAGAGTGATTGATCATGGTCGCTTGCATTGTTCATGGTTGATCATAAAAGAGTTATTCTCAACGAGGAAACTCATGATGTACTTTTGATTTGTTGAGATAGGAGGAAGAGGGAAGGAATTGTAGATCTCTCTCTATGGCCTGAGAGAGTCTCTCTCTATCTATTGTTCATAAAATGAGTTATTATGTAATGTGATATAATTATATATTTGTTATCGGTAGTTTAGGGTTTTCCAATCACAAAAAATCATGATTAAATCATTATAATTCTACATTGACCCCATGTAAATTATTAATAATTAAATTATTTTTAATTTCATTATATTTTAAACACATTATGAATATAAATAAATTTCATTTATACTATTTCCAATTAGACTATTAAGCTCGACCTCCTTCCCCACGTCGAAATTTACTAATCATTGAATAATGTATATTTATTTAATCAATATCACCATAATATTCATTGATAAATATATTAAATATTATATTATATAAAAAATGAAAAAAATATTTATTATTGTAATTATTTTTATTTAAAACCCATATTATTATGAATAACTTGTGAATAAATTATGGTTATCAACCAAAAACTGAATGAAAATATTATTTACTATAACTTGTTAAATTAATTACATGAATTTAACTGAGATTGAGGATATAATTATTGTGTAACCCTATAGAACGTTTCCGAAATGTGTACATAAATTCTAAGGTTGGCATCTATAACCACACAAAAGTACCCAAAGTGAAAAAAGATAATGTTAAAAAGTCCTCTATCCTCCTATAAATGCACATCATTTAATATATTAATTTTATCATGACATCTTAAATCAAGCGGGTAGCATTCCAGAGTCATCAGCCAATATGGTCAATGTCTCTTTCTTTGACTTTTTGGAAATGTACTCGCCCACCGAACACCATGGCTTTGAATTTATACATGATGTTCCATTCCCCTAAGGGGCCTAAAACATAAAATTTTTTATGATATTAAAGGTATAAGATCTTTCTCATTTTATCCATTAATGAAATATCATTCATGATTCACCGAATATATTATACTTTAGCGTGGAAATATGTAATAAAAAATTTCATCAATACATCATAGACCACAAGTCATGATATCCATTTTTGATAATATTAATGTATATAGATCAATACATGTGTCCAAAAATTGGAACATCTATTGGAAGATGGAGAAAATGATTTCCAATTGGGGGTTTTTTGTCATAACATTCTATCAAGAAGATTACCAATGGTGAACACCATGAGAAGGTGTATATTGTCTTATGATCCTTCTATCCTTGATAGACTGTATCATCTATGACCCATCAACCAAATTCAACCAACAATAAAACTATATTAAAGAATACTACCATGGTACCTACATGTATTTTTCATAGTGGATAAATTCTAAAAACTTTCAGTGAAATATACATATTCATAAGATCTCATCATATAAAAATTTCAATTAGAGTAAAAATATTCATGTGATAAGAAAACTTCATTAAAGGTGGAATCATGTAATCAAGTACTATGTTAGCTAGTTATAGGGGACCAAATCCGACACACCACCTATAAGAAGCCTACTACATTGATACAAACCTCATCCCCTCATTATATCATCAAAAGTAATTGTCTCATTAGGCTGCACATAGACACACTTTCATGACAATGTATACAATTTAATAAATGTTCTGTAAAATGGTAATGAATTCATACAACGAGAATGATGGAGACCAATTTCTATGAATTTTTTCTTGGATCATGTTTGATGAATATTTTCAAATATATTACACATAAATTTGATAAATTAGGTTTCTGGAAATAATAAGCAAATATAAATAGGGATTTTAGAAAAATGTAATGTTATACACAACTGTAAGAATCAACTGTAATGAATGGAACATGAAACATCCAAAAAATGAGCCTGGTGGAACTGAAATTGACAATACATAATCCCCCTTCTTCACCAAGTTTGATTGAGGTTAAGGTATATGATAGGAGGGGTAATAAGGTGGTCCCTATTTTAAAATATGTGGCTTCCCCAAATTAATATTTTAAAGTCTTGGTTTTGGAAGCCGCCTAGAGACACCCCATGCCCAGTTGGTCACATGGCCTAATGCGCATTTCCCCGAATGCCAGAGGCTGCCGACTAGTAGAGAGGACCTTGAGTGTGATATTTAGGAAACTATTCCCTCATTGTTTGAGTAACACAATGGAAGTAGAAACAAATAGAAATATCATAAGACGTGATAATGTCATTCAACAGTAACAGTGGATGACTGAAAAACATAAACAGTTGGATCACAAATATAATGATGTGTGATACATATGTCTAGGAAAGTAACCAAACACATCACAATGATGAAATATAGTTCCAAAACAAAGTACAAGTAAAAAAGTAAACAAACCCTCAGTATCTCAAGCCTCATCTTGGTCCCATGCTCTCTATCTCTGAAGAAGTCAAGCACCTTAAATAGAAGGGTGCTTCCCATTATCTATACCTGTGACAATATAATCAATCTGGGCCAAAAAGAATGGCCCAAATAGGGATTCAGACTAATCATAGTAGGAATCCACCAAGATATCTATGCCTAATAATTAGTGAATATATATATATGTTAGGCAACTAGTAAGTAAAAAAGAAGTAAATAAGTAGGTACCCAACAGTAACCATTCCAACATTTACAAAGGAACTCAAACACCATATATCAAGTAAGAATATAGTCACAAACATGTATCCCTCTATGATTTAATCATATTCTAATCCCCGTGGTCATACCTAGAAAACAGTATAAACCCTCTAGGAAGTACTCAATGTCTAATCCATCTGGTTCATCTTTAGTTTAGATTCTCTGGGGAAGCACTCACCATCAATCCCCCCTATAGTCTTGTATCAATAACTAAAAGGCACTCTGGGGAAGCACTTATGTCTCATTACCCATGTGTACCATGTCAAGGAACTATAAACACATTGAGGAAGCACTTACAACAATTCTTCCTATGGCCTCACGTCATAGCAATTAATAGACACTCTGGAGAAGCCCTTACCTCCAGTATCCCTGTGGTCTACTACACCTGGTTATCACGGACATGTGTAAGTCAAACGATCATAGCAATGCAAAGAGGCCAATGTAAACCTCAATAACTACTTGGCTAACCAGTCTACAGCATAACTGCAAGATAGATAACAAACAATCCATCATAACAAAACTATTCATGGGAAACAAACTGCCACCAAACAGGAAAACTAGGGCAAACGTTCCAAACAAGAAAACAGAGGGAAAAAAACAATATCATTTCAAAGTAAACCCTATTCTCAAAAAATTATCATCTATCCAACAAAACTAGGGAACAACAGGCAAAAAATAGAGCTAAAACCATAAAAAATAAATACCATGTTCATGGGTATTGTGTACTTTTGCACATAAGACTCAACAACTATCTACAGAAAGGCACAAACCACCTACCTTGGTGTTGTAGGATTGTTATACAAAAACCAAAAGCATTGAATCACCCAAGAAAACCATAGATCTACAAAAACAATCAAAACTCTCAAATAAACATAACTTGAGAAAGAGGAAGAATCAAGAAAGAAGCTCTAGAAGAAGGAAGAGATTACTGAGGTGATCCCAACGAAAATGACGATGATCAATTCAGATAATGGATGCTCAATCAGGGGCTCCGAGAAAGATCACATCAATATGGTTTCTCCTAGATGAGAAAGACCTAGAAATAGGTGTTTCTGTCCATCAGACATGACCCCAATACATTAAATGAAAAAAATACACTACATTTACATTCCTTTACTAGCCCTTGCATTAGGCGACAAACATGTCACCATGCACAGACGTGTGCATGGACATGACACATTCAGCACCCAGCTACCTACAGTAACTGAGTACGTGATGTGTACTAATAAATTTCATGGTGTGTACTTTATAAATTTACAGAAAAATATTCTTTTTCCTAAAAAACACCATAAAAACGAAAACATAGCTAAAAAAAGATCCATGTTATTACAAACTTCCTCCCTTAAAAAAATTCGTCCTGTAATTTTTATAGCAAGGTGTCATAGAAGAATAATCCTCAAACAACTTCAGCCACTAAGATCATACATTGTTCTCCCTCTCCCTAGTCTCATCCTATATTCGCCTGTGCTTCCATAGAACTCGTACTAGAGGAACAGACCGTCCATGGAGAACCTTTGTACCGCGATCAACAATCCAGATAGGATACTCCTCAAATGAGGCATCCACCTCCAACTCAACCTCTCCATTTTGAAGAACATGAGAAAAATTTGAGAAGTAACTTCGAAGATGAGAAATGTGGAAGAAGTTGTGCATAGCCCGATACCTATGAAAAACTTACAACTAATAGGCAACCAGGCCAACTCACTCCAAAACCTCAAACGGCCCGACATACCTCAGTGAAAGCTTACCCTATTTCACAATACTCATGCGCCCTAACATCGGTGTGTCCTGAAAGAAAATCTGATCCCTGGCCTCAAAATCCAGAGGTCGTCTCCACTTATCAGCATAAGACTTCTATCGAGACTGTGCAGTAGCAATCCTCTTCTTAATCAACTCTATCTCCTCTGTGATCTCATAGACAAGACGAGGTCCCATTATAGCTACCTCTCCTACCTCCATCCAACATTAGGGTGATTGGCATGGCCAACCACACAAATCCACATAAGGCACCATCTTAATAGTTTCATGAAAAATACTATTGTGGGAAAACTCCACAAGATGTAATTACTTCTACCAATAACCTCCAAAATCATGGATTCATGCACGAAGCATGTCCTCAAGTACCTAAATTGTATGCTCTGACTGTCCATTTGTCTGACGGTGGTAATCTATACTCAGAAGTACATGTATACCCAATACCTTGTAAAGACCCTTCAATACATGATAATTAAAACGTCATCCCTGTCTGAAACAATGGAGTGTGGAACTCTATGTAGACATATTATCTCACAGATGTACAACCGTCCCAGCTCATCAACACAGATGGTCTCCTTGATTAGAAATATGTGAGAAACACTCATGAGTCTATCAATGAAAACCCATACAACATCATTCTCTAATGGCGGCCTCGATAAACCTATCACAAAATCCATCGTGACATCATTCCACCTCCACTAGGGAATGGGTAACTACTGCAGAAGCCCTGCAGGTCAATGATGCTCTACCTTCACCTTCTGATAGGTGGGACACCTAATTATGAACCCAACAACATCTTTCTATGTACCTAACCACCAATATTGATGGTGTACATCAAAATAAATCTTGGTGACACTAGGATGAACTTTTCAAATTGCGGAATGAAATTCCAACATCAAGTCCTCACTTATGTTTTCAAACACCCATACGCACCCCTGGAAACTCAAGATATCGTCCTTTATTGTGGTCCATCTAAGAATACGGTCATCTCCTGACACACCTTCCTATAGGACTAGGACTTCAAAATATGATAGCTACCTCATTTTCACTCGATCAAGAAGAGTATAGGTAACAGCAAAAGAAGAAAGAAACATCTGCCCCTGTCTGTAATGCACCTCCAAATGCATCTCATAGAACATAGTCATAAGCTGCCACTCACTACTGACCTCGTGAATTTCCAGTATCTGAGTCCTCATGCTCAATGCATCAGTCGTTGTGTTGGCTTTCCCTGGTGTATATGCAAGCTCAAAGTCAAAGGACGGAAGGTACTCAACCCACCTTTACTGTATCAAATTCAAGTCATACTGGGTGAAGATATACCTGAGACTTTTGTGATCCGTGAAAACCACAAATTCTATCCCAGGAGATAATGTCTCCAATAGCATAAAACATGAACTACTACTGCCAACTCAAGATCATGCATAAGGTAATTCCTCTCATGTGACCACAACTGCCGAGACCCATATGCTTCAACACCTTCTCCCTTCATAAGCACTGCTCCCAGCCCAATAATTGTAGATCATAATAAATAGTTTATCTCCTTCCCATCTCTATAAATACTAGTATCAATGTTGATGTAAACCTCCATTTCATCTCTTGAAAGGTTGACTCGCAAGAATATGACCCCAAGTAATTCACACCCTTCATAGTCAGGCCCATTAGTGGTGCTGATAAGCATGAGAAGTAATGTATGAAACACTTTTAGTATTCATTAAACCCTAGAAAACTTCATACCTCAAAGACGTTCTTCAGCTGCTCCCAGGAAACTACTGCTCCCACTTTCTCTCTGTCCAATGCTACTCCTTTCTCTGAGATAACATGACCCAAGAAGTGCATCTGGTCCATCCAGAAGTGGCATTTTGAGATCCTAGAATATAATTGATTCTCTCATAGTGTACTCAAAATTTTCTCAAGATGGGAGCCATGGCCATGTCCAGTGTGAGAGTACTCCAACATATTTTCTAAGAATTCAAACACGAAGGAATCCTATTAGGGGTGGAACACTCAGTTAATTAGTTACATGAAGATTGAAGGTGTGTTAATTAGACTTAAAAGCATAACTATATATTCATATAGACTATTCCTGCTCTGAAAAGATGTAAGAGTTATATCAGATGGTCTAAAACTCAACAGATGATAACCGTATTTCAATTCAATCTTTGAGAACACCATGGCTCCTCAAAGTTGATCAAAGAGATCATCAATCCCTGAAAAAGGATATTGTTTCTTGACCATTAACTAGTTTATCTTTTGAAAATCCTCACAAATCTTTAGTGTACCATCTACCCTCTTCACCAACAGGATAGGTGAACCCCAAGGAGAAGTACTAGGTCGGATGAAACCCTTTGACTGTAACTCCACCAACTGCCTCTTAAGCACATATATCTCTGGTGTAGAAATATTATAAGGAGGAATGGACACCAGTTGCTCTCCTAGAATGAGCTAAATAGAAAATTATATGTCTCTCTTTAGAGGAAACATGAAAAATTTCTCTGGAACGACATCCTGGAAATGATGCACCACTTGAGGAAATTCCAACTGTGATGTCACTTGGTCGTCCAAATATAGACTAGCAACCTGGTCTGTGACTCCTCTCAACCAATGATTCCTGATTCCCACTCTACTCACCAAAACATCATATTCTTCCTTATAACAAAACAATCTGCTCTCTTGTGATGTAAAACTCACCCTTCAGTGATAGAAATCGAAAAAATCATGGAAGGGAACTAACCTATCCATTCTGAGAATGACATCATCGCATGTCATCTCTAGGACATGGATATTCCATAAGAAGGGACACTAAAACAAAAATCTCCTTTAGCGGCGGTCTTTTAGTGACGGTTTAGTAAACCGCCCCAAAACCATTTTTCAAAAGGGTTTGGTGGTGGTTTATTAAAAACAACTACTAACCCCCCCCCCCCATTGATTTTACAATACTGATGCTCCCCCCCACACACCCAACCACGACACCCCTTTTCCCCGGACCCCCTCGACGCCATCCCCCCCCCCCCCCCGATAGTAACCCTACATCGGCTCCCCATGTGTCGTCGGTGACCTCACCACCCATATGCGCGCCCCGCTGCCCATCCACGTGCCTCGCTACCCATCACCGCCGACCCACCAAATCCCTACATGTATGGTATGTATCAATTTTGAGAAATAATTATTCATCTATGTTTGTTTTTCCTTAATTTATCTTTATGTGTATCATGAGAGATTGGTTTATTATAGTTAACTCTTATGAAAATGGTTCTGATCAGATTAATCAAGTTAATGAATTTGTTTTAATAAAATTTAAATGGGCTAGGGTATGTATATTATGATTTTAAAACCTTTTTTTATTTAATTTTATTTGATTTGATATTACTATTCTATGGGTGTGATGCCTTGATAAAAACTATGATTTTTTCTGGCACAATTATGCTGTAATAACCTATTTTTTAAATCCTCTATTTTTGTGATTTAATGGTATCTTCATAAATAAATAAATTATTAACCACATAAAGTAGGTGAATTAAATAGATTACCAAGGAACATACAGATTCTACGATAACACCCATAAATGAAGATGTGAAGTTGAATAAGAGCCCCATTTTCTAAACTTGAATGTGTTGTATTGTGATATGTGATGTGATGTGAGGAATTTTACTAGTTTTTGTGTGTGGGGATAATATAATGTGGAGTTGATATATTGATATGTGTTTGGGGGAAGTGGATGACATGTGATTATAAAGTGGGGTTGTGATGGGTGTGGTATGGTCATACAGTTAGGCAATGAAACAGGATGTGGCTTTACAGTGATGCATATGTGGACGTTGGGTTGTGGTGTTGGGTTTATGTTGAGTGGATAGTTATATTTAATCAACCAATGTTTCAATGGAATTAAAACATTTTGTTAAAAATTCCAAATTGGTATGTTTAATGAGGAAATTAATGATGGGTTGTGTTGTTTAATGGGTTAATGTTTAAAAATAAACTAATGGGTTGAAAGTATGAAATAATATTTTTTTCTAAATTAAATGGGGTTTCTAATGAATTTTATTTACACGGATCAATGTTACAAATAAGTTAATGATGGGTTGTTTCAGCCAGATCATGATTAATCTAGCAATTTTTTATCATTGACATTGAATTTACAAAAGAAATATTGACCTTAATGCAAAGAAAAACATAAGGTTTTATTTAATTATTTAACATGAAATAGGTTTCATCTTAATGAAACACACATGATGAAGTTTCAATATAAAAAGATTCCCTATAAAATAATTTTTATATTATATATAATTATTTTAGTTGTGGCCACTACATTCCAAGGAACATTTCCTTTATAATTATTTGGTATTTGATCAATGGTCGCCCAAGTGAAACTCCCTTTGCTTCATTATACACACACTACTTCAAGGAAAAAATTGGTTTATACAATTTTATTTCTCATCTAGATTAGTATAGACTGCTAAATTTTTGTACTTATTTAATCCTAGGATTTAGGTTGTGTCGATATCGATGTTTTTGTGCACTTTTTCTTCAAGGCCAAATTATATAATCTTCTTGATGAGAATGTAGATTAATTTAACTCCCCATACTGACAACAACCACAATATAAAACTCCATATAAAAAATAATTATATCAATATAATTATCTTATTATGATCTTTTTTAATCACAATCAACTAGATTAATCATTGTTACTACATAAACAAAAATACATTATCCTAAAAAACTCATTATGGAACATTAAATTTGGTTGAATCTTACTTATTTATTTTCAATCTTGTTTTTTTGTATGTTCCTCCATTTATAGGTTCCCATTGTGGTGTGGATTCTTGTGGTTTAAATAATGGTAATCTTTAATCAAGATCGTAATTTACCTCCCAATTGAAGAAGATTTTATATCATGGGTTTTTCATTATTTTTTCTATGCAATACTTTTCCTCCTTAGATGGAAGGTTACATAGAGAGAATGATCAAAATTATAATGGATGTATTAAATATGTTTATTTTTTATTTTATATGTTCTTGGGTGAATCATTTCCCTTTGGATGAGTTTTACTATGATAATAACTATTGATTAACCATTTGTAAAACTCCATTTAAAGAATCTTATAAGTGTTCTTACATAACTCATTTGTGTTGGAACAAGGTTAGAGAGTTAATTAATCTTAGAAAAAATTTGGTGATGAGAATAATAATGAAGGTGTAGTAGTTCTATGAGCGAATAAAATATTCTTGAGACCATCATGTGATGGACCCGGGTATAGAGTTGTTAAAGTGATATGGGTTGGAACCAGTGAATAGTAACTCATTTTTCTTTTTATGATTTCTTACCACATAAACCTAATTTACTTTTTAGATTGAGAAAACTCACTGCTTAACTCACACACACTATGGAAACAAAATATTAAAATACACTTGATATATATGTTTCACCACCCAAATTGAAAATTTAACCCTTGCCATGGTCCAGAATCACCTAAGCCTATATGATCCACTAGAATCAACATGATTGATGCAATGAAAATGGTATATATATAACTTGTATTATAACATTAACAAAAATTTCATCATCCATAATATATCATTATTCTATTCACTACCATGCAAAGACAGTTCACACTATGACCAAGAAAAACAAAAAATATAACCCAAACTCTATATTTCAAAGAATAAATGGATTTTTCATATCCTAGAAATTCCACTTATACCTACCCACCAATGGGTCATATATACAATGTATACTTAAATATATACTAAAATAAAGTTCAACTTTAAGGTAAGATTTTATTTCCATTTCATATTCCTAGCTTCTATTAAATTATTATATGATTTACCAAGTCTTTACCTTATTGATCTCAAAGTTATGGAATCATTAGTTTTTTCATCGGTTATGGTGGAGCATGACATACAAAAGACTACAAGGATGGGATCCTTGTTCTCATTTTCTATTATATATCTTTTTAATTGGCATGCTTTTGTTTTTTAGTGGGTGATTTACCATATTTATTTATATAGGAAAAACTTATTTAATATATTTATATATTTTTTAAAATAGTATATATGAGTCTCTTTCCCTATTTATTAGTAACTATGTGTTTTAATTTTTTTAATATTGTGAAGGCACATTGTGATATACACAGATAAATGCTGAATCACATTACTAAGGAACACACCTTAGTATGTTAAGGGTTTGAAAGTGTTTTTAGATTTTTCAATTTCCAATCGATCCATTGAAGGGAGAATAATATGTCCATGTCCTAAATGTAAATTTATAAGATGGTTGAAGAGATATTATGTTTATGAACATTTAATTCTGAATAAATTCCCTAATCAATTTTTTTTTTAGGATTTGACATGGAGAATAGAACATTATACAAATGTTGAACACTGATGTTAATCCACATAATTAGCACCCAACATCATTGAAAATGGAAAATTAAATGATAAACCTCATAAATGATGCATTCAGAACTACAAGACACCACTATCAACATCAAAAAAGAATAGAACAACCAGATGATGGTGTTATAAATTGCTATGTGACAAGTTACGTTTTTGAGACTGTAACACAACCAGATAAAGATTTTAACATATCATTAGATCCTCCTATTGATTATATGGAGGCAAATGTAAGAGAAAATTTGACTTAGGAAAATACATTTCATGATTTAGTTGATGATAGAAATCTTGATTTTTATGGAGGATATTGGATATATTCAATTCTTTCTTTTCTCCTATAGTTGTACAATATCAAATGTCTATGTGGAATTAAAAATAAGGAAATGTACATGATATTGGAATTTTTTCATTATTCATTTCTTGAAGAAAAAATCACTGAGTCTTTTTAAGATATGAAAAAGGATGTTAACAGGATTGGTCTTAATTATACAAATAAACATGTGTGTCCCTATAATTGTATGCTTTATCAGCAAAGTTCTTCAAGTATACAAAATTGAAAAAAAATGTTCTTCTTCTAGATGGAAGTTAATGGGTGATGTTGTAAGTATGAATCAATATACATTCATGAAGAAGAAGAAAGAGAACATACCTACAAAGGTTTTGTGTTACTTTCTTTTTGAGCCTCAATTGCAAAGATTATTCATCTCATCAAAAACCTCCAAACACATTAAGTGAAATTCTGTTGATAATAACCATGATGGGTTAATGAGACATTCATGATATTATCAATTTTGGAAGTTATTTGATTCATTACAACTATATTTCTCATCTGATTCTAGGAATGTTCTATTGGGATTGGTTGCTGACAGATTCAACCCATTTGGAACTTTGAGTGCCAGTTATAGCATTTGTCCAGTTGTTTTGATCCCTTACAATATTCCTCCATGGATGTGTATTAAAAACAATATTTTATCATTTTGATGATTATTATTAGAAAACAATTACCGATAAATGATATTGATGTATACTTGCAGCCATTGACTGAACAATTACAAGAGTTATGGAGGAACGGTGTTGATACATTTGATGCTTCTTCTAAAAAAAGTTCAAATGAAAACGTATTTAATATGGACCATTAGTGACTTCCCTAGTCTAGGGAATTTATTTGGTTGGAACATTTACATGGTTCTGGAATTTACTATTTTTATCATTGATTTTGAGCCCAAACGGCTACCTCATAGTAGAAAATAGTCCTTCATGTGCCATCGAAGATTACCGGATGAATCTCATAGATTTTGGCTGAACAGATAAAAATTTAATAGTTTCATTACCCGTAGAAGTCCTCCAAAGTTGTTAAATGGTTTTTAAATATTGACACAGCATGAAAATGTTGAAATAGAGTTGGTAAGGTTCATCATTTGTACGATAGCGGGAAACGAGTTCAATGTGCATCATCTAGTGAAATCAGAACGTAACAATGGAAGAATAAAAGTATAATTTTCTAACATCCATATTTGGAATTTAATTTGTTGCGGAATAATCTATATGTGATGCATATTGAGAAGAATTTCTTTGAAAATTTTATTTTCATGTTGCTTAATGAGCATGGAAAGTCGAAGGATCATCTCAATGCCTGAAAAGACTTACATGTAATGAATATAAAACGTGGTCTCTGGCCAAATGAGGATGAATAGTATGCTTCAGAAATTTTTTCAATGAGAAATAAGGATAAAGATACATTTCATTGATTTTTAGTGAATTTGGAGGTATCTGATGGTTATTCTAGTAACATCTTGAGGTGTGCTGACTTGAAGAATTGAACGTTACATGGATTTAAAAGTCACGATTCACACATTTTGTTACAATAGTTACTAGCATAGGCATTGTATACATTATTACTTGAAAAACATACTGCTGTTGTACTGAAATTCTCTACATTTTTCAAAAAAACTATATATGAAATCTCTACATACATTTCAGCTTGACAACCTCAATGAGTGGTTTTTGTTTACCCATTGTGCAATAGAGATGATCGTTCCTCCATCGTTTTTTACTGTCATGATGCATTTAACTGTTAATTTGGTTGAGGAAGCTAAATTAGGAGGCCTTGTTCATTATCGATGGATGTATCCAATTAGGAGGTACTTAATTCATAGGTTTTTCATTTATGTAAATAATTTTTTACACAGAATTAAATTCATAATTATGTTTATTTTATTTCACATATATCTTGGGAATTTGAAATCATATGTGATAAATAATGCTCAACTAGAAGGCTCTATTGTGGATGGTTATTTGTCTTTGGGGTGTCTTACCTTTTGTTCTAGATACTTGGATGATATTTAGACAAGATTTAATTGAGTTTGATGTGTTGATGACAAATCAACTCAATCTCAAATACATCATAGATCAAAAATATTTCATGTTATTGGCCGATTAGTTGGGAGGACCTCAAATGTGACACTTGAAGAATTGGAATTGTTACTGGCACATAGATATGTGCTGCTGAATAGTGAAATTGAACATCCATTTATTGAAGAGTTGAGGATACAAACAAAGAGATAAATGAGAGGGCGAAAATGAAATGAGAAGAATATAATGAATTGTACTAATAAAGAGCTTGTAGAATGGTCTTCACAACGTGTAAGTTCATAAATATTGCAATTAATACAAATATTTGTTTGACACATACATTTTGTAAATATAATAATGTTTATTTCTTCTTTTAGATCAGGAATAATGATACTCGAGAACAGTCTTTAGAAGATTTTATGTTTCTTGCAAAAGGTCCTTTAAAACAAATTAGACAGTTCGAAACATACAACGTGAATGGATTTAGATTTCATACAGTCGATTGAGAAAGGGGTTTGAAAACCCAGAATAGTGGTTTTTTAAAATTTATGAAATGGGATACTATAGAAAGCTGAAAGATATTATTGAATTAAACCACCATAGTCATTTTTTAGTTTTTTTTATTCAAATTCAATTGGCTCGATATTATCAGAGGTGTTAAAAGAGATTCTTTGAAATTTAATTCTCGGAACTTCTCTCTCTTGATGGATGTTGGTGATAATGAATTGTATTATTCATATATCTTATCATCTCAAGCAATAATGGTATATTATGTGAATGATTTTTTGGATGAAAGGTGGAGTGTAGTTGGTCACGTAATACAAATATATTTGTATGATATGGGTGATGAAGTAGAATATTTGACCTCCAAAATTGAATCTCATCAACAATAAGAAGTAGAATTATTTTCCATCATGATATTGGAAATTTTAGTATAGAAATGATGAATGATGTGGATGATGTAATGGAGTAGGAATCTGACATGATTGAATGGGGAAATGACTGTATGTGTAGATATTTATTCACTCAGCAACCACTTATTTCATTTGTGTAGTCATTCATTATCATTGTCATGTATATTTTGTTTGTTAGTACTGGGAATCTATTATCATTTTTAAATATTTTTTTCTGCACATTTTTTTGAAATATATTTTAAGAACATAATTTTATTTTCTTAAATGACGGGAATGCTAAGGAAGAAGAAATCAACTATTTTATCCACTACTGTGACAGATGACGATCCATCTGTCTCCCTCCCTACATAATCTGAGCCAATAGCTACCTACCCCCTGCACTATCTCCCCCACCACCATCTCTCACACCCTCTATGAGAATCCCTTTAGAAGCTGAGTCATCGACTCCCCCTCCAATAGTCTTAGTAGTGGGGCAGCGGTGTGCCACTTCTACTTCATCATGGTCATTCTAGAGGGTAACTATTATAGGTACAAATTTTAATATAAATAAATTTATTGCACTTTTTCATACTAATTTTTTGTTCAATAAAGATCGAAAATTGAAACTATGGAGAAAAATATGAAAAGTGAATATGTGTACAAATTTAATGGATAAAAGATAGTTGTCCAATTTGATTTATATGGGGTCCCTACGAATGATGTAGTGGGATTACTTGGCCAAATTCTAGGCCAGCTAGAAGTGGAGCCAATTTAATTTCCATTTTCTTATGATGATTGTAGACATATGCCTCCCAGTTTGAAAATGATGTTTTTTTATTCCCAAATAAAGGTAATTTTAATACATTATGGTGTAATTGAATGTCATGTTATTAATATGTTCAAAATGAATTTCTGTATACAGATGTTTTTTCACTTTACAATTTCTGACGTGATAGCATGAAAGTGGATGTTGAAAAATAATGGTAATAAATTCAAAGACTTCAAATGGAGATTGTGGACTGATGCCAATGATATGACATTGACTGTCCAACAAATGTATGAGAAGCTACCCAATGGGGTCCACAAAGGATAGTGGAAAGTTTATGTTAACAGACATCGTGATAAGAAACAGATCATATTTAAAAAGATTTTTTATATTAACCTCATTTTACATTTATTCATGTATATGAAGAGAATGTGACATTGAATACAAAACAATTAAATAGAATTTCATTTATTTCAGGATCTATCAAGAATGAATGCATCAAGTCAGGCTAAGCAAGTCGTCCCTCACACTACGTGGTCAAAAAACATTTCTATAAGTCCACTGTCTCTGGTAATAATTTCATTAGTTTAAATATTTATACTAAAATATTATTTATTTAATATATTAACCTATTGATTTATAATTGATTAATATAGTCACAATTTTTAGGTCACAAATCATCCCAAACTGAGGTTTGGTTGGATGTTCACAAAAAAACTGATGGAAGTTTTGTTAATGTGCCTGCCAAAGAAGATAGGGTATAAAATAATTTTATTCATTATAATAACTTATTATCATTTTTAACTATTTTAATATACAATGCTATTTAATTTATATTAAAAATTAATGAAATATGGGATGTCAATCCTGGGCAGTCCTACTCAGTCTCCCAGGATGACCCGGTTGCTAAAGTCCTTGGAATGGAGCATCCAGGTAGAGTGTGCAGGATGGATTTAGGACTCATACCATCTGAGGTATTTGGCAGGCCATCATGGATTTCAGCTGTATCTACTCCTAGTTGTAGTAATTCCATACCTTGAGATCCATATAGAGAGATTGTTTCCCTGTGAAACGCAGTTCAAGACCAGGGGGCTCAGATATCCACTTTTCAGAAAGCATTGACTGATATATGTCAGTATATGAGCAGATATCCCTAGTGGTACTGCATCGACTGGTGGTGAGCTAGTAAATCACAAAAAATAAAAATCATTTAGTTTTATAACTTTTATCAGTTTAAAGTTTAAATATAAATATGAAACACTATTTAATTTTCAATATAATGTTCATACAGGTGGTAGAAGGAATTGGAGATTGAGGTGGAGAGTGCGATGATATCAATTCATCATCAGATAGTGATTCGTAGTATTGTTTACATGTAGAAAAATATTGACAGTCGGTTTATATATGTATCATTTATGGCACATAGTTTCCTCTAAACATTTTCAAGACCTAATTTTTCTTGATTTCTCATGTTTCCTTATATGTATTTTACTGATTGTTGATGTTTCCTTTTAGGTCTTGATTTCTCGAGTATGGTATGCACCATATATATCTATTATTTATTGTGATGATTCATTTTTTCTTAATTAATTTTTCATTATAATAATGTTTCCTACATTTTCATTCCCAATGCATTTACCACTTCATTTCTATTTCAATGAAGTAATTCTTAGTTATGCTCTTGTATCAATCCGTAGGAATGAGATTGTGTGTCTCGCTAACTTGTTTCTGATAGATCAACCTTTAGTGTGGCATAATCCTAGTATCTAAAATTTCAAGAAAATTAGTTAGAATCCATAGACAATTATACGAAATTAGGGGAAATTTTGCTACACTGTCTAAAATGGGGTTTTCCAACCATTTCCAAAGTGGACTCCAAGAACAGTTAGGCAGTGTGAATGACAGTGTCCATTATCTTAGTAGGCATGACATGCTGATTGGAAACTCTCATTAGATTATGTAGAACCCCCTACCCTAGAAAATGTTAAATATACTACATGATTAGTTGCATACCATTCATAACATCATCTACACTATCACAAATAATTTATTAGAAGCATCTATATTCCATGATAAAATATATCAACCACCTTAATGAGACACTCTTCCCTTTGAATGAATGTTCTAGATCACTTATATTATATTCCACACATCAATATAACTAAGATGCATAATGGGAGTAACAATATATTAGGAACACGAATCTATTCCTTATAAAGAAACCAAACTAAATACTCCTTTTAAAAATAAATCACATGAGTAAAACAAATATGATACTTCAACCTGATCTATCACTCTTAAAAAATTAGAATCCCTTATCCATGGGAGTGATGATTTTAACTTTTCTATTTCTTTACTGTCAAGTATAATGTTTCCACATGGAATAACCCATGCGAGAGATGATTTTACCTAATTCCCATGTTATGTTTCATTTATAATAATTCCACATAGAACACTAACATAAATTAATCCCAAGAAAATATTACCACATCATTATTCCCAAGATAAAGGGTCTACCACCAACATACTACACCCCACATCGTCTGAGTAACTAAATAATAAATAAATGACAACCCCATAATGTTCCTAAAGGACTGTATGTGGGTTTAAATTTATCGACACATAGATGGAATAAATAATCAAAATAGTTACTATATATATAGTAGAAATATATATAGTTTATATATATTTCATCCACCTATATTATCAAGGTATGTGAATATGTATGTAGCCATATACTTATAATAATACTGATGAATGGACCATAGAATAACTCATACATCCCTAACCAGTCTAACGAGCCTATGTGCTCTTCTAATTGGGTACACGCACTATATTTGAATAGGGTGATAGATGCCATGAAACAACGCATGGGATGTTGAGTGTGCCATAAGGTCAAAATTTTAGTCAGGGAATGTGGTGAGTAAATCAAAATACTTATATAGTAACGTCATTGTGGTACACCATGATTGACACCTAATGTAAGGAATTGTGATATCTACTAGCTCAACAATCTCATATCATCATACCACAACCTCTATAAAGGCATATATTAAATATAACTAGAAAGGGGAATTATCTCAAATCTATATCTTCTGTCTACACCATATACCTAATAAAGGAAAAATCATTTGTGTCATAATAGATAAGGAATAACCTCTTATACATGACTTTATCCATGTTCAATTCCCATTTAAAATATTACAGTTCGCATGAAGCATTTTATAAAGCATAAATCAAGACCATGAAATTACAATTACTAGGGGTCATTCCATTTAAAACTAATAGATTTATTTTGTGAAAGGAAACACATACGTAATTATCCATTTCACATTATCAGTTACATTTAACTCATTCAATTCATTAAATCATGGGAAACCCATATATAATCTCAATGGAGTCACATAGAAGGTGACATGTTAATCGAAGAAATTTCCCATTTTATAGATTCTAACTATAAGTGGTTCAAAATCTTAAGGGATTACTTGGGTTATATATAATAATCCTATATAAAGGAATATAATATTAATGAATAATTCCATAAGATATATGGGAGTACCAACATTTGTAAAAAAATCATATTTTCCAATTTCACAGAGATCACCCAATGGGAGAACGTATAAATTGTACTGTACATGTGAACATCTAATCAAGGATCAAATAGTACATATGAGTCTGCAATGGTTAATTTTAAATACATAAATTCACCACAACATTTTATTATATACAAGGATTATGGAATTTGATATGTTTATTTTCATTCCTTTACTCACTGAACTATGCTTTTGGTTGTTCATAGTTAAGAATATCTTTTCATATTGACTGTAGTATGCATTCTATTGGTGTTTTTGTATTATAGGAATGGTTTTTTAGGGCACTGCTATAGGGTCACCAAAAAATAGTTTTTTTCTAAATATAATCTTTAGAGGCAGTTTTAACCACCACAAACTGTAAGAGGTATATTTATCAGCGATTTTAACCACCACAAAAAAATATATTCACTGCAAAAAATGCACCAACTAGAATGGTTCCCATAAACCACTGCTAAACCACTTAAACTGGCACAAATAGTTTCCCGAAATGCAATTGAGTAGTGGTTTTTGAAAACCACCGCATAAGAATATGGCGGCGGTGTAAAAAAGTTTCATAGCCAAAAAAACCCTACTAAATTGAAATTTTCTTATAGTGTGACACCCAACAAGCTTTAGATATCACTCCTTAAATTGACATACACTAATCGTTATTTTCCCAATAGAGTTTTCAACATCAAGATATCAGCAGAAAAAAAGATACATAACCAAGGCTTTCCACAACAGCAAAAAATATAATGATATTGGAGGCCCCATTATCAAAAAGAACTGGAGCTAAAAATAAATCAACTAGGATCATACCTCAGACAATAGACGGTCTGGGATCCTACTCTTTCTTGTTTTACTACACTGAAAAATTCTAGCATGTTTCATGGCCCTGTGACCCTACCTTTCCACCCTAAGCTGATCCGCCTTGTTGTCGCTGAATACCTGGTGACTGACTACCACGGCCGTGACCACCACCTCAGCCTGAACGGACGGAAGAACACCAGTTCTCAGACAAATGGTAAACTTGTGGCACAGCTCCTGAATGAGGAGTCATAGAATAACCCATGTCACTAGCTACTAATGAGAAGGTCCAAGATAAGCATTGAAGATGGCCCATCTTGATGTAAGATCGGAAATCCACTAGGTCCCTTGGGAAATGTTTCCTCTTATTCCCTCTCTTTCTGAACATGTAGCAGACCACCTGGCTACCAGAGGAAGTGTCTCTCCTCCTTGAATCACAAAGAAAAGACCCCATAGGGTGCTTCCTGCTATTAGTTGGAGGGGTACTAACTATGTATGTCGAGCATCCCTGGCTCAAAACTCCAAAATACCTTAGATTATGCTTTGTGATCATTGTCTGGTCAACGATAAAAGTGATAGATGTCAACCTGAAGATATTCACCTGAGTTCGGATGTCCTGCCTCAGACCATACGCAAACTTCCTTGCTAGTAATAACTCATCACCTCCTGGTATGGTCATAAAGCACTAAAGTTCTGTGAAGCGAGAAAAAATACGCCATAACAGAAAGAATACCATGTTTTGGAATCATGAAATCTTGGGCACAATCGGCCCTCAAAGTCCTTGAATAGAAGTGGTCATAGAAGGCATGCTGGAACTCATCTGAGGACATGACCTACAGGAATCCCACCTATGAGATCACATCCCAACATCTCTTGGAGTAATCCTGAAGCATGTACATAGCAAGCTTGAAACTCCTCTCTGGAGTCATCTCCAGATAATCAAAGATAGAAATTCTGGCTTCTAACCATGACTATGCAGCCTGAGGTCCATCTTCACTATTAAAGGTGGGAGGATGCTTCTTCTGAAAGACTGCATCAACTCTGCCATAAATAGGGTAGGATTTGGTGCTCCAGGTAATGTCTTAATGAACCTCATGAAGCCCTCTCAGAACTGTGAATAAGCACCTGTGTCTGGAATGATGGTTGCTGTCAAGACTGGTAGAACTGGAGGATCTACTAGAAGTCCTTGATCAGCAATTTCTAGTGTCTGATCACTGGCCTGCAACTGGTATACAACCGGAGGATGTCTCAGTCGGATGACTCTGTAATGTCAAATGCACATCTTATATCATGATTATTAACGATGTAAAACTATAAGAGTAGGAAGGGAACATGAGAAAGAATGAATTAATGTTTTGAAAAACATGGATACATGGCATGTATACATAACTACATGGCATGTTCTCTTATGCCTTTTACATGGGTGTGTACTTCTACCAAAGATGGTCATGTAACACCCAAAACACACGGTGTGTTGTCCTAACCCAAATAATGTACTTGAATTATCTTCCACTGCTCGATTCCTTATACATGACTATGCTACAGGGTTCTCTGAAAACAAGACTACACTATGTGTTTGTTCCAGACACGACGTGTACTAGATGAGCTTCACCGACCCATGTTGTTGGTGATAGGTTTAGATAAATGGACCATAATACACGACATGTTATAGATGGACATGGCCTATAATAATGGATTTCAATGACCCATGTTGTTAGTTACATAGTCGGATTCTAGGGATTACACTACACAGTGTGTTCAAGACTGATATAGTGTGTATGCTTGATTTTGTATCCATCTGTGTCGTTAATCACAAGAAAAGGAACATGGTCTAAACACATGGCATGTACGTCCGGTACACAGCGTGTCCCACCAAAATTCTCCCAACCCCATATCTACGCCCACATGGCCAGTGACACAGTTAGAGATTACACGGCGCATACATAGAGTACACGGTGTTTACATAAGAGAAACAGTTTCTTCCCCAACAGAAGAATACATGTTGTGTATTTAAAACTACACGGTGTTTATTCAAGGGTTTTCTAGATAGTATGCCTTACAAGTTACTCTGGAATCCCAGAAAACACTAAAACCAACATTAAAGTGCCAAATTCTGATATGTGAGGGCCCATACTCCCTACGAATCAAATCCTAGAATTTATAACATTTCATATAAAAGAAAAACAAGGCAATGATCCACAAAATTTTAATCCATGAGGGCCCATAACACCTCAAGAACCAATGTTTGGAATTCATTCAAAAAAAACCATACACAAATCAATACCATATCAAATATCAGGTATTATATCAAGGAATCTATCAAAATATCATGCATATCTAGCACATCATCTATCAAAAAAACCTGAAATATCTAATGCAACCTAAATGGAAGGGTTAGAATGTATGAAATTTGTTTTCTAACAAGTTATTATTTTATGCATGAGATGGAATACCCTCATCTCATCGGTTTGAAACAGATAAAAACATCAATAATATCAACAATAACATCACAAAGCATGTGAATCACCCAATGGTGAAATAAAATCAACCGTAATAATGTAAAACTAGAAAATTGAAATAAACGATGTAAATTTCTATCTACCCTACACACGAGTTAGATACTATCTGGAACAACTTATTACCAAGTACCTATTTCTATCCTTTCCCCGATTATAGGATCCAAATAGTAATTTAAGATGAAAAGAATGCAACTGATACAACATTGTAACGTCTTGGTTCCAAAAGATTCCCAGAGATTCCATGTACCGATTTTGTCACATGGCCTCAAGGGAATTTCCCCGAACACCAGAGGCTGCCGACTTACTATGAGGGACTTAGGTGTGATAGTGGAGATACTATGCCCTCATTGGCAGAGTAACATAGTGGAAGTAAAAAAATAACAATAGAGGAAGCATTGATAATTTCAAACAATAGTAACAGTGGATGACTGATTGAAATAAATAGCTGGAGCACATATATAATGATGCAAGATATATATGTCTAAGAAATAATCCAAACATTTCACAATGCTGAAATACAATACTAAACCAATGTACAAGGAAACAATAAAAAATCCTAAACATCGCAAGCCTCAGCTTGGTCCCATGCTCTCCAACACCAATGTATTCAAGCACCTGAAGTAGAAGGGAGTTTTCCCTTATCTATACCTGTAACAATATAATCTATTTGGGCCAAAAAGAATGGCCCAAAAAGGGTCTGAGACTAATCCTAGAAGGAATAAACCAAGAGATATCTTCCTAAAAGTTAGTGAATATATATAGCATACAACAAGAAAGTAAAAAGTAGTAAACAATGAAGTATTCAACAGCAACCATTCCTACAGTTTCAGTGCATTCAAACACACTATATGAAGTAAGCAGATAGTCACAAGCAAGTAACCCTATGGGATGTACTCACAGACTAATCCCCTCTAGTCATACCTAGAAAACACAAGCAACCCTCTGGGATGTACTCACAGTCTAACCCCTATAGTTCAGCTTTATTATAGACTCTCGGGGGAAGAAATCGCCATCAATTCCACATATTCTCATATATGTAACTAAAAGGCACTCTGGGAAAGCACTTATGTCACATTCCCCCTGTGGCCCGGTCAAGGAACTACAGGAACTTTGTTGAAGAACATACGTCAATTCCCCATGTGGTCTCGCATTGTAACAATTAACAGACACTCTAAAAAGCCCTTACGTCCATTCTCCCTATGGTATACTACACCGGGTTTTCATAGCCCTGTGTATGTCAAATGAGCATAGAAATGCAAAGTGGAAAAATTAAACCTCAATAACTACTTGGATATCTACTCTACAACATAACAAAACAATAGATAACAAACACTCTATCCTAATAATACTAGTCATGGGAAACAAACAGTAACCTAAAATTCAAACTAGACCAAACTTTCAAAACAAGAAATCATGGGAAAACCTCCATAGAATGGAAAAGTAAACCCTATTATCAACAAAAAAACCTCTATCAAATCAAACTAGGGCATAACACGAAAAAATATACCTAAAACCAAAAATGCACAACACCTTGTTCAAGGTTATTGGGAACTTCTGTATATAAAACTCAAAGAATATCTACAAAAAGGCACAAACCACTGACCTTAGATTTGTAGGATCATTATACGTGAAACTCAAGCCTTGAATCTCCCAAGAACACCATAGATCTACAAAAATGATCAACTGAGGATAACTTGAGAAAGAGAAAGAATACAGAAATGAAGTTCTATACAAAGGAAGTGCATACCGAGGTGGTCCCAACATAATCGATGATAGTCGATTCTAATAATGGATGATGGATATGGGGATCGAGGAAATATCACAGTAGTATGGTTTCTCCCAGATGAGACAGACCTAGAAAGAGGTGTTTATGTCTGTCAGACGTGACCCCGATACGGTTAAGGGAAAAAAATAAAGTATCTTTCATGTACTTTAGATGTACACAACATGAACTTGCCTTTACCAACCCTTGCAATAGGTAGTCTCTATGGAAGCCCACCTTTTATTACATAAATTATCATTACATTTTACAAACAGAGCATCATTAAAGTCTAGTGTCTTGGAAACCAAGAACATAAAACATGAAAACAACAGAAAAAATTCTTCTAATCAACTTTTAAGGATTCATCATATGTTCATACTATGTACAATTACTACATCTCATATCTTAGATACATACAACAAAGTAAAGGGTGATCAGAAGGCCCAGTACGGGGTAAACAAGGGAATCAATTTACTTGTGATATCAATAAGAACTTGAATAAAAACATAAAGACATGAGCAATGCAAGTGTAGGAATATCATAATGAAAATAACTTGGAACATAACTTGAATATGTGGCTCGAACATTTCATTTAGACATTCCTGAACATATCACCAAGGTCCATCCCCAAGGTGTCGTGAAAATTACCATGGATATTCAACAGGGTATCATGAAACATGTCATCTTGAGACATTAATTATTTAACCAATGCATTGAAGTGATATCAGGGTGCACCATAAATATGTCTTTACCTTCATGTGAGACACAAATATCATAATCAAATATTTCATAAAACTCCATGGAGAATAAAATAAATGGGTTTCATTTAAATATCTTGACGTTTTAAATGTTCTTAAAAAATAAGATCATTATGTCATTTACAACCCATGGAAAGGGAGTGACTGTTATATTTATTTCAATTCCAGAATAAAATAAATCATGTTTATATATTTATGAAGACCCAAAAAAATGAAATAGGTTAGGGTATTTACATAAATAAGACAGGAGAAATTCTGAAGATAAAGAGATAGAAATTTTGAGGTGAAATTTCTACGGCATAACGACTATATAACATGGTTTTAGAAAACATTGAAAAGAGGGGGTAAAATTGTAACCCACTCATAAATAAATTAAAATAAAGTATAAATAAAAAATAACATAGAGATAAGAACATGGTATGGAAATTTGAATGACATACCACATGAAATGGAAATATCAATGTAAAGAGAAGAAGTGATTCCTTTTACGAAAAATTCGACAGCCTAACGACGTCACATAAAAATTCAGAAAAGAAATTGATGAGAGTGGAAAGGGTATATCAACAATTATAAATGAAATGTACAGTAATTAGAACATATATGAACATACCCTGAACAAAAAGAGATGGAAACTAGAAGACACAACATAAAGGAAGTATTGGCTTAAAAGAGGAGGGTGAAAGGATCCCTTACATTGAAGGGTAACATCGAATACTTGAATGTCGGGAACTTGGGAGGCTTGAGGGAACCTTGGGGGGGACTCATTGTGAGGTAAAGAGACCAGAACATCGTTGGGGAGGATTTGATATGGAAATTAATGGGGGAATGGCTTGGTATTTAAAGGAGAAGTGAGGGAACAAAGAATTAATTGCCAAGGGACACCTCATCGGTGGTATTGGAAAAACCATGGGCTTCCCCATGGTATTGTCCACTTTGAACAACTCAAACATTATCTTAATATTTATAAGTCGACCAGAATCATTTCATAATTTTTACATCCTTAGTGATGTCACTAAACACCCGAAACTGAAAACTGTATTTTCATTATTCATTGAAAATTCAACTTTTTAAGAAAAAATCCCCCAAAATAACCTGAAACTAAAATCGATGGTCTGAATTCAAAAATTAACTCCATTTTATGAAAATAATTTTCTAAATATTTTTACATTAATTTTTAAATAAAACACTATTCACTAAAAATTCAACTATTTCATAAAAAATCCCAAAAATTCACCTTAATCAAATATCAATGCTCGGATTTCAAAAATGAACTCTATTTTATGAAAATAATTTTCTAAATATATTCAATTTAATTTTTGAATAAAGAAATTATTCACCCAAAAAAACTAATACTTATCCAATAATTCCCAAAACAGATATTTACCTATTTTATTGAATCACATTACTTAATCAAGGTGCCTAAATAATGTTAATACTTGATTAATTGATGTTACTTAATCCATTTGGTCACATTACTAATCATGAGTATAAAATCACTATTTAAAATTTACTATTCACCAAAAATTAAGTTGGTCTTATTAGAATCAAAATTTCATACTGAACACAACTATATAAGACCATTTTTTGAAAATGATTACACATTTTTAATTATTTAAGTTTTTTAAAAATATTTTAAAATAACTTTTTTCCAAAATTCATAAATAATTCACTTCCTATATTTATCTGTACATTTGAGATCTCACAAACTTAACCATAAGAAGAAAGCAAAAATTTTATTTATATCAAAGGATTACATGAAGTAGCTAAGGTCTCGTTACAAAGCCCCATATAAGACCAGTATAAGACATAAGTGTAAGGTGTGCTAAGGTGATCAAATATGGGGGTAGCTCAACCAACATTGCCCGAGTGGTGATTTCTATTAGCTTGAGCTTCATTCAAATGTGATTTCATTCTAGCTTCACATGATAAAGTTCATATTTGGTTTGGTCCAAAGAAAAGCCCAGTGGTGCTACGTCCTTCCCAAGATCAATTAGATTGGATTCAATCAGCCCAAGACTACTAGATGAGGCCATTGAATATTCTTTCTGTATTAATTAACCAAGATCACTTTCATTTATAGACAATAATCGCAAAATTTAGTTTCCAATGATCATATTTACCAACGGTAATATAACAGTTGAAACCCAATGGTCTCATTTTAATTATACTCATTTCATTAAAGGAAATTATTTTGTTGAGTATATAATATAATAACACACAAAATTAGGAAAAAAATTATTAAAAACTTCGGGTCGTTACAATCTTCCCCCCATAAGAAATTTCGTCCCCAAAATTTTTATCTCGTACCTTCAGAAGATAAAATATGTGGTTACTTATACCTCATAGACTCCTTGGGTTATAATGTGTCTTATTCATATTTTTCGTTCCTCCACAACACCTTAACAAGGTGGGTAGTCTTGTGGCATAGAAACTTTTCGCTATGATCAAATATCTCCACTGGATGCTCCTCATAAGAGAGGTCATGTTCCAGTTGTACCACATCTAGGTTTAATTCATATGAAAGTTCAGGTATGTACTTCCTCTAGAGGGATACGTGGAAGACATCATGAACTTGTTCTAGATTTGGAGGAAGTGCAAGCTGATAGGCCGCTGCTCCCATGTGATCAAGGATTTAATAGGAGAGAATGTACCTGGGCTGAGCTTCCCTTTCTTCCCAAACCTCTTGACTCTTTTACAAGGTGATATTCAAACAAATACCTTCTCACCGACATCAAAGTCCAAGTCTCATTGACGTTTTTTGGAATAGAACTTTTTCCAACTCTAAGCAGCATTAATGTGTTGTTGGATGGCATGGACCTTTTCTATCATCTCTTAGACAAGATCATTCCCAAGAAGATTTCTCTCAAAATATTCATCCCAACCAGTAGGAGTTCTACATCGCTTCCCATATAGAGCTTCATAGGGTGCCATTTGAAGGCTCGAGTGTAAGTTGTTGTTGTAAGAGAACACAACTAACCGGAGATGTTGATCCCATCCACCTTTAAATTTCATTGTGCATGTTCTAAGCATGTCCACGAGTGTGTGAATAGTCCTTTTAAATTGTCCATCATTTTGGGGTGATAGGTCATATTGAAATTTTATTCAGTTCTTAGAGCATGTTGAAGACTTCTCCAATATTTTGATGCAAACCTTAGATCATGATCAGATACGATAGAAAGTGGAACACCATGCAGCCTTACCACTTCCTTCACTTAAATCATGGAAAGTTAATCAAAAGAGAAATATTCCCAAATGTAGATAAAATGTGTAATCTTGGTGAGATGGTCCACAATAAACCATATCTCATTATTTCCTTTGGAAGTTATCGGAAGACTTGTGATGAATTCCATAGTGATATTGTCCCACTTCAATGCTGGTATAGGTAGTGGTTGTTATACCCCTTTATAATGTTGTTGCTCTACCTTCACATGCTAATATACTAGGCACCTTGAAGTGTAGTTAGTTATCTCCCTTTTCATATTACCCCACCAAAAATGATCACGAAGGTCCCTATACATTTCTGTGATTCCAGGATGTATAGAGAAAGTTAAGCTATGAGATTCATCCATCAACTACTTCTTTATTTCTAGAATCGATGGAACACATAGTATTGTATGAAGTTTCAGTACACATTATTGATCAATATTTATCACAAGAAACTTCCCATCCTTTATATCCTCAATATTCTTCTGTAACAAAGGATCTTCTTTCTATGATTTATTGATATTCTCTAGAAATTATGGTTGAGAAATATTTTGGGTTATGGTTGATGATGTCCCTTCCCATATAATTCCCATATCTAGATTTACTAGGTCATTGATCCAAGGATCTCTTTGAATCCTCATCGTGGAAAGAACAATTGGGTCTTTCCTACTCAATTCATCAGCACCATTGTTTGCACTTCCAGGATGATAATGAATTGAACTATCATAGTATTTAAGAAGTTCCAACCATCTCTTTTGTCTAATGTTCAATTTCTTTTGTGTGAAAATATAATTCAAACTTTGATGGTCTGTGTATATATCACATTTCTCTCCATGAAGATATTGCCTCCATATCTTCATAGAAAAAAACCACAGCCAGCTCCAAATCATGCATAGAAAAATTCAGATCATGAGTTTTTAACAATCAAGATGCATAAGCAATGACCATGTCATTTTGCATGAGGACGCACCCAATCCCTTTCAGAGTTTCATCGCTAAAAATAACGAATCCTTCTCTACTTGAGGGAAGAGTTAACATGGGTGTAGTAACCAATCTCTTCTTCATATCTTGGAAAAATTCCTCATACTCCTTTGTCCAGATGAACTTGAGAACTTTTCAAGTTAACATGGTTAATGGATTAGAATGTCATGAAATTTTATTCACATACCTCTTATAATATCCTGCTAATCCAAATAAACTATAAATCTCTGTTATTTTGGTAGGTTGAGGCCACTCCTTTACAAATTAGGTCATTGCGGGGTCAACTGTGACTCTTTCATTGGTTACAATGTTCCCCATGAAAGAAACATGTTGTAACCAAAACTCACATTATCTGAACTTTCCAAAAAGCCTCTACATCCGTAGAGATTGCAGAATAACCCTTAGATGATCTTCATGCTCCTCAGGACATTCGGAATATATTAGAATATCATGAATAAAAACAACCACAAAGTTATCAAGTAAGTCCTTAAAGACTCTATTCATTAAATCCTTAAAAATATTAGCTGCATTAGTCAGTCCAAAGGGAATAAAAACAAACTCATAATTCCCATATCTTTATCAGAAGATAGTTTTCGGAATATCTTCTTTCTTCACCCTCAATTGATGATAACCAGATCAAAGATCAATCTTAGAGAATAATTGAGCCCCATGAAGTTGGCCAAATAAGTCATCAATTATTTGAAGAGGGTATTTGTTCTTAATTTTGATTCTAGTCATTTCTCTATAATCAATGCATAGCCACATCGATCCATCCTTCTTCTTAACAAAGTGAAGAGGTTATCCCGATGGAGACACACTCGGTTGGCTAAACTCCTTCTCAAAAAGATCTTGGAGTTTTTTATTTAATTTCTCCAGCTCCTCATTTTCCATCCTATATGGGGTCCTTGATATTGGATGAGATCCAGGTATGAGTTTAATATATTACTCTACCTCTCTTTCTGGGGGAGGTCTAGGAAACTCCTTAGGAAATACATGAATGTATTCTTGGATTATGGAGACACATTCTATCTTTAAACTCTCATCTCCTTCTTCTACTTCACCGATCAACTCCACAAAGATGGATATAGGGGTTCTTCTTTGTCAATATCAGGTTGAGATATCTCTCTTTGGAAGAAAACTGTAGGTTTTCTATTCAAGACTACCAAGATTTCCTTGCTTCTACATTTGATCTTAGCATTATAATTTAGGAGCCAAACCATCCCTAGTATAACATCGTATTCTAGAGTGGTAATTACTACTAGATTTGTGATAAGATTGTTCTCACCAAATTAAATACTTGAGTTTATAAACACTGACGATGCTTGGATAGTCCCACCAGGTGTCTTGACTGATAACTCTACTTTTAGTAAATTTGGGATTGAATCTAAATTCTTTGCAAACTTGGAGGAAATAAAAGATTGTGTAGAACAAGAATCAAACAAAGTATTTGCTAGATTTTAGAGGAAAATAGTAGAACCTACTACCACATCATTGGAAGCTTCAACTTCATCTGTCGTGATAGAAAAAACACAACCTTGATCCCTTAGCCTTCCTGAGGCTTATAGTGGTTACCCTCTATTGCCCTCGGATTTGGATAGTGACTGGAAAAGTTCGTATGTTTTCCAAACTAGAAGCACTGGACATCAGGTAGGGCCTGCACCATCATCCCCTTGTCTTTTATGTTTGGATGTTTAATTTTTACCTCACCATGACAATTCCTCACAATGTGTCCATCTCTACCACACTTGTAGAACTTCCCACTCCTGAGTAGACAGTTCCCCAAATGCTTCCTCCTAGATTTATTATACATGGGAAGTTGTATTTTCTTTCCTCCTCTTCTTTGATAAAAGGTCCTCCTTAATCATGGATCCAATGATATCTTCTTCTAATTTGATTTATGATGCCACTGCGTCACACAAAACTATATCTCTACATTCATTGCACTTTGTATGATCTCCTCGTAGCTATCGTAGTTTGGATTGGATAGATTATTCTGTATATGAGGTCTCAGTCCCCCGAAGAATCTATCAACCTTACCATTTGGATCCATGATAATGCTAGAGGTATATCATGGAAGCTTATGAAGTTTATCTCATATCTTCCCACAGATTTGTTCTACTTCTGCTTCAGCTCGAGAAACTCCTTCTCAATTCTTGTTCTCATGGAACGAGGGAAATACTTACTGAAAAAGTTCCCTCAGATCTCTTCCCACTCCAAATATCCAACTTTCACTCTTTGCCTCATGTTTTTTATCAGTTCCCACCACATATTATCTTCTCCCCCCAAGTGATAAATATCCCGGGTGACCTTCTCTTTCTCTGAACAACGTAGCAAAGAAATGATATTCTCTATAGAGCTGATCCATTTTTCAACAATCAATGGGTCAATCTATCCACTAAAGTTTGCTGGTATTTGACACATAAATGACTCAAAAAAATGGTTTTCCCTTCATGATGAGATCTGTCTCTTAGCTAGATTCATGTTATTTCCCATAACGTGGGTCATTTGGTTCATTATTCACTTGAATGTTTCCATTTCGGCATTCATTGGAGGACTGTCAGTGCATGGTCCATTACTGTCACCATTTGCACGGTTCCCACTATTGGCCACCATTTTCTAAAAGAATAAAACATTAGTGAGAAACTTATTTCATTTGGGAATATTTTAACTAAAAATGATTTTATGTATTAAAACATCAAGATTATAAAATTACATTTTTCTATAATTCTTTCGTAATGATTCATAAAAAGTGTGTGATTATCCAATCATATCCCTCGAGAGTGTCGTAACCAAGAGTGGAACAAGGTCCATTTTCATGTACCAGTTACCATTCAATTCTACCTCAACGAGGTGTTTTGGGGTTTTACTGCTACATACATCTGTGCCAGAGCGACCTCTACCAGCTCGTATCCAGACATGGATATATTTGTTTGATAAACAACATAGTCAATAATCACCAAAATACCATGAAGTTCTATAATATTTAAACTTAACTATAGGTTTATTCCTAAAGTTTTAATATACTAATTTCCATAAATAAATAAACTATCATTTGATACCAACTATAGAATTACATCTTTTTATTACATAACTTTTCATTACATTTGACAAACAGGGGATTTTTAAAGTCTAGTGTCTTGGAAATCAGGAACATAAAACATGAAAAAAACATAAAACATTCTTATAATCCACTTGTAAGGATTCATAATAGGTTCATCCTATATAAAATGACATCATCTCATACCTTGTAGACATACATCAAAGGAAAGTGTGAGCAGAAGGCCTAGTAAAGGGTAAACAAGGGAATCAGTTTACTTGTGGTGTCAATAAGAACTCGGATAAAAACATAAATACATGATAAATGTAAGTATAAAAATATCATAAAGAAAAGAACTGGTAACATAACTTGAATATTTGACTACATAATTTCATTTATAGATTCATGAACATATCACTACGTTCCATCCTCATGGTGTCATAAAAATTACCAAGGTTATTCCCCAAGGTATTGTGATACTTGTCATCTCTAGAGATTAATTATTTACCCAATGCATTGGAGTGATATCAAGGCACACCCTTATTATATATTTATTTTCAAGTGATCCAAATATATCAGAATCATAAAATTCATAAATAACCCATGGAGAATAAAAGAAATGGGTTTCATTTCAAGATCGTGATGTTTTAAAAGTTCTTAAAAAAATAAGATCATTATGTCATTTATAACCCATGGAAAGGGTGTGAGGGTTATATGTATGTCAATTTCAGAATCAAATTCATCATGTTTATATATATATGAACCCCCAAAGAAAATAAATTGGTCTCGGTATAAACATAAATATGACAAGAGAATTTTTGTAGAGAAAGAGAAGAATTTTTTAGGCGAAATTTCTACAGCATAAGGGCTATATAACATGGTTTATGAAAATATTAAAAAGAGAGGGTACAAGATTAACCCACTCATAAATAACTTATAATACAGTATAAATACAGAATAAAATGGAGATAAGAAAATGGTAATGAAATTTTAACAACATACCACATGAAAAGGAATCATGAAAGAAAAGAGAGGATGTGATTCCTCTTACAAAAAATTCGTCAGCCTAACAGCGTCACATAAAAATTCAGAAAACAATTGATGAGAGTATAAAGGGTATCTCAAAAATTAGAAATGAAATTGATAGTAATTGGAACATATATAAAAATACCCTCAACAAAAATAGATGGAAACTAGAATACATAACATTAAGAAAGTCGTGGCATAAAATAGGAGGGTGAAAGGATCCCTTACCTTGATGAGTAACATCAAAAGCATGAAATTCGGGACCTTGGTAGGCATGATGTCACATTGGGAGGAATCCTTTAGAGGTAAAGAGACATGAACTTTTTTGGGGCGGATTTGTAAATGAAATTAATGATTTAATGGCTTTTTATTTATAGGATAATTGTGGGAACAAAGCATTAATTGTCAAGGGACACTTCATTGGTGATATTGCAAAAACCAAGGGCATGCCCATGGTATTTTACAATGTTATTGTTCACTTGGTATGCCTCATACTTTATCTTACTATTCATAAGTCGACCAGAATTATTGCATAATTATTATATCCTTACTGATGTCATTAAACACCCGAAACTGAAAACTTTATTTTCATTATTCATCGAAAAATCAAATTTTTTAAAAAAATCCCCAAAAACTACCTTAACATAATATCGATGCATTGAATTAAAAAATGAAATCCATTTTATGAAAATAATTTTCTAAATTTTTATAATTTAATTTTTAAATAAAAGCTTAATCACTGAAAATTCATATGTTTCAAAAAAATCTAAATAATTCACCTTAACCAAATATCGATGCTCTGATTTCAAAAAATGAACCCCATTTTATGAAAATATTTTTCTAAATATTTTTAATTTTATTTGTAAATAAAAAACACTATTCTCCCGAAAAAACTAATACTTAAGCAATAATTCTTGAAACTATTATTTACATATTTTAATGAATTTCATTACTTAGTCAAGGTGCCTAAATTATATTAATACTTTCTTAAGAGAGGTTACTTAATCTATTTGGTCACATTACTAATCATGAGCGTAAAATCACTATTCATAATTTATTATTCGCCTAAAATTATGTTGACTTTATTAGACTCTAAATTTCATACTGAACACAATTGTAAAAGACCATTTTTTGAAAATCATTACACATTTTTAATTATTTATGTTTTACAAAAATATTTTGAAATATCTTTTTCCAAAATTCATCAATAATATACATCCTATATTTATCCAGACATTTGAGCTTTCACAAACCTCAATATAATAAGGGATCACAGTTTATATTTATATCAAATATTTACCAGAAGCGGCTAAGGTCTCGTTACATTGCCCCTTATAACACCAGCATAGGACCTAAGTGTAAGGTGTGATAAGGTGATCGAATCTGGGGGTGGCTTGGCCAATATTGCCCGATTTTTTATTTATATTTGCTTGAACCTCTCCCAAAGAAGATTCCATTCCTGCTTCACATGATTATGTTCGGCTTGGATTTGGTCTAGAGAAAATCCCAATGGTGCGGCCTAGTTCCCAAGTTCCATCAGATGTGCTTCAATCGGCCTTAGGCTACTACATGAGTCCATCAAATCTTCTTTCTGTACTAATTAACCAATATCACTTGTATTTATAAACAATAATTAAAATATTTAGTTTTCCAACAGTCATATGGACCAACAGTTATATAATACTTGAAACCCAACGGTCCCATTTTAATTATACACATTTCATAAAATGATATAGTTTTTTTGAGTATAAGATAAAATAACACACAAAATTAGGAAACAAATTTTATTAAAAAAATTAGCTATTTATAGTCTCTAGGTCACCACACAGGGTTGTGTGCATGACAATGACATGGACAGCTCATGGATTCCTGCGGTAACTGAGTACATGTCGTGTACTTAAGAAATTTACAAAAAACTCCACTTTTTCCTCAATAACACCATAAAAAGGAAAAAATAACCTAAAAAGGATCTAGGTTCTTACAAAAATCCCCCAGTATCACCACTGATGTGTTGTTGGCTCACTGATGGTGAGATGGTGGTTCATTTCCAGGCGAGAGGGGGGATATTGCCTGGTTGATGAGCATGGCGATCAAACTAGTCTACTTCCTTTCCAAAAAACAAGTTGATGGGAGCATATAGGTATGTTGGTGCCTTCTATAATAGGTTATCTAGCATTACCTTCCACCATTAGTTCTTCTAAAGGACCAAATATATATTTGAACCTTTATTTCCATAAAAAACACCACTTATGAAAATTCAAAGGCTTAAACCCTATGTGGGATCCCTAGTACTCTAAATGGAATGTCCACTAAATGAAAATTTAAAATAACTTAGTGATTTTCCAACCCATAATGATGAAGTTCCTTACAAAATCCCCCTTTAGTAACTTCTATTCCTTAAGAAGTACCACCAATATTCTCGCTCAAACAAACCAACCACTTTTCTTGATATCCAACTCCCATGTCATGCTCACTTCCAAGAGATGACCATAAAATAATTTATTCTAATGAAGGGTTGACATTTCCTCCACTATTTTACCTCATTTAGAGAATCCAATAGTAATTGGATGATCCCCAAAAGGCATACCTATTTCATAACAATAATATCACTAATCACCCAACACACAAGTAAAACTCACATCCATGAGGCACAAAGACTTTAATGGATCTCATCATTGAGCCCACCCAATGGTCTAAGTCTCACTCAACTAGTCATCACTACTAGTTTATTCACATACACTACAACTGATAAACACACATGACAACTCGCCTCTTATTTTATATATATGGTCATTTTCATTCATAAACCATCCTAACTGGTCTATGTGCACAAGTTATGATCACTTAAACACCACTCTAATGAGTGCCAAGACACTCCATAATAAGAATACTATAAATAAATCTCACTTTGATTCCCTATGAACTCTGGTACCCGAGTTCACTACTAACTCTATACACACAATCACAATCCCAGAATCATATTTGTTTCAATTAATGGGACACATTTTTTCTAATATTCATGATAATATAACAATCCAACCACAGTTTCTGAAAATTCATACTACCTCCCGATTCACTAGACCATCCCATAATGGGGTTCCCAAAGATATTATTTTCTATAACCCAACATTTCATCTCTAAACTACCAACAAACTACTATTTCACAACTCCAAAAACTAATAAAAATCTTGCCAAAATCTTAAAAAACCTTGGTTCTATCTCAAAACCATGTCATCGAAGTATAATGTTACAATCTTGATATTTTCTCCATCTTACTGCATCCATTTCTATATAGAATTGTTAGCCGTGTGTTCTCTTTATGACATTACCAATAGTTCTTGGCCTCACCTACTAATGAACTGTCACATCACCAATATAATGGCATTGTTAATACCATGATGATAAGGAAGGGTATTATTTTCAGGTTCTATATTTTTTTCAAGGATGACTGACAATGAATTAAATAACCGCAGTATGTAAAATTGGAAGACATGATGGTTATAATAAATTCCATGTAAAATTTGATAATTCTTTTCTAATATGTATTTCAAAAATAAAATATGTTGTTTAAGGAATTTATATGAAATCGGTATGACTGTAAGGGGAGATAATGTTGTACAAATAATTTTCTAATTTAATTTGAAATAAATATGTTGTTGGATAACTGTCAATAAGAATGGTTGGTTATTCTGAAGCAGATATTAAAGTGGTGCAGTTTCCTAGTGTTTTCCAATTTTTAGTGGTAAAAAATTTGGAGGATTGTGAGAACTGTGAAATAAATATTTCATTAAAATTATCATGAAAATATGGTAAAGGAATGAATTTTATAATGAATGGGTTTTCTAAAGGGTGGTTCACAAAGGCATGAATGTTTTACTGAATGCTTCCTGATTATGAGGATTTGAGATATAGAACATCATGAATCGTTGTTTTTAGGGAATGAAACTTTATAAAAATTATAAATTCATGGGTTTTTTAAAATTTTGTAATGGAATTCATGATGATGTGTAGCATCGTGAATGATTAAGGTAATATTAGTGATTATGAGAAGTGGATAACTGTGAGCATGTGATGGTTATATGGGGAGCTGTGTGACCACCTTAGATATCAAAGGAGAATCACATATGTAAAAGTGTCATGAAGATATTATTGAGTGATCCAAAAAAGGAATTGGACATAGTGGAGAATCATGAGTATGATAGGCTATAAATATGAGGTGACCCCAAATTCATTTTTGACAAAAAAACAATAGAAAAAATCTGAAATCTTGTTGATTTTATGAATGAAGAAGAGAATTATGAAACTTTACTTCAATGAGAGATTGATTATCATAAAAAGGATACAAAAGTTCTGAATAGTGCCAATGATTCTATTTAATGGGTGATTTGAAATGATAAGATACTATGCATTGACTTAGTGAGATTCATGAAGGTGGTTAGTTTCAAGAATTCATGATGCTTTGTGATGTTTTTCAACATCATAATGGGATATTCATATGGTTGATTCAGGAAAAGATGTTTTCAATTCCCGGTTTAAGAGAAAAAATATTTCATATAGTATCAAATCAGGTCTAATATAACATAAAAATAAGACTGGGACATCGGACTATGTATCAGTATGTAGGCCTGGATGTTCTTACAGGCTTGTGGGTAAAAATAGAACAATTTTTTTAAAAGATAATATTTGTAAAATTTGATCAAAATGAACATTAACATTGTAATGTGACAATTTATTGTTGATGAACCACACACATTATCAGATTGTTTTTATAGTGCTACATGACTTCAAGGGGACTTCCTAATCATGTTTTTTCACATCAATGAATTTTTTCTAGTGTATTATGTGGTCAAGATTATCTCCGACCATGAAAAGGACTGGATAATCATATTGAGTAATAAACCTTAAAAATTATTCTGTTCTTATGTTTTTCTATTGGAACTATGTTCAATAAGGAAATAAATCATTAATAGGAGGAAACGGTTGATTCATTAACTAGGAAACATAGAAGAAAAAATATCATTGATACATCCCCTCTCTAATCAATAATACTTGAATACTGACTAGGAAACCTCAATTGATATCATAGGCAAACGATCCCTTCATTTTTTTCCCTTTTCCAAGGGTTTAAAGATAATTTTTTATATATAATTTAAAATTCATGAACTATAAGGGGATTATGATATTTTATGGAAATAATTACTATATATAGAAAGATATAATGATGATATATCTTTTGTCTCTGGGGTATGAAGATATAAAATTTGAAACTAATATATTTCTTCTAATTAATGGCCAAATTCTTATTACACTTTTTGATATGTATAATCCTAAGAATGATGGAAGTGTTAAAATTCTTTACTATCATCACATTCAAAAAGTTTCTTTTTTATAGTGGAATTTGTTTCCATATATAAAGGTATCCAAGATAAGCAGAAAAACATATATAAAGGAAATAAAGAAGTTAAAACGTAAAAAATAAAAATATAGATGTTCAAGTAGGATGATTTTAAATGGGACAGTCTGAATCTATTGGGGAAATCTTAACAGGGTAAATTACATTGTCAACAAAATCAGATGCCATGGTGAAAAGATGGAGGTTCATACAATTGTGGAAATGTTCTTATGAATTATTCCTAAAAAGTCTGATGCTAAAGTTTCTATATTTGAAGAAATAGACCCGAAAACATTATCCACATATTATTTTTATAGTACCCTCATCACTTATGAAATGATAATGGAGAAGAAAATAAAGACAAAAAAACGATGATATAGAAATGTCATTCAGATCCTATGAAAAAAAAGTACTAAATAGTCACTTAAGTAATATCATGTATCTAAATATAACTCTATTAATGATGTATTTAAATATTTTAATGAAATTTTAACATCATTTTCTAAAAAAGTGTGAAGATGTACATGTAAATGAATATTTAATCCTTTTTTAAGAGTTTTTAATGTGAATCTATTGGTCACTTTGTGGTTAATTTCCAACAAATAAATAGATAAGAAGATAATGTTTATTATTGAAAAACACTAATAATTTCATGTAAGAAGTAGGGTTATAAAGATAAATATTTTTCTATAGGGAACGAAAAAAAAGTTCTTCAAATCTAAAATAATAAAAAATTTGTCGAAACATGAAGATAATGAAAATAGTTAAATTGAATATGAAAAATAGTTTTCTATGAATTATAGAGAGAATAACATTATTTTCGCAGTACATAATGAAGATATCAGGAGTAGTAGTTATAGGTAATAAGAAACTCAATATGAATCTCATTTAAAAGAGGAGTTGAAAGAATGTTTGAGAAAGATTAAAAAGATTGAGAAATAAATCCATATGTTGAAAAATGAAAATTACTCATTAAATATCCAATATGGTTTTCTTTATAATAATGTGAAGCTAATAAAAAAATTAATGATTTGGTGAATTATATTGTAAAATAAAATAATAGTAATTATTATTTGTAAGTAATGTTAATGGTAAAAGAACATGATCTAGATATTGTCCAACAACAAAATTCTAAAGTCGAACCAACAGGTATATGTTTCAAAAACACTATCTCTATTTTTTTTGAAATTTTGGGTAAGGATAAACCTAATAATGAAAAAAAATATGGTACCTACAATGTTTTGGAATAAATAAGGAGTTGGTTATGAGAATAATAAATATGGGAATTCTATGCATAAGTAAAAATCTAAAAATATTGATAAATCAGTAGTATCTAAAAATGTCAAGTCATTAAAAATTTCTATTACATATAGTTCTAATATTTCAAGATTGAATTATGAGCAAAATAATAATGTATAATTTGAAAATAGAAAGTTTTATGTTAAAAAATATTCGTAATAAGGTAGCGGAGAAACATACTAATAACACCGGTCAATCAAAAAACATCATCATGAAAATAAACTTTTTATAGATATTGATGGTATTTCGGTGGATTCAGAAAGACATAAAATTTATGTTGGTTCAACCAATAATCTAATTACTATATCATTGGTTATGGAAGGAAATTTTTTAAGGGGATCCTGCCCTCTCAAAAAAAGCAGTTTGATAAGGATGTTTGGAATAAATCTTAGAAGTGATGTTTGAAAATTAGTAATAGGGTCCAACCACTGGAAACTATTTGTGAAAGATGTGAAAAACTTATACATCTTGATAAGGTTTGTCCTGTTTTGTTCCCAAAACAAAAAAATTGTCTCAACAATTCTTTTAAGTTATATGTGAAGAATGTAAAGGACGATAAAAAAGCTATGGTTATTTAAAAAATTTTAAAATCTATAAAAGAAAAATGTCCTTTGATTCTTGATAGTGGCATTCCATCTCATAAGAAATGATATTTAATGTTATTAAGGAATAAGCAGCACATTAAATAAGTAATGGTGAAATTTGGATGTGATGAATCTCCATGAATTAAAGGAGTTAGATCATCCATCATTGGAAAAGTTATGTTGAAATCCAAGAAAACATTATATGATGATGGGATGAAACATATCCTATTATGTGTTTCACAACTCTATGATAAGGGTAACAAAGTTATCTTTAGGAAATATGGGGTTTTTTTGAAAATTGAGGATGACGGAAGGATAGTTACAAGTGTACAATGTATAGAGGGAAACATTTTTTAAAGATGGTGAAATAGAATACTCTTGTTACTTGGGTATGGTGGAAGAAAATTAATTGTGTATTAAAAGGATGAGATGCATGTGTCAAATAAACATGAGTAGGTTATAAAAGTTTTATAGTGTCCGATATATTCTTGACATATCAATAAGAATATATTGGTTTTTCACTATCTTTCAAAAATGGAAGATTACAAATTATGTGCATAATAAAGATTACATTTGATCAAAATTACCCTGAGAAGGTATTTATACTAATATACTTGGGAAAAAAAATCAATAAATAAAGATATGTACTCCATCACATTCATCGAGGACATTACATGTACTACTTGGGTTACTTATATAAAACATAAGTTAAATTCTATTAAAATGTTTAAGAGTTCCTGGAAGAATACAGAGAAGGAATGTGAGTATTTAGGGAAGATGTTGAGAAGTGCTAATGGTTGGTAGTACCCGAATGAATAGTTTAAAAATAATACTAGGAGTCATGGAATTAATAATGAGTTCAGTACACCAAACACGCCTCAACAAAATGGGGTTTCTGAAATAATGAATTGATGTCTATTGGAAATGGGGATAAATTTTTTTCTTGAACATGGTCTTTCCCATTACTATTAGAGGAAATTATTGAGTACATCTATGTAGATTAAAAACCTCTATTTCAATAGAACCAGTTAATTATATGACTCAATATGAAATATTTTATGGAAAAACTCTATGTTTGAATCACTTAAGAGTTTTGGGGAGTCTATTCATCATAAATAATAAAGGTGGCAACCTTGGAAAGATTCAGAAAAGACGTGAGGATGAAATTTTTATTTTCTACACTCCGTAAAGAATAGGATATTGATCATTAGTAAATTAGATAGGAATAATTTTCTAATTTTTTTATGTGAAAATATTTTAAAATAATGAGTAATAAAAGAATAATTATTCTGATATGAATGTTGAGCAGGATAATGAATGTTTTGTTAACAATTATAATAATTCTAAAAAATTGGTAATCCGAAACCAGAAGAAGGATAAAACTCATCTACTTCATGTGATGAGGAGGAAACTCAAATGAGACATCCTTGGATGAGAATTAAAGTGGAGGCTAAGAACATTATTGGTGATCAACATCAGGAGGTTCAAACAAAAATAATATCAATAGATGGTCACATACACATTTGTGTTAAAATGATGAGCTATTTGATGTTAATTAATCATTTCAGAATCCAAAATGGGTTCAAGCTATTAATTAATAATTTGGTCAAATTAAGAAATAATGATACTCAGGATCTTTTACCCAAACTAGAAAACAAAATTTTGTTTGGTATAAAATGTGTTTTTTCAGAACAAACTAAATGAAGAAGGAGAAGTGATAAGAAACATGGATGATTAGTGTGAAAGGATACTCAATAATTGAAGGATTTTATTTTAGAATGACTTTTCCTCTGGTGGTAAGGTTATGAACAATAATAAAATTTCTTTATATTGATTCACAATGAAGTTAAAAAAATTCCAAATGAATGTGAACTCTGCATTTATGAATGGTGATCATGATGAGGAAACATACATTAAACAACCATGTGTTAATGTTATTGTGAAATATAAAAGTCACGTCTGTTGGTTGAATAAATCCTTTTATGGGATAAACTAAGCTCCAATGTCATCATACTCTAAATTGGATGCATTCATAAGGAAGTGGAATTTTAGAAAAGGACGAGTTGATAGTAATCTTTAAATAAATGAAGGTCATGAGTAGTCGATCATTGTAATTTTTATATTGATGACATTATCATATCTAGAAATGAAGAATGATCATGTTAAAGATTTACAAATGATATGAAAATTTATTTTGAGATGTCTATATAGGGATAATTTTAATTAATTCATGGGTTAGATTTTTAATAGAATAAGAAACACAATTTTATGTCTGAATAAAATTACGCTAATGAAATTCATAAAATGTTTTCCATCAAAAATTTGAAACTAGTTTCTACTCTAATTTTAGTGGGAACAAAGTTCTCTAATGATAGAGAAGGAAAATAGGTTTATCATAAGTAGTTTCAAAATATGATTAGATGTTTCAAATTTTTATTGCCTCAATACCTGACAATGTTAATGTTGGTAACATATATGCAAGATTTCAGATTTCACCTAAATAATAACTTTTAATTGCTTGAAAAATCATTCATAGATATATCAAAGGCATAAAATATTTTGGACACATTTATGATTGTTCATAAGGTATATACTTTTTAGGGTATTTAGATGTTTATTGAGAAATAAATGTTGACTAATGAAGAGTCACAGCGGGTGGAGTTTTCTTTCGATGGAAAAGTAGTGTTAGTTGGTATACAAAGATACAAAATTTAATCAATTTTAGCATAGATGAAGTCGAGTATGACACTTTCAATCAAGAAACTACCCTACTTATGTCGATGAAAACATAGTTAGAAGACATTATTTTTGAAGTAATGTTACCCTTGATATTAGGGTGTGATAATCAAAATGTAATCAATCATAAAAGGGATCTGGGATAACATTTTCATTCAAAACATAATAAAAAAATGTTTCACTTCATCAAATATTATTTGGGGAAAATTGAATTAAATCTAGAGTATGTTTCTATATTATAACAAGTTGATGAAATTTTCGCAAAACCATTACTAAAGGAACCACATTCTAAATTGAGGTAAAAATGGGCATCTGGCCTCCTTATAATCAAGAATGAAGTATGTCTTTATTTCCTATCTTTCGTTTTACCTTACCATAGTGTTATCAAGGAGGAAATTATTTTATGAATCAATTATTGTGTAATTTCGAATAAGGGGGGAGTTTTGGGTATTATGTAAATGCAGCATGTCATTCTATGTGCCATCCTAATTTTTTATTGGAGAGGATATATGAAACAACTTTATTTATATTCCATAAAACATAAAGATGTGGATAAATCTAACGAATAATATTGAGGATGTTTTCTAGAAGTTGAGAAAGAAGGATGTTGAGAAACATGAAGAATAAATGAGTCCCAATTTTTGTAAAGAATGGTTTTTATTGTAAATAATTCTTATTTCATATAATGAGTTATCTCGTGTATTTATAGAATTTTTTATAAGTAATCCATTTATTTAGGTTACAATGTTTTCTTATTTATGAATCTTGGTTCAAATCAAAATCCAAATAGGGATACTTTTAGGACCAAGTTGGTAAGGAAGAGTCTCTTTTTTAGGTATAGTCTTTTTTTGTCAGGGATAATTGAGAAGAAATGAAGTCACCTAACTTTGTAAAATTGGAATATAAGAATGTTACAATTCTTTCCTTGTAAAATCTAATAATTATTTGTTGATTTGTATTTCCCAAATATCATAAGTATTTTGGAGAACTTGTGATGAAATCCTTATTCCTATAAGGGGGAGAAAATGTGTAGACAATCATTTTTCAATTTAATTGGAATGAAATATATAGCTAGATGACAGAGAATCAACAATGTTGGTTTTACCAAACAAGATTTAAAAGTGGTGTTGTTTCCTATTGTTTTCTAAATTTTTTGGTCCAAAATTTATAGGATGGTAAGCATTAAAAAATTAGGATTTCAATGATTATATCACAAGAAATGTGGAAAAGGAATGAATTTCTAGAAGAATGGGTTTCAGGATGGGTGGTTCGTGAAGGCATGATGGTTTGATGGAAATCATCTTTATTACGAGATTATGAGAAGTGGATCTTCGTGAATGGTTATTTTTTGGGAATGAGACATCATAATAATGTTAAATCCATGGGTTTCGTGAATGAAGGAATGAGAAGTAATATCAATTATTATGAGAACTAGAGAATCGCAAGCGTGTGATGGTTTGATGGGGTTCTCCATGACAACGTCAAATATCAAAAGAGAATCAAAAATGTAGAAATTACTTGAAGATATTTTTAAGTGATCCAAAAAATGTATTGAAGGTAATCAATCATCTAGAATGGTAAATACAATAAATATGAGTCTATCCCCACTTTATATGTGATGAAAAATAATAGTAAAAATCCAGAATCATGTGGATTTCACAAAGGTAGGGGGCTCTTTGAACCTGGACGTCTGTGAAATATTTAGCATTGAAAATATACTAAAAATGACTTGACTAATGGAAATGATTCTAACAAATGGGTGCTTCTTGATGATGGTATATTCCATGTTGACTCAGTGAGATTCACAAAGGTAGATAGTCCCATGAATGTTGGTTGATTTGTGAAGTTTTGGATCTTCATAAAGGGAGATTCACGAGGGAGATTCTGGAATTGAAATTTTGAATAATCAGTTTAAGTGAATAGAGCATTAAGAGTGCATCATTTTTATTATAATAGGACATGCCAATAAAATCGGGGTATGGGATTTTAGATCATTATGATGTATAGGAAGTTTTTACCCACTTATGGATAAGAAAGAGAATAATTTTTTTGATAGATAATTTTTTTGAAAGTTGATCATGAAGCACTGTAACAAGGTATTGAATTGTTTTCTAAAAAAATACTTACCCACACTATCAGATTATTTTCATAGTGTTGTAGGAGTGTAATGGTTCATCCTACTCACTGTATTCCACATCATATTATTTTTTTCTAGTGGGTTGTGTGGTAAGTATTATTTATGATCATGCCAAGGAATAACTACTCTTTTTTATTATTGAACCTTGTAAATTATTCTGTTTATTTGGTTGTTTGTATGGATTTTTTTAGTATGGGTTATCAGATAATATGTGCAAAATAATTTATCTCCAAACATGATCATTGTAATAAATTTCCATTAACCCCATAATCTCACCTAGATACATATCTGATAACCCATTAAACCCCTTCTAAATCATTGGTCTCTACCCATAAAAAAACCCCACTTGCCCAAACTCTATAATGTATACACCACCACCACCACAGAAAACATCACAAGAAAACCAAACCATTCCAAGGGTCTATCACTAAACCAATATATATTTACCAAACCAAACTACCACTTACTATCCCATCCTTTAATGGAGGCTAGTCATTGAACTATACATACCAATCATCACCACTCAATCCAAGCATAACAAAACAAACAAGACCATAATTCCATGATCCACATTGAACACCAGAAATATGCCTACAAAGGTTATCTCACACACATCATAAAAACAAAATTCAATGTTTCAATTATGCCTCAAAAAATTCCTTGCATGATAAAAAAAAATTTCAATCAATATTAAAATCCCATTTGAAACAAAATTTCTAACCAAAATTTTGTACATGATTTCAAACCATTTAAAAAATTTTAAATCCAAATCCCCTTTTCCAATTAAGGCCAATTAAGGGAAAACAACCATTTTTATCCACTTAAAATAATTCTATGAATCCCATGTTTTTACCCATGTTAAGGCCTAATGGGTCAACAACCTTCTAAAACTCAATTAACATTTCAAATACCCCATTAGAAATTACTTTATCAAATTTTCATGTAAAACCCATTATACACAAAGATCCCATGAAATCAATTTAATAACTCTTATTCCAATTTGATTTCATATTGGAAATAAATTTTAGAAAACTCATGTAATGTAGATTATACATTGGGAGAAAAACTCTCACAATAGTACCCACCTTCCCACACAGGGATGAATTCCATACCATTAATGTGTACATGTTAGTCACAATCATGAATAACAAACCATAACATGATTAGTCTAAAAGAATTAAATTTCACCAATAATATATTTCAGAAAATATCAAATATATTTTTTGAAGAATTAAATTAATTTAACCCTCTATCAATTAGAAGATACCAAGAACCTGACATGTGAACCTACATGCCTATCCCTAATGCATGAACTCAATCACTAATGTAATTAGTCTAAGTAGAAAATTTCAATAAATAATAAACATTAAATTCATCAAGTCCATAAATCATGTGCATCACCTAAGGAGAAATTATTAAACCGTGACATTGATATATAAGAATACTAATCCCATCCCTAGTAACATAGAATTTCCCTTAGTTTTTAGATAGCTACTCTAAGGCACATGTTCCATACTATACCCTGATAATGTTAATTATCCCTTCTACGATTCCAAAATAGTCATACAAAAGATAAATACATTTGATATCATTTTGTAAAACCAAAAACTGAATCACCCTGTTCCAGATAAGTTGGTATATAACCTCATGCACACCTCCTCATATGTAACTGGTTTCAAACTATCAGGAAGGGCCTATGTAAGAAAGTGGGATAATTATTCCCATGGTAATGGGTATCTAAATTATATTACTCAATCAATGATATAATAATCATAATAAATAATAATAATAAAATGGAGAAACAATAATAACATCAACTCATGCTATAACATGTGGTATAAAAGTCATACAACACTAAGAGAAGACCCCATATGTGGTAGGTCTATATGAAATAAATAAGGGCCATAAATAAAAATAAAATGAATTTCAACCAAAATCACATAATTTTTGCAAGAATTTCCTCAACAAACCAGGTCTTACAATATAAATTCCATCAATAGTGTAACATCCCTCTTCTAAATGCATAACTAAAAAAGGATGCACACACATTGAGAAAACCATGTATGGTGTGATTATAGATCCATTAAGACACCACTGATTCATCCATTTCATAAATACAACTGGATAAATAAATGTTTATATAATAATGAAAAATAAATACATAATAAAACCTATAAACCATCTATTCGTCATGTTCTAACGAGACCTACCAAGAGACTAGCTCTACTTACATTGGTCCATTGGAAGAAGAAACAGTTTATCATACGTTGTAAGCATATGTAACCCATAAACCAAGCCTAATAACAAGTGATGAAATCATCATATACCCTAAACCATAACTAAACACCTTGTGAAGGTCAATCATGCACACCGGTCTGTCATTATATGTTCTCGGGAGAATAAAGAGTCACAATGACCCATATTGAGGGTTTTTGGGAGGCCCATACCAAAGGATCACAGGAGGAAAAAACATTCCATCTCATTTCGAGGGTTCTTAGGAGTCCACATATACACACTATAACATTCCTATAGGATCAATGGGGACATAAACCCCCACAAATAAAATCATCAACAAATTTAAGTAAGGGGAAACACCCCATCCTAACATCAGCCAACATCCCACTCATGATGTCCAACATCACTTCAAAATCAAACATCATCCCTAATTTTCTTCCTCACATCATACATGATGTAATTAAAAACATAAACAATCCCCATATATCACTTCCTCAGGTAATGATAGCTCATCCATAACCTAAATGAAACTTTTCAAGACTATTAACCAAATCGTAAATCCCAACCTGAAAACCCAAATAAAAACCCACCACTCATCGATTGAAGACACACATCCATTGGATTCACCAAATGAACCCCTATGTCATATATAACAGATAGCCTTGCCTTAGATTATCCTGAATGTCTCATTACAACCCCAAAAACCAATGCAAATATCCCTACACACATTCAAAGTATATGGGTCATATTAACCAATTCTAATAAACTAAACACGTCATCCCCTAATAATTACCCAATAACATTGATAAGGACCTCTCCCACTCGTTATAATTATAAAATTATATGTCTTTTAGGTCTATGATCACATTAAATAAAAACAAAAGGAATGAAATTTTATGAAATTCCATAAAATGATAAGGACTACCTCAAGCATTATGGAGACCAACATCCAAGAATCTACTCATGAATCCAGCCTCATGCACTACTTCCATGATAGAATTCCTAATTTCATTAGATTTGGATTATAACAATAAGAATCAATGATGAACATTGTTTTAACACAAATAAGGAGTAAGACTCGCCCATATCTATCAACTACAATGATAGACACTTGAAATTCATATGAAATGATCTAATAAGTGTAAAAATCACCAAGAACAGAGCCAATATCAACAAATCTTTTGAGTGTGGTTAAGGGAAAATATATGAAGGATAAGAAAGGGTTACTTTGGTGAAAATATATTGATTCCCATCATTAAAATATCCCATAAACCCCACCATATAGTTGGGGATAGGACATCGACCACCTGGAGGAGGGCTACTGGAAAACCAGTGGACCTAACCATCCTTTAGGGATCCTTCCCTGTCTAGTGGAGGGTCAGTGGGAGTACACTAGCTATCCAATGGCTATTACAATATCCTGGAATGTTTTTTACTTCCAACATTGTTTCTCCCAAAACCTCAGGTCATCACATAGGCCTTGATTCTGATAAAAAAATTCTTTTTAGGATTCCTAAAGGGTTCAACCTCAAATCTGATAACCAGTTATCAAAATGATCATTTAACTAAATGAAAACTCAAATTATATCTAGAACTATAATTATATGGTTCATTGAACCCCCCCCCCCCCCTGAGGACTTATCAACCTCGTGAAGTACATCTAATTGTCTCCCCCATGAAACATTGCCTCATGGACTATTTAAAAACTCCTATGTCAAGCCTACTTCCTTAAGGCATCCATACTGGAAAACAGTAGAACAAAAGGTGATACCCTTCCTCATTATATTTTCCTCATTTCCATAAAATAGAACATGTATGACGCAATTTACCAGCCATACCTACTCAAAACTAAAATCTCACTGATGACCCCATGCACGAGACCCACTCACAACCATGAGACACAATGACTATACCATCTCAAATTATTCATCCCACCTGATGGACCAAGTCTCAATCCATTGATTGATGCTTCTAGTTCAAACCCATATACTATAGTTGATTCCCATACAAGGTAATATCTCTCATATTTGAGAAATTTTTCCACATATATGCACTACCCATCCTAACCAGTCTCTACACATGAGTAATTTTCAACTACACACCACTACAACAAGAATGATTAAACTCCATCACTATGAAACCAAAAACACAGATCACATTATTTTCTATCAAACACCATCACCAATGTTCACTATAAATTCGTCATTCAATGGTTTATATCCAAGAACCCCAATGGACAAAATTTAGGGTGAACAACATTTAAAACCATCATGACAAGATGAAAACCAAACTATGGCATCCCCAAAATCTTCTACCAGCTAAACTCAACATCCACCTCCCATCATAGGATTCTTGGACCTGTGCATTTATGAAACCCTTTATTTGATCTTTTAATTACCAATAAACTAATCCTTCATATATCCAAACACCATGCCCAGACACATCATCTTCTATAAACAACCATCTTTAAATTGTCATCCACATCAACCAAGTCCAAAACAAATAATCTTGGTATAGTATCCCACCTATCGTATCCATTAATATAAAAAAGTACTATATGGTCCTTCTTATTGGGTTTCCTTATGAAGGGAACTTCATGTGATTCACTTAAAAAATCCAAAAAAATATACATATGAGGGTTACATAATTATGATATGTGTAGGGTTTTTTGAATCTCTGAACTTTGTTTATTCATCCCAAGCATGATGAGACTACTTTATTCTTTTTTTCCATGGAAATTATGGGTTTTTATCTATTTTTAGATCTACATCTAGTAAAATTATTTAGGATTGATTGTACTACATATATGATGGTCTTCGATCTGATCTCTATGTTATTTCATCTACACCTTTCTTTGGACAGCAAACTTCCACATTTCTTGGGGAAATTTATATCTGTGTCTTTATTAGTCCATGTAATTAATTTTAGGTTATATTCATAGTGAATCTTATTTATATATTTCATCCACTATTTTATCTTTGTATTATTTTTGGTATCTCTCTCATATTTTGGAGTCTCTTATTTGTAATCTTGATTATTAGTTGATACTTATTTCTTGACTAGGTTCCTTATTTTTTCCATTGTGGGTTTTCGAAATTAAATATTTCTTGCATCTAAATTTATTTTCTGTACAATGTTTTTGGCCATTATGCATCCAATTTAATTTTAGAAGTGTTATTTTGAAAGAATGAAAGTTTATTTTCACTATGGGTTCGCTTTGAAATTTTATTGAGCTTTCATCGATTGTGATATTTACAAAAATATGGATTAAATGGGTATAGTTTTTCTTCATATATATTGGGAATTCCAACTACATTAGGATGATTTTTATGAATAGAACCATGTTCCATATGTTCTGATAAAAATTGAGGTATCTAATTTTTTTGAGCGAAGGCATATTTTATTATTTAGTACTCAAAATCAAGAAAGAATTAAAAATATTAAATGTGAGATTGAGAATGATATTGTTTTTTGTTATATTTTATATTGAGCCAATCACAATGTGATTAACCATATTTTCAACAACTCTTACACTATAACTTTGTGGGAGAATCCTGATACTATATATTCATCCAAAAACATGAAGCAATAAATTTTTTCTCCTAAAAAATAATTTGTGGTACACATAGATACTCCAGTTTTTTTATTTGAGGGAATATTAGAGTTGTTTATATCAATTTTCTAGAATGTACATTTAATTAGAATATGAGGTTTTAAATCTATTTTTCTTAATAATTTATCAAATTCATGATAGAATTTGAGTGCTACTAAAACCATATTTTCTCCTAATGGTGATATGACATTAAATTTTATTATATATGCTATCTTGAATGAATAGTTATAGAGATATTCTTAACAGAAATCATCTTTAGAGAAATTAGTCATAGATAACTATGGAGTTGTTAAGAAGAGAATCGGGGATAGTGTACTTGAGGTTAGAGAAAAGGTATAAAATCCATATTAATGTATAGAGAGTTTGAATATAATCATTATGTTAGTAAAAGTAATTTTATGAATTTTTTTATCAGTTAAAAATAAAATATATAATTAATGAAAATACAGTGAAGAAAATGGTGGTACGGATGATTGTTTCACTGCCATTATAGGGGTAATATTATTGTTGATTATGAATCCATTATTAATTCCTCTGATGCGTCTTTATGATTTGTCGACCATGGTAAATGTTTTCATGTGAAATAAAAACATGTTCTCCTTACATCTTATAGACCATGTAATTTTGATTTTTTTATGAATTTTAGTGATGGCATGGCTGGTGTTATAGGTATCAAGTCTATTTGTTTTGAGAGTATTATAAAAAGTGAACTAATTTTGATGAATGTTTGACATGCACTCATTGTTCTCTTAAATCCTATTACTACCAAAAAAATTATTATAAAGGGATTATCAGTACTTATATTGATGGCTAATTAAGTCTTTTTAAGGGTTGATTAACTATAGTCTGAGGGAATAATCAGTTAGTTTTATATTGAAAAAGAGAATATATTTCTTGTGATAATACTTGTGTTGTAGAGTGAATTTTTTCATCGATTTTATGGGATACTATGCTCACCAAAATTAGTGAGAAAGGTATTGGATGTTTGGACAATAAAAATATACTTGAAAATTTAAAGAGTGTCTAATTGGAGCCATCTGATCATTGTGTGGATAGAAAACATAGAAGAATGAGTTTTGCCAATAACCCTTCACATTGGATGTGATGGGTTAATGAATTATTACATTTTTTATGTCTATGGTCCTTTTAAATCTAAGAAATTTAGTGAAAATGTATATTCTGTAACATTTATTGAAGAATAATAACATAAAAAATTAGGTTTTTGTTTTCATTTTTAGAATACATGTGTTCATATTTTTTAATAAATAATTGATTTTAGATAAGAGGAAATGTGATAAGAAGTTTAAAAGTATTCACACTGAAAATTGGGATGTATATTACTGTTCATTTGATCATAATTGAAGTACGGAAGGAATTGGACATCCAAAGACACCTCCCAAGACATGATTTTTAAATAGTGTAGCTAAGTTGATGAACATAACTCTTTGTTTAAAAGATTTTATTGATTTTTTTCAGAAGGAATGTTTCTTCGAGATTTTGGTGGAGATACTCTATTTAATAATTTCCATATTATCAATTTATCACTTGGGTATTATTTGTATAAATACACTCCAGATTATTTTTTGTACGGAAAAGATATCACGTATGATCACTTACAATTTTTTAGTTGCAAGGATTTTATTAATTTGATTAATTATGAGATTTAAAAGATGGATGGTAAGTTGTGGATGTTTAGTTTTATTCAACATATACATGATGAATTTGGGAACATGTTCTATGATCCTTATTTGAAGAAACTTATAATATTTTCTGATGCATTGTTTGAAGAGGATCAGACTATTAAAGATACAAATAAGGGAGAAAAATCTACTTCTCTAACTTCAGATGTATTTTTCAACCATGATATAGTTTATAATTCACATTTACCTCATATTATTGATTTTGATATTCATGTTGATGTGTATAATTATTTTTATGGTGAAAAAATACATATTTAATGTTTTTTATGCACCTATTGTTTCTAATTATCTGGTATCATGGGTTATTAATGAACCTTCAGTTACACATTAGAGGTTATCTCCACATCAAACTATTTATACTCAATATTCACCTAAGGAGTATGTTGTACTAATTGAAGGGTGAGAACCAGAATATTTTGATGAGGTAATGGAAGGTGAACATATTAACAGATGGGTTGCAAAAATGGATGATTACATCACAACATTACACGACAAATGTTTTTTTATAACTAGGTAAGTTACCTATAGGTAAGAGAGTTCTTCCAAATTAGGGGAAATATTATACAAAAATAGAAGGATGTAGTTTGGTTCCATGATACATGGCAAGGATTGTCGTTTAATGATTCCTTCATAAGAAAGCTATTAATTTTTATGAGATTTCATCACCTATTTTCAATATTTATTCCATGTGGGTTATTCTTGGTTTTGCATCTAGTTTGTATCAACATATTGAAAATATTAATGAAAATTCTATTTTTCTCCAAGGATTTTTATATTAGGAGATTATTATAGATATTGAAAATGGTTTTGTTGAAATAGGTAAAATGAATTGCATATTTAGGTTAAATAAGAGTTTATATGGTTTAAAACAGGCTCTGTGACAAAGGTATAAAATGTTTGAATCTATCAATTTTAATATATGTTTTAGTAAGGATTCATCTGATATTTATTTTTTTTAAATATTCATTAATAATTATTTTATTATATGTTTTCATTATTTTGATGATATTATCACTTTTTTCCTAGCTGATTCTTTAATAGACAGACTAAACAAGGATCTTTTTTGTGTATTTATTTGTGAATGAAATGGGACTAGGATGAAATATTATTGGTATTTCAATTTTATATTATATAAAGGCCATAAAATTATAGTTTTATCCATAAAGATATATTGAGATGGTTCTTTAGAGATTTTATAAAGAAATAGAGAAAGTGTTTAGTACTCATCTTACTTTGCATTTTAATATCAGTTCCAGTCTCTCGCCTTATACTGATGACGATATAGAGAGAGAGGCGATGTAGCACATACCTTATTCATTTATCATTTGAAATTCAATATATGAAATAGTATATACAAGACTTGATAAATCTCATGTAGTTGGTGAGATTAGTCCTTTTCTACTGAGTCCATGTAGAGAACATTATAGAGGAGTTAAGTATATATTTCATTTAATTTGTCGTACAAATGATATGATATTGTGTTCAGTAAATGGGGGAACTATTCTTTGTCGATTTATATATTTAAAAATGGTAGGATATATGGATTTAAGGATGTCTACTTTAGACTATTTTAACACTTTTTCAGGGGGAGTTGTATCTTGGCAGTCTTGATTTTAGAGTTGTTTTTCATATCTACAAAAGATTATGAGTTTATTATTGCTATAGAGGATTTAAATGTCTTTTATTTATGAAAAAAAATTATTTGAGTGATAAATTTTATATTGGGAAGGTATGTTTTGTTTTGTGATATTTAGAGTAAAATATTTGGGTAAATAATACCACATTTTCAAGAACATCAAAACATATTGATGTTCACTATCATTGGATCAACGACAACCTTGATTCATGAATGTTGGAGCACCAAGAAGATAAACACATATGAAAATGGTTCAGATATGTTGAAAAAGATTTTACCTATTGGTAAATTTGAGACATTCCATTGGATTTTATGGTTTGTGGTGATCCTCATTTGATTTTTTGGGAAGGTTTGTTGGGGTGACTCATTAATGGAATGATTCATGAATCACTTTAAAAAATGGTATATGGTTGTGGGTTAGGGACTTATTGGTTGAATAGGGTTTTTAAAGCACCACATTTATTTTATTTATCCCAATCATGGTGTGGCTTCTTCATTATTTTGAATCAGGTATGTTAGGGTTTTCGGTAGTGGTTTTAAGATCTATTACAGGTGAATTTATCTGGTTTTAATAGTAAATCATCATTAGTGATCATTTATATGATCTTGATGTTTATCATCTTTAGCTTTCATTGGATAGTGAACATCATCCTTTTTTAGTTAGTTATAATTGTGTTTCTTTATAAGGTTGTGTTCCTCGTTTCAAGATTTCATTAAACAGCATATAATTTCATCCTTTGGTCCAATATTTTATATGTGTACTATTTTTTAGATCTAACTCATATTTGGGAGTTTATGAATTGTAATCCTGATATTTACAGCATCTTTCTTTCTATAATATGTCTGTTGGTTTTTCCCATTTAGTTTTTCCACATTAAATTTTTTTGTGTCGACATTTATTTTTCTACACATATTATTTTGTCAGAATGCATCCAAATTAATTTTTGTATGATTGTATAAGGGGAAAAATTATATTGTTTATACATCCAATATGGTGTTTGTTTGTTAATTCTTCGCATGTCATCATTCCCAACACTTCCCTATATGAAATTATCCAAGGAACTCATCCTCAACATTTGATTTTCTATCACCTCCCAACCATGATACCTTAACACCAAGGAACTATTATTTTTCTCAATACTGGTTTTGGTTTTTTCTCTTATCTCTAGATTAAACTACTCGATCATATCCTTTACCAACCCTTTTATCTACCCTATGAACATAATAACTCTCTACTCTAACACACCCTTGGATTGCATAACCACTCTTTTATACACGAATTCATAATAATGTGTTCTGGAAAAAATTATACCCCTTCTCCATTGGTAGTTCACCATGGAACTAGACATTGGAGACCCTTCCTGTTGGGATAAAAGCATATCAGCATTAGAATAAAACTCAGTTGTGAGAAAAATGAATATGAGAGTCCCTATAATAAAGGAAGAGATACCCTAAGTATTGAAAAATAAATGGGTTCCTAAATTTTGATGTTTACAAATCCTCTAATGCGGAGAAATAATAAACCATTGAGAAACTCTAAAAACACATTTATAATCTTATAGTACAGAAAAATACATGTAATTCATGACACCGGAATTATATATATAGTATAGAAAACCATGTGAAAATGAACACCCTGGAACTATAGTGACCCTCTCTTTTCGTACATTAACATTAAAACAATTTTGTATAATGCATAAAACAATATAAAAATAGATGATAAAAGACCTTATTAGTTTAGTGCCTTTGGAAACATAGAACAAAAATCTTCTAGATCAGTGAAATATCTTCAATGTTTCCCACACATATCTTCCCCTTAGTAATTATAATTAAAAAAAATCTTCCAAACCCAGGTTAGGGAAACATAATAAAGGGTTAAGAACAAATGATTATTAAGGGAAAATAAATGAAATGTGTATGCATACCATGAACATAAGGGTCTAAAATTTGATTATAATCATTTGAAGATCATACATTGCATACCAAAGATCATAAACATAAATCATGAAATAAATACTTCTAGTACATAAGGCATGAATCATAATGAAATCAAGATAATATGCTATAAAAAATAACTTAGTAATAATACATTGAATTGTGTAATAAAGATAAACATATAACACATTCAGCATGTATAAGTAGAAACCAGTTCACACATTATGTTAAGGACATGAAAGAAAGATCGTTCATAGACTTATGGACATACAACCAGGTCCATGCTTAATGTTTTGAACATGATATCAGGTTCACACATAGCATTATGAACATAAATTTAGGTTCAAACATAACATTGTTAACATATAATAATGTTCACTCATAACATTGTGAACATGTAATCAAGTTCAAACATAATCATCTGGACATAAAAATAGGTCCATGTATAACATTCTGAACTTGTAATCAGGTACACATAACAATTATACTCATAAGTCATCCAGTGTAACCCAATGGATTGGAGGGTGATATAGGTCCTACCCATCTCCTAACGAAATCATAAATACTTGTTCCATAAAATAATAAAACTTTCATTATATAATGACCCATAAAAATGGGTTTTATAAACATACTATCATAACCCATGAAATGAAATGGGTATCAATATAATTTCATCATATCATTACTTATGGAAATGAGATAGTTTTCTTAATCATTTCACCCAATTAAAATGTAGGTAAATTAGTGTTTTCAAAAGCTTATAACCCTTGGAATATAAATGGATTTCATAATCATTATTCCATAAAAACATAAACCATTCGAGACAAGATATGAATGGAACCATTGGATCATTTCCTAGAATAAAATGAGTAACATCAACAAATGTCATATTAGATGTAAAATAATTTGGAAATATATGTTGGAATCATTTCATCCAGAAAATGTCCTTTCTTTATTGGATAAGGTTATTTAGAAAATAAAAAAAATTAAAGACCATTTTCGTTAAAATAAAAATGTAATATTATTGGAATCACAGTGAAATCCTTTTGGAAACCCTTTCATTGAAAAAATATAAACAGTGATGGAAAATTATTTCAAACAAATTTCTTTTATAATACATTTGAAACTTATAAATAAGGACATAAAATCATTTTGAAACTATTTTCCTCAAAAACATAAAGAAAAGGATTAAAAACAATCTGGAAAAATTTTTTCCCTTAAAAATTAGAAAATAATTATGAAAACCTTTTGAAAAAGGATTGCTTAAAAATATATAAAATGTGATTATAAACATTTTAAAAATATTTTCCATTGAAAACACTTTGAAGATGTATAAGTAAATCTTGAAAATATTTTGAAAACCATTTTTTTGCATAAAATAAAAATTTATAATGGAATGTTGACATTATTTATAAAAAAATTTATTTGAAAATAATTTAAAAACATTTAAATAATTATTGATATTATTTTTAAATCCTCTATATAAAACATGGTTTTTAAAGAACACAAATATCCGACCAGAGAGAGAGGTAAAGTCAGACTTACAAAAAAACACATTCTTAACTATAATGTGTAAAAAAGTGTAAATTTTGTAAACATACATGAATTTATCATGAATAACCATATTATAATAAAATTAATAAGATTTTTAAATATATGGATCATAATATTTCATCAAATAAATTATAATTATAATCAATCTTGAAAACTGATGAGATTGTTTTGATAAACTATTATCACCTGGTAACCTTCAATCATACTACACATGTAAGAAAATATAAATAAATTAATTATAAAAATAACATGAAAATAATTATATTCAAGATATAACATTTCAAATTGAATTATATTTACCTCGAAAAAGAATCTTGGTGCATAACAAAACATGAGTCTCAATGAAGGAAAATTGAAACAAAACTAACTTGTTGATTTGGTATCTTTTGAAACCTTATCCCCATGAAAGTAATATCATAAAATGGATACGTAAATAATCATAAATATTAGAATAATAATAATATAATATATTCATGGGAATTATATAAACCATGAAATATAATTGAGTGGTGAACATTTCATGTATCTCACAGATATAAAACGTGAGATGAAATTTTATTACCTAGTGTCTTGAATCTGGTCATACACATACGAAACTCCGGTATAATAAATATTAATTTTTTATAAATATATCATAGAACCATATTTCTTTATCTAATAAAATATATGGTTTTATTATGAATTTATATTGCTCACTTGTTAATAATCCCACATTAAGGCTATGTTTTGGGTAATATTCGATTTTTCACATGTGTCTTAATTTGTTATATCATTGGTCCTTATACACATATAATGATTTTATGATTATAAAACATGATATATATATTATTTATACTTGCTATATTTTTATTATAATAATATTTAAAAAATATAATTATTAAATTTAATGCTCCGTTCATGGAGATGGTTGGTTGTACAAACACAAGAAGGTTATTTTTATTTAATTATCACATTTAAAGACGAATGGTAAATGGAATATATGTATATATATTACTATTCCAGTTGATTTATTATATCTTATATATCACATAATTTCACTAAAACTATCCTTAATACATTCCATGTTGTGTTCAAATGAATCACATCGCTTTGAGGGGGTGTTAGTCCACACTTCCTCAAACGAAATTATCGTATTTACGTCAAATGGAATATATAAAGGTATATATGGTAAAAGGACTAAAAAATCATAAAGATATAATAAATATAATATATAACACATATATAAATATTTTCCATCATAATGTCCAATGTGGGACGTGGAAAAGGAAAAAACGAACAATCATCATTTAGTGGGGTGATAGTCTTCCATACACATGAAAAGTATATTTGTTACACATTAGATTGATGTGTGTGTAAGTTTTAGTAGAACCCTTAAAAAAAGTATATTTAAGATACTATTTTTGTTATTCATGGATGGAAATGATTTATTTAGGTGGAGGAGAAAGAAAATAAAATAAAAGAGTGTGGGGTAGTGTGTTACCTCTTAATTGTGCAACTCCTTTTGATATTCACCAAAGGGATTCCATTGAAGGATTTATAAACAAATTTAATATTAAAGTAATAATTGAGCTATATTGAGTAAATATTTGGGTAGATTTTTATCGATTCAAAGTGGCATGAGGGGTGTGAGGAAGGGGTAGAAATGGAGGCCTCTTTATAGTGGAGTGGGAGTGACAATTTTTTAAATTTTTGGAATGAGAATTCCAGCACGTTTCACTGAATAAATGTAATAAATAATGTAAAAAGTTAGAGAAAAGTTATTATAGGGTCCAAATATCGCCATATAATGGGTTTTACATGTTTCTATGCTATTTATGCTCTTAAGTTTGACGTATGTTCCTTAGTAAAGCATAATTTTAGATAAATCTATGTGATTAATTTTAATTAATTTCACTAATATTTTTGGAAAAAATCTATATTAAACATAATATAAATAATAAATTATGATGATTAAAAATATATATTCCATTTTTTAAAATTGAAATTACATAAGTGGAATAAATTAATTTAAATTTAATCCCTCAGTTGAGTTGAAAATATAGGGTTTTAGATTAAAAACATTCAAAATATTTCTATCTATTTATATCAAATTTGTTTGTTAAATGGGTTACAATTAACTAAATATGATTTATTAATAAAACTATAATCGAATTAAACATTTAAAACAATTTCAAATTCAATTTTAACTTATAAATGTATTATATTAAAATTTAATTTTGTGTTAAAAATCAATTCTTTCAACAATTCATTAAAAATTAAAACCACGTAAAGAAATACAAATAATTTACCCTAACCTAATTCACAAATTCCTATATCAAATATTATGTTTTTTTACATATTAAATCTATAAAAGTTCCAAAATTGGATTTAAAAATGGTTCTCTATTAAAAGGTTGTATAAATGCCTTAATAAAAAAAATATTGTTAATCATAAAATTGGGTTTGTTTTTATCTTATGTTTATCAAATATTTTGGATGAATACATAAAATATTCAATTTCACATATAAAATTATTATTAAATAGATATCACTCACTAATTGTACTTAATTTAACTTATTTGTATAAATTAGTTTTTTTGATATATTAATATTTTCTTTTTTATTCAATCCATTTTCATATTAATTTGTAATTAATTTCTAACTAATGAAGTCATCTTTTATTTGTGTATAACATATATTTTCAAAATTTCGTTAACCCTTTACATGAATACTAATTTAATAACTAATTTACATTATATAATATATCATTATTCAATAAAACTCTCTCTTTCATGTTATACCATCTATCAAGGAAATTCATTGTGGCATGTAATGCTTGTTATCCCAGGTGTTCGATTAAGCAAAATCTAAAATTTATTTTCTATTTAGTGCAAGATTAACATGGACTTCTATATAATTCATGCTAAACATAATGATTTCCTATAAAATAATATAATTTTAGTGTTGAATGAATTGAAAAATATAAAAAATATTAAATTAATTAGAACAAATATTTCACGAAATATTAGGGTGTTACATTCTACAACCATTAAATTAATGTTTTTCCTAAAAATTTATATAGGTTATCAAACATTTAATAATTTTAAGTTACTTTAATAAAAACCAAATTGAATAAATGAACATTATAACATGATTTAACAAATTAATTTAGATCCATAATTTTTACCCAGAGTAACACATAGTTAGGTTTCCATATAGTAGATCATAGGCGGGATGTGAAAACATGGACACAGAAGAGAAATATAAGCATCAAGTTTTAATAGAGAGTGATATAAAATAATTTTAGAATAATGTAAAAAATCACAAATCTATAATTCTATGATGACCTAAACAAAAATCTTATCTACCAGAAACAAATGTAGTAGGATAAAATTATTGGTTTCATTGTCCAATTTCGTAGCAATGAAGAATTTTCATGAAAATATATCCTTGCATTCTTTTAGAAAAACACCCCCTTTGTGGTTCCTTGATTCACATCACCTATTTATCTAAAAATGTATCTTATTTTATAAATTACTCAAACACTAATAGTTCATGATATCCATGACATTCCATACAACTTTACATCAGTAATCATCAACCCAATATAGTCTGAACATGCTATCTAATTTGCAACAATCCTCATATGGAGGGATAAAACTTTAATATTACTAAAATCATATAATGTTTAACATAAATTTTCCATAAATATTTATCCTCATAGAACATAAAAAATATTCAAATTGAGATCATTAAAAAATAGATTCACAAAATAAAATTAACATTGATCCCCTATATATCACAATTTACCACTTGGTTTCTAAATTCCTCACATGTGAATACCATCATCATAAATCCTCTTGAAATATGGTAATACACTGAATTACTAAAAATATTTTGGGAAAACATGTATTATTCTTTATTCCAGTGATTACAAGATACATTATTTAAATCCATGATTTTCAAAACATCATCTTTGATGACATTGACCAATTTTTCAATAATCAGATGTCAGGTAATCTGTAAAATTCCATTTACTTATTCTTGTCCAACATATCATTATCCAAACATCATTATATAAAAATTAGACACTAATTAAGGGTTTCATTCCATTAATAAAAATATCACTTTTCCATGAAATCTATTTTCTATGTCTTTTTCACCATTCAACATGCCCTTTTAAATACTTAATGAAAACTTACACTGAAAATACATATATATTTCATGATTCATATAACATAATCATAGAATATTAAAACCTAAATACTTCAATCACCTAGCCTTATTCATTAAATATTACATAGGATCCATCAATATATTCCTTAATACCTATTTCATATAATATAAAATATGAATCATGTCATAAGGATCCTAGAAATAAATATAATCATCATTATTATGTTTAATGTACAAAATATATAAGAACATCACATACCATTTACATGTCACTTGAGGTATCTCTATCTTTATAAGTATAACTAATAGAAATACAACCTTCATGATTCTCTTTATATGTTTCCCACTTTGGAATTAGATTTTCATAATGTACATACATCGAAAACATTCTATGTTAACCATGTTCTTTATAACTCTTCCCATTGAATAAAATAAGAAATAGTGTGAAAAACATTTATCAAAATGGGATACAGTATAATAAGAAAAATATACTTATATCATTAGAGTATTATGAATCATACTTCTATAATCAATAAATATGTAGGTTTATCCTTGGATATTCATAGACAACTTATATTTAAATACTTCATGATGGTTTGTGAAGAGTTTTGTGAATATGTGAGGAATATCCTCTTGAAATGTCAAACCATGGGTGAATGAAATATCGTTTTCATATACCAGATTACCTTATGTCGGGATTGATACATCTTGTCAGAGTTGTTGCCCCAAATTACATATATTTTGGATCCACATCAAATTATAGTATCTAGACATGGATTTATTTCTATGAAACCAATCACTTTGTCCTTTACAAAAATTCCAAGACATTTCTTATACTTTTATTTATCCTTGGACTAGTCCTTAGACAGTTCCTTAGATTTCTCACTATGGTTTTCTCATCCTAGTTTCCAATGGATAACTAAACCTTCACTCTGATACCAACTATAGTGAATCTTAATTTTCATGCATTAAAATAACCACACTTTTTTGAAATAATTAAAAAAGTATATGAATATAATCCCAATGACCATATTAGTGTAGTTGATTTGCATAATTGGAAGAAAAATACTCTTTCTCAATGAATGATCATAAATATTTCGCACAAATATCTACCCCATAATAATTCAAATTAAAATACTTTCTTTATAACCCAAGGAAAGAAAACTTAATAATGGGGTGATCTTAAATTCTCAGTAAGGGAAAATAAAGGAATTGTGTATGCATATCATGAACATAAGGGTATATAAACATGATCATGATTATTAATAGATCATGCCTTGTATATCAAACATCAAAACATGAATCATATAATAATGATTTTTAGTTCATAAAAAATAAATCATATAGAAATCAAGATAATAATCCATAAATTCATAACAAAGGAATAAGATATTTAATGATTTCATACACATCGATGTATTACATAGTGAACATGTATAAGTATAAGAAAGTTCAAACATTATGTTAAAGACATGAAATCAAGCCCTCTAATAGACTTCTATACCTACAACCAAGTCCACACATACTGTTATGAACGTGTAATTAGGTTCACTCCTAACATTGTGAACATTCAATCAGGCTCCCTCAAAACATTGTGAACATATAATAAGGTTTACTCATATCATTTTGAATATGTAATAAGGTTTATGAATAAACTTAATGAAATGAAACCAGCTCCATGAAAATAATTTTGAAGATATAATAAGGTTCAAACATAACATTTTAGTCATGGGACATCCATCATTACCCAATTCATTGGAGGGGGATATAAGTCCCACCCAAGTCATTATGCAATCATATAAACATGTTCCACAAGAAAATAAAATTTTATTCATATCATGACATAAAAAAATTGGTTTTATAAACATCCTATTATAACCCTTGACATTAAATGGGTATCATTAACATTTCACACATCAGAACCCATGGAATATAAATGTGTTTCATAATCCATTCATCAATGAATAGCCTTTGAAAAAAAGCTGTTCTAAAATAATATAACCCATGGAATAAAAATGGGTTAATAATAAACATTCAACAAAAATATAAACCATTAAATAAAGGATATCGATGGAACATTTGGATAATTTCCTAAAATGGAATATGTAAAATCATCAGATGTCAGGTTAGATGATAAATAACTTGGAAAGATATTTGGAATACATTTCTTGAGAAAAAATATGTTTTCTTCTTTCATAAAGGATCTTTAAAACACAAAAACCATTTGAAAACAATTTTCATGAAAAAAACATGAAATATTATAAAGGATTCTTTGAAAAACATTCAAAAACATTTTTATTTGAAAAAATATAAAATGAGATTGAAAACATTTTGTGAATTATTTCTTTTAATATAGTTTTCAATATTATAAATAACTGTTGAAAATCATTTAAAATCCATTTCCATTGAAAACATATAAGAGAATAATGAAAAAAGTTTTGAAAATTGTTTTCCTTGGAAAATTATAAAATAATTTTGGAAACCTTTTAAAAATATTTTTCCTTGAAAACATTTAAAATAATAATAAAAATTTAGAAAAACAATTTTCTTTCAAAATACTCTAAAAACATATAAATAAATCTTGAAAATATTTTGAAAAATATTTTTTTTAATACATTTAAAACTAATAATGAAATATTTAAAAAAATTAGAACAATTTATTTTAAAATACTTTTAAAATATATAAATATTTCATGAAAATTTATTGAATCCCTATTTGGAAAACATGGTTTTTAAATAATGTAGATTTAAGACTCAAGGTAGAGGTATAGTTAAACATTATTAAAAACACGTTATTCACTATCTTATGTAACAATGATTGGTAAATTGGTAACAATAAATAAATATATCATGAATAACTAGAAGATAAGAAAAAATAATGAGATCTATAAATATATGTATCATAATATTTAATCATACGATGCATAATTATAAACAATGTCAAAATTCGATGATATTGTTTCAATAAACTCTTATCACATGAAAACATTGATCCATACTCCACGCATAAAAAAATGAAATTACATGAAGCATAATTTATATCTAAAATAATGATATTCCTGATATAACTTTTTAGGTAGAAGTATATATACTGTGAGAGTGAATGCAGGTGCATAAGAAAACATGTGTCTCAATGAAATAAAATTAAGGCAAAACTATCATACTATTTTTTTTAAATTTGAAACAATAACCCCATTAAAAAAATATCATTGAGTTGATATGTAAATACCCATAAATTTAATAATAATAATCATATAATACCTTTATGGGTATTATATAAACTATGTAAATGAAAATAGTGCTGAACATGGCATGTATCTCACAGATATGAAAAGTGAGATGAAATTCTCTTACCCTGTCTCTTGACTCACATCATACTCAAAAAAAATATACTATAGAATAAATATAAATATAATATACATATTTTATAGAAACATATTATTATATATAATACCATATATGGTTTTATTGTGACTTTATATTTCCTTGTTAATAATTTTATGTTAAGATTACACTTTGGGTAATATTCGCATTGTTTTTTCCAATGAGTCTTAATTTGTTAAATCTTTGGATATTATAATTATATAATTATTTCAAGAATATAAAACATGATATAAAAATAATTTATATTCAGAATATATTTATTATAAAAATCTATAGAATATAGAATTATGGAATGTAATTCACTATTAAAAGAGATGGTAGTTCTACACACGTATGAACATTGTTTCTGTTTAATAGTCATATTGAAAGAAAGAAGGTAAATGGAATATATATATATATATGTATTTATATATATAATAATAATTGTATCATGATTATATAATATATATCATATATTTTAATAAAACTTATCTTTATTACATTACATGTAGTGTGGGAACGAATCACAACGCTTTGAAGGGGCAGTAGTTCACACTTCCTGAAACAAAATCATCGTATTTACACTGAATAGAAAGTATAAATTTATGTTTTGTAAAAGGAATAAAAAATATTAAATACATTATAAATAAAAAAAATAATATTTTTAAATAATTTATCCATCATTATTTCATCTATGACGTGTAGTAAAAAAATGAACAATCATCGTCTAGTGAGGCGGTAGTTCATCATACACACAAACAATACCATCGTTACATATTAGATGGAGGTGTCTATAAGTTCATACAAAAACATATAATAATAACATCTTATTAAATTTAAGATTTTTTTATACAATCATGGAATTAGTTGAATTGGGTTTGTGGAGAATGAAAGAAAAAAAGGAGCATGAGTGAGGGTGTAATCTCTTAATTGAGTAACTCTTTTTGGTTTTCACCAAAGGGATTCCTTGTAAGGATTTATGATAAAAGTTAGTCTTCAAAGAAGAAGTTATGAATTTTTTGGAGATATTTTATCATATATTTTTTCTAGAAAAATTGGATTTATAGGTGTAAGGATTTGGGAGGGGGATTTTTATATTAGAGGATGGGTACCCTTGTAAATTTTTGCGAAAGGGAATTCCACCAACATTTTTCCATGGAAGATGGATCCAATAACACTCATAAAATGTCAAATGAGATTATAGGGTATATATATGTCTATAAAATTGATTTTTTACAATTTTATAATTCAATTATGCCCTTAAGATTATGGTTTAGTCCTTAGTTAAGCCTAATTTTACCTTAGTTGATTTAACTAAATTTAGTTACATTTTCAAATTTTTTGAAAAAAGCTAAGATGACCTTATTAGATATTATAAATTATTATAATTAAAAATATGGAATCCATTTTTCATATTACAATCATAGAAGTGGTATAAATTATTTTAAATTTAATCCTACAATTGGGTCGACAATTTGGGGTTTTATTATAAAAACATTGAAATGATTTCTATGTTTTTTAATCCAATATTAATGAGAAATTATTTAAAATGAAATAAATTGGATTATTTGATAAAACATTTATCTAAATTAACTTTTAAACCAATTTTAAATCTAACATTGCCTTATAAATAAAATATATGAAAAAGATATTTTGAAACTAAAATTCTGTATTTTTTAGTATTCACTAGAAAATGAAATCTCATTAAAAAATACCAAAAATTTTACCTAACCTAGTTATTATGTTTTTATTTCAAATATGAAGTTTATTTTGACATATAAAATATATAAGAGTTCCAAAAATTAGATTTAAAATTGGTTCCTTGTTAAAACATGTTATAAATGCATTAATAAATATATAGGTTTTTAATCATAAAATTGGTCTTCTTCTTGTCTTATGTTTATATAATATATTAGAAGAATATAAATAATGTTATATTGAATATATAAATTATATATTACATTAATATCACTCGCTTATTTTCTTCAATTTAATATATTAGTGTAAAATAGTTTTGAGGATATAATAAAAAAAATTTACATTTAATAAATGTTCATACTAATTTCTAATTAATTTGTTGTCAATGGATAAATTTTATATTTGTGTATACCATATATTTTTTTATTATAGTTATCCCTTTCAAAAAATACTAAATTGAAAGCTAGGTTATAATAAGTAATATAACATTAATCAGTAAAACTCGCTCTATCATGTTACAGAATGAATCTGGGAAAATCATTGTTCTTTTTAACACACGTTATCCGCAGTGCTTTGTGTAGAGAAAGCTAAAATTTAGGTTTTGTTTATTTCATAATTACCTTTATTTCCCATATAACTCAACACAAACATAATGCATTAATATAAAATAATCAAATTTTAGTGTTGCATGAAATATTAAATATCTAATAGATCAGAATAATTCAAAAAATATATTTCACAAAATATCATGGTGTTATAGATATAGCTCCACTGCCTCTATGAAAATTTTCCCTTTCCATATTTCACTCTTCATATATCAAAATCAAACACACAATATCATTTTATCACCTCATTACACAAGTTGATTTTCCAATGCTCCCTTCATCGCAAGATAAAAGTCATTGTTGCCCATATATATGCACCATGGATCATGTATCAGTGCTCATTGCCAACTTGGAAGACCTTTTAATCATTACATATGAGTTATTTTTTACTTTTTTTTGTTGGAAATATTTTTCATCTCTCATATATTCTCCTTATACTCATTCAAATAAAATTTTATGTTGAAACCCTCTTTATCCCTAATGCCTCAAAACTAGAAGGGCACAAAATTAATTGGAAAAATATATATATATTGAAAAGGAAACCCTATGAGATACATAGGATGAAAAAATAAATATAACCCTTCATCAATTCAGAGAATGATATCTCATCCAACAAACTCAGTTAGAAAGAAAACTGGTTGGTATCACACAAACCTTCATCCTCTACAAAAAATATGACATCCTTTTTTTCATCTCTGGTGGAAACCTGAAATCTCCCCCTATAAAAGAAATCCAAATTTATAATTCCCCATATTAATTATTTCTACACAGACCTAATATACCAGACTATAAAAAACACTTAGATCCCACATAACTATCATTACCCTATAATTTGGACCACCTATAGGAATTAATTCTTCAATCTTCTCATGATCCTCTAAGAAGTCTTAAATTCTCAAAACATCACCCTGACCTTTTATTTTGATTATTTCTTCACTAGTTTCCTCATATAATGAAATATAATTATTGTTAAAACCTAAAACACCTGACTGAGAAGGCTTAAGATTTCAAACCTTATTCATCAAAGTCGATGGTCTTCAACTCATGTGTGATGATCGACTGTTCCTCAAATCTAATGATGTTCTCATTAAAACTAGATTCTTACATCACCATACTCTATTAAATCCATCTTGTAAAGTATGTAATCTATTTTGTCTAATGAATATACAACCGATCCTCTAAAAAATTTCCATATTCCACTACCAAATAAAATTCTGAATCCATCAGTATCAAGAGGAAAATTGACAATGATTTATGATGTATAACTAGAACATGTTACACATCCTTCTGTGTAAGTGTTCAACATAAATTCATAGTGATAAAAATATCATCAACACCAAAGAAATCAGAAAAATTCACTATTTACTATATTAAATATAATGTAGTATTCTTCTTATTATTATGAAAATAATTCAATCTTTAGTGAAATATTGTACGACACTACTAAATCAGACAACCATTTTCTATACATATCTGACCTATGAAAATCAACTCTAGTAGAATGTAAATCACCCTCATATTGTAAAATACATATGTAGATATCATTAGAATTGATATATTGAACCTTATTTTCCTCATGTTTTTTAAATCAAAATATTTTCTTTTCACATTTCCATCCCTATCACAAAAGATGAAATTGACCTTTATTCTTATCTTCAACTGACATATCTAATTAACAAATCTATATACCATATCAATAATACCAATATTAAAAAAAGATTCACCATCATTGGTCTTCCAATGAGTCTCATTTTTCAACATTGATGAAATCACATCCTTCAACATCAGTGTATCTTTCTCAAATAGTAATGTAATAATGTGATTATCAAATGAATCAAGAAATTAACCCAAATTATGAAATTAATTTTCTTATTATTCCACTAAAATAGGTTTCAATGTTACCTTAATCAATGTTCTTTACTTCTACCGAAGAAATCACTATCAGACATTTTTTGAACCCATCTCGATGATTATATAAATCTCCATTCTCATTCATTAAAAAAATGATACTACCATATTTTAGATTTAATTTATTTGTGAAGGATTTAAATATACACACTTTTCAAGATTTACCCATATATATTCTATATTTGTGACATTAATCACCTTTATATAGTATTATTATCCAAATACCTATGAATTATGGTTTTCACCAACTCTCTCGTATCAGTCCAATCACCAACACTCATTGTCCTTTCCTTCCCATATTTTTTTATTCAACACATTTATTGTATTCAAACAATCTAGAATATTTTTAACAATTTTATTCCAAATTTTAAAATAATTATTCCATTAAATATTTCAATTTGGGTAAATTCCCATGGCATTAATAATCCATATTGAATTAGTAAGAAAATAAATAACTTCCTTTGATACCAGTTGTTGGTTCATAAGAATATCGAATCCTGAATAAAACATAGTTGTGACAACCTTAATTGTGAGAATCAACAATGTAAATGAATCAAAAAATAGAATAGAATAAAATATGTAGGGACACATATTTTATCATGGGAAAACCTGCTAATGTGGAGGAGTAAAAAACCATTTGGAATGTCAAAATAATTCAACTAATAATTAGATAGTACACAAAAATTAAATAAAATCATGAAACATTAATTGAAGATATAGCATAGAAATCCTGTGTGAAAATTTAAACAATGATACACCTCCTCCGCCTCTCTGAAAAATTTCTAATATAAGATATCACCATTTGGAGATCAAAACAAAACTTAAAACATCATTAAAACACCTCATTTAAGAACTATATTTTTATATACTTCATACTTCCCACACATAAATTCATTTCTACCCATATATGTTCATCTTTGATCATGTAATGATGGATACTATCTACTTGGAAAACATCTTGATCATCTCATTTGAATCACTTCCTCATTCCTTTTGAAGTCTATTGCGTGTAGTAGTCATATCTCTCCCTTTATCTTGTTTGAATAAAAATATATGAATATTCCACCCATATCTCATGTGACTCAAATATAAAAGGCCAAAAAATGAATTAAAAAACAATATCTTCCAAAAATAAAACCCCAAAATATATGGGTTTGGATACAATCACATCCAACCTCTCCCAAATTTTTCAAAGAAAACACCCACTGACATTGTATTCTAACACCAAATACACACATATATGTAATTTTATAATATACTTTTGAAAATATAATGTTAACCAAATCCTAAAACCCAATCCCAAAAGTCACTTTGACATGCTTACCCAAGGGTTCCACCTCCAATCATAGCCTCAGACCATGAAATTGTAGATATTATCTACTACTCCAATGAGAAACAAATGAACTCACCTCACTCCTACGCCTGACCATGGTTACCAACTAGAAACATAATCCAAATTTTTTTTCTAACCATAATGACCCTTCTATTTAGGAATTACTCCTAGAAGATCATCCACTTCTTGACCACCCTATCCATATAATGAACCAATAATAGAATAATTATCTCAAATGAAGGATGGTATAAATCCACAAAACTCTCTCTTGAATAGTTCCCAAGGCACTGAAACACTTTATAATCTCACATTATACATCACTATAGAAGCATTTTATTAAGCCTTATGCTCCATCCTATACCACAATAGGAGGTCTCAAAACCTAGGTTATGCACTACTACACAACTAGAACAATGATATATCACTTACCACCCATGTAATGGATAAGAACCCATATATAACCATCTCAATGATTGTAAAATTGACCTTCCCATAATCAATTGAAAACCAATGTCTTCCAAAAATTACCTTTTTCTTATATCACTACTAAACAAGATATTTCAACTCAAGCCACATCCAATAGCCCATAATAACACCTATAACTCACATGTCCCTACCAAGAACAACACCCCACTAACCAAGAATCTTGAAGGTCCAAAACACTACCAAACAATACATCCATCCAACAGCCCGGAGGTCTTCAAATTTTATTATTTAAAGCAAAAATCTTTTTTAGGGAAGAAGGCGAGAAACAAAAACATATATCATCTAAAGGAAATAAATCACTACCCAATGGTATAGCAGAAATAAACAATCTGACAACATAGAGCTACACGTCCCCAAAAACTGAACATGAAAAAGATCTCCACTTGGGCAAGGCTGAACAACAAGAAATTGTCATGTGTCAAAGACTATGACTGATACGATGAGAAAAACCATACCCTATCAAGAATCCTAATCCATAAATATCTACAATGATGAATAGCTAGCTCTGGAACCCCCTCTAGGTCTTGATCCACATGGTTGAGCCTAGATGCTTCACCAAACTAGTTTCCCTCAAAAACCCTCTCACCATTCTGAGAGCAAAAAACCAAATATCCTTAAAAAATCAGTCATACTAGACCAACCCCGATGACCTCTGAAAACTGCTGCCACTACAACCCCAGAAGCTCGGAAGATAATACAAAGAACATGAGTTCAAGACATCGTCATATAAGACTGTATGGCCCAACCCCATACTGAGGGACCACCACTAATAAAGGAATCTGGGCCTTCGTAAAACAAAAAATGCCACATTGGGTATGGACCTGCTATGATCTGAGCCGTAGATGCACCCTCACTAGGTTCTGGCCAAGCCTCATGGTGAAAATAAAGAGAAGGAACATTATATACAATAGTTTCAAAAAAACCATATCCATCCAGAATAAATAATTCACAACATCTCCAATCGAAACGCCTATAAAAATTCATAGAATATAAAATTGGAAAACCTCTTCTCTTTATAGCACTATAGATATGGCATTGAACTGCACCAAATAATTTTTGGAAGGAAACCCTCTCATCAGACGAGCCGAAAAACACATACCGACAGATCGGGTCCACCCTCATGCCTCAATGCCATCGCACAAAAAAGACCACATTGGGCCGAACTCTAAGTCTCCTATCAGTATCGATGACACCGACCCATGATATGTGTGTACTGCACCGATCCGACTATCATATCTCCACCGAGATGTGACGTCACTGAAAAGGCATCAACGCCTACACCGAGTCAAACCGACACTGATCCGACCATAGAAGATCCACTAAGATGTGACGTTTCTGCACAAGTATCATTTCCCATGCTAAGTCGAATCCACAACCACCATGAGTAGATCCTAGCCTGAATGGTGAAGGATGAAAGATCCAAGAGAAACCCTAGTTTCTTGAGAGAGAGGACGACCACGCTGCTTCGAGGAAAAAAATTCACATTTTTCTAACATATTCACCCTATCTACCACACAATACATCAAAATAAAACATAACCCATATAAGTTTCCATCCATAACTATGAAAATCTGACCCAAAACTCCCTACAACTTCTGATCACATCCCATCCAGTAGGTTTTTCATTGAACCATACATTCTGAACAACACCTATTAGGCCAAGCCCAATAAAATAATCATACCCGTCATTCCATTATCCACATCAAACATAGGTAAGAATCCTCTAAAGGGTCCCATATGCACATCATATAAAAATCCAATTTAAAGTGAAAAATAGAACTCAAAAAATTCAAGTCTTGATATTCCAAACCATTTCCGTCTTTTTTGAAATCCCATTTGAAACCACATTATTGATTAAATTTTCATAAATATTTAAAACTATTTTTAAACTATTCAAATCAAAATACATTTTCCATTTAAATTATCAAGAGAAAAATAAACCATTTTTCCCATATAAAACCATTCCATAAAAATATATATTTTACCTAAGTCATGGGCTAATGGTATAACATACTTTTAAAACCCAATTTCTATTTTAAACACACCCTAAAATACATATATAAAAACTTGGCATTCAAAACCCCATTTCGAAACCAAGATCCCAGGAAATCAATTTAAAATATCTTATTCCAAGTAAATTTATTTTTTTAGGAACATTTTGAAAACACAGGTAGCATAATTTACACCAAGGGAATGAGAACAAACACAATAGTACCCACCCACAATAGTTCCCATCTTACAACATAACGCTCAGTCACATGTCATCCATAATTTCACATTATTCACCACCATTCCAAAAAAAAATATTAAATACTTTGGATAAATTAATTGAATTTCACTTTGAATATATTTTGGAAAATGATGAATTTATATATTTATTTATATATATTCATTTAATTATTTCAATCCTCAATCAATAACAAGAAACCAAGTGTGTCAATTGTGAACCAAAATGCCTATAAATGTTGTATGAAGTCACCCACTCATTCCAATCATGATAATAATAAAATCACCATAAATATTAGATATAAAATTGATCAAGGACAAAAGTCATTTGTAACACTTGAGGTGAAATATTTAAACATTAGTAGATATTATAATAACATCAATCCCATTTATGACTAGTTTTTCATTCTTGCATAAATGGGTTAGCTACTGCCAAGAAAGAGTTCCTTACTAAGTACCAAAAATGTTTTATCAACTGTATACCTTAACCCAATAGTCAAAAAAACTACTTATACAATTTTGAAACTCCCTTACCCAAATCACATAGTCTAGGATAAGGTATAAAATTACCTCACATGAACCTCCCCATATGTAAGAGAGCCCCTAAAAATTATGAGTTCTAAAGAGGGGATGTGGGAAAACAATCCCCAGTGTAACAGTTTTCTAAATTAGATTACAGAAAAAAAAACAATCTGAGTAAAAAATAGAAAAACAATTTGGAAAAGTAATAACATAATATCATGATATAAAAAATGTTAAACATGTCATACAATATCTAGAGAAAACCTGAAACTATGACAGGTCAGCAAAAATTAAAAAAGGTAATTAAAAATAGTAAAATTCATCTCCACATAGATCATGGAATCTATCCTAACATCACCTAGACAAACCATCTCCTCTTTCATGACTTCCCTCTATAGGGTCACATCCATTATTTTAATTAATATCAATAAACAATACACTTGTATCAAGATTACCATATAGTGTGTGAGTAGAAAACCAATGAGAATCCATCAATTCATCCTTATAGTAAATCAAATTGGTTGTATAAATGTTACTATAATGATAGAAAGTAAATTCTTTCGTAAACATGAAACCTTCCAGGTTTCTGGTGCTAAATAAAATTATATTTACCCAAATTCTACTAGGTTTGGCTCAATTATAGAAGGAAAAATATTTCAAAACACATGGTCACGTGTATCCCATGGTCTATTCCTACTCACAATCCATTGCCTCATCAGGTACCCTAAACCATTTCTGATGATTCTGAGGAGGTAAATCATGCACATCAGCCCATCCCCATGGGTTTTTTTGTGGATATACAATCACACAGAGCCATATATAGGGTTTCTGGGAGGGCTAACCTCACATAGGCCCATTCTTAGGGTTCATGGGATAATAAAAATAAACATTAAACAATCCTAAGGGTTCTTAAAAGGAAAAAAAATATAAACTCTCCCATCCCCAATTGATCATGGTAGGCCACACACCTAAACAAAACTATATGTCAACAATTAAAAGTATGGGGAATGTCTCTTCATATCCATGACCCAACATCTCAGTCATGAAGGCCAAAATCACTACTATACAGTACTTCCTCACTTATAATCATTTTAAAATCATTTTTAAAGAAATATAATACATCACCCACAACCCTACAGGACATACCCACGTCACACTAGCTCAACCTAAGCCCAAAATAAACATTCCAAGAATGTTTATATAAGACGACATCCCATCATATAAACCCTGGTAGAAAACTACCACTCACCATTTCAAGACCCAAGTCTGAGAGATGTAACCACTTGAAGACAAAAACCATCTAACCCAGCCACCCATGCCTCAACTGATCCCAAATGGATAATTCCACGATAAAACACATATGTAATAACCTTATAAACATTCCAAACATGAGATTTTTTTCTCCGATTCGATGGAAAATAGAATTTACTCCCCTTATAAGTAAACTAATATACCTATACCAACCTCAAATACTCATACAAACATTAAAAAAGTGGTCTCATTGGTCTACACACACGTATATGCAAGACAAATTAAATAATTTTTTAAAAGTGTCGTAAAATTGAAAAAACATACTGCGTTGAGCATAATAGATTCTAATTGAATAGAATCACTAAATTAATCGATCAAGACATGCCAATATCATGATGGAATCCATAAATTTATTGTATTTGGGTTCCAAAAAGAAGAAATTATGAGAAATATAAGTTTAATGAAAATATTGGGTTATAATCACTCATAGGAATGAACCACAGTGAACAACACTTTAAATGCATTAGAAGTGATTTAAATTGAACCATAATGACAACAAAGGGATCCCCCTATGTCACTTGGTTAGAGATTTGTTGGGGGAGAAGAGAGGATGGGCAATAGGGGGTCACTAGGTGAAGATGTAGGGTTTCACCAAATTAAAATCTCCTAGCATCCCAATCTTTGATTGGGTAGCTCACTAGGTAGAAGGTGATTCTAGATGGCATACCAGGATACTACACAACACATTGGCCAGTTAATGGATACTATAGTAGTTAGACTATCTGATTCTTCATAGATTGGTTATCTTGAAACATTAGTTCACCACCTTGTCCATGATCCCTTTACAAAAACTAGTCTTTTGTATGTACAACGGATTAGACCCCTCTAATGGTCCCTCATACTCAAACTAGACCATCCTCCAATTGAAAATTTCAATTCCCTCTATAATTTTCCAACACATAAAACCTCAGGTCATTAGAAACTATCCCTATAATGAAATATTTTCATTGATAAGATCCTCATGTGGTCTACTATGAATAACCCATCCTCTTGGGTCAACATCCAACTCCCATGTTATGCTCTCTTCCCAGATATTTCCATATAATCAAGCATTCTAATAGAAGGTACTACCTTTCCTCATATCCATTTCTTCATTTCAATTCCACATCATGTGTTGGAAACTCCTCTTAAACCCTACCTACTAAAAAGTCAGCATCTCACGAACAATCCCATGAATGGGTCTTTCTTTCACCCATGATCCATAATGACTTTACTGTCTCTCCGTATCGATCCCACCCAATAGTCCAAGTCTTGCTTCATTGGTCAGTACTACTAATTCACACACTTACTCTAAAGATGATACCCCCACATGGACATCTCTATATTATTAGAAAAAATTCATCCATTTACACACATGAACCATCCAAACTAGTCACTTTACAAGAGTTATTTTTACCTACACAAAACTCAACATGCAACAAGAATCCCTATCCCTGTCAAACTAAGAGCATAGATCACCACGATGCCAGTCAAACACAATCACCCAATTACATTACTAATGTTTCATGATAAGGCCCCATCCATAAATCCCAACATATTCTGTTAAAGTCCCATACCCTTTAATACAATAATTCCAAGATAACCAACCCACCATGGCTTCCTCAAAATACGCCAACAATCAAACTCAAAGGCCACCTCTCATGATCGAGTTCCCGCACATATGATTTCCTAAAAACCTCTATTTCATCTCCAAATTCAAAACATACTACTTCTTAAAAACTCCAAATTCCAATCCTAGAAAAACCTATTTCCTTACAAAAAATACGATTTCAATCACAACATAGTGTTAACTATGTCTAAAGAGACATCTATGATGTCTTCTCCATCATACCAAATCCATTTATTTGAAAAAATTCTAGTCAATATTACTCTAGAAGGCTTTCTTCAAGGTGATCAGCCTCACCAACCAATATTCTATCACCTCAAATCCATGATTCATTAACACCTGAGCATAATTAAACTGATCAACACCAACATCAGAGTCTAAACACAACCCTCATCAATACTCCATTATCATATCATCAACATATCCATTTATCCACCATCCTATCATAAAAAGCACAAATGTGTATCCTTTCCAAAACACTATCATATCATAATTATACAACAATCAATGTGAACTAACAAAAAATAGGTTTTAAAACATTTTATACCATTTATATCTGGATTTTTCACCAAGGCACTAACCATCATAGCCTCTTCTAACTTTTCCCAAATCTCGTAAATAAACTTCCAATGCCATTGTATGTCAATTCCAACTACTGAACCAAATGTCATTTTCTTGTAAAACTTATGGGAACCCAAGTAATCTAAAACCCTATAACCCAATCCCCAAAATATCTATAACATGATCCTTGAAGCATTTAACCCCTTATTAATGTCGCATACCATCACTTCTGTCATCGTCTCTATTTATCCAAGGAGAAACAAACAACATTGCCTCACTCTAGGTACTGACCCTGGTTCCCAACTATAACCATAATTAAAACTTCATATCATACCACACCAACGCATTTTTTAATCATTTATCCTAGTATCCCTTCCATTGCAAGGGCACATTGTCCATGTTTTTAACTACTATAAACAAAAGCATGTAAACTAATGTCCAGTCAAAAGCACATAAACTTGCTCTAATGATATTCCCAAGGCACTAAAATACATACTGATTTCATGCTCCAAAAAATGAATCACCACCTGACAATTCAAGATGACCAGTCCCATTCCAATCAAGAACCACTATTGAAGGTCTCACAACCAAGGTTTCACACTAATATGCAACAAGTGTCCTAACATCCCACAAAATTAACACCCATATCAATGGGAAAACCCCCCATTTACCTCTAACAAGGTCTAAAAAATTGATATTTTTATAACTAATACATTGATAATGGAATCAGAAAACAATCATTTCCATAAGTCACTAAAATAATTTCTCTCTCACCTTGAGATGCATCTGAAAACACAAAATAAACTCATCAATCTCAAGGATCACAACCCAAAAGAGCACCCCAAAATTCCAAAATCTATATGGTTCACACTAATGGGACACAAAACGTCACAATTAATATTTATTCTTCCAACAGTCCATTTTTTACCAAGCATATTAGGCCCAAACCATCCTACAAGTTCGGATCACATCCCTTTTGGGATGAAATTCATCGAACTATAAAGAAATGAATATCACCACTCATGCTAATAACAGAAAGAAAATATTCTACATATGCCATGACCCAATCAAAAAAATGTAAGAGGATTGCAAATGGTATCACACATGAATCATAAAAACCCATGTTAAGGTTCCAAATGGGCCAAAGAATATGGTCTTGATGAGCCAAACCCCTTTCATCGCTTTTGAAAGAAAATTTCAAACCACATTTTGAACAAAATATTTAAAATAATTTAAACCCATTTAAAAAGTATTCATATTGAAATATCTATTTCCATTTGATTCCACTTGATAAAACAACCATTTTTACCACTTCAAACCATATCATAAAAACTATATTTTTACACAAGTCATGGATCAATGGGCCAAAAACCATTAAAAACCCAATTTCCATTACAAAAACACCTTTAAAAGTTTATATATCCACTTGGAAGTAAAAAAACATTTTTTAATTAATATAACTTGAATTAAATATCAAAACTCTTATTCTATGTGAATTTCAAATTTAGAAAGACATTTTGAAAACTCAAACATTTCACACCATTCCATGGAAAAGAATACAAGCACAGTAGTATCTGAATTCCCACACAAGGCTTAAGTCTTTGTTGTCTATACTTCTATGTTATATTTAGCCATTCACAACAAAATAAATCATTTTCATTCTAATTTAAATAAATGTCACCAAGAATTTATTTGCGAAAATGGTGAGTATATTTTTATTAATATTTAATAAATTTGATACAATATCAATCACAAGAAACCATGTTAATGTCATATAAACCTACATTCTTATCCATGATGTATAACAAACCAACTCTTATCAACCATTCTAGGTGTTAAATCCCCATAAATCGTAAACATAAAATTCATAAAGACCAAAAAAATTGAATCACTTAAAGTGAAATCCATAAACAAGAATAGTAATCACCAGGAACATCAATCCAATCCCTAGAAACATATTAATTGCATCGTACATGGGTTGAATAATCCTAGTAAAGTGTTCCTTACAATGTCTATAAAGATTCTTATATCTTATATACATTTCTCAAATAGTCAGAAAAAAATCATTTAATACCATTTTGTGACACCCTAACCAAAATCACCTGGTTTGGGGTGACATGGGACATAACATTTTTCATGCATATCAATATATAAGAGGCCACCAACAAGAGGTGAGATCCTAATAATGATCATGAGTACACCATTACATTTCTTACAAGTTCATAAATTGAAGTACTCAATCATAGAAATCATAAAATGTGTAATAAATTGAAATAAAATTTGCAGTCAATAATAACATCAAGTCTTTTTATAACAGTTGGAATAAAAGTCATACAACCACCAGAGAATACACCCACATGTATAAGGACTATAAAAAATAAACAAGGATCGAAATTAAATAATAAGAGACATCTCCCCTAGGATCATAGATTTTATCATGGAATCACATTAACCAACCTACTGCTTCGAAATGACATACCTCAATAAGGTCTCAGGCCTCATTGGAATACTTGATCCACAAAGGATTTATTCCCACCCAGATTCCCTTGTAGGGTGTGAGTATAAACCTAGTAGGACACCACCAATGTTTCCCTATCATAAATTAAATAGTTCATATAACATGTATCCACTGTTGAAAAATAAATTCATAAGTAAACATAAAACCTATCAGGTTTTTAGGTGATTACCATGCCTCCATGAACCCTAATTCTACCTATTTCAACCCATTTCTAGAAAGAATGGTCTATCATAATCCATTATCACAAGTAACCCATGACCCATTCCTGATCATAGGTCATGAAATAATTGAGTACTACAACCAATTTATGAAGATCATTGGGAAGCCCATCATGCACACAAGCACCTCCCTAGAGGTTATAGGGTGGCCAAAAAATCACATGGTTATATACCATGGGTTCTTTGGAGGTTGATCATCACACCATCCCATCCCATGCATAATCTTGTGGGAAAAAAATACACACAAGACTATATTGAGGGTTATTGGGAGGAAAAACATACACACTATCCCATATCAAAGGAAATTGGGAGGAATAACATACAAACATTCCTATCTCAACAAGATCAAGGAAGGCCAAAAGTGTAAAAAAACATAAACATAAAAAAAGAGAAGCAAGGGGAAACATCCCATAATACTATGGCACAACATCTCACCCATGATGGCCAACATCACTAATGGACTGAACCACATCATTCATGTTAATACTTACACCACATATCAAGAAAAAAAACATCACCCATGCCTCAGTTTCATATAACCAAGTCAAAGTAGCTCATCCTGATCTCAAATGACACTTTCCAAGACTGTTTACCTATGGGGGAATCCCAAAAAATAAACCTAGGTACAAACCCACTATTTATCTATTAAATATATACATCCAAGGGAATTCATGACCCTAACCCCTATGTCGTATCACCCCACAACCATAGACTCAACCAAGATTAAATGGCATATTACAAGCCCCAAAATCTATGATTACATCCCTCTGCACATTACCTCAAAAAAGATAATATTCTCTAATTCTAAAGAACACAGAATCACACTCCCCCTCTAATGATCCCACCACATCGACACAGTCCACAAAGTATAATAATAACACCAAAACAACGGTCTCATGGGGTTATTGATGCACACACATGCAACACAAGGTATCTAATTTAATATAAGTGTCATAAGATGGTAATTAATTTAACCTCTAGTATGATGGATCTCTATAGCCACAAATCACCTCTTAAATCGAGTAAAAGACATCGGTTCCGTGATTTTTTCCTAAAATTCATCGGATTATGGTTCCAAAAATATGGATTGATAACTTATAGGAGTTTGAGGAAAAGAATTTGTTAGAATCACACATCAGAATCAGCACTACTATAGATTTTCCCTTTAACAACACATAAAAGGAATATTAATTGCATTGAAAAAGCATTGTTTTCCTCAAAAACATAGAAGGGGTCCCCTTTAGTAGTGATAAAAAATCCAAGATAAATGGGGACCTTTATCGGTGCGAAAAAATCATTGATAAAGGTCCAACCTGTGGTAGTGTGTTGTTTGAATAACGTCACACTATAGAAAATACATGTAACTTTTATGAAAATATATAATTGAATTGAAATTAATTTTACATCCCAAATATTAAAAAAACACTACTATATACATTTAAATCAATTTTTTATAATTTAATTTACAATTAATATCCACGCACATTTAAAACCATTAATCTTTCATCGTCTTTGTCCCCCCACAATCCCCTCTCAAAAATGTCTGACCATGTTATCAGTTTCTGAAAAAATCACCCTAACCTAATATAAAGAATCAACCTATATTAAAAAACATATATTAATTTTATAAATACTATAAAAATTTTACATTAATATGAAATAATACATGAATAAATGAAAATTTTAAATTAAATGACACACATGGAGTTATTTCAGTCACACCATGAATTGTATTGTGGTCAGGTTGATTCCTACAGATCAAAAATGATTTATGGATTGTTTTCCAAAATTATCAAAAAAATCTGAATGTGATTACCCAATTTTTTATGTTTCCTTTTTCCTTTCAATGATATTAATGTAATATTTAAAGAAAAAGACACACATTGAGTTATACTGGTCACAATTTTCATCATATAGAGATTTGGTTAATTCTTACACATCACAAATTAATTTTATATCATTTTCCTAAAGTATCAAAATAATATGAATGTGTCTTCTTATTTTTTAGTATTTCACTGGTATTCTTTACTAGAATTTCATTTAAAACTGGAAACACACATTTTGAGTCATATCGGTAACATCATGTGTTTTTCAGACAAGAGGATTCTCTCTTATATGTAAAAAATGATATATTAATAATTTTCATAAATTTAAAAAATAATAAGAGTAAATATTCATGGTTTTCTCTGATTGAAACTTATTTTCAACGATAATGAAAATTTTAAATAGATAATGGACACATTGAGTCTTACTAGTATCACCATGCTCTGATTAAGGATATGTTTGTCTATACACATCAGAGATGACATATCGATCACTTTTCAAAATTATAAAAACAATCTGAATTTATTTGCTCAATTTTCCATTTGTCAATTGTTATTTTTACTAAAAATAATTTAAATTTTAAATTAAAAGAAACAATTTGAGAAATATTGGACACACTGTGTATTATATTGATGTGTGGTTGATTCTTACATATCAAAAATTACTTATGGATAATTTTTCTAAAGTATCAAAGTAATCAAAATATTTGTTCATCAGTTTTCACTATATCACTTGTTGTTTTTACAAAAATTAATTTCAATTTTATATAAAAAGGTCACACTTTGAGTTATTCTTGTCACACCATGCAAAACATTAAGGTTTGGTTGATCCTTAAACATTATAAATAACATATGGGTCATTTTTATAAAGTATGAAAACAATATGAATGTGTTTTCCTAGTTTTTAGTATTTACCTTATTCTGTGGGATAAATGTAATTCCAATTTTCAATAAATAGAAACTCATAGAATCATATTGGACACACCATGGATTTTGTTTATATTTCGATCATTTCTACACATGTCAAAGGGAATATGGATAGTTTTTTGTAAATAATGAAAAACATATGATTGTTTTTTACACTTTTTAGTACATGACGTTCCTTTTTCAATAAATTGAAATTTTGAAATGGAAACATGCACTTTGATTAATACAGGTCATATTGCATGTCATTTTGATTTAAGACATATTCGTACAGGTCACAAATGAAATATGAATAATTTTATAAATTATGAAGACAATACAATCATGTTTATTTTTTTAGTGACTAACACATTGCGAAATAAATATCAATTTAGAACTAATAACATACACTTTGAGTCATATCAGTCACACTATATGTAATATAATTTTTTCGATGATTCATACACATAAAAAATGACCTATGGATATTTTTAAGAAATTATTAAAACAGTCAAAATGTTTTTTCTTATATTTTTGTATTCCACTTGTTATTTCATACTAATATTAATGTTAATTTATATAAAAATAAACATGTTGAGTCATATCGATCACACCACGTGTAGGATTGAGGTGTGTTTGATTTCTACACATCAAAAATTAGTTATATATCATTTTTCTAACGTATCAAAATAATATGAATATTATTTCCTAGTTTTCATTATGTCACTTACTGTTTCTACTAAAATTAATTTCAGTTTTAAATAAAAACACAAACATTAGTTCATATTGGTCACAAAATTTGTCAAATTGTGGTGTGGAAAGTTATTACAAGTAAAAAATGACACATGGATAGTTTTATTAAATAAACAAAAAATATAAATTTTATTTCATGGTTTTCATTATGTCAGTGTTCTTTTTACTAAAAAGAATTTAAATTTTAAATAAATAGAAACACATAGAAAAATATTAGTCACACTGTGCATCGAGTTGAGGTGAAGATAATTACTACTCATCAAAAATGACTTATGAATCATTTTTATAAATCATAAAAACAATCCAAATGAATTTTCCCAATTTTCAGTATTAAATTTTTCTTTTTTACTAAAATGAAAATTTAAACTTGAAACACAGACTTTGAGTCACACCAGTTACGTCATGTGTTAGTTTGATGTAATACTTATTCATAGACATCACAAATAGAAAATAAATCATTTTAATAAATTATCTTGACAATATGATAATGTATTCTTTGTTTTCATCAAGCGACACTTTTGGAACTAAAATGTCAATTTTAAATAAATAATAGACACCTTGAGTCATACCAGTCACATAATATATCATATTGAGGTGTGGAAAATTCTTACACATAAAAAATGACATATAGATCATTTTAATAAATTATTAAAACAATATGTACATTTTTTATAGTTTTTAGTATGTCAGTTGTATTTCTTACTAAAATGAATGTCAATTTAAAATAAAAAGCTGCACGTGGAGTCATACCAGTCTCACCATGTGTTGAGTGACATTTGTTTAATTCCTACACATCCCAACTAACTTATAGATAATTTTCATAATGTATAAAAATAATTTTAACAACCAATATTACAACACATTCCATTTCTTTTCTTTGTGGTTATGTCTCATGGTATAAGGAGAACAGTAGCTTCATATACTCTTCTGGTTTTAAATAATGAGAATGGATTTTAGACTAAGAACATTTAAAAAATGTGTAGTGTAGATATTTTGATAATGAAAAGAAATGTAAATCATAGAAACAGTTGTTGAAATTAACATGTTAAATGTATTATAGATTTTTGTAAATAGTTAAAAAAAATATGACTTCCAAAAATATCTACAAAAAAATAAATAAATAATAGTTAATAATTATAAGGAAATTAATTTAAAAATATTATAAAAAATGATGAAAAATATAATAAAATAACTTTTAGGAATTCACCTTTTCATTATGGTTATATACATTTCTAAAAAATTTCCCTCTTGTCATTATCTCAGTTGCATCCTCGAAGTCCAATCTCTTATTAGCATGATCATATTCAAACAAACCACCTCAACTTGAACAAAAGAATACACATGTATACGGAAATAATTATTATTCAAGTAATAATAAAAACAAATAAATTAATCATGATGATGACATGATACATTACTTAATTAGATAATGAATATAAAATGGAAACATCCAGATTACCTTTGTGATTGAGCAGAGACAATGTCATTTTTCTTCCTACAAAGGCTGTGGAGGGAATGTGAATGAAAAGATCTAAATTCCAACACAAAAGGGGTGAAAACGTTTTGAGGGAGAAGATGTTTTTAGACTTTTATGTGTAAAACAATATGAACGGTGGACATAAATCTTCTGAAAAATCCAAATCTCCAAGGAGTAATGAAAATTAAATTCACATTTCATTTTATAATTTTTGGTTAAAATATATAAAGTATATTATAACATTACTTTTAAATCTACCCAAAGGATTTTCTTAGTTATATTTTTCTTGTTTTATTGGAAACATCAACATGTGCAGAATACATTGTATATATTAGTAGAAAATAATTTAATTTAGAATAAATTAATGAAGTATTTAATAATAATATTATGGGGAAAATATTATATTAAGAACACTTTAACATTCTCATTGATCTATCTTTATTTTTTTAAGGTTTTTGTAATTCTCCTTTTCATGATGGTTTTCTGCATTCTTGACCCATCTCCTTGCTTTTTTTCAGTTGCATAATCGATGTTCAATATCACACAAGGTAATTTAATTAGGATATTTCAGAAAATATATTAAAATAAGTATCAGATAAAATTATTATGAAATTAACTAAAAATTATATAAAATGACGAGAAAATCAAATAATTAATATCTAAAAGGTCACGTCTTTATGATATATGTGTTCATTATTCCATTAGGTATGATTACTATTATTTTCTGAAAAAATCTATGTGATATTTTTAATACGAGACTATCGATATTCATATTAGTAATATATATGTAACAATACAAAATTTATTAAATAATATTTTAAATGAAATTGTAATTATCATAGAAAATACCACTTTGGGGGTTCAAATTTTTTATGGTATATGATCCCTCTCATAAATGTAAAAACATAATGACCAAAATCTATTCTATTCTTTTGTCTCCAAAACTCTTGAAATAATGAGATTAATATGTAATTTGTTTTTATATGGGATTGGAGAGTGAAATATTAAAATATATACCCTAATTCTTCTCCCATTGTATAAGTTTCTGAGATCATTTTATGCATGTACTATCCTCGTGCCACGATGATCGTGATATTTAACCACCTACCCATCATAAAAAACTCTCATTAATATATAATATAAAATATATAACTTATTATTTAGTTCTAAAATTTTGGATGTAGTTTATTAAAAATTTCAAAACATAAACACATGTGGTCGGTTTGTTGGGTATCCAAGCAATCAATCCAGAATATAAATCTTTGGAATATCTATACTAAATGAAATGAGTAACCAATGTTGCAGAAAAACAAAAAAAAAGAATAACTATTGAATGGAATAAAAAATATATTTGATATGATTAGATTTTATATTTTTATTCTAGCATCATTGGTATTAAAAAAATATCCGGTCATCGATATGTTTTCTTTCAAACAATTTGGCTAGTTTTTTTACTATATCATTATTTTTATTTTATTTAATTTTTGTTTGTAGAAGTCACATGCAGAATAATGAATACATATTTATGTTCATGGGGTAATCCATTAAATTGGTATCCATATATACACCTACAAAAAATATCAAATATATTTAGTCATAATTAACATAACATATCATTTATTAGAAAAATAAAACATGAAAATACACCACATGTAAACAATTAACACTAAGAATCATGTAAATTCATAAAATAGTATTTAATTTATATTCTCTAGAACAATGTAGTATTTCATGGTGTCTTTATATATTTTTTCTTCAAAACCAACAATGTGATTAATAAAATTTTGTAACATCATGTCTAGAGGAACCTAAAATGATAGTAAATGTGGATATTTAATGGGTTGGTAAAGTATCTTTCTAAATATTATTTAAAATGGTTAGATTATCCATTATAAGTTTTTCATTCGACCTTTAATGTATCCCCTAAGAATTATCCTTCTGTAATAACATTTATCATTTTAGAACATTTTTCATTAATTTTAATAGTTTTTGCATTAAAAATATATTTGAAATGAATAAATCCTTGTAGATATGTCTTTTGGTATATATGAAGTCAATGATTTGAATCATAGAATAGCTTAATCACCAATATGAATATCTATTTCATCAAGTGGAATGGTTTCTTGGTGCTAAGCTCTTGAGATTTGGTAATCCCTGCTCTCACAAGATCTATTGGACATGGCCTATTGTTTATACTATCTTCTTGGATATTGAACACAATATCTCTCACAATAAGGCGATGTTTAGGTGTAAATATATCTAAATCACATTTATTACACCCATTAGAATATGAATACATCAATTATATCATAGTTTTTATGATTAACATTTCACATAATCCGTTACTAAAATATTGATTACCATATTTAAGATAGAGATTTTAGGGGAATGGCTCACCTTAAAGCCTGTGGGGGTGGGGTTGGATCTTCATGTAGTGTTTGTTCTTGAGTTTCTTATTCTCTTTACTTCTATGCCATAACATTTTCTAGAAACTAAATCTACCAATGAAATTATTATTCAATGGTATCTAATATTTGTCTCGTATCTTCCCAATATTTATCTTTATCCCCATGTTATTTTTTCAGAAAATATGTTCAGTTTGTCACCCCAAAACCCACAACTCGGACACATCCTTACTATCCTTGCTACTTTAGGTGCACCAATATTTCGTATTTATCTTATATTGGTACTGATGATTCATATGTATAATTCAAATTTAATATAATGTAAAACAAGTAATCATTTTCATGAAATTGTTTATTTAATGAAAAAGAATTAGTTAGTTATGCATACACATGGATCTGAAAATTTTTGTAGGTTTTCATCTATTAGTATCCCATATGTATTTACATATTTTTTGTTTCCATAACACATGACATGGTATGGAAGAGGATTTGGATTTGGATTCATCAATTTTCATATAAATAGATGAACAAATTTTTTGTTATTTAATGTAACATAAATGTATTACGGTATATTAAAAATACGTATCATTTTTTTCAAGTGAATAATGTCTCATACTTGGTTTAAAGTAGGTGGTAGATGGTTTATCTTCACATTCCTTATTTTCATCACTCAATTTATATTTTATAAATAAAAATTATCAATCAAAATGATTAATAAACATATTTTCAAAATATGTATTACCAACCATAATGTACCTAAAAAATTATCTCCCACAAATACCATTAAATGAATCCCATGCTACTTGGATTATTATGTGTTCATATGTAATTTGTGGGTGAGAGTTGATTTTCCCTAAAGCATCATTATAATGAAATTTCATTCAAATTGTCTAAAAGCCTATATGAGTATTTCCTTCAAACATTAATGAAAATTTATTGTGGGAGTCATCTATTATAAATTCACTCTGTAATAAATGATTAAGAGTAATTCATTGTTTCATTATTTTATTTTAATGAAATAAAGAATGGATGTCATAATTTTACAATTATCTCTTCCCAAACGGATGTCTTAACAATGGTCACATAATGGTACCTTGAATATGCATCAATCAGCACGTGAAATTTAATGATGAGCCCAATGTAACTACTGAATATTTCCTTGTTATGGTTAGTAGGCATGACATGTGAATTCTGTCCAACATCGAATTTGGTGCCCTCATTTTTTTCATAATATGTTTTACTAACACTACCATGAAATGACACTCTTGTTTTCTCTATAGCATTGATTCTTCATCATATAACATTTTCTCAAGGTCAACATCATAAATATTTGGTTACACATTATTGGTAGCATTTACATTTGAAGAAGATCATTTTTCCTCTGTACATGGAGTAGTAGTAGTTTGATAAACATAATGTTTATCTAGATTGGTTTCATCGACATGTAAAGAAGGTCATTTTTCCACTGTAAAGGGAGAAGAAGCAGGATAAGATTCCTATTATTATTTAGGATAGAGAATATCAACACATGAAAATGTCATTATCTATAAAAGTAATTTAAAATTTAATTTATATTACATAAATATAGTAGAAAATATATAATAACATTATGTGGTGTAATGTATATTAAAAATAAATAACCTATTATTGACCTATATTTTTTTAAATGGTTTATGGGATTTTACCCCTCTATCAATAGAAAAATCCATTTTTATGGTATACTTTGACATTAAAAACCCAATCTATATTAGGACCATGAATAATTATTCTTATGGACCTATGAAAGGGTCTACTTCAATTGAGAATTCATCTGGCCCTTGAGTGGGGTTTGTCAATACCAAATAAATTGAATGCTTTTGGATTGTCATATTTGGCACATAAAATACTTTTAGGGCTTGTTATTCCATTATAAAAGGTTTATTTTAGTACCCTTAATTACAAAAATCCACATTCATATATTCCAATTCATGTGTTTTAACATATTTCCTATTATCATCCCACATTCATTGAAAATTTGGTACATGGAATGTTGTATAATACAAGTCCCATAATTGTTTGATGATGCCAAAGTATATTATATTCACATAAAATTTAAATCTATCTTTCTCACCAAAAACATGAATTGGATCCCCCAAAATTTATGCACCACTATTTTAAAAGTAACTCCCTTCATCATGTTCATTTTTAAAGAATATATAATGATTAATTACATAAATATTGTAAGATAATACATACAATATTGGTTCTCTAGCTTGGAATCAAATTTATTTTGATATTAACTCTGGACATTCCATTGACTCCTTTAAAATATTGTCTCAAAACCATTCTATAAACTATTGATTATGTGTATTTGAAATCTTTCGTTTCAACCCGTGATGGGTTCAAATTCCAAATAATATCCTTTTAGGTTTAAACATATGGGGAAACCTTTAAATTATTATGAAAAATATATTGGTGTTCCTTCACCAAACCTATAATATTGACAATGAAAATATGTATTCTATAAATTACCTCACCCGAAGGCCACCTAGTGTGTTGATATTTTAGTAGACAAATTCTTCCCACATGAATAGGTAGTTATTACTAAATCCAGTGACTTCCTCAAAAATATATCTCGCTATAATAAAACCCACAGGATGACTTCATGATTTTACATACCCTTTCAAAATCTATATATATCATTTAATTGGGTATATAAAACTATAATTTATAGTACCACATATTCAAATATCTATAAATAAGTGAATCATTAAGTGAATCGTCATATCAAAGAATTCCAGCGAGAAGAACAATCCCAATTAACATAATATGATGACAATTTCCTTTTCCATAGATAAAAATTTCATTGGGACTATATCATTAATGCATAAATCTTTGAAAAATAAATAGATTTTCATTAAAGTATGATGGACTTTCTTGGAAAAAATGAAACGTAAACCTGCATGAATTAGCTCTTCCATAAAAACATAACAATTGTGTGATTTTAGACCCATTAGCGCTAATTAATTCATTGAAGAAATATTATTTATATATGGTGAATATCACTCTAGAACCATTAAATAATTCAACATGTTTGGTAAGTAATATCCCTCTAGCCTCTAAGGAGTGTAATCAACTGGAGGAAGAAAATTCCTTTTTTCACCCTTCATTGGTGCCACTCATCCCATATTGACATGGAAATCATTTATAAACTAGCATTAATTCCATACTTTGTTTTACTGGAATCATTTAAAAGTATTCTGATTACACTATAATGTATATTTTTTTCTTCACCATGAATAACATCAAGAAAATTTCTGATGTACATAAAATTCCAATACGGTAATTCAAAAAAACATATCTATTTTTTCAACCATTTTTTCAAGGGTTTTTAAAACCCAGTTTTCAAAAAAGTGTCCTTGTATTTTACTTTCTCAAATATTTTATCACATGTTAGTAGAGACACATTTTTTAATCCTTAAAAACTCCCACTAAATTATGAAATTCAATATTGGTACATAGATTTTTGGGATATAAATCTGCAATGTCTTAGAAATAAAATATTTGATTCATGTTTTAACCTAATAAACTATGTACCTATTTCAAATAAGGGACACACTTTATTTCTATTAATTATATTCCTAAAAATATTACATAACAATAAAATTCATTTATTTCCTTGTACAACATGGCTCTCAATGTGAAATATCCATTAATGTTAGAATCATAAAATATAACACCTAAATCCAAAAATAATTACTAATATTTGACCAATGGGGAAAATAATCATCTATACAATTACTTGATGGTTTTGGTACTAATATAAGAATAGATAACATAATGTATTTTCTTTTTATGCATAACCATGGTTTTAATTTATAATTTATCAACCCAACCATACATGTTCTTTGAGTGCTTCTTTGAAAAAAAATGATTTACTCCATCTATAGATAATGCTAATTGAATATTTCTCATCTCATTTACAAATTCGGGACACTCATAATCAATTCTTATTTACTAAGGAGATTCTTCTGGGTGATTAAGTTTCTCATCATCATTTATTTAATCATCATGAAACTTCATTTACATTGCAATCCCCTCACATCAATATAGGATCCTAACACTTGGTATGATTTTAAAGTACCATAAAACATTCATTGGACAAGATTAATCTTTCATGTATTGATAAACACCAAAATATTTGAATACTCTATGTGATTTTTGGTACTTGCGATACATTATTTATTAATTTAGATATGCAGGTATTCTTTCAGATATTATACCCATCAAACATATCATCTATTTAGATTCATGTTTTACAATAAGCATAACATTATCTTCATGGAGCATATCATTCATGATAGTAGGAAGTTTAGTAAATGTGGTGTCACTACATCCATTACTAGTTTTTAAATTATTTATCTTCTGTAAGGATAAAAATTCTACATAATTAATGAAACCAGTATAAAATGGTGACTTTTCACAACTCTTTAACATCTCAAAAAAAATTTTGACAATCATAATGTTCATATTAATATATCATTGTCATTTCCTCAATATGATCTTTATCACCATTCACACCTATAATCAAATACTTTATATGGTATTCTTCATTTTACACACTAGAAATTATATCATATGTTCTATAAAACATATTGTTATCCCAGCCACTAGGAACATTTTATTTTTACCCATGATAATTAATATATATTATAATTTCTAACTATTATAAGAATGATCGCATTTTATTAGAAGTCCTATAGACTAATTAGACATGAATAAAAACTCAGTGAACATTTAAAATGAATTTGAGAAGGGTGGTATGGATGATCTTTTTCAAACATGATCAATTATTTCACCCAAAATTGAAACTATTTTTTTCATTCGATTTGCAGGCTTCCATTTTTGTTCATATACATCATATTTGATTAGGTAGTATTAATATTTTATGAACTAAATAAATAAACAAAAAGGGGCCTCTAAAAAATTGTTACCCAACATTTTATTATTTTAAATAAATTCATCATGATTTAATGGAAATGGAAAATTGAATTTACGAAAAATATTACTGCACTGGTATGTGATTAATACTACTCAGAGTTGTTCATGTAACATAGTTTCTTTTCTATAAGAGATGGGTGATGATTCTTAGACATAAAAATGAAATAATAACTATTAGGGATATGTATCTAATTATTATGATAGTTATTATTTCATTTTGTTTCATTGAAATCTTCCCCTTATATGATAAAACAAAATTAGAGAGAATGAATTGCTAAATAGGAATTAAATAAAGAAACATTAATATATGTTCAATTAATGATAGAGATCATGAATTCTATGAATGAGAATGAAGATATTGAATGGGATAAAGTATAGAAACCCACACATTACAAGTATAGACATTACATAACTTTTTCGGAATACATATATATTATACCAACAGATAACCAAATTAAGTAGTTGGTATAGTGCCTTTGGTAACATGGAAACATAAACATTAGTATATAAGTATAACAGCCATGATTTTATTACACAGTTAAACATGATTTATTACAAAACTCTTCACCTGATACAACATGGAAGATCGAAAGGTCTAGTGTCTTTGGGGATTAGGAACATTACATAACAACTTAAAACATGAAACACAACATCTTTATTAGAGAAATCCTTTACATTACCACTAAAGTCCCTTGTACATAGCATTTCATGGAATGACCTGAAAACTTGCCTAAGAAAAGGGTGAGATATAAAGCCTAGTAAGGGAGTAAAAAAGGTATAACATGAAGAATAAAATACATGTTAGGAAATTTTCATATCAATGGAGCATAAAAGAAACATGAACATAAAGTCATGTTATAGCATGATTATCATAAAATGGAAATGTGGCAACAACAATTAACATTGAATTACCATGAGCTAAGGCTCATTGCACATGTTACATGAGTAAACCCAAATTGCACATGAAGCACGAGTAAACACTCATTTCATTTTAATTATCATGATTCAACACTCATTTCACATGAGTTATCGTGATATTATACTATACCCAATGCATTGGAATGCTATCAGGGTGCACCCTCTTTAAACATTTCATTTCATGCATAAGTGGACCACATGGATCACAAAACATGGATTAATTAAAAATCATAATTTATTCCACGATAAAAGAATTTGTGGTTAATAAATGAAACTATATAACCAATATATAAATGTGAATAAAGTAGATTACCCTTGATAGGGAAATAGAAATGATATTCACTACACATGGTTTTTGGCACAGAATTTTTTTTTGCAATTTTAGCAGCATAACGGTCTGACATAAGAATTCATAAAAATGGTTTACGAGAGAGATAGGGGTGTCTAATAATATTTATATTAAATGTATAGTAAGGGGTCATATTTATACATGTCTCAAAAATTGTAATGGAATTTAGATTCATGATACAAAATAATTGATTAAATGTAAATGAGGAGGGAGAAATTCCTTTCATAATTTTTGTATAGTAATGGGTGTACATGAGAGGAATTTAATGAGAGAAAAATGGGTCTCTCATCATTAAAACATAAATAGGTAAGTATGGGGAGGTTTGAAATCATACCCCAACATTTATAATTAAAAATGAAATGGAATAACAATATTAAGTAACATGGATAAAAAGAGAAAGGTAGGAATCCATTACTTGGATGTGTGATCCCAAAGGATTGGGAGAGGATTGAGAGAAGCATATTGGGATATTTGGGAGATTTGGGAGGATTCTGGAGATATTAAAGTAAAATATTGATTAATTACAAAGGCTTTAAATGAGGAGGAAGTGGATTCTTCGGTGGGTTTATATAGGAAATGAGAGGGAATTCATTATTTTTTATGTTTGGGACACCACACATCTAACTAATCAAAACCACAAACCAGCCCATGGTTTTTGCCCATGTATTTCATTAAAGGGGAGTAAAAAATAGTGTTTTATAATTCCAATGGCCTAAAAACATAAAATAATAGGGTTTCTTATGTGGAGGGGAGTCACAATCCCAAGGAAAACAATTTAAAAGACAAAATGTTTTATAAGCGTTGATGGTTCCACTAAATCATTGTAAATTAAATCAAAAAACACTAAAATAAAATTATTTTAATGGTAAAACATATATTGGATGGACATAATGTTTATAGTTTTTTATTACATCACTATTGGGTCATTATGATGTCTTAAAACACATTATATATTTAAATGGTATTTCATTTTTTCCCAAAAATTTGACTGTCTCAGAAAATTATAAAAAATTCACCATTGGATAATTTCAACATCATTATTCTAAAAATAATATTCATTTTGACAAAATAATTTTCTAAATTTGTGAATTTTCATTTTAAAATAAACATTGACATTAATTGAAAATTCATGTGTTTTGAAAAAAATAGCTTACAGACCGGAATAAAAATAATAATTGTGTCCTTAAAAATTATTCAACCATTGATACATAATAAAAAAATATTTTAATAATAATATTTTATGAAAATATTTATTAATTCAGAAATATATATTAATTTATCAAAATATATTCTTTATTAGAGCATTAAAAAAATATTATCTATTCTTTAAAACTATTTAAAAGGTACAAAATTATAAAAACAAATTGTATATTATATATAAAAGAATAATGTGCATAATAGTAACACTAGGGTATTGTTAAATTACCTCTTAAAACACCTTTATAAGACCTTAGGGTAAGGTTCACGATGGTGACAGACTCTTGGGGTGGCTTGGATAGCATCGCTCGAGTGGTAATCTCTATCAACTTCCACTTCTCATGTTGGTGGTTCCACAAAAGATTAGTGTATTTAAGCTTAGATTAGGGTTTTCCTAGATCAAAACACAATGGGTCCACCTCATTTCCATGCTCCAAAAAATGGGCTTCGTACGGGCAATGTCCACAGGATGAGGTTGTCGTTTCCTTGGTCTGAGTGAATTGGATTTGTTAAAGTCCTATATTTATACTAATCATGTGATTACTATTAAATAGCTATATTAATAGCAGTCATAATTATAAAAGGTATTTTACAATACCAAACATGAAATTGAAATAAGTGCATACATTTTACATAACTATAATAAGACATTTAAATAGACAAAGAGGAATTTTCATTAATGAAGTTTTGGGTAGTTACAATATTCCCCCTTTATGAAATTTTGTCCTAATTTTTCATTTCCCATACTAAAAAAGATGTGGGTAACTCTACTTCATCACTTATTTAGATTCCAACATCGCTTCTTCAATCTTGTGGTTTTTTCACAACACTTTGATGAGGGTCACTATCTTATTTTGTAGAACGTTTTCTCTACAATCTAATATCTTTACTAGTATCTCCTTGTAAGAAATATCATCATAAAGTTGTACTACCTCTGATGAGAGTACATGTGAAGGGTCTAGTATGTACTTCCTCAAGAGGGATTCCTGAAAGATATCATGTACTTTGGCCACGGTAATAGGAAGTGCTTGTCGACAGGCCACATCCCCAACACAATCAATAATCTCAAAGGGTCCATTTTAACATGGACTTAACTTCCACTTCTATCTGAACCGCATGACATTATTCCATTGAGATATGCGTAGAAATTCCAAGTATACAACATTAAAATAAATTTATCATTGACAGTTATATTCATAACTCTTTTGTCGACTCTGGGATGGATTGACACCCTAATAAATTGTTTTCGCCTTATCCACCATTTCTTAGACCATTTCTGGTCCTAGTAGCTTACGCTCGCCGAATTCATCCTAATGTGTTGTTGTTTTGCACCTCATCCTATATAGGTATTCACAAGGTACCATTCAAATGCTCGAGTGTAAACTGTAATTATAAGAGAACTCTACCAGATGAAGTTGTTGATCTCATCCTTGTTTGATGTTATTTGAGCATGCTCTCAACATGTCCTCAATTGTTGGGATAGTCCACCCAGAGTGGCCGTCAGTTTGAGGATTATAATATGTACTTAATTTCAGCTTAGTATCCAAAGCATGTTGAAGACTCTTCCAAAACATAGAGGTGAATCTTAGATCTCGATTGAATACAATATATAGTTGTACTCCATGCATCCATACCACATCTCTTATGTATATCTGTGCTAGTTGATATAATGTTAAATCCTCATGAATTGCAATGAAGTGTGCATAATTTTTAAGATGGTCCATAATAACTCAGATTGAATTTTTTCCTTTGGATGTCTTCGGATGTTCGGTGACAATGTCCATGGTGATGATCTCTCATTTCCATGATGGTATGGGCATTAGTTGCATCATCCACATTTTCTTCTGCCTCTCTTCCCTCGCATGATGACACACCAAGCACTTTGATGCATACTCTATAATATCTTTCATCATATTATCTCACCAATAATACTATTAGATATCTCGATACATCTTTGTGTTTCCTGTGTGAATAGATAAATTTGAACTTTGGGCCTCATCCAAAACATCCTTCTTCAGCTCCATGCATAATGGAACACACAGTCTTTTCCCAAGTCTTACAATTCCTTCTTCATTAACATTGAACTCTGTGGATTTCCCTTTTCTGATAGCTTGCACTTTCTTCTGAATTCCCATATCATATTTTTGAGAATCCTTTTAATTTTCCAAAAGAGATAGTTGAGAAATCATTTGTGAAAGGGTTAATGATGTTCCATTATTTATGATTCACATGTCCATCATCATCAAATCTAAGAATATTGGATCCTTCTAAATCATCATCAATGATTGAATCATTGGGTCCTTTCTACATAGAACATATGCCACCTTTTTTGCTTTCCAAGGGTGGTAATGGATTGAGAATTTATAGTCTTTGATTAGATCTAACCATCTTCATTGGCACATGTTGAACTCTTTCTGTGTGAAAATATACTTGAGGCTTTTGTGATCTGTGTATATTTCACACTTCTCCAAAAAGAGATAATTCCAACATATTTTTAAAGAAAAGGTCACTGCTGCCAAATCCAGATTATTTGTTGGATAATTCTTCTCTTGAACATACAATTGCCTTGATTCATAGGCAATGACATTGTCAGCTTACATCAACACACAGCCCAGGACCTTCATTAAGGAATAACTGAATACCACAAAAGGTTCTCCACCTGTGGGTAAAGTGAGAATGGGTGCACTGATAAGCCTCCTTTTCAACTACTAGAATCTTTCTTCACATTCATCACTCCAAGAAAACATTACTCTCTTATGATTTTTCTTGGTATGATGGTTGGAAAATCATGAGAAATTTCTCAAAAATTGTTGATAATATCCAGCTAACCCAAAAAAGGTACAGATATCCATTACCATTATTGGACTTGGTCATCCCTCTATTGCATCTGCCTTGGAGGGATCTACAGATATCCCATTTTTTATGATGATATTTCCCAATAATGATAACTCCTTCAACTAGAACTCACACTTGTTGTACATGGCATAATGATTCCCCTTTTGCAAGGTCTCTAGTACAATTCTTATATTCTCCTCATGATATACTTGGTTTTAGAGTATATTACAATATCATATATAAAGACTATCAAAAAATTGTCACAGAAATCTCTAAAGACACTATTCATCATGTCCATGATGATTTATAGAGAATTAGGGAGTCTGAAAGTCATTACTATGAATTCATAATCCTTGTATCTTGTATAAAATGTAGTGTGGAAGATATCTTCCTTCTTCACCCTTAATTGATAATATCCCGACCGAAAATCTACCTTGGAGAAGTATTGTGCTCCATGAAAATGATTGAAAAATTCATCAATTCCTGGGAGAGGATACTTTTTCCTTATTGTGATTTTTTTATGCTCAAAATAATTGATGTAAAGGCGCATTAACCCATCCTCCTTCATGATGAAGTATACTGGTGCACCCCATGGGGAAGAACTTGGGCATATTAAGCCTTTATACATATTACCTTGTAGTTGTTTCTTCAACTCCTCAAGCTCCACAACAGCCATTCTATACTGAGTCTTGGATATTATAAATCCCTAGGTATAAGATCAGTTGATAATTCAACATCACTTCTATGAGGAAGACCAGGAAATTCCTTGGGAAACACTTGATCAAATTCTCTCAGAATAAGCATGACTTCAAGGATAGTTTCTTCCTTAACTCAATCATATAAGCAAGATACATGTTCCCATTGGGAAAAAATATCCACTCTTGAGATGATGGATCTAAAGAATATTCATCATCCACCTTGCACTTGTATAGAATCATGGGTCAATTCTCTACATGGAGAGTGATTTCCCTCTCAAGTCAATTTATGTAGGCTCTATATTGGGAAAGCCATTCCATGCCAATAATTGAATCAAATTACACTAGAGGGAGTATGACGAGGTTTTCCGGGAAGTTCAATCCACCAATTATGATTGGGGAGGAGTTAAATTCATGGGTTAAAATGATTTCCTATATACTGTACTCACTGACATTTTCACTTCCATGATTTGTAGTAGTGTTGGGATTGATCAACTAAAAATTAAAGATATAAAAGAATGCATATAACCAGAATCAAAAAGTATCTTCGCTATTACGAATAAATTACTAGCATACCTGTCACCACATCATTTTCGGAGCTCACTTTGGTAGTAGTGATTGAAAAAGCTCAACCTTGCGGCGTTGGAGGTTATTGGTGGCCTCCAAAAACCCATATCTTAGGGCATTTATTTTCAAGATGCCTTGGTTTTTTGTAGTTGATGCAATGAACAATGCATTCAGAGTCAAATTGAGCATTCCTCCCATATGTCACAGTAGTGGCTTTTTCTTTTCGGTAGTTAACAACTTGGTTTCCTTCTCTTCCACACCTAAATAATTTCATCGTCCCCTTCAGGGAATTTTAAAGGTTCTTCTTTCCTCACCTTTGGCATGTGCAGTGTTGGATCTTCTTAGCACCATTGGATTTATCCCTCAGACCACCATAATTAAAATACAACTTACGCTTATTATACCCATGATACCCTTGAGATTCACCAAAATCCATTTCTTCCATGAGAGAATATCGGACAATTTCTTCATAGCTATCAATGTCATGGATTACCAGGGTTATCCGCTTGCTACGTTTTATCCCCCCCCAAAAGAAACAGTCAACCATGCATTTGGGAGTAATGAAAAAATCGTACAAATATCCTGAAAGCCTTGTAAACATTTCTTCATACACTCTAATGGATTCATCACCTTTTTTATTAAGGGTAAGAAAGTCTCTTACCATCTTAAGCTAGAGGGTGTACATAAAATATTTATCAAAAAACATCTTCCAGAAATCCATCCATTCCAACACCTCTATCACCTCCCCAGGCATTATATTTTTCATTAATGTCCAACATTGGTCAACTTTTCCCTCTATATGATAAGCAACCAGGGGAACCTTCTCTTGTTTAGAACATTGAAGGATGGAGTAGATCTTTTCGATGGAGTTGATCCATTGTTCGATGATTGAGGGATCAGATGATCCATTAATAGTACGAGGCCTTTTTCACTTGAAGCTCTCGATAGAGACATGTTCATTCATAGGAGTGGTGGAAGATTCTCTTCAAAATTGTTTGTATTTAATGCTGTATTTAACTGAGAGAGTATCATGATGATTTTTGTGATTCCCTCTCCCATAAGATTAGGGATCTCATTAGAACAGTCATCACATCCTGGTTCAATCCTGAAACTCCTTTTCGGGGTTTTCACCCCTAAGAATATATGTGCCAGATCCACCTCTACCTACTTATATCCTGATAGGGATGCATTTTCTTGATAAAACTTTTACTAAATACCCAAAATAACTTTGGTATGTTTTTATTATACATAGTCTTATCTATAAGTCTTCACTATGGTTTTCTAATCCAAATCACAAAAATAAGTAAACCTATCCTTTGATAAAAACTATAACAACCCATCTTTTATTACACACTTAAACATGATTTATTACATAAACTCTTCACTTGATAAAACATTGAATATTGGGAGGTATAATGTCTTTAGGTTTTAGGAACATTACATAACAAATTAAAAAATGAAGCATAACAAATTTATTGAAAGATTCCTTTACAAGACCACAACATTCCCTCATACATAGCATTGCATGGGATAACCTGAGAACATGCATAAGAAATGGGTGAGCTACAATGCCTATTAAGTGAGTAAAAAAATGTATAACATGAAGAATAAAATACATGTTAAGAAATTTGAATATCAATGGAGTATAAAAGAAAAATGTACATAAAGGCAATGTATAGCATGATTATCATAACATGGAAATGTGGCAACAACGCATAACATGGAATTAGCATGAGCCAAGGCTAATTGAACATGGAGCATGAATAAACCCTTATTGCACATGAAACAAGAGTAAACCCTATTTTCACTTGAATTATCATGATTCCATACTCATTTCACATGGTGTATCATGATACAATACTTTACCCAAAGCATTGGAGTGCTATCATGGTGCACCCTCTTTAATCTTTTAATTTTAGGCATAAGTGGGCCACATGGATCATAAAAAATTGATTCATTAAAAATAATCATTTATTCGACAAAAAAAGGAATGTGGAACTCATACATGAATCTCTATAATAAATATGTATATTTTCATAAAGGGAAATACCCTTTATATGTAAATGGGCATGGTATTCACTACACAATGACTTTGGCATGGAAAAATGTTGTGCAATTTCGGCAGCATAACGATGTTACATAAGAATTCATAAAAATGGTTGATGAGAGAGAAATGGGTGTCTCATCATATGTAAATGAAATGGAAAGTAATCGGTTCATTTAGATACTTGTCCCACAAATTATAATTGAATTTAGATTCATGATACAAAATAATTGCTAGAATGTAAATGAGGAGATAGAAATTTATTTCAGAATTTTGGCATAGTAATTGGGGTACATGGGAGGAATTTAAAGGGAGAGAAAGGGGTCTATCATAATTCAAACATAAAGAGGGAAATATGGTAGAGGTTTCAAATCATACCCCAACATTTATAATTTAAAATAAAAGTTCATAACAATATTACTAAACATGAATAAAATCAGAAATGTAGGAATCCCTTACATGGAAGTGTGATCCCAAAGGCTTTAGAGAGGCTTGATAAAGGATTATCAGAAGCTTGGGACACCTTGGGAGGATTCTTGGGAGAGGGGGGAATAGGATGGACGAACTGTAATGTCTTTTAGTGATGAGGAAGCAGGATCTTGGGTGGGTTTATATAGGAAATGAAAGGGAATTCTTTATTATTTTGGTTTGGGACACCACACATTAAACTAATAAAAAACACAAATCAACCCATGGTTCTTGACCATAGTTTTTTCCAAAGGGTAGTGGAAAAAAATATTTTATAATGAAAATCTCTAAAAATATTAAAATAACATGGTTTCTTATGTGGAGGTGATTCACAGTCTCAAGGAAAATAATTTAAAAATACAAAATGTTTTGTATGCCTTGAAAGATCCACAAAAGCGTTGTAAAATATATCAAACAAACCCAAAATAACATAAATTTAATAGTGAAGCATATATTGGCCGAAAATTTTGATTTTAGTATTTTATTAAATCAATATTGGGTCATTATGATGTCATAAAACACATTTTATATTTAAATGGTATTTGATTTTTACCCAAAAATTCGACCGTCTCCTAAAATTATGAAAAATTCACCGTTGGATAATTTTGATGTCCTGATTTCAAAAATAATATTCATTTTATCCTAATAAATTTTTAAATATGTAAATGTTGACTTTTAAAATAAAAACATGCATTTATTGAAAATTCATGGGTTTTGACAAAAATAGCTTTCAAGCCTTAATATAAATTACAACTGTATCCATAAAAATTATACAATCATTTATACATAATAAAAATTAAGTTAATAAAAAAAATATTTTATTAAAATATTATTTGATTCAAAAATCCATTAATTTATCAAAATAGATTCCTTAGTTAAACATTAACCAATAAAATAATATTTGTCCTTTAAAAAACTATTTACAAAGTAACAATAAAAAAAGACTGTATACACTATATATGACAATAGTGTACATAATATTAATACTAGGGTCTTGTTACATAACCCATTAGAACACCCATATAAGGCCTTACAGTAAGGTTCATGATGGTGAAAGACTCTTGGGGTGGCTTGGATAATAATGCTCGAGTGGTAATCTCTATCAACTTCCTCTTCTCATGTAGGCGGTTCCACTCAAGCTTAACTTATTCAAGCTCTACTTGGGCTTGGTCAAGAGTGAAGCCCAATGATTCCACCTCCTTTCCAAGTTCTGAAAAATGAGCTTCGTATGGGGATAGTCTACTGGATGAGCCCATCGCTTCCTAAGTTTGGGTATACTTGATTTGTAAAAGCCCTATATTTATTCAAATCATGTGGTCACTATACAATGACTATATTAGCAATGGTATCAATTCGTAATGTTATTTTAAAATAAAAAACGTAGAACTGAATACGTGTATACGTTTTACATAACCATAAGAAGAAATTTTAAAAGACCAAGATGAGTTTTTTTTAATGAACTTTTGGGTTGTTACAATAAGGGAGATATATTATCTCCTGATAGGTTCTTCATGACTAGAACCACTCTTATAAACATAAAACATAATACATATCTTCATAACCTGGGGAAAGAAACATAAAAAGGTTTGAGCTAAAATGCTATGTAAGGGTAAACAAGGGAGACATGTAAGCACAAACATGATCATAAGGGTATATGAACATGACCATGAAAATATAGGATCATGCCCTATATATCAAAGATCATATACATGAATCATGGAATAAAGATTTTCAGACAAAATATATGAATCAAAATTATGTAAAGGACATAATCCATAATAGAATAACATAGGAGTAAGAAATGGAATTGTGGAAACACATAGGCATATAATTATTTCTAAAGTAGCCAAGACATCTACTCCAAGACCATATTAGTGGACAAAGACTTTTACTGAACTAGTTGAAACCTTATTCCATACATGTATTACAAAACTATGTAAACCCTTGTTCCAGTACATTATTACTAAACTGTTTAAACTGTCATTATAGCCTTGTATTTCTGAACTGATTAACCCCTCATTCCATCCCTATATTATCGAACTGAGTAAACCCTCGTTCCAGCCCTATATTACTAAAATGAGTAAACCCTCATCCTCTACATGTTGATCTAATGATATACAAATATTTACCCAATGGATTTTAGGGAGATATTGGTCACACCCGTCATAGAACAAAATCATAAATACAAGTACCAAAATATAATAACGAAAAATTCCATAACTTGTGAAATAAAACGGGTATCAGAAACATGTAATCATATCATAACCTATGGATAGAGATTGGATTCGAAATCATTCCATCATAAATAACACCATGAAAAGAAGTAGGTTTCAAAATCATATATCCCCTGAAATAGAAATTTTTTTCATAAAATCATTCCATCCAGACATAATCCATTAATAGAAATAATATGAATGGAAATATAAAATAATTTCCCCAATAATTCATGACTAACTCAAATGGATGTTATCATAGTTAGGAAATAAGTTTGAATGATCTTGGAAAAAGTTTCTTGAGGAAAGTATACATTCTTCTTTGAAAAATTATTTTTATAATATAAAACATGTTGAAAACATTTTTCATTGATAATATCATGAAAAATATATAAATAATACTTTACATCATTTTGAAAACCTTTTTCCTTGAAAACTTATAAAAAAGATTCAAAACATTTTAAAAACATTTTTCTTTGAAAACACTTGAAAATATTCAATGAAAGAATGAAATTTTTTTGAAAACCATTTCTTCGAAAATACATTGAAAACATATAAATAAACCGTGAAAACATTTTGAAAATATGTTCTCTTGAAAACTTCTAAAGTGGCTTGAAAACATTTTGAACTAATTTCTCTGGAAGCACTTTGAAAACTCTTAAATAAGACTTGGAAGCATTTTGAAAAAAAAATCCATGAAAAAATATATAAGATGTTTGAAACCATTTTATAAACAAATTTCCTTGAAAATTCATTTTGAAAGAATTTTTTTTAAAGATTATCCTTTTTAACAATGAAAATGGAGCTTCAAATAAATGATTGTGGGTGAATCTGTACTTGTTGTTTGAGGTCAAAAAAAATTCATTTTTCATGGTAAAAATGATAGAAAAGTTCATTGTTCAAAAAGAAAAAAAATATTTCCTTGAAGCTATTGGTAAAATGAAAAAATTTAAAAAATTTCTTTTAGATATTATAGAGTTATGCGATAATATTCATTGAAACAGTGTTTAGAAAACATATATTTTCCACTGAAGAGAGGGTAAAGTTGAGCCTTCCTAAAAAACACTTTCTTAACTATATTATGTAATGAATAGTAGAATATCATATCAATACATGAGTATATCATGTAATAGTAGAAGATATAGAAACTGATGAATTTTCATGAGATATGGATTATAATAATACATTAATGAATTCATAAACATAAATAATCTCAAAAAGAGATGATATTGTCTCAATAAACTCTTATAACATGGTATATTTGGGTCACTATATCCATGTAAGGAAAGGAAATTACATGGAGAATAGAATATCATGATAATATTATGATTCAGGATATTACCTTCAAAATGGAAGTACATGCACCTCAAAAAAGTTTTTAGGTGCATAACAAAACATAAGTATCAAAGAAGCATAATTGAGACAAAACATTTTTACTGATTTGCTAAATTTCAAAACAAAAGCTCCATGAAAGAAGGATCATAAAAAAGGTAATTTTAATACCAATAAATTTAGTTATATTATTCACATAATACAATAATGGTGTTTAAATACACCACACAAAAGGAAATATTGGTGAACAAAACATTTATCCAACAAACTTTAAAAGTTAGATGAAATCCCCTTACTTTGTGTCCTTACTATCTCCGTACTCATACAATATTCCTATATAATAAATATAATTTTATAAAAACTATTTTAAATAATACTTTTCTTAGATATATCACCTTATATGGTATTATTATAGATTTATATTACCTTCTTGTTAATGATCTTACGTTAAGGTTTCACTTCGTGTAATATTCTCTTTGTTCTTCATATGTGTCTTAAATTATTATATCGTTGATCCTTATACTTATTTCATGATTCAACAATGAATAAGATTATAAAAATATAAGGAATATAAATTATATTTATATTAAAATAATATATATAATATATATATATATAAGAAATGGAATACACCGTTCATCGAGACGGTAAGTCGTACGTGTGCATGAACATTGTTTTCATCTTTAATATCATATTGAAATAATGTATATAAATGACATATATGTTTATATGTATTTATATATATATATTTATTAAAGTATCATTAATATATAATATATAATATATGTCATATAAGTTCACTAAATTCATCCTTAATACATTATATGTGGTCTGAGAACAAATTACTTCGCATTGAGGGGACGACAATCCATACTTCCTCAAATGAGATTATTATATTAACACCAAATAGAAGGTATAAATATGTGTTTTGTAAAAGGAATGAAGAAGATTAAATAAATATAAGGAATAATATATGAAATATATAATCATATTATTCATCATAATGGCCACCATGATTACTGGTAAAGAAGAAATGAATAATCATCGTTTCCTGAGGTTGTATTTCATCGTACATAAAAACAGAATGTTCAAAATCCATTGGATAGAGGTGTGTTTATGTGTGCGTTATAAACATTGAAATTAAACATCCTAGTATATGTATGATAATATTTCTCACACAATAATGTATTAAATAGATTATAGGGGTTGGAGAACGATAATATAGGAAACGAGGTTGAGAGAAGACGTTTCCTCTTAATCAGGCAACTTCTTTTGGTTTGTGACAAATGACTTCTTTAACAACATTATGTCCAAATGGAGGATTTTATATCAAAGGTTTTATTTTTTGGGATTCTACGTTGGAAGATCATGGATGAACTTAAATGGTTTTAGAGGTGTGAGGAATGGGTAGAGTTGGTGGCCTTTTATAAGGAAGGAAAATGACTCACATGGAATTTTTAGAAATAAATTGGATGTGCACATGATCTTGCCTAAGAAAAGACTTAAAAAACCACCTCAACTCAAAAATAGAAAGTTTATTTCTGAAATATTGACATAAAATGGGTGTTTTATATGTTTCTAGGTCATTTGAGTCCTTAATTTTATGGTTTAGTCCCTAATTAATCTTATTTTTTCTTTAATTGATGTGATTAATTTTAATCACTTTTACTAATAATTTTGGTCATAAATTAACCTGGTATTATTAGAATAAAAATATTCGATTTAATAAAATAGTTTATATTATATTTTTAAAAATCAAATCATAGAATTGGAAAAATTAATATTAGTGTTAATCCTGTAGACATGACGAAATAACAGGGTTTTAAAGTAGGAAAAAGTTTATATATTTGTTAAGATTAAATATTCAGTATCAAAGAGTAATTGATTCTAATGAATTTTTAGATATAATATTTATATAAAATGGTATTAATAATAATTTTTAGTAGCATTTACCATTAATAATTAGTTATACAATAAATTAGTTATAAACTAAAAAGTTATATTTTTTTACAATTCATCAAAAAATGCTGTTTATGAGAAAAATACCAAAAGTTCATACTTATATAATTTCTAAATTTTGAATTCAAAAATGTAGTTTATTTTATCAAATTCATTTTTTAAATTTTTCTAAAATTACTTTCATTATTAGATGAAGTTTATTTGAGATAATGATGATTTTTGATATAAAAATGACATTACCAAAAATATTATCTTTCATTATCAATATGTTTTATTTATGTAAAAAAATATTTCAAAATTAATTATTACTATGTTTGATGGATAGGTTATAATTATCTAGTTTCAAAAATAAAAATAAATATAAGGTGATGTTTTGTATAAACTCATTGTAGTGTGTATCGTATGTTAAGTCAGTGTTTCTTGTAGTGAAATCCAATTTTGTATTGTATGTGGTGCAATAAAAGTAGGTATTGTGTGTGAAATGAATATTTTTCTTAGTGTTTTAATATATATATATATATATATATATATATATATATAACTATTTCCAATTTCATGTGAAAAAAAATATTGAAAAGTTAAATTAATTTGGAAACAGATAATTCTCAAACTCTCCAGGGGTTACAATCTATCCCCCTAAAAATTTATTTGACCCTCGAAATTCTTATGGGTTATCAAAGGTTTAATAATTGAATGCTTTAGTTTTGGAAACCAACATCATAAAAATTTGTAGTTTAACTTTCCTTAAAAGTTGAAACATTGAACCCTAACTATTACCCAAAGTAACATATAACTGGCTTTCCATAGTGGATTACATAGGATGGGAGTAAAGATTAGACATGGAAAAAAAATCATAAATATTGATAGGGAGTGGTTGAGTTCATCAATCAAAAACAATTGAATGATCGAAGGAATGTTTAGGTGATTAATTTCATAAATATTTGATGATTCCATAATCCATTGGTTTAATAGAATTTAAGGTATTGGGAAAACATTTTTTGTTTCACTTTCATAACGTTTTTTAATTCTTAATAAATTTATATAATCAAAATGTAATTCTTTGTTTGTTCTTTGAGAAATTAATAATATATCCATTACCTCATAGATTTATTCTCCAGAAATTATCTTTAATGAATAAAGAACTTAAATATGATTTTAATAGATCATAATTCCCACAAAAAATAAAAAATATAACTATTTGTCTCTTAAAAAAATCGACATGTGCTAAAAATAAAAATTAATATTACTGGTTCATCATGAATATTTATTCATCAAAAATAAATATACATTATCCAAGACATCACGTGGTAGGCGTGAAACCCTTATCGTCCTTTGGTCATGAGTTCAAGACCCACAGTCTTCCCGAACTAGATTGGTTGTTACCCAACATACATGATTTCATTTTCACAAAAATATAAAATATGGACATCCTTGATATATGTTTAATCACTAATTAGCTTTTTAACAAAGGTTTTCAATAAAAAATCAGTGCACAAATACTTCCTCTGAAGCTTATCCTAAACTTTTCATGAACTGTAAACCCTATGACCCAACTCAATGGTGAAAATCACAAAATTTATAAAGAGAGTCACAAAATAATATTAACATATATTCTCTTTTATATTACAAAGTATCTATTGGGTATCACATTAAAAACATGTGAATAACAACATAATATATTCTCTTAAAACACTATAATAACTTTAATTACAATAAATACTTTTTTAAAACATGCATACTTCCTTATTCTAATGATTACTGGATATATCCATTAAATATAAGAAGTTGTGAACATTATCCATGAAGAAATAGAACATTTTATCAATAATCAGTTATAGGGAAATCTATGTCATCTAATTTACTTAATCATTTCTAGTATATATTTATCCAAAAATCATTATATTTTGATTAGTAATTAATTAAGGATTACCTTACCTTAATAAAAATACCACCATTCTATGAAATTACTTTTCAATTCCATCATAACCATTCAACGTATTATTGTAAATCCATTGTAAAAACATAAACTCAACAATAAATAATTAATTCACCATTCATAATTTTGGAATCAAAATTCATAAATACTTCAATCCTTAAACATTAATGTTTGGAATGAAAGAGGATATTTCTTTGCTTAGAAGTAAATCCTTAGCTCTGGGCATTGTTTTGGGCAATTCTTATGTTCTCCACATATATGACATTGAACATCGTGACAACACATCACACTATGACCATTTTTTCTACCAAAATAACATATTCCCCTCTATTTGAGGTATTCCTTATGGTTCTTCATCACAAATTCTTAACAAGAAGGAAGATTAATTTTGGTCCCTCTATATTCCTTATTAGGAGATTACACCTTTCACTAATTCGAGCTGTTAGAAATATCCCCTAATCTAAAATTGGGAATCATATATTATGATACCTGATTCTAAATAATCATAATATATTTTCTCCACTGATTGTCTCATTTGACAGCTCATCATAAAATCTTCCATCAATTTCAACATTAATATATTTATATCAATTGCCTAAAACTTGATTAATAGTGCGATAAATTCTTATTATAGAAAAAACACATAATTATGAAAAGAATAACATATATGATGTCTAAATCAAGACACGTTTCATAATATATGAAACCTGAGGATTATCCTAGGTTATTCATAGCTAATTTATATCTAATTTCTTCATGGTGGTTCATGAAGATTTTTTGAACACCAAATTAATATCACCCTAGGAGTTCCAAACTAGGTGTGCAGCTAAAGTACTTGACATGTACTAGATTATCCCAATTCAAGCCCAAAGCATCTTTTCAGAGTTCTTATGCCTAGGAACATCTGTTCCAGAGCCACATCCACACTTAGTATATAGACAAGGGTGTATTTTATTAAACCACTCACTCAATGCTTTACCAAAATTCTAGGAAATTTTCCAAAACATTAACTGATCCTTATCTTTAGAGACATACCTAGACATATCATTATAAATAATCCTAGAGATATCACTATGGTTTTCTCGACCAAGTTTCCAAAGGTTAACTATACCTTTTCTCTAATACCAACTATAGAAACCCTCACATGAAAAATATATACATTACATAACTTTTGTAGAATAATTAAACATTATACAAACAGACGCCCAAAGACCGTAGTAGGGATCATGCCTTTGGAAGTAGGGAAACATTTACACAGGTACATAAGTGAGCTTCATTATCTCCCACTATGTTCTTCATGAGTAGAACCCTTCTTAGATATATGAAACATAATACATATCTTTATAACCTAGTGAAGGAATCATAACAAAGGGGAGAGCTCAAATACTCATTAAGGGTAATCAAACGAGACATGTAAGCATAAACACGAGCATCGGGGTATGAGAACTTGATGATGAAAATAAAAGATCATACCCTTCATATCAAATATCACATACATGAATCATGGCATAAAGCATAGTGTTTCATAAGACTTGAATCAAAAGTATGTAAAGGACATAATCCATAAAAGCATACATAGGATTAAGGCATGGAATTGTGGCAACACATAATCATATAATGATTTCCATAGTAGCCAAGTCATCAATTCCATGAACATAATAGTGGACAAATTCCTTTACAGAATTGGGTGAACTCTTGTTCTAGACCTATTTTACTAAACCAAGTAAACCCTCGTTATATCCCTATATAACTGAACTAAGTAAACCCTAATTCTAGACATGTATTACAGAACCATATATACCTTCATTCTAGTCATGTATTACTGAACTGAGAAAAACCCTCATTCTAGCCCTAATTATCTCATGATATAGAAATCTTTATCAAATTCATTGGACGGATATATAGGTCCCACTCATCACATAATTAAATCATACATACATTTTCCACAATATCATAAGGAAACATTTCATAACCTAAGAAATTAAATGGATATCAGAAACATGTAAACATATCATAACCTATGTAAAGACAATGGTTTCATAATCATATCATCATTAACATAACCCACGAAATGAAGTGTGTTCCCAAAGTATATAACCCATGAAACATAAATGGGCTTCATAACATAATTACATAAAATCATAATCGATTCCTAAAAATAAATTGAATAGAAATATTTAGAAATTTCTCCATAAAATAATGAATAACACCAATGTATATTATCATAGTTGGTAAATAATTTTAAAATATCCTTTAAAACATTTATTATGGAAAATATACATTCTTATTTGAAAAAATATTTTTATTAAAAAAACATTTCAAAACATTTTTCTTTGAAAATAGCATTTGAAACCTAAAAATAATATTTTAAATCATTTTGAAAACCATTTTATTTGAAAACATATAAAATAATGTTTAAAATATTTTAAAAATCTATTTCATTGATAACACTTGGAAAACATTAAATAAATATTCATAATGTTTTGAAAACCATTTCATTAGAAATATTTTGAAAACCTGTATAGAAATATTGAAAATGTGTTGAAAATAATTTTTCTTGAAAACATATGAAGAGGTTCTAAAACATTTTGAAACCCAATTCATTGAAATAAATTTTAAAACTTTTAAATAGGACATGAAAACTTTTTGAAAACTTTTTTACATGAAAAAATATAAAATAAGATTTATATAATTTTGAAAATAAATTTACGTAAAAATAAATTTTAAAAAACACTTTCTTAAAAATATACATTTTTTACAATGTAGTGGGATCTTTGAAGAAATGATGGTGGGTAAATTCATAAATGTCATACGAAGTCAAAAGAACATTACTTTTGAATAGAAAAAAGGATAGAATAGTTCTTGTTCAAAAAGAATTAAAAATATTCTTTTGAAGATATTTGTAAAATATAAGTGTAAAAATTAATTTTATATATTAGATGGGAATTTTATAATATTCTTGGAACACATTTATAGGAAACATAGATTTCCGACCAAAGAGAGGGTCATGTCAGACATTCATAAAAACAGTATATTAACTATCTATTTTACAAAAGTGTATAAAATAGAACCAATAAATTACTAAATCATTAAATAATATAGGAAAAAACTCATGAATTTTCTTGAGAGAGGGATAATAATATTTCATCAATGGAATCATAAACATAAACAATATCTAAAAGTAATTAGATTTCCTCAATAAACTTTTATAATTTATTATCTTGGGATCATTTTCTGGATTTAAGGAAAGGAAATTAAATGATTCAGATAATATCATGAAAATATTTAGATTCCTGATATGACATGTAAAATGGAATTATTTACACCTCAAAGGTGTTTAGGTGCATAATAAAACAAAATCCTCAACAAAGGTAAACTGAGACACAACATCATTACCGATTTGGTATCTTTCAAAACATAATTCTCATGAAAGAAGGATCATAAAAAAATAATTTTAATACCCAAAAATTTAATTATGTGATACACAGAATAAAATCATGGTAATTACATAAACCACACAAAATCAAAGAGTTTAAAACATTATATTTTTCTCCTGAAAATTAAAATTAAGGTGAAATCCCCTTATATTTTGAATTGACTATCTATGTAATCATACAATATTCATGTATAATAAATATATGTTTATTGTAAATATTTTACAAAATAATATTCTTATATATATTAATAAAGTTTTTATTATTATAACATTAAATTACCACTACTTAATGATCCTATGTTAAGGTTTCACTTACTGTAATATTCTCTTTATTCTTCGCATGTGTCTTAATTTGTTATATTGTTGATCGTTATACTTATAACATGATTTAAGAATGTAGAAACAGATTAAAGTATTAGTTATATATAGTATATTTATATTATAAAATTTATGGAATATAAGAGTATGAAATGGAATACACTGTTTGGGGAGACGGTAAGTCATACATATACATGAACGTCGTTTCCGTCTTTTTTATCATATTGAAAGAATGTATACAAATGACATAATTATATATATATATATATATCATTGTTATTTTATAATTAATATATAATATATATCCTATAAGTTCATTAAACTCATCCTTAATACATTTTAAATAGTGTGTGAATTAATCACATCGCTCTCTGGGGGTTGTAGTCCACACTTCCTCAAACGAGATTATCATATTAACACCAAATAGAATGTAAAAAAGTCTGTTTTATAATTAATATAGAAGTATAAATACATTTTAAATATAATATATGACATATATAATCATATTTTCCATCATAATGGCCACAATAATTGGTGTTAAATGATAAATATAAAATCATCGTTTTATGAGCCAGTATTTCACCATACATAGAAATAGTATGCTCAACATCAGTTAGATGGAGGTGTGTGTAGGTAAAAACCTTACATGATAAAATCCTAGTATATGTAAGATACTGTGTATTTTTCAAAAAATTGTTCTATTAATATATTATATGGAGTGTATAAAAAAAATAAAGGAAATGAGCTTAATATAAGATGTTTCCTCTTAATTGGGTAACTCGTTTTGGTTTGCGCCAAAAGGATTCCTTGAGAATCCTTCTACCCGAAAGGGGGATTCTAGGTCAAAGGGGTGATTTTTTTGAGGATAAATGGTTGTATATTGGATGAACATAAATGGTTTTAGTGGTGTGAGTAATGGGTAGAGGTGGTGGCATTTTATAAGGAAGGAAAATGACTCACATGGAATTTTTAAAAACAAATTAGTTTTGAACATGATATTTACTAAAAAAAGTCTTACCAAACTAACCTAAATAAATATTGGAAGATTTTTGGACTAAATATGGATAGAAAAATGGTGTTCAAAAATTTTTTAGGTCATTTTAGCCCTCAATTGTAACGTTTATCCCGTAATTAATCTTAATTTGTCTTTAATTGGTGGGATTAATTTTATTCAGTTTTACTAATAATTTCTGTAAAAAATCACATGGTATAATTAGACTCTAAATATTATATGTATTAGAATTTTTTATAAATGAATTTTTAAATTCCAATAACATAAGGGGTGAAATTAAGATTAGTGGTAATCCTATAGAAGGGACGAAATAATGTGGTTTTAATGTTGGAAAAAATCAAATGTTTGTAATGATTTTATATTTAGTATCAAATTATAATTGATTCTAATTAATTAGTATATGTAATATTTAACTAATTTTACATTAAATTAATTTATAATATCATTGTTCATTAATAGTTAATTATACAAAATGTAGTTTTTAACTAAAAAGAGTGTTTTCAACTATTATCAAAAAATGAAGTTTCATTGAAAAATCCAAAAAAAAATAACCCTAAGAAAATTTTGATGTTATGAATTAAAAAATGAAGTTTATTTTATCCTATTAAATTTATAAATGAGTCTAAAATTACTTTTATTATTAGAATCAGTTCATTTGAGAAAATAATGTTTTTAAACATAAAAAGGACTTTACTGAAAATATTATCTTTAATTATCAATATGTTTTATTTATATAAAAAATAAAAAATTGAAAATTATTTTATTATAAGTTTAATTGAGAGGATATAATTTTCTTATTTATGTAATTAAAATTATAAAATGATATGTATCGTAGAATCTCAATGATGCGTGCATCGTAAGCCAAGTCGGTGTTTCTTGTAGTTCAAGCCTAGTTGGTATTGCGTGTTATGCAAGAAAAGATGGTATTTAATGTGAAAGAAATGTTTGAATTATTTTTTAAAATATATATATATATCAGTATTTATAGTGGTATGTGAAATGAAAAATATTGAAATGTTAAATTTAATAAATCACAAAATCTCTAGGTGTTAAATAAAGTGTCTTTGAAAAAGGATAATGAATCATTGAAGAAATATATTTATAACTTAAAAGTAAAAGATATTACAGAGAGAGAATAAAATTTCAAGAGGAATATGGGATTTCATAATGAAATACTTAAATAAAAATGTAATATTCTTGATATTACTATAAAAAATAGTTTTCTAGAATAGGGATTATAAATTCCTAGAAGAAAGAATTATAGAAGCTAAACATTCTATGAATAAATTTCTGTTTGAGATTATAAATTCATTCAAGTATATTGGAGAACATTATAAATATATAGAAAATGATAGTGTTTAACCAAAATAACATGACTTTTGTCCAAATTAGTAGTGTACACATTTCATTAATACTCATCATTGAAAAAACTTTACTGAAAGAAATGAAAATAATTGGAAGAAAGTAAACAAAATTAAAAAATAATTGTGGTTCTCCCATTTATACATCATGTGATTGTTTCAAAAAAAATTAAATGATATACATAAAAATAATGAATCAAAGGCTAAGATGGATGGAAAATACAAGTTTTAAGAGAGAACATATAAGAATGAAAAAATTAATGAAAATATATGGAGATCAAATCTAAAGAAAATACAGTGAAAATATTTTTAGAATTCAAAATCACAAATGATGTGAATATTTTTTTAATGGGAGATGTTGGTATTTTGGAGTATAAAAATAAAATGAATAAACAGTTTGGTGAAATATGTATCTTCCCCATTAAAATATAGTAAATGAGTTAATGTGGATACAAGTAGAATTTATAAGAAGCTAATTATGATATCTTCAATTAAGGAATGTGATATTAAAATTTTAATTTGATGTGATTGATAAAACATGTGAAATGTTTTATTAAATAAAACTTACCTACAATAATTCTGCCTCATTACTACTAGAGATACTAAAAAATGGAATCACCAAATATATCAAGATAAGGAGTGATAATGAGTAAGAAATGGTGGTTATGGAGGAATAAAAATACTAAAAGGATAAAAACCTATTATCTTGAAAAAAAATTATTATCCCAATTGATAAAAAAATATTGAAGTAAAATCATAAATATAATGGAGGATATTTCAATTTAAAAAAATAATTTTCACATAAATTTAATGTTGTTGTATGAACTAAAATTTTAGTAAATATATTTGGATCAAATGATGTTTTTATTGTTGAAGGATTGAGGCATAATCCCTTGAACATTTCTCATATTTTTTATACTCGGAATGGAAATATTTTAAGGTAGAATAAATGATTCTTGGGAATATTAAATACTAGAAAAATCATCGTTAAGGATTAGCAATTAATCAATATTTTATTTCATATTCTTAATGATCAAAACAATTTTTGTATATGTATAAATGACATACTAAATTGCATTTACATTTTAAATAAATAATGAAAATAAGACTATTTAAAATAAGAATAAAAATAAAAAATTATATATTAAATTTTTTAAAATAATATAAAATAAATCTATTGAATATAATAGTGGGCTCACTAATAAAAAATAAAATTATTATATTTCCTAAAATATTTTCAATATTGACAGTGAATTTATAAATTTATAAAATAATTACACTATTGAAAAATTTAAAAAATTATACTATTAAAAAGTATAAATTAAAAAATTTTATATATTTATAAATATATATAAATTTGTTAAACTATATAAAACAAAATATTTGTTATAAAAAGATACATAATTTATAATGGAGTTTTCACATATATGGAAGCATGAATAATGTGTGGTGTCAATGTGTAAATGAACATTCATGATTCATTAATATATAACATAAACATGTGTCATAATATAGGTAATCTTAACATTTAGAACATAACAACCCACAATCACATCGACATATAAATTTATGATCATATAGTTTCAATTACACTCACACATCAATATATAAATGTAAATAATGATAGTCAACTCTTTGAATATCCTCATTATCTGATCAGAAAAATATATATATTTATTTATTTATTTGCACAATTCATTAGAGACATAAATTTATTTAAATAAATATATATATATAAATTTAAAATCTTATAAATAATTTTCCTAAACATTATATATATATATATATATTTATTTATTTATTTAAATTATAAAAAAATATTAATATATTATATTTATATTAATTATTATCGTGTGTTTCATAATTGATGTATATAAATAAACTTTTTTTGAAAATAAATATCTTAATTATATATATATTAATAAAAAAATTATTAAATTTTTTATCATCACTAAAAATAGTGGTGATAAATATTAACGATTATCAGCATTAGAAAAGCGCTCATAAAGGGTATACCATTATTAGTACTTTTTTGGAAATGATAAAAGTGACATTTATCAGCAGTTTTATCTTGCACTGATAAAGGGGAAACTTTTTTGAGTGCTTCATATTTAGCACGGACAAAATCATGCACTGATTTTTTACTTGTCGAATAAAATTAACGATACATGAAATTCCATTCAAATGAGGTTGGTGGAGCCAAAATTGAAAATAAATGTGACCCCTTCCTCACCTATTTCAAGTGAGCTTGGGGGATAAGATAGGAGGGTTAATAAAGGGGACCTTGGGTGAGATTATGGGATTCTCATAATTAAAATTTCCCAACACCCCCACCATTGAGATTGTGGATCATCGATTGGAAAGAGGAGGGCCACCAACTATCCTTTGGCTAATGCAAATTCTTGAATAGTTTTCTCATTCATCCATTAGTTCTCTAGAACCATTAGGTCACCACCAGAGTCAATAGACCCATCCATGAACTCCTCTTTTTTATTTCCAAAGTGTTGAACTCCATGTCCATGTCCTAACCCTCAAAATGGACAATCCACCAAACAAAAATTGAAATTCAAAGAGGTATTTTGGAACTTGTAATGACATTGTTCATTATAAACTCCCCCTATAATGTCATCTAAGCCTCAATAAGTATATATAATGGTCTCCCTCAAACAACATGACATATTGGTATGACATCCAACACCCATGTAAATCTCGCTTCCTAAATATATCCATACAAGCAAACATTCGAATGAAAGGTGCTACTTTTCCTCATAGACTTTTTATCATTCCTAGTCCACAACCCATATTTGACACCCCTAAAAAGGAATACCCACTTAAAAACTAGTATCTGTCTAATAAACTAAATCACGTGTCTAAAAAACCTCTGGTTCGATCCCTAAACCACATCAACAATGTCTGAAATGAAATTCCTAATACAGTCTCAATCCCACAACATCCATTTATATAAAAAAAGGACTAGTCAATCCTTCTCTCAAAGACATTCCCAAATGTTCTCAACCTCACCGAATAATTTCGTTTCACCCCTCATTCATGATCCCTTAACACTCAAGAAATGTGAAAATGTTCAACACATACATTGAGGTCCAAACCTAACTCTCGGTTCAACTCCATTGTCATATCCTCAACTGACCCATTTATCTTCCATGATTCCATTAAAATTTCTAGCATTTTTCTAATCCAACACACCCCAAACCATGAATCTACACTAAATCACATGAATGCTCAAGAAATAGTTCCAAAAACATTTGATAACTCAAATTCATAGTTATTTCACCAACAAACTACATATTTGAGGCACTTCAAACCTCTCCAAATTCCCTCTAAGTGACAACCCACTAATATTTTAAGAAAATATCAACTTCTAACTGAGGTGTCATTTTCCAATGACACATCTGATAAAACTTATGATTCTAATAGGGTTTATTCCAGTTTATAAGGAATATGGTTAGTTCACCAACCCCAGCATTGTCTTAGATGATTAAATATGATATTCACATATTTAATATTTAGGTTTTCATGGTTGAAGTTATATAGAGATTGGTGTGGGTTAGTGGGGCACTTGTGTCAAATTTCAAACCTCCCACCACACCTCTATAAAGAGCATTTTGGGAGCTCAACATTAATTAGTTCCACTCTAAGAGAGATATTTTCATTAGGATATCCTCGGGAGTTCCATGTGGGAAATAAAGGTAGGTGTGTGGGTGGGGTATTTTGTAACAATGTGTTCTTGTTGAAATGAATTATATTTTCTCCCACCATTAATATCTCTCTATGATTAGTGAATAACAAAAAGTGGTATCACAACCATTTTTTGTGAAACAATTGTGCATAGTGGACTTTTTCTGGTGACCAGAGATTTAATGTTGGATGGAATCATTTTTTGATTGAAGATTATAAAAGTACATATCCATGTGATTCCAATGATGTAAAAAATATAAAATTAATCCCAACGACATTCTTAAGCTTAGTTAATGTTTTTTCATGATTTGGGTGTTGCAGTACAACCTCTCTAGAAAAGAAGGTACTATTCCAGCACCTGTGAGATTTCTGATGAGATTGTGGCAGCAACACTAGTGCACCGCATCAGCACTATGTCGTCACCAAATCATCGGTTGATCTCATCCATTAAAACATATTAATTCTTATCTTGATCAATCAGTTTCCACTGATCCCATAGTCTATTTTGCTATTTTCAATCACTCTTGACACAATGGCGGGATAAATTTTTCCATATTTTTCACCGTTTTTTATATGAATAAAATTCCATAGAGTGGTCAAACACAGGAGGTGGTTAAGGAGTTGGAAATTAATGAAAAAACCTAGAGCAGATCTATATATGGTAGGAGACCATCATTCAACTTTTACCATTATGTAATAGGGGACACATAAAGAATAATTTTCAACGATTTATATAAGAAAAGGGTAAATATAGCACCTGAAAATTATAAATGGATATGCACATGTGATAGTCTCCATAGAAATCATGATTTTCTCCAATTGTGAAAAAAGAATAAAATTTAATACATCAAGCAATGACACATAATGGGAAGTTGATAATGAATCTTCATAACTCATAACTATACATTGTGATTGTTTCTTTACTTATCAGGTTGGTTCCTTTGGTGTAGTCAAGAAGGAAAATACCAGTTTAGTAGAGATTTTTTTTCATAGGGGATATCCCTATCAAGATTAATGTTGGATACACAATCACCCTGAATGATATTTGACATGTTCCAAGTCATCAAATCAACCTATTATCAGTTATAGTCTTCAACGGAAAGGTCTATTAAAACAGATTTAGCAATGGAGCATGGATGATGACCAAAGGATCCATCATCATCAAATGAGGACAACTATGTTGTATGTTGTACAAAACTCATTTGAATAAATGTGTAGACAGCCTCAAAATGGTGGAGAGAGAGACACCAAATATTATGTGGAATATGAGACTCATCCACATGATTGAAAGAGGTTTATCTATCCTGATAAAAAATATGTACATAAATATTAACAAGTATGTATCCCTTGATCCTTATAAATACTTCTTGTATGGGAATTAGTACAGAGTCTCATCCAATACTAATTCATTAAGCAGATTAGGATTGCTGGATCTAGTTCACTCCAATGTAAATGGACCTATAGAGGTGGATTCACTAGGAGGTGAAAAATATTTCATATCCTTTTTTGATGATTCATATTGTAATGCCTTGATATTTTTATAAATATTTCACATTAAATAATATTAATTCTTCAATAGATTCATTGTATGAAATCATGAGTTTAAAGAAAACCATGATACAATATAAAATTACCATTATAAACTAGTCATTAATGATCATGTATAAATAAAACTAACTAATGAAATATATATTGTGAATTCAATGGCTACCAATTATATATAAATAATATAAACCAATTAATTATGATGGAAATATTCCTATTTTTTCCATAATTAAATATGTTAATTATAATTAGTTAATTAAATTAATGAAGTATATATGTTATATATTTAATAAATTGTTTTTCTATTCATTCCAAAGATTTTTTATTAATAGGATATGAATAAAGACTATTTTTTGTATAAAACCCATTATTATACAAAAGTGTAATTATACCACCTTTTAAAGGGAAAACAATTTTAAATTAAAATTATTAAACATAGATAATTTTTAAATTAAAAAATAATATTTCTCTTTGTAAGTTGGATATAAACATTTACATTTCATGAACTTTTGATATTTTTTGATAAGTTTCATGTTTAAATGAATATTAAAAATACACTAAATATTAATTGAAAACATATTTTTCTATAAAAATAATTAACATGGTTAAATTATACTTTTTAATGGTATTAAAGTATAAATAGATTATATTTTTTAATTAATATAATTTATTTCATTGTAATTAAGTTTGAATTTCATTTAGATGTAAAAACATTTTAATAATTTGCATGTTTTAACTTTAAAAACTAATTTCCTCATTCCAACAATAGAATTAATCAAAAATTAATTACTATAAGTTATTTGTTTTGAATTTTGAATAATGGAATAAAAATTGTGAATTAGTGGTTCCAAATTATATAAATATATTTCTTTTTTTATTTGTATTATGAATGGTAACCTCAGTTTTTTTAATTAATAACCTGAAAATGTAAATAAGGTAATTAAGGAGAAAATAATATTGTAAAATTAACTTCAAAATTGTCCTAATATAATTTGATGAGTTTTTTTCTACCTAAACCACACTTGGGTCAAAATGGTATCCTTTTGAAACCACATTTATGAGATTAAGACAATTAATGTATTTTATTTAAAGAAAAGATAAATATTCCTTACTCTTATTTTAATAACTATATAATTTTCAATATAAGGATATATATAAGATAAATTAGACTATAAATATTCATTTTGAATATAATATTATTTTATCTATCATGGTATTTTTTGGTATTTTTTAAGAAAAAAATTGTTACCTTATAGGATTATGCAATGATAATACGTAAATTATTTAATTGAAGTAAAATAAATAAACAAATTTGAATAAAAATGATAGTACCCATTAAAATACAAAAAACCATGAAAAAATATTATTTTTTAAGTATATATAAACACTAATCATCCAAGGGTTTAATTATTGACAATTTGGAGCCACATACAAAAGATTATGATGCTTATAATAGTTTATCTAAAGTAATCCTAATGTTGTCACATTCACATATTAATAAATGTAACATTTTTAATGTTGGATTTACAAGAGTTATATTTGACAATAAATATTTTGTATAAATATAGAAGATATAACATCAACAAGATATTTTATTTTTAATTTTTAGTAAAGTTATATGTATAGTAATTAATTACAGACAGATGATGTAGTAATTATTTCCTTAATGAAAATATTAAATAAGAGTTATTAAAAATATTAAAATAAATAAAATTTGGGATAATTAATATATCAAACGAGTTTTCTAAATATCCTTCACCACATTGTAATATAATAAAATATTTTTTATAAGTTATCTTATTATAAAAAAAATTAAAAATCAATGATTTGAATAGTGTCAAAATTGACACTATTTATTGTTTATCGAAATATTATTTTATTAAATTACATAAAAATCATAATTCATTTTTAGAAATATAAATTAATTATTATAGGGTCGGAATGTTTCTAAATTATTAATATATGGTATAATTTATTTCAAATTAGTAAATATTGAGCCCTTTTAATATTGAAATAATTGTTACCTTAGTTAAAATTAAAATAGAATAACTAGGGGCTAATTAAAATTATAATGTTAAATTGATTATAAAAATTTTCTAAAATTTATTTGTTGATGAAATTATAATTTCATCACATATCATATTTTAAAATATGAAATATTTGTGGGTTTTTTGGGGTATTATATTACTATAAATTAATATTTTTGGAGATTCCAAAAGTGCCACTCAACTCAATTTTAAAAGGAAATATCTAGCCTAACTTATTAACGTCACATTGAGCCTTCAAACTCAAAAATACCCATTAAATTTACATTATCAATCACTCATGTTAGATTATAGAGTTGTTGGGCTTCTCCAAAGATCAACCCTAGTACTTATAGTTGGATATCTAGTTAGATCTCGTTGAGGAAGAGGTAATATCAAACACCGATTCATTCAAGATTATTTCTTCTTCAACTTCATATTTTATTTTTTTCCATAATAATGTATATATCTAGTATCAAATAAATACTAATTTGTTATAATTATTATAGGGGAATATTATTCCACCTTCTACCCATCCTACAAAAAACGAAATCACTGCACGTGCATACGTACAACCTACCATCACCATACTGTGGTGTAATATTTTTTTCACCACTCTATTTTACTAGGAATAGTTATGGATATAATATAAATATATATTTATTATAACATGATATATATTTTTAATAAAAAATATACCATCCACTTTCATACATTTTTTTATTACAGAAATGATACCTTCCCTTGTGTGTACGTACGGCCTACCGGCTCCACAATGTGATGCGATACATTTTCATGTCCACCATTTATGAATGATTTTATAAATTTTTATAATTAATAAATATGATATTTATTTTATTAATAAAATTATATGAATTATGGATCTATATCGTATTTAAATGAATTTGCACATATATGACATAACATGCATGAGAAAATAAAGTAGTTAACCCTTAAAAAATAGTAATAATGAAATATTATTAAAAGGGAATGATATAATAAATATAAATATGGTTCTCAAATAAGTTAATAATATTATTTAATCCATTATAAAATATATTCAAATAAATATCAAGGAATTCAATTCTAAATTAAGAGATAATATCAAAATTTCATTATTATCTAAGAATTTTTATTTGTATGTATTTAGTGGTGTATATTTATTCATCCATGTCCACATTTCAAAAAATATATATATTCCAAAATATTATTTATTTTAATCTAAAATTTTTAAATTTAAATTTTATCCATTTATTGAAATTTTAAGAAATGGTGCGAAATGATTATTTTGTTATTTTCATTACATGGAACTTTTTGATGTATTTAAAAAAAGTATCAGAAGAATGTTTTGTTTTTACTTATACAGCATGAACGAATTTTTATTCATTAATAAAGCATTATTTATTTGAATCTTCCATTGTAATAAATCAATATTATTTTAATATAAATTAAATTCTTTTAAAATTGGATGTCATTTTAATAAGAGAAATGATTACAAAGAAGAAAGAATATTTTCCTAAAGAATTATTTTCACGTAATCCCTCGAAATTATTTTCTATCTAAGATAATATTATTTGTTGTCAAATATGATTTAATATGGATGTGTTTCAAGTTTATTGTCCCTATTATTCATATTATTTGATTATTTTTATGGTGGACTGATAATTATGAAATCTATTTATCTTTCATGGATTATGGTAGCATGGAATGATGTTTATGAAACCCATTTTATTTCATGGGTTCTGATATGATGAATGAATTATTTTCTTATGGAACACGTATATAGGGTTTTAGTTATATGATGGGTGGGACCTATATTTACTGCTATTGAATTTGGTTATTTTCTATATCTCATTATATAGATAGGTCTGGAATGGAATGTTAACCTGGTTCAGTAACCTGGGGATGGAACGAAGAGTGAAACATGGTTCAGTAAAGGGTGTTGTCCACTATGATTGTTTTTTCAATTAGACATGGATAATATTGGTATGATTTTTATGCCTTTGTGTATTCCCCAAATTCCATGTCATAGGTTATTCAATTTTGGCATATGTTCGTTGATTAATTATTAAAATTTATGATTTATTCCATGACATGGTATTATAATCATTCATATTGTAGGACATGATTTTCAAATTTTATGTTCTTATAATTTATGATTATCATATGATTGTTATCTACCATATTTACACTTAATGATCATCTAATATCACATTTTCTTATATTTCCTTTCCCCAAGATATAAAGAATGTTATTAGGTAGGATATTTGAAAAAGGGTTCTAGTTTTGAAGGAATAAAAAAGAGACAGTTTATAAGTTTTATGAACTAGTGGTTTATGATTTTGAGTTATCATATACACTACACTAATATGGTCTTTGAGAATATTTTTCTGTATTCTTGAATTATGATGATATATCCTTATTTGTTAATATTGGGTCACTGTATTTTTTATTTGAGAAAAGATTTAGTTTACCTTTGGAAACTAAGTTGAGAGAACCATAATAAGAACCCCAAGGATATGTCTATGTATAGGATAAAATCATAGTGCTTTAGTAATGATCGTGAATATCCTAAGATAGAACCTACAATGTCATAAATTGAAATTTTATTCTTGTTTATGTGGTTTCCTATTATGATTAGTTTTACTCACACAATGATTCATGGTTTTAGTCAATGTATGAAACCCGAAGCAACCACGTTAATGGTAAATGAAAAGGGAAATATAATGATTGTCCTCCTGAGAAACTGAATGTTATGTGAGATGAAATGAAAAATATTATTTCTATTCTCACATAACATTCTTAATCTATGAATCATGTAAAACTTCTAAATAGAGAAAAGAGGGAACAATATGTCTTTGAGTTTTTCAAGAGGAAGCATCAACCTTCATTAAGTGGGTATTTTGATCTAATACTAAATAAAAATGGATTAGTACCACTTAAATGATATTTTTAATTCTCCAATGTTTAAATCATGATAAATTCATAATGGTAGTTTATTATTTGGAAGGTGAAGTTGATCAATGCTTGATTATTTTCAAAAATGTGCTTCCAAGGGATGAAATTATCTCTATGTGATGGGATAAGTTCAAAAACATATCTTTCAATAAGAACATTCCCCGTATTCTTCAAATGACGATATAAGAGGAGTTACTTGAGCTTAAAAAAAGGATGATGAATTTTTTGGAACCTACAAAGTGAATTTTACAAGACATTCATGGTATACAACTAGTATTTTTTTTCTATCTAGATATTAAAATTCACTGATTCTTTAGTGGCATAAAACCAATCCTCTAAAAGAAATTATCCATAAAATATATCAACATCTATGAGGAAATTGATTTATGCAAATTTATGGTTGATATATAAATTAGGGTTACCCATCAGTCCTATGGTTTTGATAAGTATAAAAAAATGTAATTCAAGAGAAAATATAAAGACCACACTAAAATGATGATGATATTTCATTTATGGTTGAAGTTTGGAAAGAAACACAGAGGAAACTATCAATAATGGTTTAGTAAATGTTTTAACTGTGAAAATGAAGGCAATAAGGTAATAGAATATGGGAAAAAGATATTTAATAATATGAATATAGAAAAGGATACAAAAAATGATCCTCACATACATCAATAATACAAGTGAAATGAAATGGGTTGTTATGCAAACCAATTCCCTAATCCAAGGGTTATCGATAATGATTTGTGTTAGCAAACTCTTACATCTAGATAAAATAGAAAATTACATAATATCACTATCGGTGATGTGGAGTATGATAATGAAGTGGTGGAAAGTAAACTTACCATCCACTCTAAAGTAGAAAATGTTTTATTTTATTCTGGATCGACCAAATATTTTATTTCTAATGAATTTTCTAACGGTATTTATATATTACATAAACAATTAGTTGTTGGGTTTTCTATGACAACTCCTAATGGAACATAAGTTTCATCAAAAGTTTATAATTATTCTCTCAATTAATATTGTAGGAATGTGATTCCTAAAAATCATATGATCCTTCCATTAGTGGAATTTTATTTGATTCATGGCATGTATTGGCGTTCTCTATATGCACCTTATATCAATTACCAAGGAAGGAATGTCACATTTCATAATACAGAAAAATATATGCTCTTATATCAATGTAAGGATGAATATGACCATATAGTGGAAATATTTTCCATAATATGGGTCTTGATTCCTATAAATTAAGGTTATATATCTCATATGGTTAGAGAGAAACTCACCATTAAGAACAAACTTATTGTACAATAGATTTTTTATAATCTTTTAGAAAAATTATTAGGTCTTCCACTAAATTGTGAGGTTTAGTTTTCAATAGAACTCATACCGCGTGTTATGCCTATTTTGAAGACACCTTATAGAATGTCCCCAATTTAGGTACAATTATAGAAGAACCAAATCCAACAGAATAATGACAAGGGATTCATATTCTCTAGTGTGTCACCTTGGGGTGAGCTAGTTTTGTTTGTTATGAATAAAGATGGATTAATGATACTTTACATTGACTTTTGAAAACATAACAATATCACTCTCAAGAATTAATATCCTCTCCCAGATATTAGTAAATTATTTATCCAACTTCATAGAGATAAATAAATATCCAAGAATTGTCTTCAATATAGATATCATAATTTAAGGGTTAAAAAGAAGGGTATACCCAAGGTGTAAGAAACCGGATCTTTGTTTTAGGTATGTTTTTCCTTTTCTGGTCATTTTTTAGAAAAAGAGGAAAATCTAGAAATTTCCAGAGTACATGCCGTGTACATTGATGTTGAGTAAGGCCGTGTGCTGGCCATGTCCGGGCCACACACACGGTGTGTAGGGGAAATGTGGAGGCCACTTAAAGAGTAGTACGAAAATGCCATGTACACGTCGTGTACCCCAGATGTACACGTTGTGTAGTTTATGTTTTTTTCATTAAACGGACTGGGGTCTTAAATAATCGATAGAAACACCATATTCTCCAGGTTCTTCGACCGGGAGAATCCATACGGCCGTGAACATTCTCTAAGCCCTAGATCCTTCGTCTGTTTGCCGAATTGACCGACGTTAATTGTGTTGGAACCGCAGCGGTGAGCTCTTCCTTTATCTTGAGTTTCATTCCATGATTTTCCCTCTTTCTTGATATATTGTGGGTTGAACATTTTGTGTGTTTTCGTAGATCTACACCATTATAAGGAGAATAAAGCCTCGTGGTTCAAGTATATTGATCTTCTAGCATCAAGGATGGTGGTTTGGGCCTTACATTTTGATGTCTATGAGTTTTATGTGCAAATTCCCACCAATACCCTTGAATTGGGTATTGCGTGTTTACCATTTTTCCCCTGTTGTTTTCCTGCCATGCTTGTTTACATGTTTAGAGGTAATTTGATCATGTTTGAGGGTAATTGTTGTTCGTGGATTTTTTTCCATGCCATGTTCTGTTACAACCTTTGGGTCGTGTTTACCTTTAGGTGTTATACCTGTTTTCCATGCCTTGTGACTATAGGATGGAATAATATTTTTGACATGCTTGATGTTTTGTAGAATGGTTATCCAAGTAGATATTTAGGTTTACATTGGCCTTATAGCATTATTATGCACTGGCTGGCATGGGACCATGAGAAACTAATTCAATATACTATAAGGGATCGACCGAGTTAACTTCCCAGAGAGTCTTGAATATTGTAGACTACAGGAGGGTAGACCGAGTGAGCTTCCTCAGAGAGTCTTGGACATTATAGAATATAGGGGATAGACTGATTGAGCTTCCTAGAGAGTCTTGGATATTATAGACTATAGGAGGGTAGACCGAGTGAGCTTCCTCAGAGAGTCTTTACTTTGTTGAATTTCTTTAAAACCTTTCTAGGCTAGAGAAGGAATTGACTGAGCGAGCTTTCTCAGAGAGTCTGTGGTAGACCTGAGATTATAGGAGGAATTGACCCACTGAGATTCCCCAGAGAGTTTCTAGACCTTGGGGATTTAAGAGGGTTAGACCGCGTGATCATCCTTAGAAATTACCTGACTATGCTAGACTATAAGGGGAATTGACCAAGCGATCTTCCCCAGAGTGTCTTATAATTCTGTATGACCAAACCAGAGGGGTTAGGCTAAGTGCACTGCCTAGAGGGTTGTTGGTACTTCTTGGATAAGACCAGAGGGGTTGGCTACGAGTACTTCCCAGAGGGGTTCCTATTGTGGTTAGCTGTTTTCTTCACTCATGCTTATTGTTTTGTGGATTTATTATTGTTGTATGTCATCATGTTATTGCTTAATAATTAGTACCTACTATTTAATCTTATTGTTTATTTCTTACTGTACAATTACCTTCCATATACTCACTGACTGTTATCCACATATCTTCAGGTGGTTGCCTACTGGGATTTAGTCTCACACCTTGTTTTGGTCATGCTTTTTATCCCAAACATACTATGTTGTTGTAGTTATAGACAAGGGTACGTGCCCTTCGATTTTTGGTACTTAATTTCTTTGGAGAAGGAGAGCATGGGACCAAGCATAGGCTTGCTATGCTGAGGGGTTGTTTATCTTTTCTTTTGTACTTGTTTAGGTACTGTTTGTATTTCTAGCATTGTGACCTGTTTGGTTGTTTTCCTATATATGTATCATGCATTATTTCATATATACATATGTGCTCTAGTGGTTTATTGTTTAAGTCTTCCACTATTACTTGTTCACTGTTGTTGGATATTTATTTCTTTCTCTATTTTATGCTTCTTTACTACTGATGTGTACTCTGGAAATGAGGGCATAGTTTCCCCACTGTCACACTCAAGGCCCTCGCTACTAGTCGGAAGCCTTTGGAGTTTGGGGAAATGTACTTGAGTCCATGTGACCAGCCGAGTAATGGGAGCCTATGGGTGGCTTCTAGAACTGGGATGTTACAAAGTGGTATCAGAGGAATTATTTTCTCTTGATTTACTATTTGGAGCTCTAGCCAGGGATTGAACGGATTTGGTACTTGGTAATAATTTGTGCCCAGGAGTAGCTAACCCATGTATATATAAAATCCAATCTACCTCGTTATTGTAGTTTTTTGGTTTGAGATGTTACGGTTCATATGATTTCTCATAGATTGATTCACATTCCTTGTGTTGTTATTTTTGTGCTAATGCGGTTCTATTTCTATCACAACCCGATGAGGTGAGGTTACTCCATCTCATGGATCATATATGAACTTTTTAGAAATCACATGTCATGCATTCTTTCCATGCCATCTAGGGTGGATTAGCGATTTCCTGTTGTTGTGATCGGCGTTTTGTATATTATTTGTGATGTTGTGATAGATGCTTTCATATAACCCTTGTAGTATGATAGAGGAATTTTATGTATTGTGCCTTGCTTAAATGAACTCCAAATTTTGGTCTTGAGGTGTTGTGGGACCACATGAACTGGAACATGGTGGATCATCGACTTTTTTCCCTTATATATGATATGTAGGAGATTCCAAACTTTGGTTCACGAGGAGTATGGTCCCTCATAGATCAGAATTTGGAACCTTCCTGTTTGTTTTTCAGTTTTTTCTAGGCTTTGGTGATGTTTCTGAGCTACTGTCTGGAAAAACCCAAAATACACGGCGTGTACTTGACTACATGCCGTGTAGTTTTAAACCGTGTCACTAACTGTGTGAGCAGAAGCACGGGGTGGTGAAAAAGTTTTCAGAAACACGCTGTGTACAGTCGTTACATGTCGTGTAGTAGTGAGTTGTGTACCCACCTATGTCACTAACAACACGGGTCAGTGAAGCTCATGTAGTACACACCGTGTTGGTTACGGACACACCATATAGTCTTGTTCTAGGTATACAGTCGTGTCACCAACAACACGGGTCATGGAATCTCATGTAGTACACACCGTGTTGGTTACAGACACTCCATGTTGTCTTATTCTAGGTACCCTGTCGTGTCACTAACAACAAGGGTCAGGGAAGCTCATGTAGTACTCACCATGTTGGGTACAAACACGCCATGTAGTCTTGTTCCAGGTACCCAACCATGTCACAAATAACATGGGATGGTGTTATAATCTCTTATACACGCCGTGTTTGATCGGAACACACCGTGTAAGGGTCAACCATGTAGCCAGTAATGTAACTAACAACACGGGTCACCGAAACCTTGTCTAGTACACATTGTTTCCTTAGTGAACACGCTATGTAGTCTAGGGTTAAGAGGACCGTTTGAGTTATCTGTGTAAAGATACATGGGCAGGGGATGAAGATAAGGTACACGCCATGTGTGGGTACAACACGCCATGTAGTCAGGGGTGTTACATGACCAAAGGTGGCAGAAGTACACACCCATGTCAATGGCCTTAAGAAACACGTTGTATAGCTTTATACATGTCGTGTAGTCGTGTTTTGTGAAACATCAGTGTTTCTTCCTGCAGTTCCCATTTTGTACTCTTTTATTCTCTGTCATTGATAATTCTAATCTAAGGTGTGATTTTGTTCTTTTAGAGCTATGCCTCTGAGACATCCTCTGCTCGTACTTCAGCTGCCAGATGGTGATCAAAAACCAGATATGGCCGATCAGGGACCTCCTTCAGATCCTCCTGTTGTTCCAGCCTTGGCACGAGTGGTTATACTCATTGTAGGCATCGATGTGAAGTTTAGGGAGGACTCCCTGAGGATGATTCTGACCTTTCTAGGAGTTCCACCTCCTTCCCCATCGATGGCTGAGTTGATGTGGGTTTTATAGAATCATCATCCTCCTACATTCTCAGGGGATGGAGGACCCCAGGATACAGAGTCATGGCTAGAGGCCACGCTGACGATCTTCAAGAATATGAAGATACCTCCAAAGAAAATGTTAAATCTGGCTACTTATATGCTCTAAGACACCACCAAGAGGTGCTGGGAGGTGATCTCACAATTAGGGTGCCTACAGATTATGACTTGGGATGAGTTTCATCGCATCACCTACGATTACTTCTATCCAGAGTCCTTGAGGTCCAAACGAGCCTATGAGTTTAGGAGCCTTGAGCAGGGTAATCTTTCTGTTATGGAGTACTCGTCTTATTTTACTGAGCTGCAGCGCTTCACACTGATTCCAGCTGGTGATGAGTTGTTCCTTGATAGGAAGTTTGAGGACGGTCTCTGGCAGGAGATTTTCTCCCAGGTGAATTTCTTCAGGTTTACTTCGATGTCATTGATCATCAACCAGGTGCTGATCACTGAGCGTAATCTAAGAGATTTTAGAGCAGTGAGCCAGGTCGGTTTGACATCCAGAGTCAGTGTCCCTCCTACTGATGGTAGGAAGTGCTGCAGGGAGACTGCTCGAGGAGATCAGGGTAGGCGGATTTTATCTTCGGGCAGCCAGGTTGTATGCTTCCAGTGTGGTAGCAGTGGTTATACTAGGCCTCAGTGTCAGAGAGACCCAATGGACTACCGATCTTGCGGCAATATGGGTCATCTTCAGGATTTTTGTCAGGTCTTCTCACCTACAACTAGTGGTAGGGGTTCTTCTATGACACACGTGCAAGAAATGTATCGCCAGTTTCTCACCAGTCTGGGAACTGGAGTTCTGCCGAACATTCGGTTAAAGGTGGAGGTCACATACATTGTGGTGAGTCACCAGCGACAATAGAGTGGATCATACTAGAGTGGTCAGGCTGGGGTATAGGGTCGTGCTATAGGCCAGACATTCACCGCGGATCATAGTTATGAGGAGTAGGATCCCGACCCTTCTATAGTTTGAGGTATGATCTTGGTAGACTCAGTTTTATCTTCAGCTCTTTTTGGTACTGGTGATTTCCATAGCTTTATCGCTATTACAGTTCTGGAGAGCCTTGGTCTATGTATCCTTTCGTCTGCCGACATGTTGACTCTTGATACACCGTTGGGAACGAGGACGTCTACCACATGTTAGTGCAGAGAGATCCCTCTTGAGGTTGCAGGGTTTCACTTCTTATGGGACCTCTATGTTCTAGAGATGATAGTATAGGATGTCATTCTTGGTATGGACTCTTTAGTTTCCTTCCAGGTAGTCGTCAATTGCTATCGTCGCAGGGTGAGTTTCGTATCACTAAAGTGCGTATATTTTCTCCATAGAGGGGAGTGGGATGACCAGGTGGGTAGAGCAGGACCAGAACATCATGGGATAGGAGGAGTTACATCCCAGATTTCTAGTCTTTATCTGGATGACCAGGGGACTTCACAGTTATACTTTCCTCCAGAGGTGGATCATTTCAGGAATGTCTTTCCAGAGTACTTTTCAGGTTTTCCTCCATAGCGTGAGGTAGACTTTTCTTTTTTTATTTTTCCAGGAGTGGCACTAGTGTCTATTCCTCCTTATAGGATGGCTACACCTGTGTTACAGGAGCTAAAGAAGCAGTTGGTGGAGTTGTAGCCATGTTCTTCTCCTTGGGGTTCACCTGTCCTATTTTCAAAGAAGGAAGACCGCACCCTTAGGCTTTGCGTGGATTATCGGATGCTGAACCAGTTGACAGTCAAGAAGCGATATCTATTTCTGAGAATTTATGACCTATTTGATCAACTTCGGGGAGCCCTGGTGTTCTTGAAGATTAATTTGTGGTCCGGTTATTATCAGTTGCGTGTTAGACCATCAGATATACCTCTTACAGCATTCAAGAGAAGGTATGGTATATACAAGTATATGGTAATTCCATTCGGTCTAAAAAATGTGCTAGCTGCTTTTATTGCACTGATTAACTGAGTGTTCCATCCTTACTTGGACTCTTTCATGGTGGTCTCCATGGACGACATCTTGGTGTACTCACACACTCGAAACGACCATGCTACCCATCTTGAGAACGTTTTGAGTACACTGAGAGAGCATTAGCTTTATGCTAAACTTTTGAAATGACACTTTTGGATGGATCAGATTCACTTTTTAGGCCATTTTATCCCAACGGAAGAAGTATCATTGGACCCAGAGAAAGTGAGAGCATTACTTTCCTGGGAGCAGCTGAAGAACGTCTTTGAGGTACGGAGTTTTTTAGGGATGGTTGGATACTACAGGTGATTTATATAGGACTTTTCACCCCTTGCAGCACCATTGACAGGTCTAACCAAGAAAGTGGAAAAGTTATTATGGTCAGATTATTATGAGTCATCCTTTCAGAAGCTGAAAGGGAAGTTGATGTTAGCACCGATACTAGTCTTGACAGAGCCAGGCAAGAGATATACCGTTTACTACGATGTTATATGTATCTAGATGGAAGCTTTACTTATGAAGGGAGATGGAGTTGTTGCGTACAGGTCTCAGCAGATGAATCCACATGAGAGGAACTACCCGACGCACGATCTGGATTTGGAATATGTTGTTCATGCCTTATGTTGTTGGAGACATTCCCTTATGGGAGAGCATTTTGTGGTTTTCACCGACCACAAGAGTCTCAAGTACATCTTCACTTAGCGTGATATGAATCTGAGACACCATAGGTGGGTCGTGTATCTTCATTCCTTCGACTTTGAGCTTTCATATACACCGTTAAATGGAAACACAGTGGCTGATGTGTTGAGCAGGAGAACTCAGATTCATGCAGTTCAAGAGGCCAGCAGTGAGTAGAAGCTTATGGTTCTATTCTCTAAGATGTATTTTCAGGTTCAGAACAGATAGAGATAGACTTTCATATATTCTGTAGCTATTACCTCTACACTTCTTGATCAGGTATGGATGAGGCAGCTATCAGATTCAGAAGGCCTGGTCCTACGGTAGAGTGCGTCAGGAGAGGACCCTCTTCCTGGATAAACCATGGGTGAGGATGAGATCTTTCATTTCTAGGGACGCGTATGGGTTCCAGTAGACATACATGAGCAGCTATTGCAGTATTTTCATTTTTCAGTTTGGGATGTTCATCCTGCTGTCACCAATATGTATTGGGATCTTCATCTCCAGTATTGGTGGCCATGTATGAAGAGGGATGTTGCTGCTTTCGTTTTGAGATGTTCTACTTGTCAGTAGGTGAAAGCAAAGAATCAAAGACCAGAATGTCATTTACAGAATTTACCCATTCCAGAGTGGAAATGGAATGATGATGCGATGGACTCTATGACCGGGTTGCTGAGGTCACCTTAATGAAATGATTCTATTTGGGTATTCATCGACAAACTTACGACGGTTTCTCATTTATTTCTAATCAAGGAGACCTTTAGTGTTGATGAGATATGACGGTTGTGCATTCGAGAGATTGTACATCTGCATAGATTTCCACACTCCATTATTTCATACCGGGATGCAGGTTTTTCTTCTCGGTTCTGGAAGGGGCTTCATAAGGCTTTGGGTACGCATGTACTTTTGAGTACGCATACCATCCCAGACAGATGGTCAGTCCGAGCGTACGATCTAGGTTCTTGAGGATATGCTCCAAATCATAAATTCTAGACATTGGCAGTTCTTGGGCGAAGCATATTCCTCTTGTGGATTTTTTCTATAACAATATTTTTCATAAGACTATTTATATGGAACCTTACGAGGCTTTTTACGGTAGGCCATGTCGATCACCTTTGTGATGGCTGGAGGCAGGAGAGGCAGCTTTGTTGGGACCTCGTCTTGTTCAAGAGACTTCAGTGTAGATATAATTGATTTGGAAGAGGATGAATACAGAACAGTCTTGAAAGAAATATTATGCTTATCAGCAGAGACAACCTATAGAGTTTGAGGTCTGGGATCAGGTTTTCCTGCGTGTCGCACCGAGGTTGGGACACAAGAGGATTCAGAGACAGGGTATGCTTTCATCGTGGTACGTTGGACCATTTGAGGTGTTGGAGAGAGTTGGTCTGGTTTCCTATCAGTTGCATTTGCCTCAGAGGTAATAGGTTATGCACAACGTCTTCAACATTTCTCATCTCTGACGTTACTTTTCAAACATGTCTCATGTCCTTCAACCCGAGGAGGTTGAGCTCGAAGAGGATATGTCGTTTGAGGAGCATCCTATCTTGATTTTTGATCGTAGTACGAAGGTTCTTCGGGGTTGGTCTGTTTCTTTGGTATGGGTACTGTGGAATCACGGGTGAGTACAGGACAAGGCTTGGGAGAGGGAGTCCAATGTATGATCGCAGTGGCCAGAGATGTTCGGGGTTTCTTTTTCTACGCCTCGCTAGGGAAATTCGGGGATGAATTTATTTAAGGGGGAAGTTTGTAAGAACCAGGATCTTCGTTTTAGGTATGTTTTTCCTTTTCTGGTTGTTTTTGAGAAAAAGAGGAAAATCTTGAAATTTCCAGTGTACACGTCGTGTACTTTATAAGTATACACTGTGTACTTTGATGTCACGTAAGGCTGTGTGCTAGCCGTGTCCGAGCCACACACACGGTGTGTAGGGGCGATGTGGAGTCTACTTAAAGCTATATATAGAAAGGCCATGTATGTGCCATGTACCCCATAATTACACGCCGTTTGGTTTGTTTTTTTCCATTAAACGGACCGGGGTCACACCTAATCGGCAGAAACACCTTCTTCTCCAGGTTCTTTGATTGGGAGTGTCCGTACGGCCATGAACATCCTCTAAGCCCCTGATCCTCCATCTATTTGTTGAATCCCCCTCCTTAGATTGTGTTTGAGCCGCAGCGGAGATCTCTTCCTTCATCTTGAGTTTCATTCCATGATTTTTCCCTCTTTCTCGAGATATCATGGGTTGAACCTTTTGTGAATTTTCATAGATCTACACCATTATAATGAGAATCAAGCCTCGTGGTTCATGTATAATGATCTCCTAGCATCAAGGTAGGTGGTTTGTGACTTCACATTCAATGGATTTGAGATTTATGTGCAAATTCCCATCAATACCCATGAATAGGGTATTGCGTGTTTACAGTTTTCCCCTGTTGTTTTCCTGCCCTGCTTTTTTGCTTTTGTAGAGGTAATTTGATCATGTTTGAGGGTAATTTCTGTTCCTAGATGTTTTTCCATGCCCTATTCTGTTACGACCTTTTGGTATTGTTAGCCTTTGGTCATTATACTTGTTTTCCAGGCCTTGTGACCGTAGGATAGAATGATATTCTTAACATGCATGATGTTCTGTAGAATGGTTAGCCAAGTATCTCTTTAGGTGTACTTTGGCCTTTAAGCATTATTATGGACTGGCCGGTATGGGACCATGATAACCTGGGACTATATACTATAAGGGATATACCGAGTGAGCTTCCTAGAGAGTCTTCAATATTGTAGACTACAGGAGGGTAAACCGAGCAAGCTTCCTCATAGAGTCTTGGAAATTATAGACTACAGGGGATAGACCAAGTGATCATCCCATAGAGTCTTTGAAATTATATACTACAGGAGGGTAGACCGAGTGAGCTTCCTCAGAGAGTCTTTACTTTTTTGAATTTATTTAAAACATTTCTAGGCTAGAGAAGTAATTGACTCAGTTAGATTCCTTAGAGAGACTATGGTAGACCTGAGATTATAGGAAGAATTGACCGAGTGAGCTTCCTCAAAGAGTTTCTAGACCTTTGAGCTATAAGAGGGTTAGACCGCATGATCTTCCTCAGAGAGTCCCTAAATACCACATAATATAAGGAGAATTAACCGAGCAAGATTCCCCAGAGAGTCTTATAATTTTGTATGACCAAACTAGAGGGGTTAGGCTGAGTTTACAGCCCAGAGGGTTTTTGGTACTTCTTGGATAGTACCGGAGGGGTTGGCTACGATTACTTCCCAGAGGGGTTCCTGTATTGGTTAGCTATCTGATTAACTTCTTCTTGTTGTTCTGTGGATTGATTGATGTTGTATGTCATCCTGTTACTTCTTACTGATTACTTCCTATTGTTTACTGTTACTGTTTACTACTTATTGTACTATTACCGTCCATATACTCACCGACTATTAGGAACAGATCTACGGGTGGTTTCCTACTAGAATTTAGTCTCACAACCTGTTCGGGTCATGATTTTGGGCCCAAACAGACTATTTTTTTCAGGTATGGACAACGGCAAGCACCATTTAACTTCTGGTACTTGATTGATTTGGAGCAGGAGAGTATGGGACCAAGATTAGGCTTGCGATGCTGAGGAGCTGTTTGTCTTGTCTTTTGTACTTCTTTTTGTATTGTTTGTATTTTCATCATTGTGAACTATTTGGCTATTTTTCTTGATATTTATCATGCGTTATTTCATATATACATGTGTTCTCTATTGGTTTATTGTTTTATTCATCCTATGTTACTTGTGCATTGTTGTTGGATATTATTTCTTTCTCTATTGTATTCTTGTTTACTTCTAATGTGTACTCTTCCAATGAGGTCATAGTTTCCCCACTATCACACCCAAGTCCCTCGCTGCTAGTTGGCATCCCCTAGCATTTGGGGAAATGTGATTGAGGCCATCTGACCAACCGGGAATGGGGCACCTCTAGGTGGCTTTCGGAACCGGGATGTTACACAAGGTGAAATTATATACATGGTATAGACACTATAAATTTATAGTGATTCCTTTTTTCATGCAAGTTATCTTGATATCTTTAGGGATTTAATGAGTAGAGTCTTTAGAGACTATCTTTTCCAGTTTGTGGTAGTCTTTTTATATGATATTCTTGAATATTTGAAGAGAAAAATAGAATTAAGATCACTTGAGGACTGTGCTGACAACCCCGTGAAAGGAGAATATTTATGACAAATTTACCATGGGTAAATTTTGGATTCATAAGGATTCATTTTTGGGTCCCATAATATCAAAAGAGGGGGTATCTGTGGATCAAAAAAAAATAGATGTTATTGAATACTGTGCAAGACCTCCAATTGTAACTGTGATAAAAAGTTTTACTCATTTGGCTTGATATTATAAAAGTTTTTAGACATATTTTTTCATGATTATCTAATCCACTCACCATGTTGTATTAAAAGGGATTTATGTTCTTATAGATAGAGGAAAGTGAAAAAAATAACGATCTAAAAAGAAGGTTATTCATTTCACATTTTCTTACACTACCTTATAGGGGAGAATGGGGTTTGATAAATTGTGATGCATCAAAGAATGGGATTGGATATGTTCTCAATTAAAATAATAAGGTGATATATTATTCATCATAAAATATTAAAATCAATGTGAAAGATCACCTAACTGATTATTTGTAGTTATTTGGGGTTAACATTACATTAAAGATATTATAGTTTTATATTTATAGAGAATGGTGTGATATATATATATATATATATTAAATTTTTTATGTATATTTTCACAAAAATTTATGTTAATATGCGCTAAAGAATATGGTTGGAGTTGATAAAGATGATGAATTCTCATTACATTATCACCCTAGGAAAGCGAACAAGGTGGAAGCTTCTTTGAGTCAAAATGGCCATGTTTGCCTATCCATGATGGGAATCACAGATGATCCAATATTAATAGATTTGAAAAGGATATATCTAGATATTTTAAAGGAAGGGGATTAGTCATATCATTCTAAAATTAATTTTTAACCATATATCCAAGTGAATATTAAGAAGGTGCACAAGGAAGATATGGAGAATAAATAATCTTAAAATGATCATGAATTCAACACTAATTATGATGGAATAATAAGGTTTTGGAACTGTGTCTATATTCCTCCCATATCATTATTAAAGATGAATTTGTTGTATGTGGAACTTAGTTATTTGTTCTCTATTCATCTTGGGAACACAAATATGTATAGGGACCTAAAGGAATATTTATGTTGGTATAGAATGAATAGTTTTTATAGTATATTCCACTCAAATCATTGTTTTTTATCATGTTAATGCTGAAAGAAAATAGTCTAATGGGATTTTACAACCACTTCCCATACCAGAATGGAAATGGGAAAACCCCACTATAGAGTTTTTTTGTCGAAATTACTAAAAAACATAAAGTCCATAATGTTATATGGGTTATATTTGATCACCTTACATAGTTTACACACTTCATTATTATTAAATAAGATTTATCTCTTGACCATATTTCAAGGATATATGTAAATTATTTGGTAAGATTTCATGGAAAAACACATTCAATTACTTCTAATCATAATATGATGTTTACCTTGGTGTTTTAGTGATGTCTTCAGTAGGCTCTAGATAAAATGTTATATTTCATCCCAACTTATTGTCCTCAGATAGATGGTTAGTCTAAGAGGATAACTAAAACTCCAGAAGGCTTGTGGGGAGATTCCTATATGGGTTTCAAAGTTAGTTTGGATGAAATTATACCTTCGGTATAATTATCTTATAAAAACATATTTCACTCTTGTATTGATATGATTTCTTATGAATCCCTCTATGGAGATAATTGTATAATTCTATCATGTTGGGATGAATTTAGGTAAATAATGATATTATGAAATGATCTTATAATGTAAATGGATAAGATGTTTATATATAATCAAAAAAATATATGAGAAATTCAAAGTTGACAAAAAAGATATGTTAACAACTGATAAAAAGACCTTGACTTTCAAGTGGGTGATAAGGTATTCCTACGAATTTCTCCTTGAATGTGACTAATGATATTTTTAATGAAGGTATATCTAAGCCCTATTTATGTAAATCTATTTTAAATTCTTGATCATGATTGGAAGGTCGCTTATAAATTTTTTTTCTAACAAAACCCTATCATATTCCTGACGTATTCCATGTATATCTCTTGAGAAAGTACATAATTGATCCTTGAAATGTAATAAACTCAGAATTTTTACTAATATAGTATGATGATTCTTATGTAGAACAACCTATAGATTTTGTGGATCGTAGTGAAAAAGTTATACGAAACAAGACCACTCACATGGTTATTGTTCTATGGTGGAACCACCAATTTAAGGATTATAATAACCCTGATCTTTATTACACTTTTAAACATGATTTATTACATAAAATTTAACTTAATACAACTTTCAGGATATATATGTCAAGTGTATTTGGAAAAATATCAACATTACATAACAACTTATAACAAAAAAATGTGACATCATTATTGAAAACTTCTTTTGCATGACCACAACAATCTTTCGTGTTTGGCATTACATGGGATAACCTGAGGACATGCATAAGAAAAGTGTGATCTATAAATTGTAGTAAGCGAGTAAAAAAGACATAACATAATGGATAAAGTACATATTATAAATTTGGAATATAAATGGATCACGTGAAAAACATGAACATAAAGGCATGATATTGCCTGGTCATCATAACATGGAAATGTGGCAATAACATTTAACATGATATTATAACAAGTTAAGGCTCATGGCACATGGGGAATGAGTAAATTCTCTTTGTACTTGAATTATAATGGGTAAACTCTATTTTCACTTGAATTTGGTAATACAAAACCCTCATTTCACTTGATGTATAATGATACTAATCATTACCCAATGCATTGGAGTGCTATCTTGGCGCACCCTTTATAAACATTTCATTTCATGCATAAGTGTGCCACATGGATCATACAACATAGATTCATTAAACATCATAATTTATTCCACAAATAATATGAGTGAAATAAATTAATGTATGTACTAAATCAAAAAATACTTGTTCATAAAGGTGAATACCTTTAATAGAGAAGTGGGTATGGTATTGACTCACATGATGATTTTGGCATTAGAACTTTTGGTGTAACTTTGGAAGCATATCAAGGTCAAATAGAAATCATATAATGGGTTGATGGAATATAAATGGGTATTTAATAATTTATACATGTAATATACAGTAATGTGGTCATAGAACATAATATAACAACATATTTAATGGAATTTATATGCATAATATAAAATAATTTCTTGAACATAAATGAGAAGAGAGAAATTACTTACAGAATTCAAGTATGGTAATAGGTGTACACACAAAGAATTAATGTGAGATAAATAGGTCTATAAAAATTGAAACATAATGATGAATGTATGGGTGAGTTATGAAATCATACCCCAAAATTTTTAAATCAAAATAAAAGGTCATAACAACTTAATGAAATTTCGACAAAAATAAGAAAGGAAAAAATCCTTAAATGGAAGTGTGAGCGCAAAGGCTTAGGAGAGGCTTGAGAGATGCTTCATAAGAGCTTAAGGTGCCTTAGAAGAAATATATGGAGATTATGTAGGAGTTTTTTTGAGATACATATGGTTTTAGTGAATATTAATGGGAGAATTAGTGGGTTATATAGGAAATGAGAGGGAATTCATTATTATTTAGGATTGGACACTACACATTAAACTAATCAAAACCACAAACCATCCCATAGTTTTTACCCATGATTTTTCCATGGGGGAGTTTAAAAACATTATTTTATAATTCCAATTTCCTAAAATAGTAAAATATTAAGTTTACATAGGTGGAGGTGAGTCACACTCTTAAGGAAATCATTTTAAAAAGATAAAATATTTAATAACTCTTGGAGGGTCCACTGAGGCATTGTTAAATTAATCAAAAAAATATATAAACACATTTATTTAAATTTAAAACATATATTTTCTGAATATACATCTTATAGAATATTATTACATCGCTATTGTGTCATTATGATGTCATAAATCACATTAAATATTTAAATGGTATTTAATTATTACCCAAAAATTCAACTATCTCAGAAAATTATAAAAAATTCACCATTAGATAATTTCGACGTACTGAATACAAAAAAAATATTATCTTTAACTAAATAATTTTAAAATTATGTTAATTTTTACTTTTATGATAAAACCAAACATTTATCGAGAATTCATGGGTTTTGAAAAAACACAGCTTTCAAACCTGAATAAAAATTAAAATTATATTCATAAAAATTATAAGATCATTTATATCTAAAAAAAAGTAATTTATTAATAATTTTTTTTTAAAATTTTATCTAATTTAAAAAATCAACAATTCATCAAAATCGATCTATTAATTGAATATTAACTAAAAATACTATTTGGGATTTAAAAATCATTTACAATGTAACAATAAAATGAATTTATATGATTTATAAAAAAATAATTCGCATAATCAAATTTCTAGGGTTATGTTACATAACCCATTATAACACCCGCATAAAACCTATGGTTAAGGTGTTCAATAGTGACAAGATCTATAGGTAGCTTAGATAACATCGCTCGGCTGGTATTCTCTATTAACTTCCGCTTCTCCCATAGGCAGTTCCATTAAAGCTTAACATATTGATGCTCAGTTTGGGTTTGGTCAATAGGGAATCCCAATAATGCTACCTCCTTTATGATCTCTAACAAATGGGCTTGTACGGATCAATTCTACTGGATGAGGCCATCACTTCCTTTATCTATGTAAATTGGATGTTTTAAAGCATTATATTTATACTAATCATGTGATCACTATTCAATGACTATATTAACAACATTAAAAATTATTAATGTTATTTTAAAATACAAGAACATAAAACCAAGTAAGTGTATATGTCTTATTTAACCATTTTACATAATAAGACATTTAATTAGATCAAGAGAAATTTCCAAAAATAAACTTTTGGGTCGTTACAATATTCCCCCTAAAGATATTTTTCTCCCAAAATTCCTTTTTAATTCACTAAAATAGATGTGGGTAACTCTGCCTCATCACTTCCTCTATTCCCAACTTTGATTCTTCAAACTTTTGGTCTCTCCATAACACATTGATGATGTACATTATCTTATTTTGTAGAAAATTTTCCCTATGGTCTGAGATCTTCTTAGGATTCTCTTCATTGGAGAGGTAAATCTATAATGGTACAACCTCTGGATTGAGTAAATGTGATTGGTCAAGTTTGTACTTATTAAAGAGTGATACATGGAATACATCATGTACTTGAGACAAGTTCAGTGGGAGTGCTAGTTGATATGACACTACTCCATTGGGATCAACAATCTCAAAAGGGATGATGTACCTTGGAATGAGATTTCCCTTCTTCCCAAATCTCTAAAAATCTCTTCCATCATGATATGTGGAGGAAGACCATATCTCTAACCTCATCCTCTAGGTCTTGTTGATGATTATCAGCACAGTTCTTTTGTCAACTCCAAGCTTCTTTAATGGGTTGTGGATGGTCTTAACATTCTCCACCATGTCTTCAACCATTTCTGTACCTACGTGTTTTCTCTCCCTAACTTCATCCCAACATGGTGGTGTTCTAGACCTCTTCCCATAATGAGATTCAAAATGTTCTATTTGGATGCTTGAATGGAAACTGTTATTGTCAGAGATCTCAACCGGAGGGAGATGTTGATCTCATCCTCCTTTGATGTCCATTGAGCATGCTCTCAACATGTCCTCAAGTTATTGTATAGAACACTCAAATTGGATATTAGTCTGAGGATGATAAGTCATACTGAACTTCATCTTGGTATTTAGAGTGTGTTGGAGACTCTTTTGGAACATAGAGGAGAATCTTGGTTCTCGATCGGATACAATTGACAGAGGTACTCCATACAGCCTTACCACATCTTTGATGTATATATGTTCCAGTTGTTCTAATGATAAAGCCTCTCAAATTGCAATGAAGTGTGCAGTATTTGTAAGATGATCTACAACAACCTAGATAAAAAATTTCCTTTTGGATGTATTTATATGTCTGGTGAAAATGTTAATGGTGATGTTTTCCAATTTCCATATTGGTCTGGTAATGGTTGGATCATCCCCTTAGACTTTCGCCTCTTAGCTTCCACTTGATGAAATACTAAGAACATTGATGTATATTGAGAAATATCATTCTTCATGTAAGCCCACCAATAATGATCTCATAGATCTCCGTATATCTTTGTGTTTCCTGGGTGAATGAAGAAATTTTACCTATGTGCATAATCTAAAAGTGCTTTCTTTAACTCTTGGTTTGATAGAACAAATAGTATTGACCAGTATCTCACAGTTCCTTATTCATCAACATTGAACTCCAAGGATTTTCTTTTTTTAATAGTTTCCACCATCTTTTTAATTCCCATATCATCCTTTTTAGCATCATTTACCCTTTATAATAGATATATTTGAGTAATAATTTGTGGAAGGAATGACGATGTTACCATATTTATAATTACCATGTCTATATTCATCAAATATAAGAATATTTGATCCTTTTTAATTCTCAACAATGAAAGAATCATTGGGTCCTTTATACTTAGAGCATCTGGAACCATGTTCTCTTTCGCAAGGTGGTAATGGATTGAGCAGTCGTAGTCATTGATCATATCTAACCATATCTATTGGATCATATTCAGAACTCTCTCTATGAATATATACTTGAGGATTTTGTGATCTGTATATATTTCACACTTCTCTTCCAAGAGGTAATGTCACCAAATATTTAAATATAATATTATTACAACCAACTCCAAATCATGTTTTGGATTTATTTTCTCATTAACATTCAATTTCCTTGAAGCATATGGAACAACGTTTTCATTTTGCATCAACAAATAGCCCAGACCCTTATTCTAAGCATCATTGAATACCCAAAAAAGTACTCTATTAATGGATACTATGAGCATGGGAACAGTGACAAACCAACCATTCAACTACTTGAATCTCACTTCACATTCATCACTCCTAGAAAACATGACTTCATTCCATGTTATCTTGGTATTATGGTTTGAAAATCATGATAAATATCTCACAAATTAGCGATAATATCCAGCTAACCCAAGGAAGCAATTGATATCCATCACAGATGTTGGCGCTGTCCATCCCTCAAATTTTAGATGTCTTAGAGGTATCCATAGATATCCCATTTATTATAATGATATGACCCATGAATGATATTTCCTTCAACCATAACTCACATTTTTTTAACTTCTCATAGAGATCCTCCTTTTAAAAGTTCTCTAGTATAGTTCTTGGATTCTCCTCATACTCCTCCATGGTTTTGTAGTATATTATAATATAGTCTATAAAAACTAGCACATATTTTTTTTGGTAATATCTAAAGACTCTATTCATCATTTCCATGATGATTGATGGAGAATTAGTGGGTCTGTAAGTCATTATTATAAATTCATACAGTCTGTACCTTGTATGAAAAGCATTCTTAGGGATATCCTCATTCTCCACCCTTGGTAATATCCCGACTGCAGATGCACCTTGTAGTGGTATTGTGATCTTCATAGCTGATTGATTAGGTCATCGATTTTTGGTATGTGATACTTGTTCTTTATAATGATTTTTTGAGATCTTGATAATCAATGAAAAAGCACATTGACACATCCATTTTTTTGACAAATAGTACTGGTGCACCCCTTGGTGAAGCACTTGGTCATATTAACCCTTTATCTATATTATCCTATAGTTATTTATCTATCTCCTCAATATCCACAAAACCTATTCTATATAGAGTCTTCAAAATTGGAAAAGTACTTCATATAAGATCAATCGAGACATCAAGATATTTTCTAGAAGGAAGACCAAGAAATTCCCTAGGAAACACTTCAACAAATTCCCTCACAATAGGAATGTCTTCAATGATGGTTTATTCCTTAGTGTCAATCATCTATGCAAGATATTCATGCTCAAATGGTAGTAATATCCTTGCTTTTGATGATGGTTCTAAAGAATATTCATCCACCTCCTTGTACTTGTACATAATCGGGGGTCGATTAAACATATGGAGAGTGATTTCCTTGTCTTAGAAATTTTTTTTGTCTTTATAATGTGAAATCCAATATGTACCAAGAATTGTATGAAATTACATGATAGATAGAATTATGAGGTTCTCTAGAAATTTCATACCACAATTTGTGGAAAGGGAGGACTTATATTCTTGGGATGCAATGAATTCCCCATTTTTCGTTCTCATCGACATCTTTACTTTGATGATTTGTGGGGGTGTTGGGATTGTTCTACTAAATTTCGAGATATGAAAGAATGTGTAGAAACAGAATCAAAAAGTATGTTCTCTATTCTTGAATGAATAACTAGTGTAATAGTCACCACTTTTTTGTTGGAGTCCACTTCGGCTATAGTGATACAGAAAGCTCACCATTGTTGCCTTGGAGGTTGTTTTATGCCTATGAAAACCCTTGGATTTGGATACTGGTTTTCAAATTTCCCTAGTTCATTGTAGTTGAAGCAATGAACAAGGAGTTGAGGGTCAAATAAATACTTCCTCTCTTTTATTAATGCAGTGGTTTTTTTATTAGTAATTAATAGAAATGTTTCCCTCTCTTCTATACCCAAATCATATCCTCATCCCCTTAAAGTAATTTTCAGGGTGATTCTTTCCACGTCTTTGGAAAGTAGGGTGTTGGAATATCTTAACACTATTGGATTAATCCATCGAATATCAAGAATTAATGTCCACTTTCTACTTCTTATCCCCATGATACCCTAGAGATTATATGATCTCCATTTCGACTTTGAGGGTACAATGAACAATTTACTCATAGCTATCAATCTCACATATCTCTAGGGATTTCTGTAGGCTAGGTTTTAGCCCACCCAAGAAGCGTTAATCCTTGAATTTTGGGGTAACGAAAAAGTCGGAGGTGTATCATGTACATCGTGTAAAGCTTTCCTCATATGCTCTAATGGATTAATCATCCTTTTTCATGAGGGAAAGGAAGTCCCTTTAGTACTTAAGTCAGAGGGTGCATGGAAAATATTTTTTGAAAATCATTTTTTGTATATCCTTCCATTCCAACACCTCGATATCTTCTTCAGGTTTCATATTTTTGATCAATTTCTACCATTGATCAGCTTCACCCTCTATAAGATAATTTTCTAGAAAAACCTTCTCTTGCTGAAAAAATGAATGATGAAGAATATCTTCTCAATGGAGTCGATCCATTTTTCGGAGATTCAGTAGTCTAATGATCCATTAAAAGTAGGAGGAATTTTTCCCATGAAGCTCTTGATTGCAGCTTGTTCCTTCTTAGAGGGGGTTGAAAGTTCCTCCTGACCCATGATTCTATTCAAAACATGAGTTAAATGAGAGATTATTCGGAAACGTTTTTGGATTCCCACTCCCATCGGATTGGCAATCTCATTAGAATTGTCATCACATTTGTCTTCGCATGAGTTGTTAACTCGATTCCTCCTATTACTAGATATTGGCGTGGATAAAAGGAATTTTATGGGTAGCAAATAATGGTGAATCCAAAGAAAAAATTTATAACTTATAAATTACATTTATTTCCGTGTATTTTCAATTTATAAGCTTTAATATATGTTATCCATGATCTACTTACCAATGTATATTCTTATAGGAATTTTGTTATTCCCTTAATAATGGTTTATACTAAGCTCAAGAATTTACCAAATAATATCCCCCCCAGAGTGTCATAACCAATAGTGTAGAAAGGCCCATTTTTGTGCACCAGTTCTCATTCGAGTCTACCTCACAGTGGTGTTTTCAGGTTTTACCCATAGAAACATCTGTGCGAGAGCCAACTCTACTTGCTTGTATCCAAACATGGTGTATTTTATTGATAAACTAATTACTCTATAATGAAAAATTAAGGGATTTTATTATTATAATTAGGCTTATCACTAAGGATTTTACTCGGGCTTTCTTATCCTAATCCCGAAAATTACTAAACTTGTCCTCTGATAACAACTATAACAACCTTTATCTTTTTTACACACATAAATATGATTTATTACATAAACATGCACTTAAGACTACTCGGTTGATCAATAGGTCTAGTTTCTTTGGAAAATGAATAACATTACATAACAATATATAAAATAAAACACATCACCTTTATTGAAAACTTCATTTACATGACCACAACATTCCTTCGTACTTAGCATTGCATGGTATAACCTAAGGACATGCAAAAGAAAAGGGTGAGCTATAATGCCATGTAAGGGATTAAACAAGGAATAATAAGAAGAATAAAGTACATATTATTCAATAATAATATTAATGGATAACATGAGAAACATGAAAATAAAGACATTATATAGTATGTTTATCATAATATGGAAATGTTGAAACAACATTTAACATGATATTAGCTTGAGCCAAGGTTCATTGCACATGGAGCATGAGTAAATACTAATTGAACATGAAATAACATTAGTAATGTCTCATTTGTATTATCATAGAATTATTAATCTCTCAATACACTTAACATATCATTCTATTAATCTTTACCCAATGCATTGGAGTGCTATTAGGGCACACCCTTTATAAGCATTTCATTTCATGCATTAGTGTGCCGCATGGATCATACAACATGGATTCATTAAAAAGTGTAATTTATTCCATTAATAAGAGGTGTGGAATACATAAATGTAATTCATCAATCAACAAGTGCATGTGCGTAATGTTGAATACCCTTGATAGAGAAATGGGTATGGTATTCACTCACACGAAGATTTTGTCATGGGAAATTCTGGTGTAACTTTGGCAGCATAACGACGTCAAACTGAAATTGTAAAATGGGTTGATGAGATAGAAAGGGGAATCTCGTCATTTATACCATAAATGGATAGTAAGGGGGTCATGGAACATAATATCTCTTCATATTTAATGTAATTTGGATGCATAATAAAAAATAATTTTTTAATGTAAATAAGAAAAGAAAAATTTCTTCAGAATTACGGCATGGTAACACATGTTCATGGGAGGAATTAATGATAGATAAAGAGGAATTTAATCATTAAAAAATATATATGGGAGTATAGGGGGAGGATCTAAATCATAACCCAACATTTGTAATTGAAAATAAAAGGGCATAACAACTTATAGAACTTTGAAAAATATTTAAAAAGAAAGAAATACCTTACTTTGAAGATTGACCCCAAAGGCTTGGGAGAGGCTTTAGAGATGCTTCATGAGGAAAATGGGGTTCCTTGGGAGGATTATAGAGAGATTAGGGTAGAATTTGGCTGAGGTCCAAATGGTTTGAGTTATGAGGAATGGTAGATTAATTGGGTTTATATTGGAAAGGAAAGGGAATTCTTTGTTATTTAGGTTTTTGACACTAAACATTAAATTAATTAAAACCTCAAACCATCCCATGTGTTTTCTCATGGTTTCTGAAAAAGGGTAGTGGGAAAAATTATATTATAAGTCCAATGGCAAAACTTATTAAAATATTAGGCTTTCTTGTGTGGTGGTGAGTTACACTCTCAAGAAAATAATTTAAAAAAAATAAACATATTTAATAAGTCTTGTAGAATCCACTAAGGCACTATAAAATTAATCAAAAAATATAAAATCACATATATTTAAATTTAAAAATTATATTGGGAGAATATCCATTTTATAGTATTTTATTACATCACTATTAGGTCATTATGATGTCATAAAACACATTAGAAATTTAATCAGTATTTAATCTTTACCCAAATATTCGACTATCTCACAAATTAAAAAAAAATCACCATTAGATAATTTCGACATCCTTCATACAAAAATAATATTCATTTTAACTAAATAATTTTCTAAATATGTGAATTTTCTCTTTTAAGATAAAAACTGACATTTATCAAGAATTCTAGGGTTCTGACTAAATTAGCTTTAAACCATAATAAAAATGAAAATTCAATTCATAAAAATTATATGATCATTTATATTGAATAAAAAGTAATTTATTAATAACATTTTATTAAAAAATAATTTAATTCACAAAAATCATTAATTTATAAAAATAGATTTCTAAATTAAATATTAATTGAAAATACTATTTGGGATTTAAAAATCATTTAAAAAGTAAAAAATAAAATGAATGTCTATTCTTTATACACGAATAATTTACATAATCATTGTTCTAGTGTCTTGTTACATAACACCTTATAACACCTACATAAGACCTAATCTTAAGGTGTGGGATAATGATAGACTATTGGGGTATCTCTAATAACATCGCTCATGTGGTAATCTCTATTAAATTCCACTTCTTTCATAGGTGGTTTTGGTCAAGCCTAATGTGTTGAAGCTCAGCTTGATATTGGTCAAGACTGAAGCCTAGTGATGCTTCCTCCTTTCTGAGATCCGAAAAATGGGCTTCGTATGGAGCAATTCTACTAGATGAGGCAATCTCTTCCTTTTTCTGAGTAAATTGGAATGTTTAAAGGCCTATATTTATACTAATCATGTGATCACTATTAAATATCTGTATTAGAAATGGTAACAATTATTAATGTTAATTTAAAATAAAAATACATTAAAAAATGGAAACACATCTGTCTTATATAACAATTTTTCATAATAAGACATTTAATCATATCAAGAAGAATTTTAATTAATAAAAGATTGGGCTCTTACAAGGATGTTACATGGGAACTTGAGTATTTAATGAGACAATAGTATCATCATTTGTTTGTATCCAACTGATGAATTTTGAGGGAAAAATTAATTTTGAGGGGGGTAGAAAGTAACACCCCAATATTTGAATAAATATTTCTATTTGAATAATTTTAATTCATCAATAACATTCATTACACTCAATCGTGAGTTTAAAAAAACCACGAGACAATATAAAAAGACCATTATAATTTAGTTTTTATGTTAATATGAACAAATATAACTCTCTTCTGAAAATATATGGTGAATTCCGGGGATACTAACTATATATGAAAAATATAAACCAATTTAATGAAATGGATTTTTTTTATTTTTTGTCTTAATAAACTGTGTTAATTATTATTAGTAAATTAAATTAGTGAAATATATATATTTTATATAGTGAATAAAATACTTTTTATATTAATACAATAGATCTTTTTAGTCATAGGATATGAATAATCACAATTTTATATATAAAAACTAATATTTTTCTAAAGGGAAATTTTACAACATTTTTATGGTGAACCAAATTTAAATTAATATTTTGACACAATAATAATATTTATATGACAACATAAAAATTCTATTTGTACGTGGGATATAATAATTTACATTGGATTAATTTTTTATATTTTTATGCTAAGTTTGATGTTTTGTGAACAGTACAAATACACTAAATTTTAATGGAAAAAACTTTTTTCATCGAAATAATTTATATTGCTGAATTTTATTATTTAATAGTTTTAAATTAAAAATATATTATATTTTTATAATTTAATATAATTTAGTTCATTAAAATTAATTTTAAATTGAATTTATATGTAAAAACAATTCAATATTTTTCATTTTTTAACATAAAAAATGTATTTCCTCATTCAACCAACAAGATTAGTTTTAAATTTATTAATGAAGATAATGTGTTTTGAAATTTTACAATGTTATTCCATATTTGGAATAAGTGGGTCCAAATTATGTATTTTTTATTTATTTTTTGGCATTCTTAATAGTAACTTCAATAATTTTTATTAACATGGTAAATTGTAAATCGGGTAATTAATGGTAAATGTAATATTATAAAATTACACTAACACTTATCCTAATACCATAGGAATATAATTTTTCAACCACAATCATCATTTTATCTAAATGGTATCCTTTGAAATCTAGTTGGATGAGATTATAAAATTTAATATATTTTATTTAAATAAAAGTAAACATGTCTTACACAAATTTTAATAATAATATCATTTTTAACATAGGTTGGTAATAAAGATAAATTTTATTATAAATTTTCATTTGAAATCTATATTTTATGTAATTATAATTGAAATTTATTTGTAATTTTTAGGAAATAAATATTTTCCATAAAGGTTTATACAATGATGATGCAGAAATTATTTAATTGATGAAAAATCAACAAAATGAATTTAATTAAAATGATAATAACCATGAAAAGAAAAAATCCCATGAAAAATATTATTGGTAGAGTATATACCAACCATAATCATCCAAAGTTATTTTAATTTACCATTTATATCCACATGAAAATTAATATATTAAATAATTACACAAATATGATGTAGTAATTATTTTTTTAATAGAAATTTCAAAAAAAATCTATTAAATGTATTAAAATAAATATAATTTCGGACAATTAATATAACTGGTGAATTTTTTATAATACCTCGACCTATAAGAAAATAATTAACTATTTTTTTCTAATTTAACTTGTTATAAACATATTATTAAAAATAAGTGATTTTGAATAGTGTTAATACTGACACTATTGATTATTTATAAAAATAAGGGTTTATTAAATTATTTAAAAAACATAAAACACATTTATATGTATAAATTAATTTTTAGATGATCTAAAAGATTCAAAATTATTCATTTATCTTCTATATTACATCAAATATTTAAATATTTTACCCTTTTAATATTGAAATATTTGTTACCATAGTTAAAATTAAAATATAATAACTAAGGGATAATTAAAATAAAAAGGATTAAATTGATAGAAAAACATGTCTAAAATTTATTGGTTTATGAGAATAAATACTTAGCTTATATAAAATTATAAAATTTAAACCATTTGATGTAACACCCCAAGATTTCATAATACATTATTTCTTCAAAGTAATTCAATAACTTGGACTACACGCAACACTGAGTTCAAGCGCAGCACGACTTACCAAACTAGCCATTATTAAGTGGTTATGAATAGTATTAACTGAATTATTATCTTTATAAAATCCTTATAATTCTAGATTCCATATAATGGGGTTTTTAGACAAAATGTTAGAACAAATTCATTTTTTCCAGATAAAAGAAGTGTTTTTAAAAAAAACAATTTTACCCCCTTTTAATGGAAAACCCTTTTTAAATAAAATTTTTGAAACTTTTATATATTCAATTTTACAAAATAATCATCTTCTTTAAAATCAGGACATAATAATTTAGTTTTAATAAAAAAATTTGTGCTTTTATGATAAGTTTCTTATTTGGGTGAATAGTTAAAAATACTAGATTTTAACTAAAAACATATTTTTTAATAAAAATAATTTAGAGTGTTAAATTATACATTTTAATGATTTGGAAATATAAATAGATTATAATTTTCCAATTAATCTAATTCTGTTCATTTCATGTTATTTTACTTTGAAATTGGACATAAACAAGTGTCTATCTTTTGATAGTTCTTATTTCATAAAAACACACTTTTGTTTTTACAACGAGAATTAATTTTAAATTAATTTCTTTCACTAATGTGTTTTGAATTTGCAAAAATGGATTCCATATTTTTAATCAGGAGGTCAAAATTGTTTAAATAGGTAACTTTTATTTTTAGACATTATGAATAATTACTTCGGAAAATATTTTATTTACCATGGTTAAAAGGTAAATCCAGTAAATAAGGTTAAAATATAATATTAAAATAATATTAAATTACCGTAACATGTGTCCTAAACCTATTTTTTGATACATTTCTAACCATGGGAATCCTTGGGTCGATTTTGGGACCCCATGGAGCAACTTGGAAGTTATAATAATATTCTATATTACATAATCTAAAGTAAAGACAAAAAATAACAAAAGAAAATAACTTTTAGTAAAACATTTTTTATATGAGGTTATATAATTTATCAATTCGACTATAAATATTCATTACAAATATAAAAACATTTCCTACCTCAGGATAATTTATTTATAATTTTTAGACATAAAATAAATATTTTTATATATTACACAATAATGATGCAGTATTTTCTTTATTAATAAAACAACCAAATAAATCATATTATAAATACTAAAATAAATATAATTTACAATTTTTGATGCCATAAAATACTTTAAATGTGAATATGAAATGTTAGGGTTTATAAAATGTATATTTTTATTAGTAATATAGTTTTTAGGACTTTAACATAAATCAATTATTAAATAATGTCAAAATTGACATAAATGATTTTTTAAAATAAATATCATATTATTAATTGGTATTCTATTCTTAAAATTATAAGTATCCAAAAAAGTTCTTAAATAATATTATATCTGTCACTAATGAACCACTAGGGGTTCTCTTGGAATTTTATATTATGTTTATTAACCATATAATATAAAAATAAAAAGAGACTTGGTAAATGTAAAAATATTTAACTAAGAGTTAAATCTAAAAGATAAGGTTAATAAAGTGCCCCAAACCTATCTAATACCTATTGGATGAGTGTTTTTCGACCCATACCCACCGTATACTTTAAATAATTTATTTCAAATCCATTATAAATTGAATATGATTTTATTATAAATTAATATTTTATGTTTTCCCTAAGGTTCCCCTCACCCCTCTTATTAAAGGGTGCATCCTCTTCTCTCAAAATCACAACTCCAAAGCCGTTTGGCTTGGACAAACCCTACCCAAATATCCTCCCAACTATCATAACATAATCTTAAAGGCTTTACATTGGTTATAAATCCATCCTATGGATCCCTTTTGATCATAACAAATGGAAGAACCTGAAGAAGAGGTAATGATTTCACCACCCTCTTTCAGGTTCTTTTCCTCTTCCAATTACTCATTCTTTGTTATTAACATACCAAAATAATAAATACAGTACCTTATATATACTTTTATGTTATTATAAATATTTCACAAACATATTTATTATTTTAACCACCCTATTAATGATAATGTCACTAGGGGTGCGTACGTACGGCTTGTCGTCTTCACGTCGTGGTGTAATTTGTTATTCAACAATATGTTTTTAGGATGGATATAATGATGAGTAATATGTATATAGATAATTAAAATAACATTATAATGTCTATGTAAAATTAATATATCATCCAATTACACACCTTTTAATCATTAAGGAAATTATATTGTCGCTCGTGCATATGTACGGATTACCGTCTCCACAACGCGATGAGATTCATTTCCACGTTCACCATTCATCGATGATTATAAAAATATATATTATTAATAAGTATGTAATATATGAAATATTAATGCTATTGGATATATATATATATATGCATGTATGTATGTATGTATGTATGTGCTTACTTATATATAATTCACTTACTTCCGTTCAATACAATATGAAAACAAAAAAAACGTTTATGCGTATGTACGACCTACCGTCTCCATAAACTGTGTTTTCCATTTAATATATCTATCTATTATAAATATTTATATTATAAATATATATTATATATAAATCATGTTTTATATTAAGTAATAATTTTAATCATGATCTAAATAATACGATCAAGAGTAAAAATTTAAAACACCTACGATAAAGAAATCTATTATTACCTGAAGTGTTAATTTAACATGAAAATAATTATTAAATGGGTAGTATAATGTCATAAATATATCATGTGTGATATAATAAATATTAATATGGTTATGTTCTAATTAAGTAACATACAATGGTCATTATACAAAAGTTTAAATGTACCATCGACCAAAGGAATGTGCTAGGTAAGGGGTTTCTTATCTAACTTTTAATTCCTTGATATTTCCATTGTTTGCCAATTATTTATATCATGTGGTGTACTGTGTACTGAAATTTGATATATATTATCTTTTTTCTATTTATATTAATGGTATTCTATGAATTATTTGGTGGTTATTAACTTTTTTTCATAGGACATCATTGATTACAATGTCGTAAGGGAATTTCAGCTCACTTTTATTCCTATGAGATTCACATCGTATTGCAACAATTTCATTTTGTGTGGTGTATGTACTGGATATGATTATATTCCTTGTGTAATATAATTTAATATATGGGTATTTACAACTTCATTTAATAATCCTTCTTTCATGGGGTGTATTTTTCGCAAGTTACCAAATCGGTAAGGGTTATTTCCTCAATCTCATTATTATATGAAATTGTTTATGTATAAGTATTTAACGGGACATAATTATCATCGATACCCACATTTAATTAAACTTTTCTCAAAATCAATATTTTAAGGTTTTTTGGGAGGGTTTATTTAACTAGGTCATCTGTTTAAATGTTTTACAGATTTATCTTTCAAAATTCTTTTAATTCATGTCCATGTTTTCCAAATGACTTTAAGGATTTATTTATATGGACATGAATGTTTTGAAATGATAATTCTTTTCAAAAGTTTCAAATTGGTATGGGAAACTTTGATTCAAAAATATCTTTTAAATTACATAATTTATAAATGTGTGACTCTTAAATGATTTCAAAATAGAAAGATATATTTCTCTCAAATAGTTTTGATTTCATCTATGTTAACATCAATTGATAAATTTTACACTTGTTTGAAGTTGATTTATTATTAATCAAATCTCCCATATTGTATTTAACATTTTGTGATATTTTTTATTGTGGATGAGTTATTTTTATTCCATTCATGGTTTATTGTTAAAGTATTGACATTTATTATGATAGTTTTAAGACGGATGTTTATGTTATATTTCAACCTTTTCTTTAAGATGAATGTATTGGACTAGTATGTTCTAGGTTAGGGACCGATGAAAATTATGCCCTCCGGGTTTGGGTTCAATTATAGCAGACCTTCCGGGTTGGATTACAGTTATAGAGTCTCTCTAGGTTGGAGTCCTGTAATAGAGGCTCTCGAGGTTGAACTCCGATTATAGAGGCTCTCCGGGTTGGGGTCCGGTTACAGTTAGTCCCTAGGTCCCAGCACAAGGCATTGACACAGAAATTAAAGTTTGGTATTATGAATTTCATCATTATGAAAGTGGTTATTGATATTTAATGAGATTATTCAACTTGTAGAATATACATGTGAGTAAGTAAATGGCACTATTTTGATTTATATTTTCCATATTATGATGGATTTTATATTGAAAAGGAGTTTGTTTTAGTTCAATACATTGCCTTCAATGTTTGTGCATATTTATGAGGTTTTCTGCTATATATTTATCCTTACTAAGTATCTAAGCTCAACCCTTTCAATGTTTTATTTTTCCCTAGGATGCAAAGAAGTATATTATGACTGACCTGTAGGGATAGTCTATGGGATGTCAGTGTCTTCTATAGAAACAATGTTGTTGTATTTTTCCATTTAATGATGTAATGTAAAACTGATGAATGGATATAGTAAATCCAAGGACACCAACCTAATCGGTCTTTAGCTACTTGATATTTTGTGATCATGCCAATGATATGTAATAATGCACCGACTTTGAGCTTCTAGGGTATGGTTGTTATAGTTGGTATGAGAGGATGTTTTGTACAAACCTTGGAAACTAGATTGAGATAAACTCTGATTAGAGCACATTTTCCTAAGATAGGCTTTGAGGATTAGTATAGAATAAATTCCTAGAATTTTGGTAATATAGAGATTTTGTGAGTTTTCCAAGAAATACAACCCTCTCTAGATACGAGCAGTTAGAGGTGGCTCTGGAACAGATATACCTAGGGGTAAAACCCAAAAACAACGCTTTGAGCTAGACTCGAATGGGAACTGGTGCATAACAACGGGCCTTGCTTCACTCTTGGTTATGACACTCTCTGGGGATATGTTTAGGATATTTCACATTTTCATTACAAGCCATTATGAAGTATTTAAGAGTAAATACATCCTCAATTAAAACATTTTGTGATTATAGATTATATGAATAATCTTTTCAATTTATCTAAGGTATCATAAAATTTTAGAATTATTCATTATGATTCCTAATCTAACCTAGTGATTTCCATTGTTTAGAAATGGTTCCCCATATATGTAATGAGATCTCCAGTAATACGCCTGATCTATAGTGAAAGTAGGATCCTATCTTTCATGGTGTTAAGCCATAATTTAGAAAGTATATAGTCTCCCATATATTATTATCATATGAAGAAATATTATCATGTGTTGATAAGATACGTAAATAATTTTCTGAGTCCTATGGCTTTGAGGTGAAGACAGATAAGAAAAAGATGGAAGAGGGAAAGATGGATAAAGGGAATAAGGGAAAGAAGGATTTTACCATATGTGATAACTGTGGAAAGAATCACCTTGGTAAATGCTTAAAGGGAATGGGAATGTGTTATATGTGTGTAGAAAAAGGAAACCAAGTACATGATTTCAAGGGTGAGAAAAAAGTTTCAAATGTACAGTGCTTTATCTACAAGGAGTTGGGACACTACGTGAATCAATTTCCAAACCATCAGAGTATACCCAAAATGCTATTATTGGATAATAATCAAGTTATGATACTACCGAAGATGAAGAAGAATGATTTAGAGTTATTATGTTGTTATTAAGGTATTGTGTGATTTTTTATTGTATTAATGATGAACACGTTATAAAAATTATAGATTATATAAGGATTGTACTACAGTACTATTTCATTAAAGATTTATGATTGTGTGGAACCAAGAAAAGTGACTCAATGGCAGGTAAATTTATGGAAAATATATGGTTGAGAGAAAAAAACCTTAATTTTATTTGGATACTGAGGTAGTGATTTTGTAATAATATATGACTAATTTGGATAAATTATATTGGATATTTTTTACTACCTTGAAACTGATAAAGGATTTGTATATTCCATCATTGTTGGAGTTAACAATATTTTTGGATATAGGGATTATATCTAGTATTTTATAAGGAATAAGGGAGCATTAATGTAATCAATATTGTTTTATGATAATTCTGGGTGTTACTGGGTTTTAAAATAATACATGATGAAGGTGTTCACATGTTCTTATGTGGAAAAAAGGATCATCATTGTGTTTTACTTCCTTATTAATTTCGTACTCTGAGTTTGGATGGAAGTATTTTGGATAATTCTAATTGTTGGAATGTATTATGATTGAAATTGGATACTATTGTTAAGGTTATATTTTTATTTTTATAAAAAGGACAATACTTAGACCGTGTGAAAATCTGTCGCGTCGGACAAAGTTGTGGCAATCGAACCCAAAATAGTGTGATTGGGATTTGTCACCTACCACTGGACTATGTGAAGACCCTAGATTGTATAATATAGTTTCTTTAATGTGTCTGATAGGTGAATTATAAATTTATTATTTTAGTAACCCTATACGATTAGGATAAATAGAATATTTTTTTTGAAATCTTTTGGAGTGAAAGATGATATTGTGGTAGGAATCAGTTGAAGGATAAAACTCTACTTGTCAATTATATATATATATATATATATATATATATATATATATTTTTATAATTTTTCCCACTTTTTCTATGGGTAAAACAATTCTTAAACTTTAGGGAAGAGATCTTAAAACCAAAAATGTGTTATCCTAAAACCGTATGTTTTGTTGAATCGATGGTATTTCAAATCATCATAGATTGATGGATTTGAGACCCTTAATTTTACACTTGTTTCTGATTGATGACCTAAATCACTCCCTATAAATATTTTTGTTTTTTATCCATTTATGTGTCTCTAATTTCCACTAATTTTCTCCTAATCGAGATCATAATATGGTGGTGACCCATTCATTTCTCTTTTCCTCTAATTAAGACAAAATTTTTTTAACCCAATTTTCGATGTGGGTTTTCCCAAAAAGGTATTTTTAATTTTCACCCTTTTATTTTTGAAGAACAATTTAAAATTGTGAAGATAAAATTTATTCAATGAGGGAAAAATGTAATACCTCATTATTTCACAATACGTTATTTCTTCAAAGTAATTCCTTAACTTTCACTACAAGGAACACTGAGTTCAGGTACACAACGACGTACCAAACTAGTCGTTCAAAAGTGGTCATGAATAGTATTAACTGAATTTTTAAAATTTATATAATTCTTATAACTTTATAATCCATATTATGGGTTTCTTAGACATAATGTTTGAACAAATTCATTTTTTTCAGATAAAATAAGTATTTTTCAAAAAAAAATCCATTTTATAGCCTTCTAATTATGAACCCTTTTTTAATCCAATATTTGAAAATTTTATATATTAAATTTTAAAAAATAAACTTCTTATTTAGAATCATTAAATAGTAATTTAGTTTTATTAAATTTTTGGTGTTTTTCTAATAACATTCATATTTAGGTGAATAGTTAAAAATACTATATTTTAACTAAAAATAACTTTTTTAATCAAAATAATTTATAGTGTTATATTATTAATTTTAATAGTTTGAAAATATAAATATATTATATTTTTACCATTTAATCCAATTCTAGTAATTTTAAGTAATTTCACTTTGAAATTGTACATAAACAAGTGTCAATCTTTTGATTGTTATTATTTCTTAAAAGCACGCTTTTTATTTTGACAACAGGAATTAATTTCTTCCACTTATGTGTTTTAAATTTGGAAAGATGAATTACATATTTGGAATTAGGAGGTAAAACTTGTGAAAATAAGTAACTTCTATTTTTAAATATTTTGAACAATTACATCTGTAAGTATTTTTTTTACCATAGTTAAAGGGTAAATCCAGTAAATAAGGTTAAAAATAATATTATAATAATTTTAAATTCCCTAACACATGTCCTAAATCTATTTAATGATACTCTTCCAACCATGGAAATCCTTGAGTCTATTTTTGGACCCCATGGATCTACTTGGAAGTGATATTGAAATTTTATATTAAATAATCTAATGTAAAGACAAAAATAACAGAAGCAAATTCCTTTTAGTAAAAAAATAATTCTATGAGGTTATATAATTTATTTATTCAACTATAAATAGTAATTATAAATATAAAATGATTTTATACCTTGGGATATTTTATTTATGAGTTTTAAACATAAAATAAATATATTTATATATGACACAATTATGATGCTGTATTTTCTGAATTAATGAAACAATCAAATAAATGATATTATAAATACTAAAATAAATATAATTTAAAAGTTTTGATGACATAAAAAAAATTTATATTTGTCTAATACATGTTAATTTTATTAAATGTATTTAGTTTGAAGTAATAAATTTTTTAAGACTTTAAATACATCAATTATTAAATAATATCAAAATTTACATAAATGAGTTTTTAAAACAAATATTATAGTATTAATTGGTATTCTATTTTTAAAAGTCTGATGTTCGCTCAAAGGGCTAAAATAATATTATATATGTCATTAATGAACCACTAGTTGTTGTATTTGAAGTTTATAGTATTTTTATTAACCATATAATATAATAATGCAAAGAGACATGGTAAATGTCAAACTATTTTTCTAAGAGTTAAATCTAAAATATAAGGTTAATATAGTGACCCAAACCTGTATAAAACGGATTGGGTGAGTGTTTTTCAACCCATACCTACTTAATTATTTAGATAATTCATTTTTTATCCATTAAAAACCGATAATTATTTTGTTATAAAATAATATTTTATGTTTTCCATAAGGTTCCCCTCACCACTCTTACAAAAGGGACCGTCCCCTTCTCTCAAATTCACACCTAAAACCCCATTTGGATCCACCAACCCCAACCAATATATCCTTCCAACTATCATAACTTCATCCTAGAGGCCTTACTTTGGTTAGAAAGCTAACCAAGGAAGCCCTTTCAATCAAATCAAAATGAAGAACCTGAAGAAGAGGTAATGATTTCACAACCCTCTTTCAAGTTATTTTCTTCTTCCCCTTACTCTTTCTTTGTTATTACCACAACCAAATAATAACTCCAGTACCTTATATATACATTTATGTTTTTATAAATATGGCACAACCATATTCATTATTCTATCCATCCTATGAATGATAATGTCACCATGAGTGTGTGCGTACGACTTATCGACTCCACGCCATGGTGTAATTTGTTATTCAACACTATGTTATTTGGATGGATTTAATGATGAGTAATAGGTATATACATAATGAAACTAACATGATAATTTCTATGTAAAATTAATATACCATAAAATTCCACACCTTTTATTCATTAAATAAATTATATTGTCGCTCGTGCGTACGTTCGGATTACCGTCTCCAAGACGCGATGAGATTCATTTCCACGTTCACCATTCATCGATGATTATAAAAATATATATTATTAATAAGTATGTAATATATTAAATAATAATGTTTCTGGATATATTTACTTATGTATGTACGTATTTATGTACATACTTATATATTATTCACTTACTTTCGTTCAATTCAATATGAAAACAGAAATAGCGTTTATGCGTATGTTCGGCCTACCGTCTCCATAAACAGTGTTTTCCATTTAATATATTTATCTATTATAAATATATATATTCTGAATATATATGATATATAATTCACAGATTATATTCTAGAAGTATTTAATTAATTATCTAAATGATACTATCAATAATAACACGTTAAAACACGTACGATAAAGAAAGCGATTATTACCTGAAACGTTAATTTAACTTGAAAATCATTATTAAATGGGTAGTATAATGTCATAAATGAATAATGTCTGATATAATAAATATCCATATGGTTCTTTTATAATTTAATAACATAAAATGGTCATTCTATATGATGTTAAATGTACAATCGACGAAATCAAAGTGGAAGGTAAGGGTTTTCTTATCTCACTTTTAATTTTGTGAGATTTCGATTATTCGCTACTTATTTATAGAATGTGGTGTATTTTGACAGCCATTTGATATATATTATCATTTTTTTCGTTATATTCATCGCATTATATGAATGATTTAGGGGTTATTAACTTTTTTTCACACGACTCGATTGATTACAATGTGGTAAGGGGATTTCATCTCACTTCTTATTCTCGTGAGATTAACACTCTATTTCCACTATTTACTTTTGTGTGGTGTGTGTATTGGAAATGATTTTATTGCTTGTGTAATATTATTTAATCAATGGGTATTTACAACTTCATTTAATAATACTTCTTTCATGGGGTGTATTATTTGTGAGTTACCAAATTGGTAAGGGTTATTTCCTCAATCTCATTATTTTCTGAGATTGTTTATGTATAAGTATTTACTGGGAAATATTTATCATTTATTATCATATTTAATTAAAAAAATTCAAAAGGAATATTTTAATGTTTTATGGGATGGTATATTTAACTATATCATCATTTTAAATGTTTTATAGATTTATCATTCTAAATCATTTTAATTAATTTACATGTTTTCAAACTGATTTTAAGGATTTATTTATATGGACATGAATGTTTTGAAATGATAATTATTTTTGAAAGTTTCAAAGTGGTATGGGACTCTTTGATTCATAAATATATTTTTAATTACATAATTTATAAATGTGTGACTCTTAAATGATTTCAAAATAGAATTAGATATTTCTCTCAAATAGCTTTGATTTCATCTATGTCAACATACTTTGATAATTTTACACTTGTTTGAAGTTGATTTATTATGATAAAAATCTCCCATATTGTATTTAAGGTATTGTGATATGTTTGACTATGGATGAGTTATTTTTATCCCATCCATGGTTTAGGGATAAAGTATTGACATTATGTATTCTAGTTGTAATACAAATGTTTATGATATATTTCAACCTTTTCTTAAGATGAATGTATTGGACTAGTGTGTTCTGGGTTAGGGACAGGTAAAAGTAATCCCTCCGGGTTGGGATGCGGTTATAGAAGACCCTCCGAGTTGGATTCCTATTACAGAGGCTCTTTGGGTTGGAGTTTGGTTACAGAGGCTCTCCAGGTTGGAGTCCGGTTACAGAGGCTCTCCTGGTTGGGGTCCAGTTATAGTTATTCCCTAGGTCCTGGCATGAGGTCTTAACACAAAAATTAAAGTTCTGAATTATGGATTCCATCATTATGAAAGTTTATATTTATATTACATGTGATTATTCAACTAGTAGAATATCAATGTGAGTAAGTAAATGGAATTATTTTGATTTATATTATTCATATGATGATGATGTTTATATTGAAAAAGATTTTGTTTTAGTTAAATACATTTCCTTAAATGTTTATGATTATTTATTAATGTTTCCTCTATATTGTTATCATTACTGAGCATTTGATCTCACCCATTTATATGTATTATTTTAACTTGGATGCGAATAAGTATATTATGACTGACCTGCAGGGATAGTTTATGGGATCTCAGTGTTATTTTTTGAAATAATGTTCCTGTAGTTTTTTATTTTATGATGTAATGTAAACCTTATGAATGTATCTAGTACTTCAAAGGATATTAAACTATTGGGTATTTCGAGCCTTGATCTTTTGTGATCATGCCAATGATACGTAATAATGCACCGACTCTAGGCTTCTTGGGTCTGGGAGTTACATTTGAGGATTATGGAAGGTGTCTTATTTTATTATAAATTGATATTTTTGATATTTCAAAAGTTCCTCTCAACTAAATTATAATAGTGCTCATCCTCCCTCACTTATTCACATCACATTGATCATTAATGCTTGGGCATACCCTGCCAATTTCCTTCTCAAATTCTCTAGTTACAATCTAAAGGTTATGTTCTTCTCCAAAGATAAATTCGTGTGTCTTTAATATGAGGTATAGAGGAACACTGTCGAAGAAGAGGTAATCTTCTATACTGATTCTTTAAAACATATTTCTTATTTTACTTCCATCATCATTATTTATTTATTTATTGAAAGACAGGGATACTCCAAGGTAGTAACAAAGATGGAAATTATCTAAGGGGAATAAGTAGTGAAAACAAATGGAATCCCCTCTAACATGGTTAAACCCCTCTGACATCAGGATATTCAAGTTATAAAAGTAGGAGACACTAGAACCTTGAGTAGAATGTGATGCCAGATGATTCGCCACATTTTTCCCTCTCTCTATGTGTGAATCAAAAAAAATTTCATTGGAAATAATGCCATATCACTTCATAGTGGTGTAGATAATGGACCATAGGGTAGAACATGTCCTTTTTAGTTAACTGAGGAGGATCGTTGAATTTGTTTCATCCATTGATAAGGTCATACTCTCTTGCCTACAAAGGGTGAGACCCCAGAGTTTGGAAATTGTCTAAGCCAGGAGGGAAAATCCACATCCATAGTAAGTAGTGAACACCACAATGATGCCCCCCCCCCTAAAATCATAAACCACCCCTCCTCCACATATAATACCCTTGATTAATGACTCATTAGTATTAAGCATCATCCTCGATGAGGGTCGATTTCAACATACTCATTTTCTCTAGTTGTAGTCTAGGTTATTGACATGAGGGTACATCTACAAAATTTGGAGATAATAATATTCCATCCATATTTCAATGATATTGTTCAAGTTGAGAAGAATACTACAATTACTATAAATAATGTTCCTCCCTGACGAGTTGATTCCCTCATGTCTTACTCTGTTTTTGCCCCTCAAAAGACCCCAACAACGAGCATGAAGTATAATAGTCCAAGTCTATCTCACCACACCATTATTGTATAAGCCATGAAACCATTGAGCAAGGAATATGTCATCATCCAGAGTATTATAGAAGTCCATGAAACCTATAATGAAATTCCACACCTCATGTTCTAATTTTCCCTCATGGAAAATGTGGGTAGTGCTCTACCCATCGTATAAAAAAATAAAATCCTCAAGTGTGTGTATGTACGACCTACCGTCTCCACATCATGCTATAATCTATATTTCACCACATTATTTTGATGGGTATACTGATGGAAATAATATATAAATATATATTTATTATAACATGATATTGATTATTGAACAAAAAATATACCATCCACTTCCATACTTTTTACAATTATCGAAATGATATCATCGCTTGTTTTTATATAATACATACCATCTCCATGATGCGATGTAACTGATTTCCCTATCCAAAATTCATGCATGATTATTTAAAAATATATTATTGATAAATATGATATATAAAACAATAATATAATCATATAAATGATGGAACTACATCCTATTAACATGAATTGGGACTTATATGACAAAACATGTATGAGAAAATAAATCAGTTAACCCAAAAATATGTGTAATAATTAAATATTATTACAAGGGTTATAATAGGATAATATATGATGTAATAAACAAAACTTTTGTTCTGGAACAATTTAATAACATTATTTAATCCATTTTACATGAAATTAAAATAAATACCAAGTAATTAAAACCTATGGTAAGAGATTATTTTTGAATAACATTAAAAAATATTATTTATATATAAGTACTTACTATGGTATATTTATCATCCATGTCCATGTTTCCAAAAAAACATATTCTGAAATATTCTTTCTATTTTTCTACAGTGGTTAAAAATAAATTTTTCCCATTTGTCCAATTTTACTAAATGGACTTAAAGGGTTCTTTTTATGTTTTCTTTATCAAGTACTTTTTGACATATCGATAATAAGTACAAAAATAATGTTTTATTTTAACATAAATGACTCAAATTAATTTTTATTCTTTTATAACACCTTATTTCCATGAATATTCTCTTAAAATATTTCAATGTTATTTTAAAAAAAATTAATTTATTTCAAAATTCATCGTCATTTTAATAATAAAAAATTATTTGAAAGATGATTGGATATTTTAATCCAAAATTATTTTCAAGTAATCTCTTATATGTTTTTTTCATTTAATATAATATTCATATAAGTTAAATATGCTTTAATAGGGATATGTTTCAACATTACTATCTCTATGATTCCAATTATTTTATTATATTTATGGTGGAATGGTATTTATGAGAACCATTTCTTTTTCATGGATTATGTTATAATGGGATGATGTTTAGGAACCCCATTTTATTTCACGGTTTATGATATAATGAATGATTATGTTATTATGTAACTCATATGTATGGTTTTCTTTTTTAATGACTGAGACCTATATCTCCCTCCAATTCATTTTGTAAAGAAATATATCTCCTAATATAGAAAGGGGTGGAATGAGAAGTAAACCTGGTTTAGTAATACCTGGCTCAAACAAGGAGTGAACTTAGTTCAAAACTAGTCATTGTCAACTATGATGGTATTGTAAATGAGTCTTGTCTAATATGGAAATGTTTTTTATGCTTATTGTATACAACAAATTATATGTCTTATGTTAATACGTTTATGAATATGTTCATTGATTAATTATGAAATTTTATGATTTATCCCATGATATGATATTAGAATCTTTCATATGCAGGATAATATTTTCAAATGTTATGTTCTTATGTTTTATGATTATGATTGATTGATACCTACCTTTTTTACCCTTACATAGAATATAATCTCTCACTTAGGTTTATTTTCCCCAGAATAGGAAGAAGGTTATTAATTAATAAAAGTTTAAATGGGGTCAATCTATGATGGAATAATAAATGGAAAATGTAGATGTTTTATGAACCAGTTTATTATGTATCCTAGTTTCCAAACACAATTAACTAATATAGTCATTGATAATATATTTTTTGTATTCAACAATTATGATTTAATTTCCTTGTACATCAATATTGGTTCAATATAGTTGGTATCAGATAAAAGGTCTAGTTAACCCTTGGAAAATAGGATGATAAAAACTCAGTAATAACTCTAAGTATAAGTATATGTATAGTTTACAATTATATTGTTTTAGTAAAAATCATGAATAACTGATGATAAAACCTAAAGTTTCCATAATTGGAATTTTATTCTTGATTATGGGTTTTTTCTATTATGATCATTGTCACTTACACTATGCTTCTTATTTTTAGTCAGTTGTTGGATACCAAATGAACCGTGTGAATGATGAATGCGACAGTCAATGAAATGATTTTTTTACTGAGAATATGAAATTTTATGAGATATAGATTGAAAAATCTTATATATATTATCACACAACTTTCTCATGCTACGAATCATGCAGGAATTCAAAACGAGATATAGAGGGAAAAAATATATTGAGTCCTTCGTGAGGTAATTTCTACCTTCTTCTAATGGGTATTCTAATCCACCAGTGGATGAATAGTGGATTAGTATCAGTGAAAATATATTTTCATTTATCCAATGTTTAAATCAATATAAATTCATCTTTTTATTTTATCATTTGTAAGGTGTATCTAATCAATGGTGTAATATTATCATGAATAACATGAAATGAGACAAAATGACTCTATGGAATGGGATGAGTTGAATAACATATTTTTTAAATAAGTAATTTCCACATATTCTTTGAATGAAGTTGGAGAAGGAGTTTTCTAAGGTTAAAAAAATAGATGATGAATCTATTCATATATATGAAGTTAATTTTACAATAATTTCAAGTTATATTTTTTATATTTTTATCCAACCAGAGAGAAAAATTTACTGATACATTAGTGGCATAAACCATGTCTTTAAAGGGCATTAGAGATAAGGGAAATCAATAGCCATGTGGAAATAGTTTGACCTTCTCTGAAGGAGGAGATAGAAATTGGATATACTTATCAGTCCCATGGGATTTATATGAATAGAAAATGGAATCCAAGGTAAAATATAAATATCACACTGAATAGAAGATTATCTTTATTTAATTCCCAAATTGTCAAAAGAAACATGATGGAACCTATCTAAAGGGGACTAGTAAATTTTATATGTGTGAGGAAGAAGGTCATCAGACTGTTGAATACAAATGTGATGGGAAAAGGATATGTAATAATTTGAATAGAGAAAAGGAAACATGAAATGAACCTACCTCACATAAATGTTACAAGTGAAAGAAAATGGGGCACAATACTAACCAATGCCACAATCCAAGGGTTATCGATGATGACCAACATTAGAAAGATCTCAAGTCTAAAAACAAATGAAAATAGAATTTAATCACTATCAGTGGTGTGGATCATGATAATGAATTGTTAAAAGGGGCACATATAATACACTCTAATGTATAAAATATTTTATTTGATTATTGATCCATCCACTATATTATTTCTAAATAATTATCTAACGGTTTCTCTGTATTACCTCAAAAATTAGATGTTGAATTATCTATGAAAACTTCTAATGGAAAAAAGTTTACATAAAAAGTTTACAATTCTTTTATAGTTGAAGACTGTAGGTCTGTGCTTTCTTCAAATCATGTGATACTTCTGTTAGTAAAATTTTATGTGATTATTGGCATGTATTATCTTTCTGTTAATGGATATCATATCAATTTCTAGGGAATGGGACCACATTTTATATTTCAGATCAATATATGATCTTCTATCAATGTAAGGATGATAATTACTTTCCATTAGAAATTTCTTATATATTATAATCCTTAATTCTGATAAATGAATGTTGTCTATCTTAAATGGTTAGGGAGAAACTCTCCATTAAGAATAACCCAACTCTATGTGAGTTTTTTTATTTCTTTTGGGGAAAATTTCTACGCTTATTTTTAAATAGAACTCATACTAGGTGCTAAAACTATTTTAAATAAACCTTATAAAATGGACCAAATTTAGTTTCATGAATTTAAGAAGTAACTCCAATAAAATTGTTACAAGGGATTCATATGCCATAGTGCCTCACCATGGTGTGCACCAGTTCTGTTTGTTAAGAATAATGATGGATCAATGAGATAATGAATTGATTACTGAGAATATAAAGAGATCACTATTAATAAAAAGTATCATCTCCCCTATTTTGTTGACTTATTTGACTAACTACATGGAGCTAAATAATTTTCCAATATTGATTTTCATTATATATATCATCAATTAAGGGATATAAAGGAGTATTTACCCAACATGGCATTCAATACAAGATATAGAGACTATGAATTTATAGTTGTTCATTTTGTTCTTCCTAGTTACCATGTTATCTTTAAGGATTTAATGAATATTGTCTTTATAGTATATCTTGACTAGTTTTTTGTAGTCTTTATAGATGATATTATTATTTATTCAAAATGTATGGGATGTCATGAATATCACAGGATAATTTTGTTGAAGACCCAGATAATGGATAATCTTTATGAAAATTTTACCAAGAGTGAGTATTGGAATAATAAAGACTCAATTTTAGTCCACATAATCTCATGTGAGGGTATATCTTTAGATATAACAAAAAGATAAGTTATTGAATGTTGGCCTAGAAAAACAAAAGTTACAGATATCGATAGCTTTCATGGTTTGGATGTATATTATAGATGTTTTATGAAATTTTTTTCATGATTATCTTATCCACTCACCCAGATGGATCAGAAATGAGTTATGTTCATATGGATAGAGAACTGTGAAATGAATTTCAAGGAACTGAAAATAAGGATAGTCATTAAACCTGTTCTCACACTACCTTATAGTGGATAAATGTTTGTGATCAATAGTGATGCTTCAAATAAGGGTTTGGGTTGAGTTCTCATGAAAAATGATATGGTAATAGCTTATGCCTCGCGATAATTGAAAATCCATGAGAAAAATTACCCAACACATGATTTGGAGTTAGATATGGTAATATATGTAATAAAGATATGGTGGAATTATATTTATGGAGAACAGTGTGATATATATACTGATCATAAAATTTTATAGTATATTTTCACGAAAAAGGAGATGAATATGCACTAAAGATGATTGTCAGAGATGATTAATGATTATGACTCCTCAATAAATTACCACCCTGTGAAAATAGACAAGGTGGAAGATGCTTTGAGCCGAAAGGACCATGTTAGAATATCCATGATAGGGATTACAAAATATCAAATATTTATGGATATGTAAATAATAGATCTGTACATTTTAAGGATGTGGAGAAATACTATGTTTTTTAAATGAATGTTTTCCCATATATCAATGTGAATATTATTAAGTCATGGAAGTAATTGGTATAGATATAAAATAAGATGAAAATGTACATAAATTCAACATTAATTGGGATGGAATAATAAGGTTCATGAAATGGGTTTCCATTATTCCCATAAAAATTTTAAATGAGGATTATTTTGATGATAATTATATTTATTCATTATCTATTCATCATTGGATTTCAAATATGTACAAGGACCTTGGGGAATATTTTTGTTGGGATTTCCTGAAAAGTGATATTGTAGAATATGTCTCTGAGTGCTTGGTTTGTCAGCAAGTTAAGGCGAAAAGAAAAAAGTTTAAGGGGATATTACAACCATTACCCATACAAGAATAGAAAATGGAAGACATAACTATGGACTTTGTTGTCAGGAATCCTAAAACAACTATTGACCATAATTCTCTATGGGTTATAGTTGATCTCTTTACAAAGTCTGAACACTTCATTTCAATTAGATATGATTTTACCCTCTTGACCATCTTTCTTGGATATATGTAATGTATGTGTTAAGATTTCATGGTTCACCAATTTCCATTATATCTAATCATCAAATGAGTTCTACCTTGAAGATATGGTGAATTCTTCATTAGGCTCTAGATACATAGTTATGTTTTAGCACCTCTTATCATTCTCATATGGATGGTCAGTCTAAGAGGTCAATTCAAACTCTATAAGATAGGTCAATAGATTTTATTATGGATTTCAAATGTGTTAGGGATAAAAACCTAGGTTTGTTATAATTATCTTACAACCATAACATTCACTCCAGTATTTAGATGGCTCATCATCAATACCTCTATAGAATGAATTTCATAACTCCATCATGTTGGGATGATTTGGGGGAAATAAAGTTATTGGGACCCAATCCTGCTAAGAAAATAGCATATAATGTTAGATCTATTAAAAAACATAAAAAATAGCTCAGGGTTGAAAAAAATTTGTTGACTATCAATGAAAATACCTAGAGTTTGATGTGGGTGATAATGTATTCCTAGTAATAAGTCCATGTAATAGTGTAATGAGATTTGGAAATAATGTCATGTTGAACCCTTGGTATATCATTCTATTTGAAATTATTGTTTGTGTTGGAATGGTAGCATATATATTGAGGCATCCCCCAAATCTCTATCAAGTTCATGATGAGGTCCATATTTCTATCCTAAAAATTTAAAGGCAGGATCTTTCAAATTTACTAATATCAGTTGTTCTACCTTTGTAGAATGAACTTTCTTATAGAAAACAACAAATAGATATTCTGGATTTTAGGAAAAAATCTATGAATCTAGAAGACTCACTTGGTTAATGTTGTAAGGTCGATTAACCAAATTGATGGTGTTACATGAAAAAATGGGAATGAGTTGAGCTAGTTGTATGAACATATGTTTGTATCCAACAAATGAATTTAGACAGAGAAATTCATTTTCACTGGGTAGATTGTAATGCCCCAATATTTTAAGAAATATTTCTCTTTAAATAATTATAATTCATAAATGGGTTGAATTGCATGCAATCATGATTTTAAATAAACTATGAGATTATATAAAATTATAGTTATAATCAAGTATTTAACCAGAAAGATGTAGGCCCAGGCCGAATGCCTGGTCCCATGAGAATCTATTAAAGAAAAATCAGTACAAAGTACAAAGAAAATGAAATGATATGAAAACACCCCCAACAACAGTGCCAGTCAAAATGTGTCAAAATCTCCAACATCTCCATCCTCCGAATAATCTGGATCCGCCGACTCCCACTCAGATGGAGCATATTGATTGAGCATGTTGAGGTATTGCTCCCTAAGACAAAACTCTCTTTCAGTCATAGATGTCCTGATCACTGCCTTATTATGTCCCTTCTTTGAGTTTACTTCTTTCCCTTTTCCATTCTTGGCAGAGGACCTAGTAGACACCGTCCTCGGCATGTTGTAGTAGTCTTTTCTTGGCTTCTTCTTTTTTGGATCAGTTCCTGCCCCCATACTCTCAAACCCATTATCAAGGGTTTCCTTCCTTTCTCCTCGAACCATGTCACTATAAGAGGCTTTGAGCACCTCCCTCTCATTTTCTCTCTCTCCATTGGGAACATCTCCCCCCTTCTTAGGAGCTTCTCCCAATCCCTTGAAGCAATCATTCCTTCCTGAATCCACTGTTCCATCCCTCAAGGAAGTTTGATTTAAGTCGATAGGGGTTAAACACTGATTCTTCAAACCTGGAAATTCCACATCCTCAACCACTGCAACCTCCACAGGCTTCAGGTGATCTGCTTCATAGTTGGAGGTCTCCTCCTCCATCAGTTTTCCCCCCAGCAAGCTTGTCCCATTATCTGCTTGTTATGGATCAATCCGATCAGCTTCCCCCACTCCTAGACCATCATCAGGTTCTTCCACCCCATCCAGTGCAGCAAATTGGTTCATGGAGGAGAAATCTGGTCCATATTTAACACCCCCTGGGTGCCCATGTCCGCTACCCATACGTTGAGGACATGGGACATAGATAGGTGCCTCAAAACATCCATTCTGGGTGTTGGGCAGCCTGCTTGAGTCCAATTCAGCTTCCTGGTCACCCTGCATCACAACACCATCACACACTTTCACCATTTACCTTGATGCATCCGACATAGAGCTAAGACTCATGTCATTCTTTAGCCGTTCAAATACAGCAGCAACAGAGGGCCCTGACGTCCCTATCAAATCCTCCCTCACAGCTCGCATAACACCCCCATTTTCCTGAACATCACAGACCTTAGTGAAGGGGGCATCATCCTGTATCAACTCTTCGTTAACATGGCCAGTTGATTTCTCATCAATCTTGGCCTGGACAGTTGGATCATTTGTAGCAGCAGGACACTCACGCACTCCCTTCTTGCGACACACATAAAGATCATGCCCCTATTTGTGGCAGCAGGAGCAGTAAATTAAGTTAATTTCAATATGTGTTATAATCAAGGTATTTATTTAATTAGAATAATTATAACTAACTAATGAAAATATGTGGTAAATTAAATGGATACCAATTATTTATGGAAAATATTAACCAATTAAATGTAATGGAAATATTAGTATTTTACGATTAATAAATTAAGTTAATTGCAATTAGTAAATGAAATTAATGAAATATATAGTTTATATGATTAATTAAATATTTTTTCTATACATCCAATATATGTTTTTAGTCATAGAATATTAATAAAGCATATTATATATATATAACCATATATATTTCAAAAACGTAATTTTCTCAACTTTTAATAGGGAAGCCATTTTAAATTAAAATTTTGAAACTATAATTATTATTATATGAAATAATAATATTTATCATTTAATATAATTTAGGTCATCGGAATTAATTTTTCATTTAATTTAGAAGTAAAAAATTATTCAATTTTTGCATGTTTTAACTTTTAAAAATTATTTTGTCATTTTAAAAACAAGATTAGTTTAAAATTAATTACTAAAACGTATATTTATTAAATTTTGAAAAATGGATTTCATATTTTTAATCAATGTTTACAAATTATGTATTTGAATTTATTTTATTTTTTGAGCATTATGAATAGTATGTTTAGTAATTTTTATTAATACAGTAAAAATGGTAAATCATGTAGTTAAGGGTAAAAATAATATTATAAAATTACCCATAAACTAGTCATAATATCATTGTATGTGTGTTTTTATACCTAAATAATCCTTGGGTCAAAATGGTGTCTTTTAGAACCCACATCGATGAGATTAGAACATTTAATTTATTTTACGTAAAGACAAGTTAAATATATCTTACTCCAATTTTGATAATAATTTCATTTTTAATATAAGGTTAAACAGAAGGTAAATGTTACTATAAATAATCATTTAAAATATAAAAAATATTTATTTATTAGGGTAATTTATTTTTAATTTTTAGGAAAAAATAATCACCTTATAGATATATACAATGATGATCAAAATATATTTAAATGGAGAAAAATAAATAAAATAATTTTCATTAAAGTTGTAATAATTATTAAAAGACCAAAACACTTGAAAATTATTAGTGGTAGAGTATATATTGAACATTACAATCCAAGTGTCTACTTTTTTACAATTTTGATCATTGTGGAAACGATTGGGAGACTTTTAATACTAAATCTAATGTAATGTTAAAGTTGTCACATTCATGTTTTATTAAATATAACATTTTCAATGTTGGATTTTTCGAAAGATATAATAGACTAAAAATATTTTTCAGAAATATAGAATATTTATCATTATCAAGTTATTTTAATTTTTTTTACTAACAAAATATGTATATTATGTAATTACAAAAATCCGATGTAGTAATTATTTTGTTAATGGAAATGTCAAATAAATGACATTAAAAATATTAAAATAAATATAATATTGGATAATTAGTATATCCAACAGATTTTTTAAATTAAAATGACATCTTAGGAATATAATAAAATATTTCATTCGATGGTAACTTCTTAGTTACATATTTTTAAAAATAAATGATTTGAATAGTGTCAAAATTAACACTAATGATTGTTTATCAAAATAATGATTTATTAAATTATTTAAAAATAATAATACATTTTTAGAAATAAAAAATAATTTTGATATAATATAAATGTTTAGAAGTTATATATTTATGGTCTAATTTATATCAAATATTTATATATTAATCCTTTTTAATGTTTAAATATTTGTTAACTTAGTTAAAATTAAAATATAATAACTAAGTGATAATTAAAATGATAAGGTTTAAATTTATATGAAAAATTATCTAAAAATTATAGGTTGATGATATTAAAATCTTATATCATCTCATATTCAAAAATATTATATTTTTGAAGTTTTCGATGGGTTATGATCATATTATAAATTAATATTTCCGGAGATTCCCAAAGTGACCACCACCTCAATTATAAAAGGAAGCCTCCTACATCACTTCTTAACACCACATTTATCTTTAAATGTGGTCTATAACCTGACCATATTCCTTCTAAAATTCTCTAGTCACATTCTAGAGGTTTTGGTATTCTCCCAATATCAACTCTAGATCCTTTGAAAGCAGATCTAGGAGGATCTCTTCAAGAAATATGTAACCTCCTATACCGATTTTTTCTAACTTATTTCATCATCTAATTAATATTCTTATATTACATTATAAAGTAATAAATCCAGTACCTCTTCTATACTTATGTGTTATTATGATTATTTAATGACCATATTTGATCTTCTACCCATCCTACAAAAACAAAATCACCATTTGGGCATATGTACGACCTATCGCCTCCATGTTGTGGTGTGATCTGTTTTCCAGCACTTTATGTTGATGGGTATAATGATGGAAATAAAATACATATATATTTATCATAATATGATATTTATTCTAGAATATAAAATTTTCCATCCACTTATATACTTTTTAATAAAATGTAAATGATACCACCATTTGGATGTATGTATGGATTGCCATCAAAATAATGTGATGCACTTTATTTCCATGTTCACCATTCATGAATAATTATATAAATGTATTTAATAAATAAATATGATATTTATTACATTAATAAAATTATTTAAATTATGTTATTATATCTTATTTACAATAATTATGACGTATATGTAAAAACATGAAAGAGAAAATAGAGTTGTCACCACCAAAAGAAGAGTAATAATGAAATATAGTTAAAAGGGTGATAATGTTATCATATATGATATAATAAATATAAATATGGTTATGGAACAAGTTAATAACATTATTTAATCAACTATACATGATATTAAAATACATACAAAGGAATTAGAACATATGGTAATAGATAATATTGCAATCTCATTATTATGTGAGATTTTTTATATTTATTTATTTACTAGAGTATATTTAACAATCATGTCAATTGTTTTAAAAAACTATATTCAAAAACATTCGTTCCATTATTCTAAAATTTATTAATGTAAATTTTAACTATTTATTAAATTTTTAAAAAATTGTATGAAAGGGTTTGTTTTCTATTTTCTTTTTGAGATACTTTTCGACTTATCTGGAAAAATGTATGAGAACAGTGTTTTCATTTAACATATACATGATTATTTGATTTTTAATGTTTCATAACAAAATAATTTTTTTGAATCTTCCCTAAAAAAAATTCAATATTATTTTAAATAATTTAAATTTTTATAAATTGTTCATCTTTTCATAAAAAATGATATCAATGAAGAAATGATATTTTCTTCAAGAATTATTTTCGAGTAATCTCTCAAAATTATTTCCAATATAAGATAATATTATTTTATTTTACAAATAATATAATAGGAATATATTTCAATATTATTATACCTATTATTTCTAGGATTTTATTATGTGTATGATAGAATGTTTTTTATGAAGTCCATTTCTTTTTCATGGACTATGTTATGACGGAATGATGTTTATGAAACCCATTTGACTCCATGGGTTCTGATATGATGAATAGTTCATTTATTTTGTAAAACTTTTTTATTGTATTAATAATGTGATGGGTTGGACCTATTATCCCTCCAATTCACTGGTTAATGATTTATATCTCATGAGATAGACACGGATGGAATAGGAAGTAAACTCGGTTCAGTAACACAGGACTTGTATGAGTAGTGAACTCAGTTCAGTAAAGGACTTATTCTACTATGAAGGTTTTGGTAGTGAGCCTTGGATAATATTGAAATAATTTTCATTTCTTATGTGTATGTCAAAAATTACATGTCTTATGTTATGACCTTTGGGAATATGATAATTGATTTATTAGGAACTTCTGTGATTTATCCCATGACATGATATCATGATCTTTCATATGCAGGATATGATCTTAAAATGTTATGTTCTTATGTTTTATGACTGTGATATGATTGATATCACGCTTGATTACCCTTACTAAGCATTAGAGATCTCCCTTTATTATGCTTCTTTTCCCAAGTTATGAAGAAAGTTATCATGTAAGATATGTTAAAAAATTGTCTAGTTATGAAGGAATATATTGGAGACAATGTAAATGTTTTATGAACTAGTTGTTCATTCCTCCCAATTTTTAAAGACAGTAAACTAACACTGTATTTTGGTGTTTTTTTATATTCATCAATTATGATTTAATATCAATGTATTTCAATGTTGGTTCATTCTACATCTCAAATATTTTGGGTCTTCTTCTTATGGATGATGGACATACTATTGGACTACTTAAAGATGTTCCATGCCATGTTGGTGTGTGAAAATGGAAGTAATTTGATGTATATTAATTCAAATAACATTGATTAGTATAATTCTATGTAATTTGATACCTATTTAAGGATTTGGGGCATCCGACATGAGGGGATGTTCCCAGAAACCCCAGAACACAATGGCGTTATAGAAAGGATGAACAAAACAATCGTGGATAATGTCAGAACAAAAATGAGTTTGGCTAAGCTACCTAATCCATTCGAGGGAGAATTGTTTCTGTTTTAATGCTACATATTCAATAGATCACCATAGGTCACACTGAATTTTGATATTCCATATAACATGTGGTATGGTAAAAATCAATATTACTTTCATTTATGAGTTTCTGGATGTTTTGAATTTGTACATGTTTCGGAGGATTTCACGAAGAAGCTAGAAAGTATATATTCTATCTGCATCTTCATCAGCTATTGAGATAAGGAGTTTGTATACAATAATTGTGACTTGAAGGAGAAGAATATGATTATAAGAAGATAGATTATATTCCATTAGAACAATATGATTTAAGAAATTCAATATCTTATAATTCCTTAAATTGAATATCTCAAGGAATCAATTCATGAACCAACACCTGTATTAGTACCACCTTTAAATGAAGATGAGGAGGTGCAAGAAGACTAATCAATAGTGGACCAATAGGTAATTAAGGTGGATACGAAGTAAGTGGAGACCCAATACTCTCCATACAAAATTACAGAGCAATAAAAGGATCTAGGTGATGTTGTGCCTTTCGAACATACCGATTTATTGGTTAGAAGACCTTCACGGAGAAGGATTCGGTATACAAAATATAATGAGTCTGAGTACCAGTTGATGACTGATGAGGGGGATCTAGAAGGATACTAGTAAGAAGTGTCTCATTATGAAAAAATCAAGTGGATTCATGCAATAAAGGATGAAATAGATTATTTTATGAATAAAAAACCATAAAATTTCGTGCAACTACCCAAAGGTATGCAGGAAATAATGAAAAATGGGTGTTTAGTCTAAAGAAGGATGGATGAAAAAAATAGTTAAAACATAATTCTTTTTTGGTTTTTAGGGATTATTTTAGAAGAAAGGAGTTGAATTTTATAATATTTTTCACCCATTGTAATGATGGGTTTAATCAGAGTCATTTCTATATTAGTAGATAGCATGGACTTTGAGCTTGAACATATATATGTGAAGACAAATTTCCGTCACGGTGACCTCTCTAAGGAGATCTATATGATTTATCGTAATGGTTTTGAGGTTTATGGACAAGAAAACCTCATTATTAAATTAAATAACATATTTTACCGACTGAAATAAGCTCCCATGAAATGGTACATAAAGATTACCTCATTCATTGGGAGTCATGGAAACAAGTGGACCCAGGCAGACTAGTGTGTTTACTTCCAGATATTTTATGATGGTAACTTTTTTTATCTTATTACTTATGTTTATAACATGTTTATCAATGGGGAAGTATTCAGTGAACATCATCCAATTGAGGAAGGCATTATCCAAGACTTTTGATATGAAGGAATTTAGAGTAACTAAATAGATTTTGGGGATACAGATCATTCATGACATAAAGAGTAGGTTGTTAGGGATATCACATGAGATGTCTATTGAATGTGTTCTATAACATTTCAACATTGAAAAATCCAAAACATTGCGCATTCATCTTCCTATCCATTTTATATTGAGTAAGAGTTCATGTTCGTTGTCTGTGGATGAATTTGAGGAAATAGAGATGATACCCTACTCCTCACTAGTAGGAATATTGATGTACACTATCTTTAGTATGAGACCTAACATTTCCCATGTAGTGGTGATCGTGATCTGATTTATCTCTAATCATAGGATGCAACACTGGGATGATTTTAAATGTATCCTAAGGTATCATAATGGTACATCAATGATATTCTTGTTTTATAGAGGAGATGAACCTCTCTTGGAATGATTTATAGATGTAGATATAGTCAGATATCCTAATATTTTTTAGTTTACATCATGATACATCTATACATTTTCAATATGAGTTATATCATGGAAGTCAAGGCCGCAGAAGTGCGTGGCTTTATCCATGATGTTAGAAGAGTACATAGAAACTTTAGAAGCTGCACAAGTGATTTTGTGGCAAAAGAGTTTTCTCTAAGAGATAAAACTCATCTATAAAAAGTATATGGTTCATTGAGAGATTCAATGTTCATTGGACTTGAGAAATAACTCCATATACGATTCATGTATGATTCAAACTAACATTCTCTATCATTGGATATGTGAAGTCATAGATTGATATATGCTTAAACTTGTAAAGATCTAAGAAATGGAAAAGTAAATAGATATGTTGAAAAAGGTTGTTTCTCAATAGAACATATACCTTTGTACATGATATAGTGGATTGTATATAGAAGGGTATAATTAATGGAGTTTGTTCTTTTCTAGCAGCATTCATAGGTGGCTAGTGCACCAACCCCACCAAACCCTTGGATACTTCAATATTGGCTACTACACATGTCAAATGTTTAGTCTATCATGTTTGATGGTAGGTGGATATTGGTGGGGGTTTGGTGGGGGAGTTTTGTTAAACATTACACCTCTCACCATGCCTATATATATACAGTCTTGGGATCTTCAGCATTATTCAGTTATGAGCTTCAAGAGCTCTTGTAATTGTGAGAACTTTGAGAGTTCCTTGTGGGAAAGAATGGGAGTTGTGTGGGAGTGGTATTTTGAAACCATTTTTTATAATTGTAATAAATTCTATTTTTCTCCCTCCAGTCATCTCTCTTTGTGGTCATTAAATCTCAATAGGTTCCTCAAAAACTACAAAACAATCCCCAAACGCACTTCGGCACACTTTTCCTAGCACCCAACCTCTTATCACATATTTATAAAATCAGGATGTGCAAGGTCTATGATATGCAAACTAGAAAGAATTTACCTCCCATAAATCTATGGATAATCCATGGTTCTAAATCAGAACCATATTTAAAAATTCTTTAGTTACCATACTGACCCCCTTTTTAAGAATTTGTCAGACCATCCCTTGCACAGCAGTTCTGAAGCACTTACTAAACCCATGTACCCAAAAATCAAAGAACCACCTTATGAGGCCAGATGCTTTGTCAATTACCAATTAAGGACAATTTACCATGGTCTCACATCCTATGTTTTACACGAAAATGAACCTAGTTTCATTAAATTCTACTCACTTTCTACACATGGAAAGGATAAAACCCCTTATAATCCCCTCTAAAGGCCTGCAAAATTGATCATAATATAACTGGAACAAAATCCTTTCACAAAAAAACACAAAAAATTACATATTAACCTACTAACCCAACTCTCTCACCTAGAAACACATCCCATAAGCTAAAAAACCCTTTAACTCAAGGGTGTCTACATAGAAAAACACCCCTCAAGTCCAACCACTATAGGGTCCACAACACCGACACATGATGCATTACATGCCAACCCATATCTTCTAGGGTTACATAGCTAACAAAAAATATCAGTAAAAAACAATCATACCACTTCCAAGCCCATCCCCTTAAGGCGGAAAATCATCAAACCTTAATAAACATCATCACTCCTGCCAAGAACAAAAAAATAGACTTTCCCATCATTCCATGGTCCACATTGAACATAGGAAAAAGGGATTCAAAAGATATAAACACAAATAATAAAAATCAAATTCAAATTTCTAAATATTTATCTCAAAAATATTGACTCAAATATAAAAACCATTTCTATCCTTTTTGAAATACCATTTAGAACCACCATTTTTACAGGAAAATTTTTCTATTATAACAAAAAATTAAAAAACATCTTGTATAATGCTCTTGGGAAGACTAATTCTAATTATATTAATCTGGGGAATTTTGGTTGTGTGGAAGGTTGAGCACATTTTTAAAACAAGCCTCTTTGGTTAACTTTTTAAAGAATGTGCTTAATAAGAAAGCACCTTCTTCAAAGAGATTCTATTGAAGGAACTTTCTTATTAAGAACTTTCCACCCATATTTTTTTATGTTTTTTTTATTTTTATATTTCTGTTATTAAATATGTATATATATGTGTGTACAAAACAATCAAATAGTTCTTTATTGTTTTAAAATAATTTGATAGATAATGTAATTGATAATGAAATTATAATAATTAATAATTCCTAATAGTGAATATATATTATATAATAAATAATATATTTAATTTTATATTAATATAAATAGTAATTATTAAGAATATAACAATTTTAAATAATTTTATTATTATATTATTAAATAATAATATTTACAATAATTGTATTATTTTTATGTAAAGGTCTAGCCAGAAGATTGGGATCCTGAATATTTATTAAAGGTGGAAGAAAAAGACAATCCAGAAAGGTGATGGGGTTATACAAATAGACATTCCCTAAACTATATGAGAAATCTAAAGATCAAGAAACTCATGACCATTTCTATAGTTATATTCAAAATCATCATTAGTTGTTATATTTTTCCACATTAACTCTGAATTTATATGATTGAGGAACACAATGATCCTCTCTTTGGACATTTTCTACTCTAGAGTGAACTTTATATTTGATTCCCTATAATATGTCTTGGGATACACATTCCCATGGAGACTAGAATAATCTATATATGACCTTATCAATAGTTACAGTGACACCCTCTGATTTTATGAAACATTTTCTTTTAATTTCAATGATATCTTGTGTTGTACGCTACACCAAAATTATCTTGTGCTATACGCAACACCGTATTAGCTTATATTATTTGAAAACGCTATTCTTGTCTTGTCTTGCACGCAAAAGCAACCTTCCTTAATAGCGTGTGTTGTATGTAATACTGAGTTTCACTAAACAATGATATATTTTTATAATTTTATTATGAACTATCCATTATGAATAGTATTAACTACATTTTGAATTTTATAACAATTTTATTCATCTTACACATTCTTTAGAACATGGTATGAGAAAAAAATAAATTTTTTGGGTAAAATATGTATTTTTCAAAAAATACAGTTTTGTCACCTTTTGATGGCTCTCCCACTTTAAATCTAGTTTTTGACATGTTTATTAGTTGAATTTTACAAAATAAAATTATTCTTTGGAATCAGGATATAAAATTTTACTTTGGATAATTTTTTGATATTTTTCTGATAACTTTCATATTTTAATTAATAGTAAAAACAAGCAATATATTAATTAAAAACAAATTTTTTCATTGTAATAACTTATATAGTTAAATTATAATATTTAATGGTTTTAAAGTATAAATAGAAAATATGTTTACCATTTAATATAATGCATGTCATTATCATTTATTTTACATTGAATTCATAGGTAAACTCATTTGAATCTTTTGTAATGTTTTAACTTTTAAAACTTGTTTTCTTAACAACAAGATTAATTTTAATTTAATTTCTGAAACATCTGTGATTTGAATTTGGAAAAATGGACTCCATATTTGGAATCAGTAGGTACAAATTAATTTAATAGGTTACTTTTTATTTTTGGGCACTATGAATAGTAACTACGATAAATTTTATTTACCATATTTAAAGGTAAATCAGGTAATTAAGGGTAAATATAATATTATAAAACTGCCCTAAAACTTTTCTAAATATAATTGGATGACTATATTTCGTCCTAAATCATATTTCGGTTGAAATGGAATCCATTTTAACCCACTTGGATGTGATTAAGTCCTTTAATTTATTTTATTTTAAAGAAAGTGAAATATGTCTCACTCAAACTTTAATAATTAAAGTATTTTTAATATATGGTTATACAGAATATAAATTCCATTATAAAAACTCATTTGAAATAAAAAAAAATTTCTTTGTTATGGTAATTTATTTTTAATTCTTAATAGATATTTAATTACTTTAACATCTTATAGATTAATGATGCAGAAATTATTTAATTAGTAAAAAATTAATAATATAGTTTTTATTACAATAAAAATACCCTTCAAAAAGACCAGAAACGTGACCAAACCATATTTTTCGAGTATATCTATATCATAATAATCCAATTGTCTAATTATGGACCATTTTGAGCTTTATAAAATAGATTAGGACATTTGTATTATTTTATTTTAAATGATGTCAAAGTTGTCACCTTCATACTTTAATAAAGATAAAATTTTTAAAGTCGGTTGTTTTAGAAGATAAATTAGACTAGAATTATTCTTATGAAATATATCATAATTATATTCCTCATAGTATTTAATGTGTAATTTTTATACAAAAAATAAGTCTATTGAATAATTATACAGAAATGTTGTATTAATTATTTTATTAAGAGAAATATCAAATAAATGAATTTAAAAGTATTAAAATAAATATTATATGAACTAATTAATGTGCTACACTAATTATATAGATTAATATGACTTGTTAAAAATATATTAAGTAGGTTTTTTTTAATATATATTCTTTGTGGATTTTATTTAAATTCAAATAAATTAATTCTGTCAAAATTGACACTATTGATATTTTATATTATTAAATTGTTTAAAAATCACAAAAATATTTTAAAAATTACAAATTAAAATTTATATGATCTAAAAAGTCATAAAGTATCAAATTATTTATAATTAAAAACACATATTTAAGTATTTATAACCATATAAATTTTTTAATTGGGCTTTGAATTTATATTAAATTAATATTTTTGAGGTTACCAAAGGTGACCCTCTCCTCTCTTATAAAAGGGGACCTCCTCCATCTCCTCTTCACAGAAATTTTATCCCTAAATATCAGCGAAACCCTTCTAATTTCACCTCTACACTTCTATAGAAACCTACTAGATGTCCTTGTCTTCTTCAAAGACCAACTTTAGTGCCCTAAGAGGAGGTTAAGAGGAGGTGCGTCGAAGAAGAGGTAATCTCTTCTACCGATTCATTCAAGTTTATTTATTATTATACTTCCTATTCTTTAGTTGTTTCAATATAAAGTAATAACATCAGTATAAATAATATACATATTTGTTATTATAAATATAAAACCACTCCATTTCCCATTCTATCCATCCTACGGAAAACAAAATCATCGTGCGTGTGTACGTACAGAATACCGTCTCAACATCGTGGTGTAATATGTTTTTCTACCACCACCATACTTGGATGGGTATAATGGTGTAAAGAATAAAAATATATGATTATTATAATATGATAAAATTCATGAGATATTATATCATCCACTCAATTTCCATTCAATAATTATGGAAACGATATCATCACTCATGCGTACGCATGGATTACCATCTCCACGACGTGAGGAGATTTATTCTCCATGTTAACCATTCAAGAATGATTATAAAGTATATAAAATGAATAATAATAAAATATATGACATAATAATGCTACTGTATTTATTTATATATATATATATATATTTCATCTACTTACTTCCATTCAAGTCAACAAGGAAAGGAAAATAGCGTTCATGCTTCCGTACAGCCTACCGTCTCCATTAATGGTGTATTTCATTTCATTTATCTATCTATTATATATATATAATGAATATATATGATATATAAATCATGATTTAAATTCTATAAGTATGTAAATCACGATAAAGTAATAATAATATCAATAAACAACAAGTCCAATCTCATAAGATAAATGAAACGATTTTACCCAAAACATTGCTTTAACATGGAATTGACAAACGAACGATTGATATAAAGTCATAAGTGAATCATATATGATATCATAAATATTATTATGATTCTATTACAAGATAATAATATGTTTAAACCGACTATATAGGAGTCTCAGACACATATGTATGAAATTGGACATAACGTAAGGTATAATTTTGCAATCTCTTTTTTATCTGAGATTTCTTATACGTAAGTATTTACTGGGGTTATATTTTTCATCCATGTACATAAAAATATTTTTCATAAATTGTTTAATTTTATTCAATGTATTTTTAAAGTCATGTTTACCCCTCTTTTACTTTTACATTGTGTTATGGAAGCAACCATTCTTTTGTTTACCATATGGGGAATTTTTTGACTTTTCCAGCAAAAGTACGAGAAGAATGTTTTTTTAACTTCTACAGCACTAACGGATTTTTATGGTTTTATAACTCCTTTTCATAATGAAGATTAATCTACAAAATTTCATGATTATTTTCAACAAAACCTTTTCTTTTAAAATTTCATGTAATTTTGTGAATAGAATATTATTTTGAAAAAAGGATATTTTTCTTAAGAATTCATTTCAAGTGTTTTGTCAAAACTATTTTCCATATAAGATGAAATTATTTAGCATGTTTATATTTCATGTATAATGTCTCTTTTATTTACAGGGTTTGATTTTTATTATGATGAAATGATATCTATTTGATTTATATAGATTATGTCACGATGAGATGATGTTTATGAAACCCATTATATTCTTTGGGTTATGAGGAATGATTTATGTTTATTATGTGGCACAAGTAAGAATGATTTCATTTTGAGATGGGTGGGACCTATATCTCCGTCCAATGAATTGTGTAAATATTTATATCTCATGAGATAGACATGGCTGGAATGGTAGGTTGATTCAGTTCTGTAATACAGGACTGGAATGAAGAGTGAACTCGATTCAGTAAGGGACTTTGTCCACTACGATTGTCTTGGCAACAATGCCTTGGCTACTATGGAAATCATAACATGTGGTTAATTGTTTCCACAATTACTTCACATGTTCTTTTATCATGGTTAATGTTCCTTTATAATCAATGCCTTATGCATTGTCAAGATTTATGTCATTACTCATGATTTTTATGTTTTATGTTCATGTTCTCACGTTCAAATGTTTAGGGATTATTTAATGTTTCCATGTTTACACTTACTGAGCATTTGAGCTCACCATTTTTATGTTTTATTTTCTCTATTATTTAATGAATGGTTTTAGTTCAGAAAACAAAAGTATAATATCATTATGGGAGATGTTGAAGAACTTTCACCATGGTTAGAATATTGTGTTCCAAGTTACCAAAGACACTAAACTAATATGGTCTTTGGGCGTCTATTTCTGTTATGTATTAAGTACTCCTAAAAAGTAATGTAATATCCATTTACGTCAAGCTTTGGGTCTTTACTGTTGGTATCTGAGCAAAGGTTTAGTTAACCTTTGGAAACTAGGATTTGAAAACTTTACTAATATCCCTAAAGATATTTCTATGGTATGAATAGGGATGTACCTAAGGTTAAGTATAAGTGTAGTTTATAGTCCTAGAATTATGGTAACGATATTATAATTTAACCTAAGATGGTAGATATTTATGTTAATACCCCTTGATTATGTTCTTTTCCTAGTACAAATTTTCCTCTCACACAATTATTCTTGGGTTTTAGAAAATGGCTGGAAATAGGAATATTCACGATAATAGAGGATATTATGGACAATGGAATGATATAATTCCTGAAAAACCAAACGAAACTGGATTTGGAAGTCTAAAAATCATTGTTATTTCTAATTAGAAATCTCATAATATGATCAGTAATCTCAACTTTGGTAAGTTTCTTGACTCAGTTAATAAAAGAATGATGAAGTTTCATTATGATCATAGAGGAAAGAAATTTCAATTTCCCTCATGTAAATAATTTGGGAAAAGGCATTAGGGAGAATGTTTCAAAGGAACTAGAAGATGCTTTGGGTGTGGAAAATAAGGACACAAAGCCAGTAATTGAAAAGGAAAAGGTTCAGTTAACACCATGAACAAGGATAATGGTATTTCTAAGATATCAACAAATGTTAAATGTTTTAAATGTAGAATTTATGTCCATTATACAAACCAATTCCCTAAGGGAATGTCTCATGAAGAGAATCATCATGGTCGTATGGGTAGTATTTATGTTGATGATGATGAAGATACTACAAATGATATGTGATATGAAATAATTGTTGAATCTCATTCAATGGTTTAAGAAGGTAGTAGAATGATTACATGTTTATCTAGAGCAATGTTGTATAAGTAATTTCATTGTACTCTAGAATAAAGAAACCTCTAAGGATTGTTACACTATTGTTTTAACTTATGTTTTTTAAAACTATATGTTGAATGGTACTCTTAACAATGAATGGTGATTCAAATATTTTTGGAAAGCAGATGATATGCACATATTGAAGGGATAAGGAGATAATGAAATTTTTGATAATTTTAATGAGATCATGACTGATATAAGGACAAAGTGATATCTTGGTTTGAGTATATAGAAATTCTAGGATCATTCATGTTTTCACAAAGATTATATGGTTATACATGTTTCAAGAGAATACATTATTAAGGTATTCAGATGTTTGAAAAGTGATCAACAAGATATATATTATGATATATGGGGGATAAATGATGGTATTCACGTGCTTGTTATGTGACCTTTCAAGTAATCATTTTCTTTATACTATGAGATTTGACAGATGTATTTTGGATAAGCCTAAAGATTAGAATACATTATGCTGGACATCATATAGTATTATTTAAAAATAGAACTTGTTTTTCGATATTATTTCTGGAATGTTATAATAGTATAGTTTTCGAAAAAGGACAACCCATAGGATGAGCGACAACCCATCATGTCGGACAAGGCTGTGGGAATCAAACCCACAACCGAAGTGCGACAGACCTTTCTCTCAAACCACTACCCTACAGAAAGTCCCTGGTTAGTATAAATTAGTTTTAATTTATTATGTGGTATGATATATGAAGTATAAGTCCATTTTAGGAACCATATATGATTAATCTCACTATAGATGGACTTATGTATATTTAATAACTTTTGCTAACTTTTTTGTTTGAGACAGATGGAATGACCTATTATTCCATCACGTGATCTGCTAACACTTCACGAATGACCAATTAAACTTCATTTCTTTAAGAGATGAAATGTAAATTGTTCAAGGAATGACCAACAGTGATATTGTACCAAAATCAAGAAAGTATTGCTTCTAATTCCAATTTTTTCAACATTAGGGAAATCATATTGAAAACCAAAAATGTTGTCATATTTCCCTCATATATGATGAATTAAATGGTACCTTATATCATCACAAATTTATGGCTTTGTGATTGTTGGATTTTTCATAGCCATGTTCTCTACCACTCTCCATCAGAACGTGATGGATAGATTTCTCTTTCATATCCATATTTTCACCAATGTTCTCCTATGTGGAAACCCAGTGATTAGTTAATTTGGGTAACCATTAAATTTCATAATTTAGTTTTTAAAAATAAGTTTTGGTATTCCTTTTTACAATGTGGGTTTCTTTTAAAGAAACTTTCAAGTAGTAAACTATTTATAACCCCGACGAATTTCGAGGGTGAAATTCATTTTAAGGGGGGTAGAATGTAACACCCTGAGATTTTATGAAAAATATTCTTTTAATTTCATTGATGTCTTGTGTTGTACGCTACACAAAAATTATCTTGTGCTATAGGCAACACCGTATTAGCTTATATTATACGCAAACACTATTCTTGGCTTGTGTTGCACGCAAGAGAAACCTTCTTCAATAGCGTATGTAGTATGCAATACTGAGTTTCACTAAACAACGATATATTGTTATAATATTATTATGAACTAGATTTTATGAATATTATTAACTAAAATTTGAATTTTATAACATTACAATTCGTCTTACTCATTTTCTAGAACATGGTATGAGAGAAAAATAATTTTTTCTTGTAAAATAAGTATTTTTCAAAAAATGCAGTTTTGTCGCCTTTTGATAGAGCTCCCAATTTAAATATAGTTTTAGAAATGCTTATAAATTAAATTTGACAAAATAAAATTTTAATTTGGAATCAGGATACAAAATTTAATATTGGATAAATTTTTTATATTATTTTGATAACTTTCATATTTTAAGGAATAGTAAAAACATGCTATATTTTAATTACAAACTACTTTTTTCATCATAATAATTTATATGGTTAAATTATAATATTGAATGTATTTAAAGTATAAATATAAAATATTTTTACCATTTAATATAATGTATGTTACTATCATTTATTTTACATCGAATTCATAAGTAAAATCATTTGAAACTTTTGCAATGTTTTAACTTTTAAAACTCGTTTTCTTAACAATGGGATTAATTTTAAATTAATTTCTAAAATGTATGTGACTTTAATTTGGAAAAATGGATTCCATATTTGGAATCATTAGGTACAAAAAATTTTAATACGCTACTTTTTTATTTTTGGGCACTATGAATTGTAACTATGGTAAATTTTATTTACCATAGTTAGAGGTAAATCGGGTAATTAAGGGTAAATATAATATTATAAAATTACCCTAACACTTTTCATAATATAATTGGGTGATTATATTTCGCCATAAATCATATTTGGGTCGAAATAGAATCCATTTAAACCCACTTGGATGTGATTAAGACCTTTAATTTATTTTATTTTAAAGAAAGTGAAATATGTTTCACTCAAACTTTAATAATTAAAGTATATTTAAAATATGGTTATATAGAATATAAATTCAATTACAAATACTAATTTGAAATATAAAATGTTTTTCTTTGTTATGTTAATTTATTTGTAATTTTTAAGAGATATTTAATTACCTTAATAGCTTATAGATTAATGATGCAGAAATTATTTATTTGTTAAAAAATCAATAATATAGTTTATATTACAATAACAATACCCATAAAAAGTACTAGAAACTTGACCAAACCTTATATTTCGAGCATATATATACCATTATCATCCAAGGGTAGAATTATGGACCATTTGGAGCCTTATAAAACAGATTAGGACATTTATATTATTTTATTTTAAATGATGTCAAAGTTGCCACCTTCATACTTTAATAAAGGTAAAAATTTTAAAGTTCATTTTTTTAGAAGATAAATTTTACAAAAAGTATAATTATGAAATATATTATGTTTATCTTCATCATAGTATTTAATTTTTATTTTTTATACAAAAAATAAGTATATTAAATAATTATACATAAAATTTTGTATTAATTATTTTTATTAAGAGAAATATCAAATAAATGATTTTAAAATATTAAAATAAATATTATATGAACTAATTAATGTTATAAACGAATTTTCTAGATGCATATGACTTTTTAGTAATCTTTGTAATAGGTTCTTTTGAAAATATATTTTTTGTGGATATTATTTAAATTTAAATAAATTAAATGTGTCAAAATTGACACTATGGATATTTTATATTACTAATTTTTAAAAAAATCACAAAAATATTTTAAAAATTACATACTAAAATATTTAAGATCTAAAATTTAATAATGTATCAAATTATTTATAATTAACAACACATATGTAAGTATTTATAGCCATATAAAAAATATAACTTTATTACCACAAATAAAATTAAATAGATTAAATAAGGATAAATCAAAATGATAATGTTTAAAATAACATCAAAACAAGTCTAAATTTAATTGGATGATGATATTACAATCCTATATTATCTAATATACTAATTTGATTCACTTTGGAATTTTTTATGTTGGTTTCGAATTTATATTAAATTAATATTTTTGAGGCTTCCAATGGTGCCCCTTTCCTCTCTTATAAAGGGAACCTCCTCCCTCTCCTCTTCACAGAAATTTGATCCATCAGGATCGTCCAAACCCAGCCCATTTAACTTCTCCACTTCCATAAAAACCTACTAGAGGTTTTGGTTTTCTTCAAAGACCAACTTTAGTGCCCTAAGAGGTGGTTAAGAGGGGGCGCGTCGAAGAAGAGATAATCTCTTCTACCGATTCTTTCATGATTTTGTATTCTTCTACTTCCTAGTCTTTAGTTGTTTCATTATAAAGTAATAACATAAGTATAACTAATATACTTATATGTTATTCTAAATATGAAACAACTCCATTTTTCCTTATATACATCCTACGGAAAATAAAATCACCACGCGTGCGTACGTACGGAATACCGTCTCCACGCCGTGGTGTAATATGTTTTTCTACCACCACCTCACATGGATGGGTATAATGGTTTAAAGAATAACTATATATGATTATTATAACATGATAAAATTAATGAGATATTATATCATCCAATCCAATTCCATTCAATAATTATGGGAACGATATCATCGCTCGTGCGTACGCAAGGATTACCGTCTCCACGGCATGATGAGATCAGTTGTCCATGTTAACCATTCAAGAATGATTATAAAGTATATATAATGAATAATAATGAAATATATGACATAATAATATACGGTATTTATGTATATATATATATATATATATATTTCATCTACTTACTTCCATTAAAGTCAATAAGGAAAAGAAAACGGCGTTCATGCGTACGTACGGCCTACCGCCTCCATGAACAGTGTATTTCATTTCATTTATCTATCTATTATATATATTCTGAATATATATGATATATAAATCATGATTTAAATTATGAAATTAAGTAAATCATGATATAATTAATAATAATATCAAGAAACAACAAGTCCAAACACGTATGATAAATGAAAAGATTTTACCCAAAACACTGCTTTACATGGAATTTAAAAACGAATGGTTAATATAATGGCATAAGTGAATCATATATGATATAATAAATATTATTATGATTCTGTTACAAGATAAAAATATTTTTAAACCCACTATATAGGAGTCTCATATACATACCGATGAAATTTTACATAAGGTAAAGGATAATTTTGCAATCTCGTTTTTATCTGAGATTGCTTATACGTAAGTATTTACTGGGGTTATATTCATCATCCATGTACATAAAAATGTTTTTCATAAATTGTATAATATTCTTCCATGTATGTTTAAAGTCATTTTTACCCCTCTTTGACTTTTAGATTGTGTTATGGAAGGAATCATTCTTTTGTTTACCATATGAGGAACTTTTTGACTTTTCCGGCAAAAGTATGAGAAGAATGTTTTTTTACATATACAGCATGAATGGATTTTTACGGTTTAATAACACCTTTTCATCATGAAGCTTAATATACAAGATTTCATGGTTATTTTCAATAAAATCTTTTTCTTTTAAAATTGTGTGGAATTTTGTGAAAAAAAATGATTTTGAAGAAGAAATGATATTTTCCTCATGAATTCATTTAAAGTGTTTTGTCAAAACTATTTTCCATCTAAGATGACATTATTTAGCATTTTTGTGTTTAAAGTATAATATCTCTATTATTTACATGGTTTGATTTTTATTATGATGGAATTATATCCATCTGTTTTATATGGATTATTTAACGGTGAGTTGATGTTTATGAAACCCATACTATTGTTTGGGTTATGAGGAATGATTTATGTTTATTTTGTGGCCCAAGTAAGAAAGATTTCATTATAAGATGGGTTCCACCTATATCTCCCTCCAATGAATTGGGTAATGATTTATATCTCATGAGATAGACATGGCCGGAATGGTATGTTAATTCGGTTCAGTGATACAGGACTGGAACGAGGAGTGAATTCCATTCAGTAAGGGACTTTGTCCACTACGATGGTCTTTGCAGCAATGTCTTGGCTACTATAGAGATCATAACATGTGCTTAATGGTTGCCACAATTACATGTTATATTACCATTCTATTTTATCATGGTTAATGTTCCTTTATGATCTATTCCTTATGCATTGTTAATATTTATGTCATTACTCATGATTTTTTTGTTTAATGATCATGTTCTTATGTTCAAATGTTTAAGGATTGTTTTATGTTTCCATTTTTACCCTTACTCAGAATTCGAGATCACCCATTTTATCTTTTCTTTTATCTAGGATTTAACGAAAGGTTTTAGGTAAGAAAACCAAAGGGGATGATCTTTATGGGTGATGTTGAAGATCTTTCACCATTATTTGAAGATTATGTTCTTAGTTTTCAAAGAGACCAAACTAATATGGTCTTTGTGCGTCTATTTTTGTTATGTACTAAGTATTCTGCAAAATTAATGTAATATCCATGTTTGTCAAGCATTGTGTCTTTGTAGTTACCACCTATCCCTTTCCCTTTAAAAACATCTTTAGAAGAAATAGGATCACTTCTTCCCTTTGATAGGAGAGGATTGGTGTCCCACAGAACCATCTGTTTTCCTTTTCAATTCTATCATCTAAAAAAATGCACCATTTACCACAAATCCCACAATAACAAAATACATTATTAATCTCTTGAATATAATCCTTTCTCTATTGAACATCAAAATTCCACGACCCATCCTCATGTAGAACATGACATGAATATTCTATGTCCCATGGTGGAACACTACAACATTCATTATTAGTTAGTGAATGTGAACACCGGGTCATAACCCCAATAGCCCCAAATTTAGACAATCCCACCTCACCAAAGTTCCTCTCATCCTGAACATTTAATTTAACATCAATTAAATTAGAACTTCGAACCCACTAAAAATTTTTATATGGAACTCCATGCCGAATAAAATTACCACCCATAAAAACATTATCACTACTCCTTGAATCTGGAACCTCATTTCAAGCAGCAGGCTCACAAATAACATTTTCAATCAGAGTGTGCTCCATCCTAGTCACCTCACCATCCCTTGGGATGATGGAACCAACACAAGGGGCATTATTTAGCATGGTAGGGTTAGTGATATCGCCCCCAGTAACTACAGTGGCTATTTGAGACCCATTGTTGTTCTCATCATCCAGTTTAGGAATTGATAATGAGCTATTATAATCCAATTAATTCCATGATTACTCTTTATTCACCACCATAAATTTATTCTTATATGCTTTATCCCCTTGATTTTGAGACTTCTTATCTATATAATACATCAAATGATTTCTAGGATTCCTCGGTACTGATTACCCAGTCATCCAAGATGAATTTCTTTTATCCTTACCATTAGAGTACATTGATGGATGCCCCTTTAAACAAAAAATTAATAAACATGCCTATTATATTTCATGTACCAATTACCAACATATTTTTAGTTATTATTGAACAAATAGAAATTATCATACTCAAATATGGATTTGAAAATCATCAGTGGGAGTAGTAAGAGTCACATTACCAATTAGAGTATAACTCAAATCAATTTCAACTATAATTCTCTCAATGTGGCCATAACTAACTTGTTTTGTCTTCTTATCTAGAAGAATCAATACTCCAATTGTATTAGCAATATCATTCATGACATTTAGATGCCAAAAAATCCATTTGAGTTTGTGCAACCTGATCCAAACCCATGAAAAAACATTATTTTCCCTTGACACATTAAGATCAATCGTTCATTCATATATATAGATTGTTCCTATCTTCAAAATAAATGAACAATATGACCAATCATTGATTATTCCTTCATCTAATTGAAACAATCCGTGAACAAATCCACTTCCATATGAAATACACTACCAATATGAAAACCCTCATTGAAAGAACACTAAAATATATGTGACCTTTAATAGCATGAAAAAAGTCCTTTAACAATGATAACATGAATTTTTTTCTATAGTTCTATTAAAGGGGGTCCCTATTATCAGCACTAAAAAGTGTTGATAAATGGGTTAATTTATCATCACTAAACAAATCACTGATAGAGGCCCTCATTTATCATCATTTTCAACAGCGCAGATAATGGTCCAACCTGCTATAGTGTATTGTTTATATAACAGAAGAACCATCAAAATAGGTAACATATGTGTGAAAAATATATAAATTAATTTAAATAATTTTTTATCATGAATAAATAAATAATATATACATTTCAAACAATGTTTTTATAATTACATTTAAATTATCCAAAAAATTTGAAAGACATTAATGTTTCATCATTTGTTGCAGGTGATCCCCTCTAAAAAATATCTGCCCATGGTATCAGTTTCTAAAAAAATAACCTCAACCAGATCAAAATAATCTACCTATATAATAAAAACTTATTTTATTAATACTTTAATGACATATTAACAATTAATATGAAAAAATACATTAATAAAATGAAATTTTTAAATAAAAATATAAACATAGAGTTATACTGGACACCCCATGCATCATATTGAGGTTGAATTCATTCCTATACATCAAAGATTAGTTATGGATCATTTTGCTAAGGTATAAAAACAATCAAAATGTCTTTTATCAGTTTTCAGTTTGCTACTTGTTATGTTTCTTAAAATTAATGTCAATATTAATAAAGACACATTTTGAGTTATATCAGTCACACCATGCATCATATTAAGGTGAGGATGACTCATACACATCACAAATTAAAACAGAATCATTTTACTAAATTATCAAAACATTATAAATGTGTTTTTCAATTTTCAATATGTCACTTCTTTTATTTTACTAAAATAACATTTGAAAAATGAAACACAAATTTTCAATCATACCTATAACATCATTTTTCAGTTTTACATGAGAATACTTCCTATAAATTAAAAAACACTTATCAATATCTTTCCTAAATTATCAAGTTAATTGGAGCATGTTTTCTTGTTTTTTATTAAGTGAAAAATTTGTTGCACTAAAATATTAATTTAAAACTAAAAACAAAAAATTTGAGTCATTCCAGTCACACCAAGCATCAAATTGAGGTGAGTATGATTACTACATTAAAAAAATGAGTCATGGATCATTTTATTAATGTATCAAAACAATTTTAATGTGTTTTAATGGTATTTAATATGTCACATTATTATTTTAACAAAATTTATGTCAATTTAAAATAAAAAGAAACTCTTTGAGTAATATCATTCTAACTTTGTGTCAGATTAAGATTCAGTTGATTTCTATACATCAAAAATTACTTATGGATCATTTTCCTAAACTATCAAAACAATTGGAATGTGTTCTCTTGATTTTTAGTATGTCACTTTCTCTTTTTACTAAAATGAATGTAAAGTTAAAAGAAAAATGAATTCATCAAGTGATACCTGTCACAATATACATCAGATTGATGTTTGGTTGATTCCATCTTGTTACAAATAACATAATAATCATTTTCCTAATATATCAAAATAATCTGACTGTTTTCTCTCAGTTTTAGTATGTCACTTATTCTTTTTAATAAAATTAATGTCAATTTTCAATAAATATATGCACTTGGAATCAAATTGATCACACCAGGAATCAGATTTAGGTGGGTCTAATTACTACACATAAACAGTGACATATGGATCATTTTCCTAAAGTATCAAAAAATTGGAATTCTTTTGCTTTATTTTTATTGTGTCACGTATTCTCTTTTATAAAAATATTGTCAATTATATATGGAATGACACATATCATGTCATACTAGTCACAAAGTTAATCAGATTGAGGTGAGGTTTCTTCCTAAGCGTCAAAAATGACACATGGGTCATTTTTCTAAAGTATCAAAACAATCCTAATGTGTTTTTATAACTTTTTGTATTTCACAAGTTTCTTCTACTAAAATAAATATCATTATTAGATAAAAAAGACACATTGAGTCATATTGATCACACTATCAATAAGATTGATGTGTGGTTAATTCATAAAAATCAAAACTGCAAAATGGATCATTTTCTTAATGTATCAAAGAAATCATAATTTGTTTCATGGTTTTCAGTATGACAAATTTTCTTTTTACAAAAATCACTGTAAATAATAAATAAAAATACTCATTTAAAGTAATATAGGTCAAAATATGCATTATAGTGAGGTGCAATTGATTCCTACTCATTAGAAATTACTTTTGAATCATTTTTCAAAAGTATCAAAACAATCTGAATGTGTTTTCTTGGTTTTTGCAATGTTACTTCTTCTTTTAAGTAAAATTATTATCAATTTTAAACAAATAGAGACACCTAAAATTATAATCATCTAAAATATCATTATATTATGATGGGGATAATACCTACACATTAAAAATGACATATGAATCATTTTTTTAAAGTATGCAAATAATTGGAATGTGTTTTTTCAATTTTTAATATGTCATTTTTTCTTATTACTAATTTTAATTAATCAATTGTAAATAAAAAGACACACATCATGTTATACCTATCACATCATGCATCGTATCGAGGTGATGAAGATTATTATACATTATAAATGGCGTATTAATCATTATACTACATATCGAAATAGTCAAAATGAATTTTCCTAGTTTTCACTATGTCACTAGTTCTTTTTACTAAAATTAATGCCAATTTAAAATAAATACACACACATAGAATTATACTGGTCACATTGTGCATCTGATTCAAGTGAGGTTGATTTATATATGTCCAAAATGAATTACAAATCATTTTCATGATGTATCGGAACAATATTAATGTGATTGGATAGTTTTGAGTATGTCAATTTTTTTATAAAAACGTCATTTGAAACAAGAACACAAAATTAGATTCATAGCAGCCACATCATGTGTCCGTTTAATATCAGGGTTCTTCTTATGTATCACAACTGAATTATGAATCATTTTCCAAAATTTGAAAGACAATCATTTCATATTTTGTTGGTTTTCAGTAAAATAGTGATCTTAATTAAAATTTCTTTTTTAAATTAAGACCAGACACATTGAGTCATTCCTGTCAAATCGTGCATCTGACTAAGGTGCTTCTAATTCATTCATGTCAAAAATTAATTATGGATCATTTTCTTAAATTATGAAATAAATAAAAATTCATTTTATTTGTTTTAATTTTATCACATTCTATTTTTACTATAATTAATGTCAATTTTATGTAAAAAGACACTCATAAATTCATACTGGTTACACCGTCCTTTCGGGTTTATTTCTTTCCTACACATTAAAAATGACTTATGAATCCTTTTAATAAAGTATAAAAACAATAAAAATGTCTTTTCTCAGATTTTATTTTGTCAATAATTCTTTTTACTAAAAATAATTTCAATTTTAAATATAAATACACATTTGTAGTTATACCAGTGACACTACGCATAATATTGAGGTGTGGTAGATTCTTACACATCACAAATAAAATATAGATCATTTTAGTAAAGTATCAAACAAATTAGATTGTTTGTTCTTGGTTTTCTGTATGGAAAGATTTCTTTTTACTAAAACTAATGTCAATTTTGAATCACTAATGGAAAAAACCTATACCATTGGTTTGGAACCATTGGTATAAGCCACCAAACCATTGGTATAGGATATACCGAAGACTATTGGCATATCTTCCATCAGTATAGACCTATAAAAATGATTTTGATAAACAATTGCTACATTTCTAGACCAATGGTTTTGAAAACCATTGGTATAGGTATATAATAATGATTTTGGAAACCATTTGTATAGGTAATTAAAAAAATCACAAATTGATTTGATCCCAACACCTCTGACTTGTATTTCAATGTCTAAAAAACAAATTTTGTGGAAATAATATGAAATATATATATATAAATATATATATATATATATATATATTAAAAAGTAATTTTTATTTTTATTTATTCAATGTTATTATATAAAATAATACGTAAAAAATATGAATACTTATACCAACAGTTATGGAAACCATTGGTATAGACATATACCAACAGTTTTCTAAAAGGTAAAAATAGGTATTAATATTTTTGGGATCTATGCCATTAGTTTTTTCAAAACCACGGGTATATGGGATTATTATATAATCAATACCAATGGTTTTTAATAAAATATTAGAATAAAAATAACCTATACTAATGTTTTGTTTTCAACTGTTTGTATAGTGGATTATTATTGAAGGTATAACTATGAATTATACCAATGGTTTATTGAAATCCATTGGTATAGAGTACTACTGTGGAATCAATACTGATGTTTTTCCCAAAACCATTGGTATAACTACCACCTAAACCAATTATTTGGACAAAAAAGTTGGTATAAGGTCTCTCTTTGATACCTATACCAATGGTTTTTGCCAAACCGTTGGTATAAGTTCATTGGTATACGTCCAACTTCTAGTTGTGAATAAATATACCCAAATGGAATTATCAAAATCACACCAAAATCATATTTATGTTCATATGATTCCAAAATAACAAAAATTACTTATGGTTCATTCTCTTAATGTATAAAAATATTCGGAATTTGGTTTCTCTATTTTGAGTATGTTAATTCTCTTCTTTACTAAAATTAATGTCAATTTAAAATACAAAGATTATCTTGTAATCATACTGGCCACATCATATTATTTCCTTTCATTATTGAACTATTTACACCTTATATTGAGTCAATTTTGTTAGCTAAAAAAATATCTATTATTATGGTTTTTAATAAAGTGAATGGTTTATTAGCTAAGAACACCAACACAATATATAGTGTTGACATTTTGACAAAAAAGGAATGTAAATCATTGTAACATTGGGATAAAAGAACATCTCATCTGTTTTGTGGATTATTGCATATAGTTGAAAGAAGAACATAGCTTCCCAAAATATCTTTGAGAAAACTAAAAAATTTCTAGATAAAAATTATAAGTAAATTATCTTACATGTATTAGATAAAATGGTGAAAATTTTATTCAAATAAGTAGTAGCAATTGACATTTCCATGATCGTTGTATACATTCTTGTCCCATTTTTTTGTTTTCATTATCTTAGTTCTATCCTTTCTATCTAATCTCATATGGGAATGAGTAGCTTTGAAAAAATAAACCCACCTCAAATAAAAGATTCCACATATAAGAACGAAATTATTATTTGAGTAGTAATAAAAATAAATAAATTAAATATAAATATTAATCAATAAATTATTTCTATATATAATGATTTTACATTGATGTAACACCCCAACCATAGTTACCTAGAGTTAGTGAATTATTACTTAACATTGGAATGATCTCAATAGAATACGTCTCTAAACACCCATTTGTTTAGTATCCTTAGAAGTACAAGAAACATACATAATATTTGCATTAAATTATCAAATGAAAAACAACAATATTGTGTCTCCTATGAACACTCTTATATACCTTAGCCAATTCTTGAAGGTTAGTCATAATATACTTCTTCATATCCTAGGAAAAAAACATAAGAAATGGGTGAGCTCAAATGCTTAGAAAGAAAAACAATATAGAGGAAACTATCATAAATAATCATAAACATTTAAAGGAATGTATAAGACTAAAACACCAAACTTTTAAAAATAAACATCATCATAATAGAGAAAATATAAATCAATTAATTGAATTTAATAATTCACATGGGTATTCTACTAGTTTAATGATCACTTTTAATATCAATAGATAATTTTTTAATCATGTAATGCATAATTTCGGACATCATATCCAAATAGTAAAGGAATCGTTCCAAGGCTATAAAGAAACATTTTTGAAGGCCTTGTGCCAAGCCTCTAGTTTGACTCATGACACCTACTGATACATAGGGAAGATATAGCAGGATCAATGTAAATTAATAAGTCCAATGCATTCCTCATATGAAAAGGTTGAAACATAATCTAAACATTTGTATTAGAACTAGAATACTAAATGTCAATATTTTTACCACAAACCATGAATGGTATAAAAATAGCACATCAACAGTCAAACATAACTCATGAAAAATAATATATATTATTTTATTATGAAAAATCAACCTCAATCGAGAATAAAAAAGTAATATTGACATAGATAAAAATAATCAGTAAAACTATTTGACCGAAATATCCCATGTTTCGTGAAAACATTAAAAAGTTGAACTGTTTATCAAAGAACTCATTTAAAATAGATTCTTTATTGAAAGTGTCTCATACAAATTTGAAAAAATTTGGAATGAATTTTAATTTCACAACATTAATTTCCATATAAATTAATACTTAAAAACATTTTTAATACATGGTCAAAAATGATAAACATTTAGAATAATAAATCATTAAGTCAATTAAAACAATATTTTAGTTAAAGAGTTCCTAACCAAATGTTAGGTGGCTGAATACAATAAATTGAGGAATAGAAATAATAAAAAAATTATGATATCATGAGAATAAATTGTTTCGTGATACAATATGTTAAATAATAGTATATACACAATATAAATGTGAATTGGTGTATAACGACAAAGTGGTCTCCATGGAATGTAAATTGATACCAAATCCCTTATAAACACAGCATCCTTCGATTAAAAATAAATTAATGAAACAATAATGTGTCAAAAATATAAATACACTCAATATAATTGGATATTCAAGATAAAAAAATAAGAGTACATTCACACATATTCTTGTAAAATCAAAAAACAATGACTGGGATGTTTGACTCAATGAATGGGTATTGAGTTATGAATACCCTTAACAAGTTCATATCAATGGCGTGAGAATTTATTAGTGGAGTAATTATTTGATAAAATGTATATCCAAACAGAGAGGAGTGTAAATTACTACATAAATAATAAATAGTGGTTCCACACATAATCTTGGAGTAAAATATTCAATGATGTGTACGTAAAACCTAATGAGTGGAAATTGAAATTTAAAATTTTCATACCAATTTGGTATCATACAAAACATACACCCCATGATTTGAGGATCATACAATTAATATTTAAAAACCCATAAATTAAATTATATTCAACCAAGAATACAATCATGGGATGTACATACACCACACAAAAATAAATAGTGGCCAATATAGCATGAATCTCACAGGAATAAAAAGTTAGATGAAAACCCCTTACATTATACTTTTCCTTAGTTGAGGGTATGTTAACCTCGGTTATTATTGTTAAATAATTTTTATCAAATTATAAAAGAAACACATACATAAATATCACATCAAATATGATCTTATATCATTGATTGGTTAATAATATTTTAGTTGTATAATTTTTTCGGGTGTTAAGCGGTTCGTTTTCCTTTATAATTTTTGTTACATAAGTCATGTTTGTTTTTAATAGGATTTATTTGATTCATATCCATAATTATATTAAGTTTTTAATCATTATTTTTAATCACAAAATGAAAATTACTCTTGAATGGTTACAATGGAGAGTGAATCTCATCACGTTCATGGAGACGGTAATCTATACGTATGCACGAGTGACAATATCATTCAACTGAAGTAGAAATTGTATATAATTGGATGTTATAGAATATATATAGAATCATTAAAATTCATATTTATCATTTAAATAAATTATATATAATTATTATACTCATCAAAATAATGATGTTTTGAATAACAACTACACCACGATATGGTGACGGTAAGCCGTACGCACGGATGTATGGTGACTTTCTCATTCATAGGATGGATTGAATGATGAATTTGGTTGTACCATATTTATAATAACATAAAATTATGTATAATTACCTGGATTTATTATTTTGGTATGGAAACAACAAATAAATAATAATTGTACTAAAAAAGATAACTTTGAAAGAGGTGATTAAATTATTACCTCCTTTTCAGGTGCTTCCTTTTGATTTGATAAAAATAGCTCAATAGATTTTCTTTTATATCAATATAAGGCCTCTAGGATGAAGTATGGTTATTTGGGAGGATATTTGGGTAGGGTATGGTCGATCCAAATGGCTTTGGAGGTGTGAAATTAAGAGAAGGGGAAGTGCCCTTTTATAAGAGAGATGAAGGGAAAATTTAGGAAAATCATTAAATGTTATTTTATTATAAATTTATATTCAATTTTATAATGGCTCAAAATTGATTTTTTCCAAGTATATGGTGGTTATGGGTCTAAAACCATTCAACCAATAGGTTTTGTATTGTTTTAGGTCACAATATTAATCTTATAATTTATATTTAACTCTTAGTTAAATAGTTTGACATTTACCGTGTCTCCTTGACTTTTTATATTATATGGTTAATAAACTTACTATAAACTACCAAGAGAACCCCAAGTGGTTTAAAAAAATATATATATCATTATATAATTCCATTGTCAGAACCATATATTTTTAGGATTATTATATAATTTAATAAAATTGTATTTTTTTTAAAACTCAATTGTGTCAATTTTGACACTATTTAGTATTTGATTTTTGTTAAAGTCATATCAACTTGATTACATAGAAACAAATTCACTAATTCAACCCTAAAATGTCATATTAACATATAAAATTATTTTAATGCTTCAATTGTCTTTATTTACATTTATTTTAATATTTATAATATCAATTATTTTAATCTTTCATTAATTAGGTAATTACTACCTCGTCATTGTGTCATTAATAAATTTAATTATATAATTACTAAAAGTAATAAATATAATATCATGATGTAGGAAATATTTTTATCTTTATAATGAATATTGATAATTTAAATTATCCTATTTATAACCCTATTTTAAAAATGTTTTAGTTATTAAACATTGAATTTTACACTTTTTACTCTTCTTTAAATAAAATAATAATAAATGACTTAATATAATTATAGTGGATCAAAAGGATCATATTTTATTCCTAAGGATTATTTTGGTCGAAAAACATTTACCCAATGGAATTAAGACATTTGTGAGCGTAATTATAACATCATTTTTACCGTTAATTACCCTCTTTACATTTAACCGTGGTAAATAAAATTCAAAAGTTACTATTCACTGAAAGTTATTTTCATCTTATTGAACCAAATTTTACATAATAATTTCAATAGTGTCTATTTTATTTTTAAAATTCAACTCACATAATATCTAAAATTACGTTTTATTGAAATTTTCCAATGTGCCTAGAATGTGGGTAAAAGATGGTAAAAAGTTAAATAAAATTTTATACATCTAATATTATTTTAAAATGACTCCAATGAATTAAATTGAACTTATAAAGGTATTATGTATCTATTTTGACTTAAAATAAATTTAAATAAAATAAATAATTATATAATTAAAAAGTCAGTTTTAAACAATAATGTATTGTTTTTCACTATTCATCAAATATCGATAGTTTTTAGAAAAATACCAAAAATTAACTCTAAGATAATTATGATATTTCAAATTCAAAAATGATGTATATTTCACCAAATTAGAAACATAGAAGTTTTATTAATTTATTTAAAAATTATTCCCATTGTCAAAACCAGAAAGCATGTTTTTGAGAAGTGAACACTATCAAAAGATTGATGTGTTTATGTCCAAATTAAATGTAAAATTACTTTAAATGAACAAAATTGGATTAAATGATAAAAATAAAATATAATTATACCCCAAACACATTAAAATATATAATTTAACATGATAAATAATTTTGATTTAAAAAATTTTTTTTAATATAAATTTAGTAATTTTCACTATTCATCATTATATGAAAGTAATTAGAAAAGAACCAAAAATTTATCCAGACTAAATGATTATGTACTTCTTATAATGAAGAATTTTATTTCATAAAATTTAATGTATAAAAGTGTCAAACATTGGGTTTAAAAATGGTTCTCCATTAAAAGGTAGTAAAATTTCATTTTTTAAAATACTTATTTTATCTGAAAAATTGAATTTGTTTTTATATTATGTCTTAGAATTACATAATATGGATGTTAAAATTATATCAAGTATATGTAATTAAAAATTATTTTAATACTATTCATAACCTCTTTTTAAATGGATAGTTTGGTATATCGTGTTGGGCTCGAACTCAGTGTTGTGTGTTGCGTAAGATATTGAATTACATTAAAGAAAATAACTTACTATGAAATATTGGGGAGTTAAATTCTTCCCCCATTAAAGAAATTTCATCCTAAAAATTTTGAAATTGGGCTTTGTAAGATCATTGAAATTACAACATCATAAAAAGAGTTTATAACACTATAACATTAAATGAAATAAATAGAAGTACAAAGGTCACCCAAGATAACCCATACTAGGAATCCGTATAGGAAAACATATTTATGGAACATAAACTAAGTGTTAAGATATTATGAAGAGTGATAGAAAACATGATTAGGATAAAGTTAACAATAATAAAACCACAAACATGTAATGGGTTAAACAGTAATTAGTTTCCTGGTAGGAAAAGTAGATAGACAAAATTGTTTTTTTTAAGTTACATTTCATGATTTTGATAAATTTATTTATGATATTGAAGAAGAACATAAAGAAATAAACTTACTTTTTATGTATAGTTTCATCCTTTAATAAATTTCTTGTACTAACTCTTGTTTTCTCCAATCAATGAGTATTCAAGATGACTTTTCCACACATCAAGCACTAGAATCAACTTCTATAGAATCACATAATTCACAAAGCATGAAATATTCAGTTCCATTGTCTTTATATATCAACAAAAATTAAATGGGTAGTACAAGATCATATGATCCCCAAAATGGATAATTCCTTATAGAGAGAAATATTAATCCTAATTTTCAAAATTGAACAAACAATAACCAAAGTTTAATATAGACCATTAAATAACCAATTGCCCCTACAATCCTTCAATATAATACAAAATAAGATTGAAACCAAAAACATATAATAATTTAATCACATAGTCATTCATAGTAAATCTTAACATTTTCCTCCAAATGACATCAACTACTCTTAATGTCTCATACATAAGTGTAATTAACCAAATAATATATTCTCTATGATAGGTTAATCATTTCCATTAATAACAAGAATCTCTATAAATAAATATAGATTCTTGAAAAATAAAAAAATCCACCATTACTCTTCAAATGAAATTCCATAGTATTATATTTTCCTTGGGCATATAGTGTTCATAATAGAGCATATATCTTCCAAAATAAAAATTATTACTTAATCAAAAAATTATTTTCCAATACTAAGGATATCCATTTGATAAAACATAAGATCCCAAATCAACTTATTATTGATAAATAAATAATTAATCTAAAAATAATTAGTCACACTAACTGGGGACATCACGTAGTCTAGTGGTAGGAGATAAATCTCAATCGCACTTTTGTTCTGGGTTCAATTATCACAGATTTGTCCGACGCAATGGGTTATCATAGGGTCTGCATGTTGTCCTTTTTTAAAAACTATTTATTATAACATTCCCAAAATGAGATAAATTTCTCAAAATAACCATAACATAATTTAACAACAAATATTATCTCATACCTCACCTTTTCATCCGAAAAATTAATAACATGTAATTGCCTCAAATTCAAGGATCATATAAACCCAAATGGTTATTTATAACAACGTTCCCAAAAGAAAATATAATTCTTCCTAAAATAGAGTTTTCACATAACAATCTTCACGGTTACACATACAAGAGAGTAGTCTACCAATGTAATCCCATAAAAAAAGATCATTAATACTTTTAAACATTTTTCTATCCATTTATTTCCACATTGGTTCTTCCATGACCAATAGTTTGTCCTATATAATAGGGCATTGACCCGGGTAATGCCAAGGATTCTTATATTTATCGAAATTGACTATAATTGGATTCATAGAATAATTTTTATTTTCTTCCATAGTACTATTCATTTTTCCTCGGCAATTCTATACTTTATGTCCTTCTTTCCCGCACATAAATTTCCACGGCTGGAGCTCTTATCATTATCTTCCTTTCATTTCTTTGTTGATTTTTGGAGTTGGTTAATGTATATATTTTTTATCATATTTTTGGAAGCCTTCTTCGGCATGAACACGATATATTTTACGCCCATCAACATTCTATTTAGTTACACATTTTCATCATCATTTCCACATTGTACATCATGATCATGGTTACTATGACTTCCATAGAATCTATCCATTGACAAACATATGAAAACATAGTGTGAGTCGTAAATTATTTTATAGAATATCATGACACCTTATTTTCAATCTAAAACACTTTTTGATTAACCAAGGTCATTAATTCTCATCTTATATTAAAATCCTTCAAATCAGTTTGTAATGAAAATGTGAATTATCCTAAGCATATCCCATGGTAGTTTCGTAAATAATAGTGTAGAAAGGCCCACTTTCGTGTACAAGGATACCATGGGTCAAGACCTACACTCATTGTCGGATTTTTCACTCTGTGGTACATCTATTCTAGAGCCACCTATACCTGCTTGTATCTATATAGGGATGTATTTCTTGGAAAACCCACTTAATATTTACATTACTAAAAAATTTGGATGTTTATCTATACTAATCCTCAAAGACTATCTTAGGAGAGTGTTTTCTAATTAGATTTTTTCTAAATATTTATTCCAAGGTTTGTACTAAACTTCCTCTAATACCAAATATAACGCCCTAGCCCTAGTTTTCCCAGAGTCAGTGCATTATTACTTAACAATGGCATGATCACAATAGATTACATCTTGAAAGCCCTATTAGTTTAGTATCATTATAAGTAATAGATATCTATATAAGTTTTACAATACATTATTAAATTAAAAACAACAACATTGAGTCTCCCTTGAACACTCTTATATCCCTTAGCCTATTCTGGTAGATCAGTCATAATATACTTCTTCACGTATTAGGAAAAATAAATCATAAGAATTAGGTGAGACTGGATTCTCATTAAGGATAAAAATATAGCAGAAACTATCATAAATAATCATAAACATTTATGGCAATGTATAAGACTAAAATACAAACCTTTTAAACATAAACTTTAGCTAATATGGAAAATATAAATCGAATAATGCCTTTTTACTAATTAACATGGATACACTACAATTAAAATAATCACATGTAATATCAGTAGTAAATTTCATAATGATGGAATGCATAATGGTGGAAATCATAACCACATAGTCGAGGCTTAGTGCCAAAACAACAAATAAAATTTTGTCAAGGCCTTGTGCCAAAACACTAGTTTTTCTCATTAGACCTAACAATGAATTGATGAGCTATAGAGGGATCCACATGTCACTTAAAATGTCCAATTCATTCCTCTTATGAAAAGGCAGAATCATAATCTAAACATTCATATTATAACTACCGAAGAATATGTCAATATTTTAACCAAAAACAATAAATAATATAAAAATAGCACATAAATTGGAAAACATAACTCATTCAATACAATATACAAGATTTTATAATAATAAATCAACCTAAATCAAGAATAATGAAGTATATTGACATAGGTAAAAATAATTAGTAAAACTATTTCAGAGAAATATCCTCATTTTCTTGAAAATATTTAAAAGTCACACTATTTATCAAAGAAGACATTTAAATGATATTTTTGAATCGAAGTGTCCCCTACCACTTTTAAAAATTTCAATGAAATCTTGATTTCAAAACATTAATTCCCATATAAATAAAAACTTAAAACCATTTTTAAAACATGGACATTAATGAGAAATATTTAAAAGAATAAATCATTAAATCTTTCAAAACGTTATCTTAGTTGAAGAGTTCCTAACCAAATGAGAGATGATTGAATACAAGTAATTGAGGAATAATAATAATTATAACTTTATAATATTTTGAGAATAAATAGATTCCTGATATAATATATCAACTGATAGTATATACACCATATAAAACTGAATTGGTGCATAATGACAAAAGAGGTCTCAATGGAATGTAAATTGAGACAAAATCCCTGATAAAGACTGTATCCTTAGATTAAGGATAAATATATGAAATGATTATGGGGGGAAAATATAAATACCCTCAATATAATTAGATATTCAGCATAAATAAATAAGAGGGTATTCACACATACTCTTGTAAAAACAAAACGAATGACTTGGATGTTTAACTCAATGAATGGAAATTGAGTTAAGAATACCCATAACAAGTTCCTATCAATGGCATGAAAATAAATAAATTGAATGATTATGTTTATAAAATTTATATCCACAAAAATGGGAGTGTAAATTACAACATAAATAACAAATTGTGATTCCACACATAATTATGGAGTAAAATAATCAGTGAAGTATACGTGAAGCCTAATGAGTGGAAATTGAAATTTGAAATTATCTTACAGATTTGGTAACATGAGAAACATACACACTGTGAAAAAACTACCATACAATAAATATATAAATAAACATTAATTAAATTATATTACACCATGAATATAATAATAGGAAGTACATACACCACACAAAAAATTAATAGTGGCCAATATTGCATGAATCTCACAGGAATAACAAGTGAGATAAAAACCCTTTACCTTATAATTTTCCTTATTCAAGAGTATATTTACCTCATTTATAATAGTTAAATAATTTTTATTAAATTATACAATAACCACATACATAAATATGATATAATATGTGATCATATAATATCATATTTATTAAAAATATTCTAGTAGCATCATTGTTTTGGTTGTTAACTGATTTGTTTTCCTTTATTTGTTTTGTTACATTAGTCATGTTTTTTATGGATAGGATGTATTTTATTCATATAAATAATTTTATTATGTTATTAAACATTATTTTTATATAAAGATTAAAATTATTCTTGAATGGATACGATGGGTAATGAATCTCACCGTGTTCGTGGAGACGGTAATCCGTATGTACGCACGAGCGAAAATATCATTCAATTGAAGGTGAAATCATATATAATTGGATGTTATATCATATATACATAAAAATTAACATGTTATATTTATTATTTACATCAATTATACATCATTATTATACCCATCCGAATAATGAAGTGTTGAATAACAACTACACCATGATGTGGATATGATAAGTCGTACGTACACAAGTATGGTAACTTTATCATTCATAAGATGGATAGAATAATGAAAATGGTTGTACAATATTTATAATAACATCACAGTATGTATAATGTACTATAGTTTTTATTTTGGTATGGAAACAACAATGAAATAATAAGTGGAAGAAGAAGAAAACTTTGAAAGAGGTAATGAAATTATTAACTCTTCGTTGGGTGCTTCCTTTTGATTTGATCAAAAAGGATCCTTAGGTTGGATTTATAATCAATGTAACAACTCTAAGATTAATTTAAGGTATTTTGGAGGATATTGGGGTAGGTTTTGGCTGAGCCAATTGGATTTGGAGGTATGAAATTATGATAAGGGGAAGTGCCCTTTTATAAGAGAGGTGAGGGTCACTTTAGAAAAAGCGTGAAATATTTTTATAAATAAATTTTAGAATTATAATGGCTCAAAATTAATTTATATAGAGTATAAGGTGGATATGGGTCGTAAAACACTCATCAAATCAGTTTTATATAGTTTTTGGTTACCACATTGACTTTATCTTTTAGATTTAACTCTTAGTTAAATAGTTTGACATTTTCCATGTCTCCTTGTATTTTTTTTATTAAATGGTTAATAAACTTACTATAAACATACAATAGAACACCAAGTGGTTCATTAATAACTTATATATCATTATATAAGTCTTATTTCCCATCCAAATATTTTTCGTACTATTATATAATTTAATAAAATTGTATTTGTTTTAAAAACATAATTTTGTCAATTTTGACACTATTCAGTATTTGGTTTTTGATAAAGTCATATAAACTTGATTACTTCAAAAAAATATTCATTAAAAAAACCCTAACATGTTATATTAACCTATAAATTTTTTTAATGCATCAAAAGTCCCAATTTATATTTATTATAATATTTATACTATCAATTATTTCAATATTTAATTAATTAGGTAATTATTGCATTATCTTTCTGTCATAAATAAATTTAATTATTTAATGTATAAAAATTATTAATAAAATATCATGATTTAAGAAATATATTTATATTTTTAATGAATATTTATAGTCTAATTTATCTTTGGTATAACAATTTATTAAAAATGGTTAAGTCATTAAACCTTGAATTTTACACTTCTAACGCTTCTATAAATAAAATAATAATAAATGTACAAATCAAATCCAATTAGATCAAAAGGATCATATTTTGTTTCTAAGGATTATTTTAGTCGAAATACAATTAACCAATAGAATTAGTACATGTGTTATGGTAATTATAATATCATTTTTTCCATTAATTTCCCTATTGACTTTTAATTGTGGTAAATTAAATTCAAGAGTTACAATTCACAAAAATTATTTTCATCATATTGAACCAAATTATACATATTGATTTCAACTGTGTATCTCATATTTTTTAAATTCAATTCACAAATTTGGTAAAATTATGTTTTATGAAAATTTGCAAATGTGCATAGAAGGTGGGTAAAATACGGTAAAAAAGTTTAATAAAATTGCAAAAATCTAATCTTATAATAAAATGGCTCCAATGAATAAAATTTAATTTATAGATGTAATATATATTTATTTTTAGTTAATAAAATTAAATAAAATAAATAATTATTTAAATAAAAATTTGGTTTTAAATAATAACGTAGTGTTTTTTACTATTCATCAAAAAATCAAAAGTTTCGAGAAAAATTCAAAAATTTCACTCTAAGCTAATTTTGATATTTCAAATTAAAAAATGACTTGTGTTTCAAAAAATTAATAACATATAAGATGTAATAATTAATTTTAAAAAAAAATATTCCCGTTGTCAAAACCAGAAAGCGAGTTTTTGAGAAATAAAAACTATAAAATGATTGATATGTGTTTATGTACAACATAAATGTAAAATTACTTCCAATGACCAAAATTGGATTAAATTATAAAACTATAATCTAATTATACCTCAAAATCATTCAAATATATAATTTTAACACTATAAATTATTTTGATTAAAAAATATGTTTTTAATTAAAATTTAGTATTTTCACTATTCCTAAAAAATATAAAAGTTATCAAAAACTCAACAAAAATTTATCCTAACTAATTTTTTATGTTTATTTACTAAATAATAAGTTTATTTCGTCAAATTGAATATATAGAAGTGTCAAATATTGGATTTAAAAATGGTTTTTCATTAAAAGGTGGAAATAATACTTTTTTAAAAAAATACTTCGATTCTCTAGATAATTGAATTTGTTGTTATATTATGTCTAAGTGACACATAATATGGATGTTAAAATTATATTAATTATATAAAATTAAATATAAGGTTAATACTATTCATAGATGCTTTTTGAAATGCTAGTCTGATAAGTCGTGATGCACTCGAACTTGATGTTGTGTGTAGCGTAATGTATTGAATTAATTTAAAGAAAATAACTTACAAAGAAATCTTGTGTTGTTACATTTTTCCCCACTTTTGGAAATTACATCCTCGAAATTTTAAAATTGGTATTGGGAACTTCATGGAAATTCCCACATCAGAAAAAGGGTCAATAAAACTATCACTTTAAAAAAGGAAAGGGAAGTAAAAAAGGTCACCCGAGATAACCCATACTAGGATTCCATATAAAAAACATTGATATGGAAGATAAACTAAGTTTCATGTTCTGATGGAGAGTGATAGGGAACTTGATTTGGATAACGTTAACAACAATAAAACCACAAACATGTGATGGGTTAAATGGTCATTAGTTTCCCAATAGGGAAATAAAATGGACAACGTTTATTTTAGTTCCACTTCATAACGTTGATGAATTTATTTATGTTATTGACTAAGAACATAAAGATATATAGTTAATTTTTTTGTATAGTTTCATCCTTTAATAAATTTCTACCACTAAATCATCTTTTCTCCAAATTATTAGTATTCAATATGGCTTGGTTACACCAGAATCGCTAGAATCAACTTCTAGAGAATCTCATAATTTACAGAGGATGAACTATATATTTCCCTTCCCTTTAGAGATTATCCAAAAGAAAGTGGTTAGTACATGATCAGATGATCCCCAAAATAAATAATCCGTTATATGGAGAAATAATAATCTTAATTTTCAAAATTGAACAAAAAATACCTAAAGTTATTTAAAGACCATTAAATAAAAAAATTTCCTTGAATTCTTTCAATATAATTCATACTATTATTGAAACTAAAAACATAAAATAATTTAATCACATAGTCTTTCTTAGTAAATATTAACATTTATCTCCAAATAACATCAAAAAAACATAAAGTCTCATACAAAAGTTTAATTAATTAAATCACATATTTTCTATGATAGGTTAATCATTTCCATTAATTACATGAATCTCTATAGAAAACATAGATTATTCCAAAATAAAAAAATCCACCATTACTCCTCAAATGAAATTCCATAGTATTGTCTTTTCCTTTGGCATATATTGTTCCCAAAAGAGCATTATTCTTCTGAAATAACAGTAATTACTTAATCACCAAATCATTTTCTTATACTAAGGGTATACTTTTGATAAAACATAATATCCAAAATCATCTTATTGTTGATCAATAAAATCATTTAACTAAAAAGAATTAATCACACTAACGAGAGAATTCATATAGTCTAGTTGTAGGGAATAAATCCCAATCGCACATTGGTTGTGGGTATGATTTTTGTAGCTCTGTTCGATGCGATGGGTTATCATATGTTATGTGTGTTGTCCTTTTTCATAAAATATTTTTTATAACATTCCCTAAGTGAAATAAATTCCTCAAATAACCATAACCTAATTAAACCACGAATTTTGAATCATTCTTCATATTTGAATCCCAAAAACTAATAACCTATAATTGCCTCAAATTAAAGTATCATATAAACCCAAATGGTTCTTTATAACTCTATCCACCAAATAAAAGATAATTCTTCTTCAAATAAAATTTTCACAAAACAAACTGCATGGTTACACATACAAGAGAATAGTCTTCCAAAGTAATCCCATACACAAAGATCATTAATACTTTTTAGTGTTTATCTATCCATGTATTTTTATATAGGCTTTTCCTTGACCTATAGGTTATCCTATAGAATAAGGCATTGACTCGGGTAATTCCAATTTCCCTTACATTTATATAAAATGAATCTAATTGAATTATTAGGATTATTTTTACTTTCTTTCATAATACACATCATTTTTCCTTGACAATTATTTACATAATGTTATTCCTTCACATAATTAAATCATTTCTTTGTTCAATTGAGACACTTTCCTAGGTGTCTCCTTCCACACTTCAAGCATGATAGAAATTGAAAAAAAAATTCTCCATAGTTTCCACTGCTGGGGCTCTTATCATTCCCCTCATTTCACTTCTTTTTTGAGTTTAGGAGTTGGTTATTGTATATATTTTTTGTCATCTTTTTTGACACCTGCATCTGCATGAACATGATATATTTTACGCCCATCAACATTAGATTTATTTCTAATTTCTATCAATGTGCCCACCTTGTACATCAGGTTAAATGTTACTATGACTTACTTGGAATCTAGCCATTGACTAACACAAGAATGCATAGTGTGAGTCATAAAATAATTTAGAAAATATCATGATACCTTATTTTCAATATAAAACACCTTAGGATTAACCAAGGTTATTTATTCTCATCTTATATTAAAATAATTCAAATCAGTTTGTAAATGAAATGTGAATTATCCTAAGCATATCCCTCAGAATTCTTGTAAACAAGAGTGTAGAAATGCATGTTTTCATGTAGAAGGATACCCCAGGTCAAGCCTAAAAATCCTTGTCATAGTTTTCACTCCTAGATACATCTATGCCAGAGCCTCCTCTACCTAATCGTATCCATATAGGGATTTATTTCTAAGAAAAACCATATAATATTTACATTACCAAAAATTCTGGATGTTCTTCAATACTAATCATCAAATGATATCTTAGGTTAGTGTTTTCTAATTAGAGTTTTTCTAAATCTTACTTCCAAGGTTTGTACTAAACATCCTCTGATACCAACTGTAATGCCCCAAACCTAATTACCCAGAGTTAGTGCATTATAACATTACATTGGAATAATAATAATAGATTAAGTCTCAAAATTCCAATTAGTTTAGCAGCCTTGGATGTACTCTATACATACATAAGTTTTACATTACATTATCACATGAGAAACAACAACATTGTGTATCCTTTGAATGATGTTATATCCCTTAGACTATTCTTGTAGGTCGGTCATAATATACTTCTTCACATATTGGGAAAAATAAAACAAAAAAATAGGTGAGCTCAAATGCTCAATAAGGATAACAATATATTAGAAACTATCATAAATAATCATACATGTTTAAAGAAATGTATAAGACTAAAATAGAAGCCTTTTAAACACAAACATCATCATAATATGGAAAATATAAATTAAATAATTACATTTACAAATTCACATAGATTTTCTACTAGTTGAATAATAAAATGTAATATCAATAGATAATTTCGTAATGATAGAATTCATAATGTTTTAGATCATAACCACATAGTCAAGGCCTCGTGCAATGAATACAAATAAGCTTTTATGAAGGCCTTATGCCAAAACACTAGTTTGTCTCATGAGACCTACCAATGAATTAAAGAGTTGTAGTGGGCTCCACCCGTCACTTTTTAAGTGTACTTCATTCCTCATATGAAAATTTTGAAACATAATCTAAAAATTTGTATTAGAAGTAGCAAACGAAATGTCAATATTTTAACCACAAACCATTAGTGGTATAAAAATAGGACATCCACATTCAAACATAACTCATTTAACACAATATGAAAGATTTTATTATAATAAATCAACAGCAATCAAAAATAATGAATGATATTGACATACAATAATATAATCAGCAAAACTATTTGTGATAAATATCCCTTTTTTCCTAAAAACATATAAAAGTTTCACTATTTATCAAAGAAGTCGTTTAAAAGAGGTTTTGAATAAAAGTTTCCCATACCACTTTGAAAAATGTGAAAGTAATCTTAATTTCATGACATTAAATCCTATATTAAAAAATACTTAAAACTATTTTTAAAACCTGAACATTAATGAGAAATATTTAGAAGAATAAATTTTTAAATCATTTAAAACATTATTTATGTTAAGGAGTTCCTAACCCAATGAGAGACACTTGAATTCAAGTAATTAAAGAATAAAAATAATAAAAACATTATAATATCATGAGAATAAATGGATTCATGATATTATATTTCAATGGATATTATATAAACCATATAAAAGTGAATTGGTGCATAACAACAAAGATGTCTCAATGGAATGAAAATTGAGAATAAATCCATTATAAAGAACGTATCCTTAAATTTAGGATAAATAAATAAAATAAATATGTGTTAAAAATATAAATACACTCAATATAATTGGATATTATGTATAAATCAATAAGAGGACAGTCACACATATTCTTGTAAAAACAAAACCAATGACTTGGATGTTTAACTCAATAAATCGAAATTTAGTTAAGAATATCCTTAACAAGTTCATATAAATGGCATGAGAATTTATCAATTGAGTGATTATCTGTATCATATGTAAATACACACAAAGGATATTGAAAATTAATACATAAATACAAAATAGTGATTCCACACATAATCTTGGAGTAAAATAATCAATGATGTATGTTTAAAGCCCAATGAGTGGAAATTGAAATTTAAAATTTCCTAACCAATTTGGTAACATGTGAAACATAAACCCCATGAAATAAGGATAATATAATTAATATGTAATTACCTATAAATTAAATTATATTACACTAAGAATACAATCATGGGAAGTATATACACCACACAAAAGTAAATAGTTTCTAATATGGCATGAATCTCACTAGAATAAAAAGTGAGATGAAAACCCATTACCTTATTATTTTCCTTAGTCGAGGGTATGTTAAAATCATGTGTAATTTTTAAAATTATTTTTATTAAATTATAAAATAACCACATAAATAATTATTATATCATATATGATCTTGTAATATTTCTTTGTTTATAATATTTTTAGCAGTATCACTGTTTCGGGTGTTAACTGATTCATTTTCTTGTATATGCTTTGTTACGTATGTCATGTTTATTATACAAAAAATGTTTTTTATTCATATCCATAATTATATTTAAGTTATAAAACATTATTTTTAATCACAAAATGAAAATTATTCTTGAATGGCTACGATGGGGAATGAATCTCCTCGTGTTTGTAGAGATGGTAATCTGTACGTACGCATGAGCAATAATATCATTCAATTGTAGGTGAAATCGTATATAATTGGATGTTATATAATATATGAAGAATAATTAACATGTTACATTTATTATTTACATCAATTAGACATAATTATTATACCCAGAAAAATAATGAAGTGTTGAATAACAACTACACCACGACGTGAAGTCGGTAAGCCGTACCTATGCACGTGTGGTGACTTTGTCATTCATAGGATGGATAGAAAAATGAAAATGATTTTACCATATTTATAATAACATAAAAGTATGTAGAAGGTACTGGCGTTTTTATTTTGGCATTTAAATAAAAATTAAATTGGAAATGGAAGAAGAAGATAACTTTGAAGGAGGTGATGAAATTATTACCTCTTCTTCAGGTGCTTCCTTTTGATTTGATCAAAAAGGATCCATAGGTTGGATTTATGATCAAAGTAAGGCCTATAGGATGAATTTAGGTTATTTTGTAATATATTTGGGAAGGTTTGGCTGATTCAAATGTATTTGAAGGTGTGAAATTAAGATATGTAGAAGTTCCCTTTTATAAAAGAGGAGAGGGTCACTTTTGGAAAATCTTTAAATATTATTTTATTATAAATTAATTTTTGTTTTATAATGGATAAAAATGAGTTTATATAGAGTATGGGGTAGGTATTGGTCAAACCCCTCTCAAAAAATTAGTTTTATATAGGTTTAGGTCACCATATTAACCTTATCTTTTAGATTTAACTCTTAGTTAAATAGTTTGACATTTACCATGTCACCTTGTATTTTTAAATTATATGGTTAACAAACATACCATAAACAGGAAAACGACACCAAAATTTTTAAATAATAACATATATATCATTATATAATTCCTTTGGATTAACCATATATGTTTTTACCACTATTATATAATTTCATAAAATTGTATTTTTTAAAAAACTCAATTATGTCAATTTTGACACTATTTTGTATTTGGTTTTGGTTAAAGTCATATCAACTTGATTACTTCGAAAAAAACTCATAAAATAAACTCTAACAAGTTATATTATCCTATAAAATTCTTTTAATGCATCAAAACTCTCAATTTACAGTTTTTTAATATTTATAATATCAATTATTTAATTTTTTATTAATTAGGTAATTACTGCATCATCATTGTGTCATAAATAAATTTAATTATTTAATTTCTACAATTTATAAATAAAATATCATGATTTCTTAAATCTTTTTATATTTCTAATTAATATTTATAATCTAATTTATCTTTTCTATAACCCTGTATTAAATATTTGGTAGTTATTAAACTTTGAATTTTACACTTTTAACTCTACTTTAAATAAAATAATAATAAATGTCCAATTAAAATCCTTGTGGATAAAAGGGATAATATTTTATTCCTAAGGTTTATTTTGGTCTAAATACACTTAAGAAATAGAATTAGGATATGTGTTAGTGTAATTATAATATCTTTTTCCATTAATTACCCTATTAACTTTTAACTATGGTAAATAAAATTAAAAAGTCACTATTCACCAAAAATGATTTTCATCTTATTGAACTAAATATTACATACTTATTCCAATTTTTTCTATATTATTTTTGAAATTCAATTCATATAGTGGTAAAATTACATTTTATGCAAATTTGCAAATGTGCCTAGAATGTGGGTAAAAGATGGAAAAAATTTCAATAAAATTTTATACATTTAATCTTATTATAAAATCACTCTAATCAGTTAAATTGAATTTATATTGGTATTATGAATCTATTTTGAATTAAAAAAATTTAATAAAATAAATAATTATTTAAATTAATTCAGTTTTAAACAATAGCGTAGTGTTATTCATTATTCATCAAAAATCGAATGTTTTCAGAATAATACTAAAAACTCACTCTAAGATAATTTTGATATTTCAAATTTAAAAATTATTTCTATTTCACCAAATTAAAATCATAGAAGTTGTATAAATTAATTTAATAAAATATTTCTACTGTCAAAACCATAAAGTGCGTTATTGAGAAATAAAAGCTATCCAAAGATTGATATGTGTTTATATCCAATTTTAACGTAAAATTAATTCCAATGATGACCATTTGATTAAATGATAAAAATATAATCTATTTATACCTCAAAACCATTCAAATAAATAACTTAACACTATAAATTATTTTTATTAATAAAAGTTGTTTTTAATTTAGATTTTGTATTTTGCACTTTTCATCATAATATGAATGTTATCAAAAAAATACTGAAAATTTATCCAAACTAAATTTTTATGTCTCTATTCTAAATAAGAAGTTTATTTTGTCAAATTGAATATATAAAAGTGTCAGATATTGAATTTAAAAATGGTTCTCCATTAAAAGGTTGTAAAATTGCATTTTTTGGAAAATAATTATTTTATCTAAAAAATTGAATTTGTTATTATATTATGAGCAAGAAACACATAATATGGATGTTAAAATTATTTTGAGTATATAAAATTCAAAATGCAGTAAATACTATTCATAAGCGCCTTTCGAACAGCTAGTTTGGTAAGTTATGGTGAGCTCGAACTTGGTGTTGTGTATAGCACAAGCTATTGAATTACATTAAAATAATAACTTACTATGGAATCATTGGGTGTTACATGTGAAAACATCATGATAACCATTGTTATTGATTATAGAAAATTTTGTTTCTCTTCCAAAAAAATCCAGTAGAGGAAATTTGAAGTAAAATGTTAAATGCCAATATTGTGGGGGTGATAAGGTTTTTTTGGAGAAGAAGTCTTTGGATGTTTTGGTTCAAAAAGTCATTAATTCTGGGTAGATTGCTTCTAAAATAATCAAAATCTTCATGTAATAAAGAAAAATAAATCAATGATTCATTATATAATTTTTTTGGTAAAATTTAGAATGTATATCATAACATTAACATTACATCTTCCCTAGGGGTTTTATTCATTATAGTATATTATTCCCTAGTATTGGTAACATCATCATTTACCAAAAAAATTATATTCCTGAGTAGTCAAACAATTAATTTTTTTTGTGTTAATGCAGTTGAAAATAGATAATATTATGAGAAAAAAAATTATTATATTAAAAAGATCATTAACCATATAATTGAACTCCCTTTATTTTTAAAGGTGGTTGGAATTCACCTTTTCATGATGGTTCTATATATTATGGACCCATTTCATTATAATCATTATTTCTTTTTCATCCTCTAAATCCAATCTCACATGAGGTCATTTCTTTATGATATTACTGAAAATTTACAAAAAAAAGTATCGTAAATAAATTCTGAGAAAAATAACAAAAAGTAGGAGATAAAGGGATGAAAAAATAAAATAAATAAGAAGTAAGAAGTCACATATTCATGATATATTAATACATTCTTCCACCTTGTATGATTCCTAATCATTTTTAAAAATATATATATTTTCTTCTAAATATAATAATTTTCAACAGCTATAGTAGTACTAGAAAAATATAAATACCGAAAGGATTAAAAACTAGTTTACATTGAATAGTAATTATCTTCCAAAATACCTCATTAGGGTTGATAGTTTTTTATAGAATATGATCACTATCATAAATTTAAAAACATAATAACCATAATATTTACCGTGTTTCTGTTTTAGACACTATAGAAACATTTAGAAAAATATGTAACCTTTTTTATATGTGATTGGATTGTGAAATATTTTTTTATATACATTGATACATGTCCACTTGTAGAAATTTTCAAACTACATGTGCACATGGGATATCCTCCTACCATGATTTTCCTTATATTTAACCCCCCCCGGATAATATAATTTTCATTAAAAGGTAATATTAAATATATATCCGGAATCACAGTTCTAAACTTTTGGTTGTATTGCCTTAAAATTGAAAAATGTCACCATGTGTGGTTGGTTTGTGGGGTATCCATGTAATGAATCTAGGAAATAAATCTTCAGTGTATCCAAATTGAATGTAATGAGAATCCAATTTCTCCTAAAACACAGAAATTAATTAGTAATGAAGGAAATGATAATAAATTTTATATGATTAAATTGTAGAGTTTTACCCCTATAATGATAGTATTAAGAATATTATGGCATCTATAAGTTTTTATTCAAACAATTTGGAATCTTTTGCACTATTTCATTTATTTTTTTAATCAATTTGTTTGTTCTATAGAAGTGATGTGAGTACTAATGATTCTAAATTTATGATCATGGGGTAATCCAATAAATTTTTATAGATATATACGCTAGAAAAAAATATGAAATGCATTTAGTCATAATTAATAGTGTATATCAGTGTTTGGAAAAATAAATCATGAAAACACACCTCATGTATACATTTAAAACATATCCTCTTATCCATTTATAGTTGACAATTTCATTTACATTCTCACGAAAAATGTATTCTACAACTCTTTCTCTCTATATTTTTCCTTCATAATAAATTATTTTATTAATACAACTTTGTATCTTGGAATCCTTAGGAACCATTGATGTTAGTAAATGTAGATATTTAATGGGAATGGTAATGGTGAATTTTGAATATATTTTCAATCAATTGGTTGATCCTTTATATGGTTTTTATTTATCCTTTCATTTCGCCCCTTCCCTTTTTCCATCTATAATAACATTCATCAGTTCAAACCTCTTTTCATTATTTTTTTATGGTTTTCCTGATGAATAACATGGAAATGAATAACTCATTGTGGAAATGTTTTTTACAAGATTTAATGGACATGTTATGAATGCCACAATAGTTTGTTTGACCATATGAATATTTTCATCATCAAGTAGAATAGGTATCTCATCACTTGACTCATGAGCTATGGTAATCACCACACTCACATTACCTAGTAGAAGTGGTCTATTTAGTAGACATTCTTTTGGGATATTTAACAAGGTATCCCTTATTAAAAGGTGATGGGTGTGTGTTGATATATATAAATCGCATTAATTTTCCCCTTATATAATATTATTACATGAATGTTATATGTGTCTTTCTGATTCATTTTTCCCAGAAATAATTATAAGAATATTTTTTATCTCGTTTAAAATAGATCTTTGAGGGTAATGTCTCACCTCATAGAAATTGGTTTTTGGTAGATAAATCTTCATGAAATGGTAGTTCTTGAGTTTTTTATTCTATTTTCTTCCCCCATATAACATTTTTTGGCAAATCGGACAGGAAATTAAATTTTTCTTCAAGGGAATTTAATATTTCTTTCATCTATTACATTTCATTATCTTTATCATCTTGTTGTTTTTCTAAAAATATGTCTGGGATGTAACCCTAAAGCCCGAACCTCTGATGCATCCATATTGTTCTGGCATCTTCAAAGCCACTGGTAGTAGGTGTTCATTCAGTACAGGTGTTGTCAATTACTGTTTCAAAGTAAGATATAAAATATATGAAAATAGTAATCATTATTTTAAAATTTCTATTTAATTAAAAAAATTGTTATGTCATACTTGCACATATTTCCAATAATTTTTATATGTTTTCATCTATTAGTATACCATATTTATTTACATGTGCCTCATTCCATATCACATAATGTGGGATTGAAGTGTATTTAAATTTGGATTCATCAATCTACATAAAAAAGGAACATAATTATGTTTTTTCAAGAAACATAAAAGTATTATGGTAGATTAAAATTACATAGCAATTATATTTTCAATTAAAGCATACTCTATCCTTGATATACAGTATTAATATGTTAGTTTTTCTACATGTTCCTTATTTTTTGTACTCAATTGTTATTTCATAAAGAAAAAATTCCAAATAAAAGTGATGAATACATGTAATGTAAAACAATTTATAGCCATCCATAGTGTTCTATAAAAGATATCACCCCATGATGTCCAGTAAATCCATCTCATGATTTTTGGATTATTAGGTGTGAATACATAAGCTGTTGGTGTGGTTTTATTTGCCCTTATGCATATTTTATATTAAATATCGTTAAAATTTTGATAAATCCTATGTGAATCATTCAAAAAAGAATTAATGAAAATTTATGTGGGATTTATGTACTATAAATTCACTTTTCAAATGATAAATAAGTGTAATTAAATGTTTCATTTATTTATTTATTTTAGTAAAATAAACAATGATATCATAATGTTACTGAAATCTCTTCCCAAATGAGTCCCTTAATCATGGGAACAATAAGGTGCTATGAATCTAGATCAATTAGCATGCTCAATTGAGTGATGATCCTAATTTAAGTACTGAACCTGGCATTGTTGGAGTTAATATATTGGCACCATACATTCCATTTGACCTCGAATATGATGCCTTTTTATTTCCCATTAATAAATATTTCTAACACTATCACACTACTTCACTCATTGTTTTGAATTATCAGTTTTTATTCTCCCACCATTTACTCATATTCAACATAGACAATATTGTGTTCCTCTAGATTGGTACCATTATCATTTTCATAAGGTCATTGTACCACTATATTGGGTGCAACATCAAGATGAAAAACCTATTATTCCTCAAGATTGGGAGAACCAGCATTGGATGGAAGTAATTGTTCCTCTATATTGGGAGTAGTAGAAATTTTAAAAACATGTTGTTACTTGGTATTGGTTGCACAAACATATGCATAATGTCATTATTCCTCTACACAAGCAGTTGAAGCACATTGATAAACTCGTTTCTCCTCAGTATAGAGAGCACCAGTATGTGCAGATGCCATTATTTGCAGAAGTAGTTTAACATTTAATTTAAATTAAATAAATATAGATGACATAAATAATACCATGAGTTAACGCAATGTATATTATGAAAAATATATAACCTAATTATATAGATGTCTTTTTTTAATGCTGGAGAGATGAAAACAATCTGTCAAGTATCCATATCCTTTCATTATTGTCTCTTATGAAAAAAGAAACGCCTTCTATATTGAAACCCCAATGAAATTATTGTGAATTCTCAATAAAAGGGTAATCATGTATTGAATTTTCATCTACCCCTTTTGTGGTATTGGCCGATAATAGAACAATTCATCATTTTTGGTTTGTAGGAGCTGAAACATAAAATACATATACTTCCTTTGATTCCTTTATATACAGATTTTCCTTGTACCCACCCATAAAAAAATCCAATTTCACAAATCTCAATTCATATATTATAAAGGTAGTCCAATAATCAATCCACTTTAATATTTTGAACTATAACTTTAATTGTTGTATAATCCAGATCCAATATTTGTTTCATGATTCCAAATTAGGACTTATTTGCATAAATTGGACATTTTTCTTAAATACAAAAAACAATAATCACATCGTCCAAATGTATAACTCCGTTATTTTTAATTTTACTACCTTTATCATGTTCATTTGTATATTACATATAACCATTAATTACATAACCATTTTAAGATAATACATAAACACTTCATTCTCTGGCTATCTATTGAAGTTATTATAAAATTGAATCTGAATATTCATCTGACTCCTAAAAAATATAGTCTTTAATCCATCCTAGAAATTGTTTATTATGTGTATTTGATATTCATATTTCAATCCTTAATGGATTAAAATGAATAATAATTTCTTAGTGGGATTCAACAAATGGTGCTACCTATATACTGTTATGAAAAATGTAAAGGTGGGTCTTCTCCTAATCTGTAATATTTGACTATGATAAAATCTCTTCTGAAAATTTCTTCACCAATATACCACCCTATGTAATGTGATTTTTATAGAATAATTATTTCCACATTGGATAGGTAGTTGGTATCAAATTAAATGGCTTCCTCAATAATATTCCACTCTAAATTATAACCCTCTAGCCAACATCGATTTTTTATAAACCCTTTAAAAATATTCATAACCCATTTAATCAGGTACATATATCTATAATGTGTGGGAAAAAATAGTAAAATAAATCTCACCAATTAAACCATCATGTTAACCATCATATTAAAGAATGATTATGGAAATAACATTTCCAATTCACATAATATTTTTGAAATTTCATTTTCTATAATTTTCAATTTCACTGTGTCATTAACTATGTTGCATATGGAATTGAAAAAAAAATAGTGCTTGGTTATTTTATGATGAAAACTACTGGTTAAAAAGAAATGTAAATCTACATGAATTAGATCTTTGAAAAAAACATGATTGTTATGTGATTTAGACCATTTAACTTTAATTCGGCCATAGAAATGATATTATTGATATTTGATGAATACCCCTCTAGAACCATTACATCATTAAAGAAGTTGAAAAACTGATATCTCTCCTACATTGAAAGAGTTTAATAAGGTGGAGAAATAAAATTTTATTTTTCACCCTTCATTGGCTCAAACAATTCTCATATTCCCATGTCAATCATGTCCAAACCATCCATAATTCCATCTTTTTTTTCTCAAGTTCATTTAGTAATGAGGAAATTCCACTATCACATTAATTTTCTTCAACATGCATGAAATCAAGAAATTTTATGACATTTAGACAATTCAAGTATTGTTATTCAAAAAACCATATCACCTTTTTCAGTCGATTTTCATAAGGCTTTTTTCAAAAAGGTTAACAAATAATAGTTTCCACATCTTTTACTTTCACAAATAGTAGATCACATGTTAGTGAAGATAGTTCTGTATTTTATTCTAAACATCCATCAAATAATGTTGTCCAAGATCAGTATGTTGGTCTTTGGGGTAGAAATCGATGATTTCATAGATACACAGTCTTCAGTGAATGTTTCAACCAAATTTATTTTATAGCATGTTTGAAAATGGGAATCCCTTGACTTCATTTATTGTTATGTCTTGAAAAATTCTCATAAAAATGAATGACATTTATCATCAAGTACAACATGGATATCAAAGTAAAATATTCATTTGTTATGAATAATAAGACATAACACTTGAATACCACAACAATTTCAAATAATTGATAAATAGAGCCAAATAATTATTGATATCATTACCTAGTTGTTTTTGTCCTCATATAAGCATAGACAAAATAATGTATTTTTATTTCATTAATAACCAAAGTGGGGATTTATAATGTAACAACATCACCATCCTTGTAGTGTGATTGATTATTTGAAAACCAAAATGATTCACTCCATCTTTAGATAATATAATTCAAAGGTTTCGCAGCTAATTTAAAATGTTAGGACACTCATGATAAATTATCTTCTAATAAGGAAACTCTTCCAGGTGATTAAGTTTCCCATATTTATTTCATGTCTCTATGTGTCGTGTCAATTTATTTTCAATATCCTCACATCCATATCGGCACATAATCCTTGGAATGATTAGAATGCTCCAGGAAACTTTTATAGAACCAATTCATCTTTCTTTTATCGAGAATAACCACACTTTTGGGAATTATTTTCATGAATTTTAGTTCTTGTGAAATTGTATACAGGCATTTGAACTGATGTGTATTCTTCCATAGATCATACCCATCTAACATAGAATTATTTTAGTTTTATATGTTCTTCTAGGGAGATTATTATCTTCATGGAGAATATCGTTCATAGGAGAAATTATTTCGGTAAAAAACAGTATCATTCCATCCCTTCATTGAGTTAAAATTATTAAGCTTTAGTATAGCTAAAGATGCTATATATTTTTTGAAATTAGCATACAATGTAATATTTTCATACCTCTTTAACTTCTCAAATAATTTTGGACATTCTTGAATCTCATCTTAAACTATAATTTTCATTTCCTCAATAGGATCTTTATCATCATTAACACTTGAAATCACACCATTTATACTATCTTATTTATTTTCCAGACTTGTAATCATATTAGATGATCAATAGTGTTATCCCAGTCACTAGATACATTCTTCTTTTCTCTATGTCTATTGGAAATTTTATAACATTGATCAATTCAATGTAAAGGTGTTATAGTTGACATTGGTCATCAACTGGAAGTAATTCATGCAACATTGGAAATCCGCCTAGGGAAAATTCCATAGTATATCTCAATGGACAATATTCCTAGAATACTACTGATTTTTCTTCAGCATGAAATGTCCCTGTCCAATCTGAGACCCCATTCCAAGAATACATTCAAGAGGTTGATGCCTATGCTCATGCTCAAGTGGTGTAGGACAACCAAGCTGATCAGTCACCCATTATTGTTAATTTAGTTAAAATATAGTTCATCCCTTTGATTCCAAAGTAGGGAATATATGGTAAGAATAATAATAAAGGTAATAACTCATTGGATTATTAATTTTTTCAAGTTTTATCTCATAAGGAGACCTACCTCTCCTTATATACTAAGATTGGCTGATTTGGATCACTTAAATGTGTCATAGGTGAAAACTTCAACCAATTTTGGTGCACGTGAATCACATAATGAGGATGTATGGTAGGAAGATGAATATTTTGATGATTTATGTCCACCTCATGTCAATAATCCTATATATGATTATATGATGAGGTTTTTCCAAAAAATAAACCTTTAGTCAACATTATAGAGGATGTATATAAAGAAAAGAAGATACAACTTTGGTTGGATGAGATTACTAATAAGGTGACTAACCAAATGTTGATTTCTAAATATGTATATCTTATAGGAAAATTGAACAATGATGGTGAGTCCTACATTGAAATTGAGGATAATAATAAGATGACCCACATATATAAGGAAAAATCTAAATAAAATAGGGAAGAACAAAAACGGATTTGGTTGTATGTTTACTCTTGGAAACTGGGTTTTCATCTAAAATTCCATGATTGGGGATGTGTCCATACTAATTAGGATGCTAAGGAGAAGTAAATTTCGTCAGAGTTTTTTTTGACTCTGATGTAACTAATATTTAAATCCTCTTTCATCATGTGTAAATACTGAGGTAGATTTATTCTATAAGGCTTGGATGAGGAAGAATTAATTTGATTTCATTGCGATATAAAGAAAATATGATAGGGATAGAGATTAGGAAAAAATGATATTTTATTTTTATTGATAAGGGAAGATTTTCCTTTTCTTACCCCATCCTATATTTTCTCAATTTTCTTATTATTCATTTTCATTAAAGAAACTTTCTTTCCTATCTTTCCAATATAAATATGAGATTATTTTTATTCAATACATAAAAACTATATTGATATGGTTTTATTATGTGTTATCAATTTTTTTCCCCATCTCTTATCCTTAAACACCGACATAATACCCTAAACCAAATTTTTTGGTATTTTAATTTTTTTATAGGGAAATTTTTAGGGTTTTCCTTAATTATTCAATGATTCCATTTTTGAGGAAAATAGGAATAGGGCTCAAAGGACCAATCCAACTTATTAAAAAAACCAAATGTATAATTACAAATAATAAAAGCATCCCACATCAAAACAAGGGGGAATCTAATGACCCCAATAAAACTACCTAAAATGAACTAAAAATCAAGAAAATGAATCACATGTGTATGGTTAGGGCCGTACATTCCCCTTTAATGAGGGGAACTTCCATGAGAATGTTGGTATCGTTTCCAAGGCTTCGGTCTCTTCTGGGGATGATGAAATTCATTTGAAAGGATCGATGCATGCATATACTCATTCAATGTAGCAAAATACCCTAAACAAATAGTTCAGTCAGTGTCATCTTCTTAATAACTACAACTAGAGGCCTATCTACTTTCATAGCTAGGTAGAATACATTAATCAATGTAATTTGGTGACTTGGAATCCAAGTGAACCACATCAGCCTTCTATTTTTCAGCATCCAAATCATATTCATATTTTTCACCCAAAACACTAACATTAGAAGCATAATGCATGTCAACATTAGTATAATCAACCATATTAGAAGTGCCCAAAATAAGAACATTCATTTTTTCCACATCATGTGACCTTGAATCCAAATACCTCTCATTAACCAGATGTATAGAATCATCCAAAACAACATCATTTTGTTCAACAAAAACACCAACCTTTAAAGCACCATGAATAAACATGTGAGTTCGATCATCAACCTTATAATCACCAAAACAAGATCCTACTATATAGATACATTGGGTGACCTGGCCTCCAAATTTATCACATCAAAATCCTTTTATTTATTTGTATCCATAACAACACCCTGCTATTTAGAATCATCCAAAAAAGAAAAAATAGAACAACCAGGTAGGTCCATATGAAGAGGAATTTTAGAAAAAACTTGTAGAGAGATGTTGAACTAAATATGTTACAAGTTTTATAGAAGTAAATGAAGTGACCAGACAACCAGATCAACATATTTAAGATTTCCATATTCATAGGAATAAAACCCCTACATAGGCTATTCTAAATCATGTGAACACTCCAGTGAATACTGAACATCAATACAATAATTATCTTGAAGAGGAACACTATTGATAGAAATCTCAACATCCTTCTCACCAAGGTTCATTCATGCATTGTGAACTATGTCTCTCATATTAATAGTTCATAAAATGGTATTTTAAACATACAAAACTCAATCACATGAATGATCCTTTTACGATTATCACACCTCAATACCTTTTTAATGTTATCAATAGAATGTCCAATATTAAAACACTCATGAAAAAAATAGGTAAATTTTCTACATCAATATTTAGTTAAAACTGGAAACCCTCACCAACCAAAACTATTGTTCAAGTAAAAGATGACCATATTTAAAAATCAACAATAATATAATAAAATCATCAAAATATTTTCTTTTCAATTTTTTTATGAAATGTTTAGGGACCCCAACAGAATATGAAACATCCCAAAAGATTTTTGGATGACAAAGATGCCAACTATGGCCCTTAACATCAATCCATAACTGAGTATTTGATTTTACAATAGATGATAGATTTAAAATGGGATCCCAATCATGGATTCATAAGAAACTGGGATTGAGAGGAACAAAACCCATACCCCATTCTCTCACCTTTAATCCAGAAGAGGGAATGAAGATGTGAAAGAAACCCTTTCTAAGAGGGAGAATCTTCCAGTCTCCAAATCCAAATAAAATGAATATATTGATTTCTATGATCCTTGAATTTCCATGAGTTAGTCCCTTGTTGTGTAACAAATAGAACGATGATTTAGTTCTTACACACTAAAATTTTTTGCAAAATAATTTAGTGATTTTCATACCATGAATATGGGAAGTACTTTGTGATCTTCAATCAAAGGAACATACAATCGGAGTGGGAATCTACTGATGACGATGATGACTCTAACCATGATTATGGGGGTGATAAATTTCTTGATTTGTTGTCTTCCCTTATAGATTAGGGCATTCCAATTTATTTGACCATGTCCTTCCTCTTTTTGGTTATTTGTCATTTTTATTTTTCTAATAAATTATTACAAATGGGTTTTCATGTCTCCTAAACCTTTTGAGTATATTTAATTATAATTGTAATTATAAATATATTTATTTATATATAATTACATATATAAAAAATATATTTTCAAATATATTGATATAATTATTTCAATATATAAAATATTAAATATAAAAAAAATATTTATTTATTATTAATTAAAATTATAAATAAATAACCATTTATTTATTTAGAATTATAATTTTAAATAAATATATGTATATTTAGAAAATTATAAATATTTATTTTTATAATTAAATATATTAAATATTTTTATAAATATGGTTTTTATATTTATAAATATTTATATATATTTGTAGAATTATAAATCTAATAAATATTTTTATTATAATTTTATAATTACATAAATATATATATAACTATGATGGAAAATAAATATAAATATATATATATCATTATAATGATAAATAAATATATTTATAAATATTGTACATAATTGTAAATATATATAAATATATATGGGAAAAAACATTCCATAGGAATCCTCAGATTCCTTTTTGAGTAGTGAGATTGTGTTGCCCCAAGGGGCCAAGTCCTCGCAGAGAAGGTGATACCCAAAGGACAGAGGTCGATGCCCCAAGAATTTTGTATCTAAAGGAAATGGTAGGACTTGATCTCTTATTTTTTTTATCGTGGGTGTTAATAGCATTTCCAAGTCTCACGTTTTTTTATTTGTTGTACTTTAAAATGTTTTCTAATAAATTTGGTGGGTGTGGGTTGGCATTTCTAATTCGTACTCGAACTTTTTTGAGTATTTATATATAATTAAAATTTTATAATTATAAATGCAATAAATATATTTATTATTTAAATATATATTTATTGCATTTTTTTTAATCATTTATGAGAACATAATAAGTTAATGGTAATAGAATTAATTAATCATTTCTAGTAAATTTTTTATCATATAAAATAATTCAGCACATATATGGAAGCATAAATAATAAAGTTGTCAATGTATAATTGAACATCCATGAGTCGTGAATATGTATCGTATGCATGAATTTTATAATATAAGTAATCTTAACATTTGAAACATAGCACCCCATCATATCCAAAAATATACTATTGATCATATAGTGTCAATTATAATCACTTATCAATATAAGAACATAAATAACAACAATATGGTCCATAGATATCATTATTATCTATTTATTTATTAACCAAATTCATTGGAGACATATGAGTGTTTAAATATATATATATATACATAAAAATTATTTATATATAATTATAAATATAAAATTATATATATAATAATTATATAAATTATTTTAAAAACATTATTACAATTTTATAATTATTTAAATATATAATTATTTATTTATAAAATTATAAATACATTTTTTTAAACACTATATATATATGTATATTAATTATTAAAATATATCATATTAATATATCATATTTCTATTTATTATAAACATGTGTTTATTAATTAATTTATATTAATGAACATTATTTTATAGTACATATATAATAACTTTATATACATATTAATAAAAAAAATTATTAAAAACTTTTATCAGCACTAAAATAATAACGGATAAAGGATACACATTTATTAGCACTTTTATCTAGGGATGATATAGGTGAGGCTTCTATCAGTTATTTCCGTTTGGCATTGATAAAATCATGTGTATCCCTTGTGCAAATTTGTGGTATTGGGAAGTCGTTTGAATAAGATATTCAAGCAGACCTAGCGTCTGAACATTGGGGAGAACAACCCTAAGAATTAGCAAGTTCTTACCCATAAATAGAAATTACAAGAAGGCACCATCATGAGCTTCAATATAGTATGATGAACTATTCATGAAGATCCTACTTGTTGAGGAACAAAATGCTTCCCTAAGACACTGATTGGGAACATCCCTTCATTAATGGATTTCAGTTAATTTCTCACCTACAACCAAGGCCCATTTAATCCAACAATAATAAAGAGGAATCAAAGTTGTTTCTTGGACCACCAATGATTGATGAACATCATCTTCACTTATCAAAATGGTAGATGAATGATCATCAACTTCTGTAAAACAATGCACACAATCCACCATGGATGACATTGCAACATCCCCTATATCTGTAAGCATATCTGAGCCAACCATCATAGATCCGAAATAAATTTCCTCAATTTCCATGATTTCCTTGGGACCAACCCTTCAAGCATTGTAGTTTCCCACCACATCCTTTTGATTTCCTTCCATATTTCCATTCCCATCCAATAGAATAGATCCAAGAAAATCAGGGAACAACATCAATGCTTTGTAAATAATAACATCATTTTGAATAAGTAAATTTTCTACATAAAAAATAATTTGATATTTATTTTAAGTTATATAATTAACTAATTTATTAGTTACATTATGAATTATATTATTTACATCATTATTAACAATTATTTATTTAGTTATTCTAAATATTTTATATTGTAATTAATATTTATTAAAATTTAATTTGTAATAATTTTAAATTAAAATATAATTATTAATTATTATAATTTTTTCCATTTATTTTATTTCAAATTAATTCTTATTTTTATATTCAATGTTTTAAATTTATGTATATTTTATTTATACTATCTTTTAATGGGAAAAAATTTTCATATATTGGAAATTATAAATTGGTCTGTAACTCAAAAAGCATATAAAATAAAAATTATATATCAGTTTTAAATAAAATTTATCATATATACTAAGATGTCACATCAATCCGAAATGTGATATGCTTAAACTAACTAAATTAGAATTTCATGGAAAATGATGGCCTTTAAAAAATTATTCTCCATAGGTAAAACTTGTTAGATGATCCCATACTGTAGTCAAATCACAAAAAAACAACAATACATTGATTTTTGAATTATAAAAATTGATATTGCATCAAACTGAGGAGTCAATTTTCCTAGGGGACCAAAAATGAAATTTCAGTAATTTAAAATGCTAAATTGTGCATTTGATGTTTAAAGTCATAGAATAATATCTTTAATTAAAATTAAATGTTATGATAGTTATCTTATAATTATTGTATACATGTTCTAAAAATGGCCTTTTAATCAGACGTGAAATGTGCTTGTTTTCTGTGGTTTTAACTGTCTAACAGATGTTTTAGAATTTTAAAATATTAAACTGTATTTTGATCATATCAGGAAAAGGAAACTTTTTTTACATTCATTGAATTCCTAAAATTAAAAAAATGATATATGGTTGTTGTCTTGTGATTTCACAGAAACGAAAAGTCATTTGGTTAGTTTTTTCTCTATGATGCATTTTTTTTAAACATTCATTTTCTAAAAACTACTTATTTTTTCAATTCGAGAATAATGCATGTCGAATTGACTTTACTAATTATTTCACATGTAATAAAAAATTCAAAATCTTATTTCATAAGATTTAACATTAATTGGAGATCATTTTTAGTGGTTTTAGTAGTAAAACACACGTTTTAGCATTTTAAATTACTAAAACTGTATTTCCTGTCATCTCTGGAAAATGACACCTTGATTTGATATCCCATCAATTCATAAAATTCAAAAATCAATATATAGTTTTTATGTGGTGAATTAATAGTAATCCTATATCATTTGGTTGGATTACACTTTATGGCCCATGCTTTTAAATACACATATTTTCTAACAGATTTTTTTTAGTTTGTTCAAGGAGATCACAGATCAAATTGGAGTGATGTCTACTCACACATATCAAAAATAAATCTACAACAGCTATCATAATATTTCACATAAATTAGAGATCATTTTTGGGGTCAAAATAGTCAAACACATGCTTTATCGTTTTAAATAATTGAAGCTGTGTTTATGTTTGTCTTAGGAAAACAATATCTCGGTTTACCATGTTGTTATCTAAATTTCCAAAATCAATATATGGTTGTTCAATTTCTATTACATATAAATAAAAGATCATTTAGCTAGGTAAGGAAATGTATCATATGTTTTTAATGATCATTATTTTATAAAACCTTTTATTTTGTCCCTTCTAGCACATCACATGGCGGATTGATGCGATGTCAACTCAAAAATGTAAAAAAATAATTTTAAGACATCATTAATAAAATTTCACATCAATTAATATTCATTATATATGGTTTTAATAGTAAAATTCATGTTTAAACGTTTTAAATAAAAGAAACTGTGTTTTTGGTCATCTTAAGAAAAAGACACCTTTGTTTGACATGCTGATAGTTCCTAAAATTAAAAAATCAATCAATTGTTTTTTTCATAGGATTTCACAGTAATTCAAACTCATTTGGATAGCTTCAACTCTCTGATGCACATTTCCAAATATTTTCATTTTCTAAAAACATCTTATTTAGTTATTTTGATCATAACCCACTTAAAATTGATGAGTCTTCTACTCACACATGTCAAAAGTAATTCAAAGACTTCTTTCATAAAATTTCATATCAATTTGAGGTATTTTCTGTGTTTTTTAAAACCAAATGGACGTTTTATCGTTTTAAATTTTAGAAACATTCATCTCGGGAAAAAGAAACCCCAATTTTACATGCCAATGGTTCCTAAAATCCAAAATTCAATCTACAATTGTTGTGCTATGAATTTACAACAGTTTGATGTCATTTTTATGTCTTGTGCTTCATGACGTATGTTTTTAAAGACTATCATTTTCAAAAAAATCATTTATTTAATCTGCTTGAGAATGTGGAACATCATATTAATACTCCATCTTTTCTAACATGTCAAAAATAATTCCAATATGGTTTTTATAATATTTCATGTCAATTGTAGAAATTTTTATGTGGTTTGAATAGTAATGCACAAGTTTTAGTTTTTTAAATTACTCAAACTATATTTTCAATCATATTGGGAAAACATACACACAGTTTGATGTGTCCTCAGATCCAAAAAGTCAAAAATAAATTTTCACTAATTTTCCTATTATTTCGTAGCAATATGTGTTCATTTGGATGGATTTCTCTATGTAATGTAAATTTTTAGAGATCATCATTTTCTAAAACCTCCTTATTTAGTCTGTTCAATCACATCACACATTAGATTTATGATATGACTTCTTTCATAGGTCAAAAATAATTATAAGAAAGATTTAATAATATTTCACATCAATTGGTGATCGGTATCTATGGTTTTAATAGTCAAACAAATGTTTTATTATTTTAAATTTCTGAAACTGTGTTTTTGATCAACTTAGTAAAAAAGCACGTTTTCCCCGCCATCAATTCCTAAAATTAAAAAAATTAATATCTGGCTGATTTACTATTATATCATGGAAATATGAGCTTTTTTGGCTATATTTCTCTCAATGGAGCATGTTTTTATTAACCATTAATTTTTGAATACTCATCATTTAGTCAATTCAAGCACACCTCATGTCGGATTGATGTTTCATCTTCTCACACATGTCAAAAATAATTCTATGAATTATTTAATAATATTTCAAGTCAATTGAATTAATTTTTTTGGTTCTAACAAAAAAACATGTTTTATCATTTTAAATTTCTAAAACTATTTATTTGGTCCACTAGGAAAAGTGACACAATGTTTTGACACAACATAAGTTCCTATAATTCAAAAACCAATCAATATATGTGGTAATGTTATTTCATTTCAATATAAGCTCATTTTAATAGTTCACACTCTATGGGGCATGTTTTGAAAGGGAATCATTTTCTATGATCTACTTATTTAGTTCTTTTGAGAATATAATAGGTCAGATTGATGCACTGTCTAACTTTGTGTCAAAATTTTTATTTAAAATTGAATTACAATTTATATTTTATAAGATTTTATAGTTACTTGATAGTCTAAAAATTTTGTTATGGGAGAATATTTTCCCATAAAAATATTCTATAAATAAAATATCTATGAATATTTTAACATAGACTCTTCAAATAAAAACTAATTTCAAATAAGTCGAATATTAAAAATAAAGTAAACAAAAAAATAAAATTTACACAAAAAAATTGTTTTATATAAAAAAAATTTATAAGTACAGATGTATAGTTTTTAAAAAAACATATTGTTCCAGTAAAATTATGTTTAATCACCATTTTTTGAAAAGTTATTTTTGTTTTCATCTATTGCTTATATTTTTAATATATTTTATAAGTTCCATTTAGATTGGTATTTTAGTTTATATTTAATAGGCTTTCAAAGTCACCAACTTGAAATATTTCTACATTTTATATAACAAACATGGGAAGCCTATAAAATCTAAACTATAAGACCAAAATAAATGAAACATAAAAAAGGATTAAACATATAAGAAATAGTTGTAAATAATGAAAATAAATTTATAAAACCAAAATTAATTTTGAAAAAAAAACTATTTATTAAAATATAAAATTTACACTTCAAAAAATTTATATGCATAAAGTATAGTATAAATAAAATCTATGTTAAATTTAAAATATTTACATTAAAAATACAAATTATTTAATAAATAAAAGGAACATCAATAAAATAATAAATATTATATATTAATTATGTTATGATTGGTAAATATTATGAATTAAATTTTTAATAAATAAAAATTATATATTAAATATATTTACAATAATTAAGAATATAATTATTAATAATTATATAAATCATATAGGTCTTACTTTAAGTAATAAACAAGTTAATAAGATAATTTAAAATATATATTAATTAATTTTTTAATATATAAAATATATGTTTTCATAATAATTTTGTTATTTATAATATTGTAATGTGATTATTAATAATTTATAATGACCATAATAGTTAGATTTTAAATGAAATTTAAGAAATTAATTTTAAACAAATGAAACAACTGAAAATGAAAATAATTTCACAAAAATCAATAAATAAAAAATATTAAGTATTAAAAATAATATATGACTTAATAATAATATAACTAATTAATTAATTATATAAAAATAACAAATATTTTCTACTTATTAATAATAGTAAATTTAATTAATATATTATTTTTATAAATTCATTGTAAATAATATATTACTTTTTGAAATTAATAATAATTAAAAATAATACTATTATTATTATTTTTTAAAAAGAAAAACCTCATAATAGATATCAACCAAAGCCAAAATACATAAGTCTAAGGGAGTAGATTTAAGCTAATAAAAAGACCCATGGCCACTCCCAAAAGAATCCATAAAATGTGTCACATGATTTCCCTCTCTCCCAACAAAGTAAAAACAACATGAGAAAAAAAGTGACCAATTATTTTATGAAGTAAGCAATATACCCAAAATCATGGTGTCCAACTTTTTCCTCCTTAGAAGTGTTGATAATAACCTGAATATCGTATTCGGCCACAAAATACTTCCATCTAAAAGATGAGAGGAACTCAAAAACCTTCCAAATAGTCATGACCTCTACCACTAGAGGAGAAGAGCATGAAATATTTGACTAATGAAGAGAGGAAATATAAATCCTACACGGTTCTAGAGAACTTTTCTAAGGCCAACAGAACCATCACCAGGAGTCACTACATCAGTATTATGTTTGAAGACTCCCAGAGGGGGAGAAATACATTTTACCGTATGGGATTAAACAAGCGTATGAGGCTAAACTGCCACAAAACCAACCCACTAAGAGTCCCAATTGTGCATCCTATAATTTAAAACCCATTCATATTTTAAAATCCTCTAAAAAATTAAAGTTTTTTAGAGAAACTGTATAATCCATGCATAAATACACAGACCTACGGTAGTCAGAGAAGAAAATATCTGAACCAATCCCCTATAATAATTATAAAATCTCTATGATTTATTCAATATATGAGATCCACTTTCACAAATTTCAATCAAATACTAGTGACCTAGGGGTATGAAAAAAATCCATTGAAATTTGTTTCTTCTGTAACTCCACAGTTGAGGAAAAGGCTGTTATCAGAGAGGTGCCTATCGGCTAGGTGAGAATATGTGGGAAGGATGCCCCTACACAATTTCCAATAGAAAATGTTGAACTTGAGAGGATAATTTATATTCGAAATATTTCTCTATTGTGGGAGACGAGTACCTTCTTCACTCACAGCGCACAACCTATAACCCAAGTGGTTGGTGTAGCATCCAGAGGAATCATGAGACCAATACTTCTTGTTTATGACTTCATCATGTACCGTAGTAATTCTAGTATAGACTTATGATTTTTCATAGAAAATTAGTAATCCAAACTCTAAAGGCCCTAGTTAGAATGGTTAGAAAGAAAGAGATCTCTCACAAATCCATGTTCATGGTCGATCACACGAGAAGATACATGAACCATACCATCCAAACCTAGCATCCAATGATTGTGCCAAATATTTTCCAAACCACTACTATATATTCTCTAATATATTACTTGGTTCAAGAAAATAATTGACTCCCAAACACACTTAAAATAATGACTCATCCAAGGACCCAATCGAAAAGACAAGAAACCAACATGATGAAATTACACAGCTTTGACAACTCTAGGACACAAGCTTCTCGGGCTCTATAAAAGGTTCTATCCATTATTGGACAAAAGGAAATTGAATAAAACATTCATATATTGAAACCCCATGTCATTTCATGCCTTAAGAGAACACAAATTCTCCTACATGGGCCTATTTAAATGATTTTTTCCATTATCATGGCCTAAATAAAAAATTTCAAAGGATAAATAAAGTGGTTGAACAAATAAATCTAGGAGCATAGAGTGGTAAATCATGTATGATGTAATAGGTTGGGCCACATATTTATTAAGAACCTCTTTTTAGGGCATTGAAATATTATTACCAGACAAACCCAAGATTTTTATGTGGACATTATCAAGGATAAAGTATAAAACTACTCTTTTTCGAACATACAGAGACCATTGGGAGGTGTAAATATTTTTTATTCTTCTCTAGGAACTCAATTCCACACAAAATAAAAATAATACCTCTTAACACTTCTTGAAATCTTCAACAAAATGATATATTAGATTTACTAAAAGTGACCTATTGTCCTGAGGCATTTGTAAATGCATTAATAATTTTGATAATCTATGGCACTACTGAGTAGATCCTATTGAGAAAATTAGGCAATCATTAATAAAGAAAATGTGAGTAATGGAAAAACTTTTCCAACAAACCAAGGCCCCATAAATTATTCCATCTAGATAAAAATTAGATATAAGAATAGAGAAAACTTTAGTGAAATGGGGAAATATGTAAGCTGAGAGAGGGCCTACCTATTGTAGGCATTTTATGGTTTGAAATTAATTGTGAGGAATCCATTAACATTGATTCTATAAGAAATAGTTTTAACAAAACTCAGAATCGCTCTAACCCATTTCGTTACAATGCCTAGTTTAATCATAACCACTTCCCAGAAGTCCCTTTCCATCTATCATAATCCTTTGACATATCCAGCTCCATAGAAAAAATCTCCCTCTTAAAGGTTGAATTATTTTTCATAGAATGGAAGATTTTATGGGTTATGATCGCATTATCTATGATAATGATCTTAAGAAGAAAATTATTATGGTTCATAGAAATAATATATTGGAGGACCTTACCTAAGAAGAGGGATAGGAATTTTGAGATCATATTGTAGACCACATTACATAAGTTTATAGTCCTAAAATCATAAATTTTAAGTGGGCCTAATATTTTCGGTATCATCTCAATAAGAGTTTCATTAACCTTGTCTATACTTATAGAACCCGCCCAAAATCCCCGAATCAAATAAATAATGTATGGACCCATAATATACAAGAAAAACGTGAATAAAAAAGCATTGTACCCATCCGAAATATGAGAATTTGAAGTATTAATTCTCCTCCAGGCCACCACAATTTCCTCCCCCCAAATACTTGCCTCAGGAATTGAATCCATGGCCTTGGTCAACTTTGGCTTGACATAACTCAGATGGTCCCCCTGATGGGTTCCTCTCTCAGAAAAAGAACATATTTTAATAAAAGGCATCAATAATATCATGAATCACTGCATCATCATAATTAATGTTTATAGAACCATCCTGTAACTTCAAAATGAGGTTCCTCCTATTTATGGGGAAGGTCTTTTGATTTAAATTCCAAGTATTTTGTCCAGATTTTTTGATAAAGGCATCCATTAATCTAGAAAACCAATAATTTTTTGGTCTCTCTGGGTATCGTCCAACTAATTTTACACTATCACCACCTCCTATATAGACATATAGAAGAAGGTTTATTATAGAATCTTGAATGAGATTTCTCAAGACATAGAATTATGTAGTCAAAATTCTTGAATTGATGTCGACTACACCAATGTAACTAGGATTCCAAATACATAGTTTTATCCTAAACATGGTTAGGAGTGGATTACCTAGTAGATTCTAAAACATCGCTTCAACTATCATTATGTATCCACATGAATTTGAAATGAATGTCCCACATTAGTTTCTCACACATGGGAACAACTTGTGGCTGAAGGAAAATAGAACAATGGTCAGATGAGACCCAAGGGAAGTGAGAAACCTCATACCTCAGAAACATCTACATCCAGTCACAAGAGGCCACATACCAATCCACCCATACTAAAATTCTAGAAGGAAGGTTCCATCCATGAAACCATGTTGATGGGATCACCAAGAAACCAAGATCATAATGATAAGCCTAGTGAAAATAGTTCTGAAAGAGATTCATGGAGGAATCACATAGTCTAAAACGTCTTAGCTTCTCATGGTGTCGTAGGATCTTATTGAAATCCCTACCAAAAAATGGGGCCCTAAAGCAGATTTATAAAATAATTAACCAACACCTAGGATCTCTGTTTATAGCTCACTCTTGGAAAGGGATAAAAACCACAATGTTCTATGTAGTTTCCTGGGGAAAGAGGATTGAGATAGTAATATGTTTATCAGATAAGTTAACCAATGAATAATTTGTGTCTTCTCTCCTTCTGATGCAACGTCTTCTATCATGTCTTGACCATCTGACCGAGAAAGACTTCCATAACCCAATCTTCGACAAAATTCCTCTCATTTACTTGCATTCTGTCATGGTATTGGACAAGAATACCATATTAGGTCTATAATTATATATCCATTAACAAATCCTTGGAAATGACCATGGGTTTACAATCCCACAATGGTTCCAGCATTGGTTTTTCATTTCGGTGGGATCGGTTGGTTCATACCATCCTCCAACTATGAAATATCAATAATAAAACCGTTAAATGCTACTATATACCTTTTAGGGATATGTTATATTGTTATAAATCTCTCATATACTTGCTTACATCAGTAGAGAACCAGAATATAACTAGTAGATCCCATGTCCCCTCTCGATAACCATTTCCAAAAATGATTTTTTTAGCCTCTCCACATCAATCCAAGAAATTTGATTCCATCCTCAGGTGAATTAATTAAAAGAACATTCGATGGAGAGAGACTGGGTAATAGGGGATAAAAACATATTTATTTATTCTTTAATGAAATATTTGGCATATATTTGGTCAATGCTTATAAACATGCATATTGGATTACCATCACTAAATCGGGTGTCTCATCTCGGGATGGGTAAATGAAAGAGGTACTGGAAGCCTATTGGGGAGTTGAGTTCAAAAATTCTATTGGCATACACAGATAAGCAATATAGATTGTGTAAGCATGTTTCCATTGCTCGAATGGTGCCCCCATACTTTTTAGGTTAAACCCTAGAGACATCACCTCCATCGACAGAGATGAAGAGAATCCCCCCCCCCCACATACAGTATGATTTTAGGAATGAGACCCTTTGTTGCATCTTCTACACCCAATGAAGAGATAAATATCTAGTAAAAGGGTGGATGATCTATGTTCTGGCACACTACTTCATTGTGGAGGATCTATTTTGAGTACAGCTGATACATCTTTGTTTTAATATTTTTCCAAACGAAGAGAGGATTATATTCTCGATGACTATTGTATACAAGACTCATTATACGATGGATAAAAGATATTGGACACTCAATTAATAGATATATGATAGATATGTTTTTTGAAGCAATGGGGAAGCACAAGAGCCCCAATGGGACTATGACAGGATTTTCCACAAAGGGGCCATAGTCCACATGTGTATTAAGATTAACTCATGCCCTCTGTATTTCGACCTCTGAAATTAGTGTTCTCTTAGAGGGTATGGCTCACATCTAAATACCATATTTTAGATATTATCTATCACTTTAGATCATTTTTTTCTATATTACTTAAGCACATGACTAATTTTCCACAAAAGAAACAGAAATATGGGTGGTTTCATATTCAAAGGGAACCCAATGATTGGAATCAAAATGTTTAAAAAAAACCCCACAAGAGTGGTTTACTGATAACCACTATAACTATAAACCACACTAAAGGACCCCATCAGATTAGATATGAAACATCACAATCCATAAAATCCCTGATTTTTTCCCCAATCATGCATATAGGTTTCCTGTTCCTACCATAAAATGGAATTCCTTTCACCGAGATCTAAGAGGTGGGATTGTAAAAACTATCCTATAGATATTAATAGAAGGTTTTAGGTATTTTACCATGATTATCTTATTATCAACGGACCATGGATGTCAATTAAAGATGCATATCTTGTCTATTTCCATAGAGAATTCCAAAATAATAATCCTAGAATCGATATCTATGATAGAAACACACTCTATTTATTTCCATATTGACTTCACCATGTTTCTAAGGGAGTTAATATTATAAGATTAATTCAAAAAATATTTCCAAATAGTAGATCAGATTGTATATTTCATAGGTTTGGATCCATTTTGGTAAAAACATCTTACATGGACTTTTCCCGATTAGAAAGTATGAAATTCTCCAAATATCCTAGTAAATCTTCAACCATGATGCTATAAAGAATCATGTGGATTCTTCCACACTTCTCAACACTTACCAAGAGAAGACCACCATCCTTTTGAGAAAAACCCAAAGTGCTACAGCTAAACCAAACTCAATCTAGAATGAAATTACCTGATGAGATTCTTGGGAAACGCTAGGAAAACATCCTCCCATTAGGGAGATACTTTTTACATAATACTAATATTTACATGATCATCATCATTATTGTTAATAGTACTACTATTTGTAAATAAAATAAATTCATTTTCATTTTCATAAAACAAAATGTTATTAATTAATAATAATTAAAGAATTATTATAATAATTAGTAACTAAAATAATAATAAAATAATTAATATTGATTAGATTATTAATTATAACTATTTTTTAAGATATTAAATTAAATATATTGTTTATTATATTGTTTATATTCACTATTATAAATTATTAATAATTGTACTTTTGTATTAATTACATAATTGTTCAAACAATTAAAAAACAATTAAATATTATTTAATTATTTAGTTTTGTTTTTTGAAACAAATACATATATATATATACATTTTAATTTCCTAGATTTAAAAAAAATACAAAAAAATAGATGGTTTGAATGAGCTTAATAAGAATGTTCCTTCAATAGAATCCCTTTGAAGAAGGTTCTTTAATTATGAAGTTCTTTCCTCAAAAATTTAACCTGGGTGGCATGTTTTGAAACGTTTCTCAACATTTAGCACACCCATACCACCTCATAACTGCATATTAGGAATTATTTTTCTTAGACACGTAGTTCAAGAATTTGTTTTTAATTTTTCAATTTTATTAGAAATATTGGCTTCTTAAAAAAAATTGGAAACCATTTACTAAAATTTAAAAACTGTTCAAATTCAAATATCATTTCTTCATTTTAATAAATTTATATAAAACTAGCCATTTTTCCTACTTAAAACAATTCCATAAACACAAAATTTTTATCTTATCTATGACCCATGGTCCAACACCACTTTAAAAAATAATTTCCATTTAAAACACGTAATCAAAAATTCCCATACCCACATGGAATTAAAAAACACATTTCATAAAAAATATACCATGAAGTAGATTAAAAAAAATATTCGATGTCAATTTCCTATTTTGAAAAACATTTCAAAAACTCAATTACCACATGCAGTGCCAAGGGAAAAACACACATACTAGTACACACGCGCCTACTAAAGGCTCAAGTATATTTCATTAACAACATCATGTTATTTATTGTCACGTATAATAAAATATAGCATGATTAGTCTAAATAAAATAAATTTCACAATGAATGTTTTTGAAAATAAATTAAATGTGTTTTTTTTTTCAGGATTTAATGAATTTGTGACTTTATCTAACACAAGAAACCAAACGCATGACATGTGAAAATATGTTCTTATCCACGATGTATGAACTCAACAACTCATTCCAATTAGTCCGAGAGGAAAATAAAAAAATCATAAATATCAAGTTCATTAAAACCAAAAATCGTTTCAATCGTTCATGATTAAATTAGACAACAGTAACATCAAACAACCAGAACGTCAATCCCATCCCCAAAATATTTATATTTATCTAATATGTAGGATATCTACTCCCTAAATAAATTTCCTTGATAAGATTTTATAATTGGTTTTCTATTGTCTTCCTTTCCAAAATTGTAAAATGAGTGAAAAATACCTTTGATACAATTTTTTAACACCCCAACCTGAATGACCCTGTTTGGGTAAAGACGCACATGGCCTTATGTTCGCTTCCTCGTACAATAGAGCTCATCAACTAGCAGTGAGGGCCTAACTGGGAATATGGGGATACAATTCCCTCTATTACATGTATATGAAAAATAGTAGAATATCACAAAAAGAATAATTATAGTGAACAAGGTAAATAAAATGCATAAACAATAATAATAGCATCCCATGATATAATAGATGTTATAAAATTTTTAAAAATATTATAGTATACCCCCACATGTGATTGGTATATAAAAAATAAAAAAGTGAAGTAAATAAATAGTAAAATATATATCATTAAGATATAGAGTCTCCTAAACCATCACCTCAAATATCCTGTTCTTCAAACACGAATTCCCTCAACAGATTCTCATCCCTCATCTGAATTCCTGGCCAATAAATGATTCACATGCACTAAGATTCTCATGCAGGGTATGATTATAAAACTAATAGGACACCAATAATTCATCATTAGATTAAATGTAGTAGTTCATATAAAATTTTATGAGAAAATGTAAATTAAATAAATAAGTAAGAATATAACTCATTCGAGCATTATACACTCACTAGGTCACCACAGACCACAAATCAATATGATACATCCCATTATTAGAAAGAATGGTATGTCAAAACCCATGAGAACATGTAACCCACAAACCATAATAGATTAAAATATAGGGCCTCATAAATCACCCTGACCCATCACTTAATAATTTTGGAATTTTAGTTATGCACTACAACAAATCCTTATAGGTTTTGGGGAGACCAAACTATCATTATAGCACATCCTGAGGGTTTTTTGGAGGTACATTATCATAGAAACCAATTTTATGGGTTATTAAAAACTCAAACATACACACCAACCAATTCTTAGGGTTCTTGGGTGGATAAGTATTCACCTCAACCCATCATTATTGGATCAAGGGAGGCCACACACCTGCACAAAAATAAGAGAAAACAAATACATTAAGGGGAATAACTTTTTTGAAACCCTGACTCATTGTCTCCATCACAAATTCTAATTTCACTAGAAGACTAAAATACTCTCTCATGGTCATCCTTACACATTAATAAATAGAAAACATTATCTATGCCACCACATCACTTACGAATGACACAAAATCTCATCCTAGTCCAATAACAATACATTCCAAATCAGTTTATTTCAGGAAAAATCCTTACCCATACACCCTAGTACAAACCTATCACCAACCAGTTCAAGCCACATATCAATGGTAATTCACCGCCCAAACCACTATGTCATCTATCTTATCTAAAAATCCCTCAACCAATCCTGAACTAATCATTCCAAGACTAAAACCCCATGATTAAATCGCTATTCACATTCACAATATGAGGGTCAATTTCACTAGTTACAGTGCATACAAACCTTTCACCCCCTCTCTGGATCCTACCACATCGATACATACCTCACATGTTTATATAAACAACAAAAGTATATTTCTAATATATAGTGACATCGACCTCAGGATCCCAAATTATGTTGTTGATTTTTTAATATTTCATAAGGTACAAGAAATCACATCCTAATGGACATAATAGTTTAATATTCTTCATAAACTATATACATACTTGAAATTCATATTACATTTCAAAACATAAAATACACATATAATTTCGTTGGAAATTATTTTGTTACCCTTAGTGTACCCATACATATCAATCAAAAAATACTTCATTATGTCTTGGAGAAAATAAAACATAATAAAGGGGTGAGCATATATGGTTAGTAACAGTAATCATACAACAGATTCTATTAATAAATAATGAATAATCAATATGGAAAGGTAAGTAACTAAAATTCGTGTTATATAATAAATAACATGATCATAATATGGAATGAATAAATGATGATTAAATAATTCAATATAAATAATAACATGAGAATGAAAACATAACCATGGATATTTTAACTTATCTAATAATCAATTGTAAAATGAATAACAGAATTCATAATGATGGAATGAATAATAATGGAAATCTATATTGTTAAGGCCTTATGCCAAGAAATACAATTCAATTTAGGTCATATTCCAAGATGTAAAAAAAATTGGTAAGGCATTAGACAAAACCATATTTTTCTTTTCTAATGAGACCTACCAATGCATTGAGGGTCTATGTAATTCTAGGCCACACCCACCACTTAATATGTCCACTGAAATCATCATATGGAAGTTGGTAAACATAACTTATATTATTATTAATATTTAAAGTAGAATATAAAATGTAAATAACCTCTCCTTTCAATAAACATAACCATAAACCATCTATATTAATATGTATGGTTTAAACATAGTACATCTCCAATCAAACTTGTAATAAAACATCCTCATAAATAATAAGGATGGTCTCACTAGAGTATATCCCCATTAAATCATATGTAACATTAAATAATAAGTATCTTAAAAGGATTAATTATTATCGCTAAAATTATTTTATGGATTACTTAGAAAATTTCTTGAGGAAAATATCCTTCCTTTGAAAATCACCCTTTTTAAAAATGAGAAAAATCACAAAATATTATAAAAAAACTTTTTGTTGAAAATAACTATAAAAAAATATGAATTTCATAAATATTATAAAAAAATATTCTTTAACAATATACTTATAATATTTGGAAGGAATATTCAATTACATGATGGTTGGTAATTTTGTACATACCATATATATTAAAATGAACATTCATTTTATATGGAAAAAATATTATAAAATTACCTTATTTAAAAAAAGAAAAAAAGGTTCCTTTCAAACCATTTATTAAAAAGTAAAACATCTATAAAATTTATTTAATAAATAATTTATATAATGAGAAAATAATTTTAAAAAAATTTAAGAAAAAATGGTTTTGGAAGAAAATTTATTTCTTTAACAAAGAGAGAAATAAAGTCAGATGTTATTAAGAAACATTTTCTTATTCAATGTAAGTACTGAAGAGTGGAAAAATAGAACTATTACTTGAAATGTTTTATTAATAACTAGTGTAGAATGAAATATATTTTGTTTAATATATAAATATCAAATAATTCCTTCAAGGGAGACTTAACCAAAAATAATCCCAAATAATGATGAGATTCTGAATTAAACACTTACCACTTTGGTAAATTTTGAATCATAAGACCCATGAAATAAATAACTTTACATGAAAAATTACATACCATGAAGATAAATTCATTCATGATATAATAAAAAAATATTATATACAATACACAATATAAATAATTAGTGAATATGGAATATGTCTCACAGATGTAAAAGTGTGACGAAAAACACTTATCACACGTCTAACATGACAAATATGTTTTTTATATTCATAAATAATAGAATTATTTTAATTAATTAAATTATTGATAAAATTTTAAAATTTAATTATTCCTTTTATTTCATATAATACCATGTTATTTATGATTACTTAATCATGTTAGTTTACATTTGATGATTCGATGATATTTGCCTTATATCTCAAAAAAGAATTTGGTTGGATGACTATGGTCATTGAGGTTAGTATTTAGAAATATCTATAATAAAAACATGAAATAATTATCATATTTATACATAAATTATAATTTTGAAACCAATATTTAAATAATGATATGAAAAATTATCTATGTTACAATTATAGAGATTGTAGGTTGTTCATACACATGAGTAACGTTTCTATTTTTCAGTGATCATTATGGAAAGAAGGTAAGTAATAAATTATATCTATAGAATGATAATAATATCATATATATATTTATTTATTTAAATATAATTTTATGATCTATGTGGTGTGGAGATTAAAATAGGGTCACATCACTTTGCGAAGGCGGTAGTCCACACGTACACGAGCGTCATTAATAATTTTTTATATAAGAAAGTAAATGATATATTAACATTTCATAATGATAAATATGTCATGAATATAATATTTTTTTCATGTGTATCATATATATTTTTCATTTATATCCTTATTAACTTCCATGTGATGAATTAGTGAATGAAAAATCATATTGATTCATGAGGAGGTAGTTCACCATACACATGAGTGATGTTATCGTATCCCATATGGAAAGGAAAGTAAAATATAAAATATATGATATAAATACTAAATATGAATAATTATGTTATAAATAACATATAGATACTTTATATCGATCATCATACCCAACCATGAGTGGTGGTGATAGAGAAATTAACGACATCATTTTGTGAGGAGGCAGTGTGATGTACACACAAATGATGATTTCTTAAACCATTTTATGGAAAATAAGATAGTTAAAGGTCATGAAAATTAAATAAAAACATCTAAATATATGGAATATTTTAAGTTTATTATATCATAATTCTTTAATGAAAATTTAAGGATGTTTGGACAGAAATAAAACAAAAATGATCATTTAATAATGTTACATCTTCTTTGTTTATCCTCATTGGGTTTGCACGAAAGGCCTTCCTAAGTAATATTTATTTCAAAACTAAGTATTATAGGATGAGCTATATTTTTTATAAGTTATTTTGGAATATATTGGCCTAAAAATAAGGGTTTTAATATTTTATTAAGAGAGGAGAGGGTGTGGCATTTTATAAGTGAGGTGTGCCGAATACTTGTAATTTTTTAGAAAAAAAAGGTGGACACACATTCTTTACATTAGAGAAGGGTGAAAATAGATTATTATTAATAATTATAAAATATATGAACAAAATATATCCATAAAATATATTTTATACAACTGGTAAGGTCATTTTATCCATTTTGATTTTAGTTTATCCCCTGGAAACCCCATTTTTATCTTCACGAGCATAATTAATATTTATTATTTCCACTATTAATTTTTTTTAAAAAAATTAACTTAAACATATAATATGATATAAATTTTATTGATTCCAAATATGGAATAATTTTTTACAAATTTAATTCAAAAATATGCCAAATATTAATTTAATTTAATCTCACTTACGTGATGAGAGAGTGGTTTTTCAAATCGAAAATGTTCAAAAGTTTACAAAGATTTTAAATAAAAATAAAATAAAAAATTTATTCCAATAACATAAATTTGATTTGTTTAGATTGTATGTCTAAGTATGATATACTCTATAATACCAAAAGTAGGATCAAATATGTAAAATGAGTTATAAATACAACAGGGGGTGAATTGTATACGTTAAAAAATTCCATTGTAACTTTTACAGATTACCAAAATTCACAACACCTCTATGTTCTAATAACATTCTTGATTCCAGAAAAGTGATTCCAAAAATGAAACTTAACAAATGTTTACAAAAACTGAGATTCTACCTTAAATCATATAGAATCAAACTGAATAAGAGTAAAAGTTTAAGGAAGTATATGAAAGTTATACTTTCCTCAACAACTAACATACACAGAAGAAAACAAAGTAGTAACACTACAAGTAACAAGTACAAAATCATTTAACCAAAAGAGGAGGGTATCCAACAACCCTAGATAAGAGGTCCATTGATTTATACTTTCAAGAAAGTTTGTCTTACCCAAACCTAGGTAAGCCCTCAATCTGAAGATCGGTACTTGTCTTGTTATCCCTACAATCCCTCGATTTGTAAGGAAATCAGCACCTCTAACATCACAACCCAAAGTCTCTGATTTCAAGGAAATCGAACCTCTGCACTAAGAAAATTTTCATGAATCAAAGTTTGAACAAGTATTACAAACTTTCTGCATGAAGCCTGAGAGTTTATAAGAGCCTCTATCTCTAGAAATCACTTTTGAAGGTTCTGAGCATCAAATTTTCAAAAGTCCTGAGATCTTTCAAATGATCTCTTATTTATAGGTATGGCTCTAACAGCTGGCTCCCTCCTCCAACAATCACATTTTTCCTTGAATTTTGGAGGGACCTATACAGGTGTCACTCAAACAACTGTTAATGATTAACTGAAAGAACGACATCGTTTTATAAATAAATATTTGTAAGCATAACCACAAATTGATATTCAGAATGAAAGTAATTGAAATTTTAGAGTCTTACCAAAAAATTAATTCAGAGTCTATAATACAAAGAGATTCAGATTCTGTTTTCTAGGAATTCAGAACCCGAATTCTATATAATTCGGGAGTCTAAATTTCAAGGAAATTCAAGGTCTGGATTCAAAAGAATTCGGAACCTGAACATACAATTTTTGGATTCAGAGTTCCTGAGAATTTGTAGTCAGAACTCATAAGAGTTCAAAGTATTTATTTAGAGAACTCAGAGTCATAACTTAGAAATTTTCGTAACCATAATTCGTAATTATAATTAGTAACCAGAATTCATAGTCGAACATTACATAAGTTTGTAATCAGAATTTGGAGTCGAACATCATATATGTTTGTATCCAGAATTCGGAGTTGAGATTAATTAGAGTTAGTATCCAGAATTCATAGTTGAACTTCATGAGTGTTCGTATCTAGAATTCAGAGTTGAACATCATAACATTCGTGTCCTAAATTCAGAGTTTAACTTCATGAGAGTTCGTATCTAGAATTCAAAGTCTTACACAGAATGCTTCATATATAAGTATTATAATTTTCTTGAGGATTTAGATATGACACCAAATCTTATACTTAGGTAAGATAATGAACTAAGTAAAACATAGTAAGGATTAATTTCCTTAAGGAAGAAAATTTTTCTTCAGAGTAGTAAAACAAGGTGTAAAAAGTGTTTTTCCATGAGATAAGGTATTTGTGATTTTCAAAACATGAAGGAACGGTAAAGTCATAAGGAAACCTTAATGACTCAACAATCTCCCCCTTGAAAGAAGGAATGTAAATTTCATAAGGAAAACCATATTGACTCATGAATCTCCCCCTTTTTGGAAATCACAAACAGCCTTACGAAAAAGAATATAAGGTCTTAGGAAAAAAATTCTAGACTTTGAAAATAAATCTTATCTGCCATTACATATGAACAATGGTGAATACGACTAACTCCCCCTTAGGCTTTGTAACACTAAGGATCATATTCTAGATTTTTAAAATGAGGATTTTAATTTGAATGTGGAAATATTCGTAATGAGAACTCCCCCTTAAAAAACTCCCCCTTAATTAAGTATATTTCTTCTTTACTTAAAAATATTTTTCTTTCTCTCCTTTGGAATTATTTTTCATTATCCCCCTTTTTTATTTTCTAAAAGTGTTTGAAGGAATAGAAAAAAAATATGGTACCTGAAATATTTGTAAACACATCCAAACAAAACATGCATCCATAATTACATTATAATTGGAAGAATTTTTACAAGGAAAAACAGATACAATAACAGATCATAGTGGGATTTATTTTTCTTCTTTTTCCTTGGGCATTAGCTTTTTTACAATGGTCTTTATCTTTTTCAGCACCTTGTGATCCTCCTCTGCTTGCTTTTCTAATTATTTGATCCTATCTTCTTGAGTTTTCATGGCCTCTTCCTGTGCCTTCAGCAATTCATCTTGTTTCACTATCTTTTCTTGGATCTCAATCAATATATCCTTTTCTATTTTCCAGCTTTGGACATATAAATCAGCATCCCATTCAGATCTTTCACATCTTGAATCTGATTATTTTGTTCTAAAGTCATCATTTCCTTAAATCTATTTATAAGATCCTTGATCTTGGTATCTTCGGTATCAAATGCTTCCTTGACATCTTCGTGAAACTGATCAATATCACTCATTTATTGTATTGTCTTCTTTGGAATCTGGCTATCTTCTTACATGAATTTCTATGATCTTCATAGCCTATGAGAAATTTCTTGAAATATAATTCCACTTTAACACATTTGTCCATCACCATAGACACCGAATCTGATTTCTGATTAAGGGAATGTTGAAGCATCTGGCATCTAGAATCTATGCTCAAAAAAGTCGGAGTGGGCCCAAAAAGATTCTTTAAGGATTGTTCAACAAAATCATGACCATGTGAAGATGATTCAGAATCCGAGACTTTACGTGGTGATGCTTGTTTTTCTAACTCAATAAGCTTCCTCTTTGAAGTTCCTTCAACTTAATACTTCTTCTCTACAGATTTTCTAGGGGTATCAACCAACACTTGTTTTCCATTATAAATTCTCGGTACTACTTCCTCATTAGGGGATACATGCTCACTCTAAGATAGCTGTACAATTTTATCTTCTTCATTTTTCTCCTTTTTAGCTCCAGCCTTAATGTCTTCAGGAAGGATGAAATCATGATTTATTCTTTCTTGTTCAAACAATTTATCTATATCTTCTTCACCTTTCTCTTCACCATTCTTTGCATCCTTTTTCTTCATCCTTCTCTAGAGCGACAATCTTAGAGGACTCAGCTTTAGAAGTCCAGAGTGACAATTATTCAGATGGGGTTCCCTTGTCTTGATAATCTTCAACATTCATTAAAAGATCATTTGTGTTACCACTCCCTTCTTCTTCTTCTTCTTCCACCTATTATAATTCTTCCACTACTTCAACTTCTTCCATTTCTTTAGCAAGTTTTACTTTAGAATTTTTCTAGGTGATGAAATTTTTCCCTGGAGTCTTTGGCACTGGTTCTACAAGGAATGATTTTGTAATAGGAATTTGTTCAGATGCTATCTCAGTATCCCTTAGAAGGGATTGAAAAAATTCATCCTCAAACATTTTCTTCTTAATCTTTTTCTCATTGTCCTGCTTCTCAATATCATCGGCTGCTTTTTATTTCAAAGCCTTGTCCTCAACGGGGTCTAGTCCAATTTGTGGTTACCCTTCCTTCCGAGTCTTCTTATCCTCCCTCCATTTTTATACCACCTCATCTGGGTAGGATTTTTACTTCTTGGGTTTAGGAGGTATGGATTGGACCTCCCTATACATAGGGGTTTTGTCGTCAAATTATACTTCCTTCAACTTTCTATTCTTTTCGGCCTTATTTGATGGTTCATCTTCTTCTGTATTTTTCAGAATGGATTCTGCTTCATCCTCAGGCAGATCGTAGAATTCTCCTGACTCCATGGAGAAACTAACCTTCGTTATCTTGAGGGTGTCATCACTGATCATCATTACTTTGCAATTCCTCATCTTGGAACTGCAAGAGATCTTGAATGATTCAAGACACCGAACTATCTTCTTGGAAAGTAAGGCAGGATACATAATAATCTGAGCTCTCAGATTCCCATTCCACACATTATCAATCATAATGAGAATACGCGTCATGAGGTAGACCTTCCTTAGATTGACCAAAAAATCTAAGAAATACATATCACTTTTCTTCATGGTATCCTTATCAACCTTTCTCGATATGATGAGACCTCTAACCCATAACTGTAGAATCTGATTTTTGGTAGAGAGATGTGCAATATTTGTTGTCTTTACATCAGTAAGACCAAGGAATTCCATAGCCTTCACCTTGATAAAACTTCCTTGAACATCCGGTAGCTTGTGAGAGAATAATCCGGATTCTACTTTATATGACAACCCTACCAAGCTCGCAGCCTTGGTGTAAGAGAGTTTGTATGTCTTCCCATAACTCTTGAAGGAGAGTTTTTTTCTACATTCTTCTTTAAAGAAGCAAACTGATTCATAGAATTCTATGAGAAGATCTGGATAGACAACTAACTAAGATTTTTTATTTGAAATAGCTACACTTTCCCATCCATTGAGCTTGATGTTCTTGGAAATAATAGAGTCATACTTGTTAAAAAAGTTCCGATGAACTAACCTCTCCCTTTATATTTTCCACTCCACAATCGTCTTGACAGATGACATATCTTGAGAGGGATCTTCTGCAGACATTCGGAATTGGTCACTTTTGAAAAGTTCGGAATTGGGTTTTGTAGAGTGGTAGAGCTTCGACACGCACAAGCTTTGAAAATCGATGTGGGATAACCATCAAGGGTCCCCTTTATATAGGTGTTGAAGCGACGGTTTATCTTATTATTTTAATCCAATGGATTAGAATTATCCAGATCTGATCTGATGGTTGAAATGATATCTTCAAGGAAAAATTTGGTTGAATCCGATCTTTTGGGGTTTTAAAAGGAAAACAATCTGATTTAAGGAAACTATAATCCATGAAATTTTAAAAATAAAATAATCTAACAGCATGTAAAAGGTAATTACGAAAAACTCAAGAAAGAATCCTACCATTCAAATTGCTAGAAAGATTATTCATACTAAGGAATATTCTTCTTAAAGAACATTGGATTCTAAAAAAACATGAATAATAAAAAAACACTATGAGAACTTCCAATACAAAAAATACATTATGAAAATTTTAGGTCCGATGATTTTCATTGTGGAAACTTCAAGTCCAATGATTCTCATTACAAAAACTTCAGGTTCGATGATTTTCATTACAAAAACATCAGTTCTGAAGATTTTCATTACAAAAACATAGGTCCGAAGATTTTCATTACAGAAATTTCAGGTCCGAATATTTTCATTACGAAAACATCAGAGAAAGACTGCCGAAAAAAAAATTATTTATGAAAAAACTTGAAAAACTAAATACAAAAATTTTCATTATGAAAAATTTGAAAACCCACTGAAAAATCTTTCATTACTAAAAATTTGAAAAACCAACTATGAGAATTTTCATTACCAAAAATTTGAAAAACCAACTATAAAAAATTATCATTACGAAAAATTAGAAAAACCAACTTCAAAAATTTTCATTACGAAAAATTTGAAAAACCAACTACGAAAATTTTCATTAGGAAAAATTTGAAATACATCATTACGAAAAATTTTGAAAATATTCATCACAAATGTACTACCCTTATGAGAAAGAGTTTATTATTGTAAGGATATTGGTTTAACAGGAAGTTAATCAAGGAATATTACCTTACAGTTATCATTCCTAACATCTATTTAATGTATTCAAATCTATCAGAGGGTAATGATTTTGTAAAAATCTCCGCAAGTTGATCTTGCGTTCTAATGAATTGAAGAATGATATCTCCTTTTTGTGTGTGATCCCTAAGAAAGTGATTCCTGCTATCTATGTGCATTTCACGAGAGTGATATGAAGGGTTATTACTAAGGGAAATGGAACTTGTATTATCAGACAAAATTTGTGTTTTGGTAAAACTCATACCATAGTCTGTGAGTGTGTGTTTCATCCACAAAACATGGGCACAACAACTTCTAGCTGCTACATATTCAGCTTTAGCAGTGGAAATTGCTACTGAGTGTTGCTTCTTTCAAGACCAAGAAACTAATGAATCTCTTAAGAAATGAAATGTTCCAGATCTACTCTTTCTATCCATTCTAAATCCACCAAAGTCACCATCCAAAAACCTTTTTGAAACAAAATCATTTCCAAAACTATACAATTGTCCTAAATTCATGGTTCCATTTATGTAGCAAAAAATTCTCTTCACTGCCTTTAAATGAGATTCCTTAGGATTGGATTTATATCTTGAACGTAACCATACTAAAAACATTAAGTTTGGATGACTAGCAGTTACGTAAAGTAGACTTCCTATCATACCTCTAAAAGTTGTTTGATCCACTAGTTTCCCAGATTCATCAAGATCAAGTGTATTTGAGGTACTAATGGGAGTAATTACACTTTTATTCGTGTCATATCCACACTTTTTAAGAATATATTTAATATAATTATGTTGGGATATATAGATTTCTTCTGGTTTTGGAGAAATTTGAAAACCAAGGAAAAATGTTAACTCACCCATCATAATCATTTCAAACATGGATTACATTAGATCCGCAAAGAAATCAGTTAAAGATTTCTAAGTTGAACCAAATATAATGTCATCTAAATAAATTTGGACAGTCAAAAAAATTTCTTATCTTACTTTATAAAAAAATTTTGATCTAAATTTTTCTTTACATAGTTATTTTGATGCAAAAATCATATAAGTCTATCATACCAAGCTCGATGGGATTTTTTAAGGCCATACAAAGCTTTTTTAAGTCTAAAAACATTATCAGGATGTTTTGTATCTTCAAATCCAGGAGGTTGTTCAACAAAAACTTCTTCTTGAACATAACCGTTAAGAAAAGCACATTTCACATCCATTTGAAAAAGATTGAAATTGAGGAATGCTGCAAAGTCAAGTAAAATACTAATAGATTCAATTCTAGCTACTAGAGCATAGGTTTCTTTACAATCTATTCCTTCTTGTTTATTATAGCTTGAGCAACGAATCTAGCTTTATTTCTAACAATGATTCCATTTTCATCACACATATTTCTGAAGACCCATTTTACTCCAATAACAGAGTTTTTTATTTGGTCTTTCACCCAAGGTCGATACTTTATTCCTTTCAAATTCATTTAGTTCATCTTGAATGGATTTAATCCAATCAGCATCACCTAATGCTTCATAGTGATTATTTTTTCTAATTGGGAAAGGAATGATAGATGTTATACTTCATTTCTTAAGGAACTTATATTCCTTACAGGTTGATTGACATCACCAATGATACTATCACTAGGATGATTCTTTAGAAATGACTAATTTGGGTTTTTAAAAACCTGTTCATCAATATAGGGTAGGAAATCTTCTCGGGTAAATGCTTCAGTAGTATCTTCTTGAAAATTTTTCTTATTAGACGGATCTTCTAACAAAGGTTGATAACCAGTTTTTGAAAACACATCAGAGGATGTATGTTGGGGTTGTTTAAAAACAAAAGGATCAGTTTCATCAAATTTCACATGAACTATCTCTTCAATAGTACAGGTGTTTTTATTAAAAACTCTATAAGCCTTAGACGTTGTGCAATAGCCTAAGAAAAAACCTTCATCAGATTTTGGTGAGAATTTATGTAGATTATATTTAGTATTAATAATTAATACCTTGTAACCAAAAACCTTAAATTAGGAAATTCTATGCTTTTTACTATTCTATAACTCATAAAAAGTTTTATTTATAAAAAGCCTAATCAAAACACTATTTATAGTATAACAAGTTGTACTTACAGCTTCACCCAAAAAATGTTTAGCTACAAAATACTCACTCAACGTGGTTCTAGTTATCTCTTGAAGAATTATATTTCTTCTTTTAACAATACCATTTTGTTGAGGTGTTTTGGGTGCTGAGAAGTTGTGATTAATAACTTTTCTACTGCAAAAAGTTTCAAAATCAAAATATTGAAATTCTCCTCCATGATAACTATGAATAGTTTTTAATGGATGATTTTTATCATTTTTAACATGGGATCTAAATATTTTGAATATGATAAGGCTTTAGACTTCGTTGCTAGAAAATAGACCTATGTAAATTTAGTATAGTCATCAACCAAAACAAATACATAGTACTTTCCACCAATGCTTCCAGTTTGTGTTGGACCAACAAGATCCATATGCACTGGCTGTAATGAATCAGTAGTTGAGATTTCACCGACTGATTTAAAACTTGATTTATGTTTCTTTCCATATTAACAAGGGGCACAAAATTTAGAATAATCAAAGCTAAGCTCCGGTAGATCTTTAACTAATATTTTCTTAGAAAGTTTTCATAAGTTCCTAAGGTTATAGTGTCTAAACCTTCTATGCCACAACAAAGAATGATCTTCCATTTCACTAAGGAAAGGTAATTCTTGGATCCTAAGGTCTTATATGTTTAATGTGTATACATTCTCTAGCCAATATGGAGAAAGAATAAACTCTTCTTTGTAATTTTTTACTAAGAACTTGTCATTCCTAAAATTTACAAGTTAGCTTCATCACATAATTGGATTATGATAATGAGGTTGTTATTAAGACCTTTAACAAATAAAACATTTGAAATCAAGGTTTTTCAAGGAAGAAAAATTTTACCTATACCGATGATTTCTCCCTAAGAATTATCTCCTAATGTTACTTTTCCTCCTTTCGTCTTGATAATATTTTGAAAATTGTTTTTGTGACCAGTCATATGATGGAAACATCCACTATCCATATACGATGTATTGTTGTTGGTTCCTTCTCTATTTTCCTAGAAATAAGAAAAAAAAATTAGGTTTTCAAAATCCAAACATTCTTGGATCCGAAATTGATAGAAATCAAAATTTTGGGTATCTAAATTTGGTTAGAAAAATATGTTGTATGAAAACCAAGAGATCTAACTTTCTTCAAGGATAAATTTTTCTTCCAATTCCCACCACTTTGACATTTAGTGAAAAAGGGGCTCTAGAAGGAACAAAATAGTTGTTTTTGAAAATCGGTTTTTGGTGAGTATAACCTACTCCAATAGTGTTTCCTTGAGGATTAATTTGAGAATAAATCTTGTAAAAATATTCCTTCCCAAAGTTAAAGTTTGCAAGAAGCTTATTAAGAGACAATATTTCAGATTTCAGTCTGATGGCTAAATTCCTATCCTCAGGAATCATTTACTTAGAGTTAAATTTTTCCTCAAAAACGTTTTTCTCTAAAATATCATTCTTAAGATCTTTAGAAAGTTCATCCTTAACAGAATTTTCTTTCTCAAGGTCTTCAGAATGATTTTCTAAAAGCTCTTCTTTATCTCTAAGATATCTAGAAAGATCTGAAATCTCTTTTGTAAGAATTTTTTCCTTAGTATTTTTCTCGTCTATTTTTCTAGAAATTTTACAATTTCTCACTTCAAGTAACTTGGAAAATATAGAAACTTCTTCATATGAAGGTATTTCTTCAGTTTCTGAGGATGAAGTATCTTCATTAGAAGTACTATTTTCAGAGTAGTAATTATTATAAAGAGATAAATTTTTTAAAGCCTCAGCAGAGCATACCTTGGCCATAAGACATTTATTTGGGAAAGAAGTTGTAGAAATGAATCCCATATTCTTCTATGCTGATGAATCATATTCATAATATTTACTTTCTGAAGATTATCCACAGTTATCACTTCAATTATCATTAGCTTTAAGGCTTTTCATGTGCTTTGATCGATAAAATTTTCTCTTGTTCCTTTATGAATTATTTTCCTTGTTTTCATTCTTTTTCATCAAAGGACAATCAGGTATGATATGACATGTTCTTATAAATTCATGACAAGTAAATTCTCCATCATTATTATCTCTGTAGTCTTTCTTCTTGTACTTATTCTGATGGTTCTTTTGAGCTACTATTTTTTTCATTCTCCGAGCAAGATTAGCGAATTCATTCTCAGACTTTTCTGTGTCACTAGATTCTGACTAAATAATAACTTTCTTTTCCTTTGATCTAGTTACTCTTTCTGGGGTCTTGGATTTCATATGTACAGAAGTGGTTATAAAATCAAATCCTTCATTCCTATTATTCTTCTCAACATTTTCAGCATCTCTCTTAATTCGGGAATTCCAAACAACTCATCTAAGGAAATCTCAGTGACTTTCCTGTTCTCATTAATAGTTGTCCTCTTGGACTCCCATTTATTTGGAATGATATCTATGATCTTGTCTATAATAGCCTCATCATCCAAACCTTTCTCTCCCATATATTGTGATCTATTCACGATAGTCATAAACCTTTGTTGTACTATTCTTATAGGTTCTCCATAAATAAAGTTAAAGCTGTGTTATTCAGCTCTCAACATAGATCTTCTTATCTCTATGACTTTAGATGTACCAAAATTTGTAACTTAAAGTTTCTTCCAGATAATTTTTACAGCATCACATGATGATATTATACTATAGTTTTTCCCAGTCATGCAATATAACAAATTATTTATGACTCTAACATTTTCTTGATATTCTAATTTCTTTTTATTCGTAAAGGTTCTCAATTCCTTATCTGGAATCATATAATCTCCAGTCAACATTAGATAGTTATCAACTCCAGTATTGATAACAAAAATCTTCATCCTATCTCTCCAGTAATCATATTAATTTCCTTTGAAAACATGAGGTTTGGTTGGATTTAGATTATCAATAGAACCAACATTTAAACCTACAATCCTTAAGACAATCATTCTCACAAAAACTTGTTGTTAGTTAAAATTTGTAAACTAGGAAAATATTCCCAATAAATGAAAATATAGAGAAAAATTATCTCTAAGAAAAAATGAATTTGAACTATATGAGTCAAAAAAATAGATTCCAAAAAATTATGAATCTAGAAAATATTATTCCAGAAAATCAATTCCAAAAAGTAATAAGAATAAGAATTCTCTTCTAAATCTAATCGTGAGATTAATTTAGATTGAACCAACCCTCTGATACCAATTGTTGAGATGGTATGTCTGAGTATGATATACTCTATAATACCAAATTTTGGATCGAATATGTAAAATGAGAAAAAAAATACAATAGGGGTGAATTTTATACTTTAAAAAATTCCTTTGGAACTTTTACAGATAACCAAAATTCACAACACCTCTATGTTCTAATAACTTGTTTGATTCCAAAAAATTGGTTCCAGAAATGAAACTTAACAAAAGTTTAGAAACACTAGGATTCTACCTTAAAGACAATAGAATCTAACTAAATCAGAGTACAAGTTTAAAGAAGTATATGAAAGTTATACTTTCCTCGACAACTAAAATACACGGTGGAGAACAAAGTAGTTACACTACAAGTAACAAGTAGAAACTCTTTTAACCCAAAGAGGAGGGTATCCAATAACCCTGGATAAGAGGTCCCTTTATTTATACTTTAAAGAAAGTCTATCTTACACAAACCCAGGTAATCCATCAATCTAAAGATCGGTATCTATCTTTCTATCCCTGCAAGGCCATGATTTTAAGGAAATCGGCACCTCTGACATCACAACCCAAAGTCTCTATTTTCAAGTCAATCGAACCTCTGAACTAATAAAATATGAACAAATCAAATTTTGAACAATTCTTTTAAACTTTCTACATGAATCCTAAGAGTTTATAAAAGACCCTCTCTCTAGAAATCACTTCTGAAAGTTCTGAGCTTCAAAATTCCAAAAGTCCTGAGCTCTTTTAAATGAGCACCTATTTATAGGCATGGTTTTAACGGTCGGCTCCCTCCTCCAACAATCATGTTTTTCCTTGAATTTTGGAGGTAATTGTACACGTGTCACTCAAAAAATGGTTAGTGAGTAACTGAAAGCACGAAATCGTTTTATAACTAAATAGATATAAGAATAACCAAAAACTGATATTCGGAATGAAAGTAAATGAAAATTAAGAGTCTAACCAAAAATGAATTCGGAGTCTATAATACAAAGAGATTCGGATTCTGTTTTCTAGGAATTCAGAACTTGAATTATATAGAATTATGGAGTCTGAATTTCAAGGAAATTCTGAGTCTAGATTCACAAGAATTCAGAACCCGAACTTAAAATGTTCGAAGTCATAGTTCATGAGAATTCGAAGTCAGAACTCATAAGAGTTCGGAGTTTTTATTCAGAGAAATCGGAGTCAGAAATTAGAAAAGTTCGTAACCAGAATTCGAAATTAGAATTTGTAACCAGAATTCATAGTCGAACATTACAGAAGTTCATAATCAGAATTCGGAGTCAAAATTCATGAATGTTCGTATCCAGAATTCGGAGTTGAACTTCATTAGAGTTTGTATCCAGAATTCGGAGTTTAACTTCATGAGAGTTTTTATCTAGAATTTGGAGTTGAACATCATAATTTCTGTATCCAGAATTCAGAGTTGAACTCCATGCGAGTTCGTATCCAGAATTCAGAGTCTTAAACAGAATGCTTCATATCTATGTATTATATGATTCTGAGGATTTAGATATGACACAAGATTTTATACTTAGGTAGGATAAAGAACAAAGTAAAACATAGTATGGATAAATTTCCATGAGGAAGAAAATTTTCCTTATAGTAGAAAAACAAGGGGTAAAAAGATTTTTTCCTTGAGATAAGGTGTTTATGATTTTCAAAACAAGAAGGAATGGTAAATTAATAAGGAAACCTTAATGACTCAACAATATCCCCACTGAATGAAGGAATGGAAATGTCATAAGGAAAACCTTATTGCCTCAACAAGATTAATATATGTATAACTGGAAAATTTTTACTTTGAAACCCAGTTAAAATGTGATTTTACTTTATATATAAATGATACAAAAATGTATCTTTCAATTAAAATTTTCTATTCTTCAATATCCATCAAAAAATTGATTTTCTCAAACATAATCCCAAAAAAACACCCTAAGATCATTTAAATATTTATATTTCAAATTTTATTTTATTTTATTCAAATATATTTTATCAAAGTGGTAAAATTTAATTTGTAATTATTAGCACAAAAGTGGGTCAAAAAATATATTTTTGAAAATTTTAGTTTTTCAGAAAATAATTTCAAAAGTTAATAATAAATAGATAAAAATAATCTTCATACTTTTTTTAGTACAATTTATACCCCCCCAATTTTACAGAATAATTGTGATGTTATATTGTATTACGGTTCATTTAGAATCAGGATTGCATGTTTCTTAGGCTATCAAAAAGATTGAATTATTTAGAAGGAAATATATTGTAGTGTCTTGAGATATTATATTCTCATATACACTTGTTGTTTCATGTTATACACTATATCAATTATGATGTTCATATTTTATAAATATCTAGGAGTTACATTCTCCCCACTTCAATAAATTATGTCCCCAAAATTTAATCTTAATATTTATAATTAAGGGTTTGACATTTGAAAGTAACGTCATTGAAAACCCACACCCTGAGATGGATTAATAAAATATTTTATTTATAAGAGATGAATGTAGGTAAAATGTTATATGTAATAACACATAACAATGTTTCTAATTAGGATAACGTTGGTGGAATGTAAATATATAGACACAGAAGAAAATAGTTAATAATTTTAGAGAAGGATAGTGCTCATTGATCACAAGAAAGTGAATGATCAAAAACAATTAAGGGTATCAAAACCATAAATATGTGATTATTTAAAGGATTATTTGATTCATCATATATGAATGTAATAGGATAAAAAAATTTATGATACTTTTTCTAGAATTTAAATAATTATTTAAGAGTGTATTTTTTTAAATAGGTATGGGGGAAGCCTCCCCTAGTTTTTATTAAAAAAACAACCTAATTTTTTATGAGAAGAGGGAATATAATTAAATATAATTTGAAGAACAAAATCTTGATGTCTCAAATAAGTCCAGAGGACCAAATACATGAAAGACCAATAAAAGGACCCATAAACCTGACTACACCAATCCAATGCATATGTATGCCATCCAACCTACCTAACTCTGGACCTAAAATTCTTCCAAAGTGGTGATCCTAGAATATTGTCTCCAAAAACCTTCAAATGACCATTTTTCATCTCCTTCTAGTAGTCTGAGAATTCGGAATCATTCTACCTATTAGAGACCTAATTCTTAGGGATTCCCACAGCTACCCTACACATGCACATCTTCAGTGTCACGTCGTCATCATCCAATGAACCAAGTAGTCAATGTTAGCACCTTACATTCACCCATATCATCAAATTAATATTTATCAATGACGAAATCCCTCCATGTGATGCTTGAATATTATTGAAGAAACCTGTGGGAAACTACCAAACCCAAGAAAAATGGGGAAATAATAATATGAGTGGGAGTCAGACATAGACTCCACACCCAATTGATATCACAGATAGGCATACTCCATCAACTGACATATACAACATTAATTTTTTTAAAATCTATAAAAATTATGAAATATAATTACATGGTAATTTTCTACTTTATAAGAACAATTTCATTTTTTTGGTTTTTCTTTAATAAATTTCCAAATGATCTATTAATATAATAAATTAATATATAGAAATTCATGTCTATGCATAATGAACTAAATTTAACATTAAATAGATCAAAAGATCTATAAAATATTGAAAATTTGTTGCATCTATATATAAATATTTTCCTAAACTAATATGGTAATCACAAGTTATCCAATACATTACATTAAAACCTCATCCAATGTTCACCATAAACCATTTCATAAATTTTTATCCTTATTACCTTTCAAAAATATTAAGATCCAAAGAACTAGAAATAAGGTAACTAAATTTTTAAAATTAACTTATAATTAATCAGTTTGAATTATTTCTATAATATCTAATTTATTTTATCCATATCAATCATCTTTTTATCTATGGATAAGTATCCCAACTCTAGGAATAGATTATTTGTTATCATTACCACAATAATTTTTCCCAAAAATATAAAAATTCCACAGAAACACTTCTACTGGTCATTGGTACAATTCATCAAAATCTCTCAAATCCTCTTTGAAAAAATACAGTTGTAAAATCCTTGTACATTTCATTATTATTTTAACTAACATACTGTTGGGAAAAAATATTCTAGAATGCTATTATTTAATACTAACACAAAATAAAATTATTCATTACACTTCATCCATATCAATACCATAAGATTGACCTTGATCCTTTGTATTTTTCCCTGGTATCTTCCATTGATGCTTGGGGAATTAATTTAAATAGTTCTCTATATCCTTACAGTCAACACACTATACATTGAGGGATTCTCCCTTACTCTTAAATTCATGATCATGATGGCATTTTTCTCCACACATGAAGGATGTTTATTGTCCTTTTAATAATGTACCATGGTGTTTCCTACCACAAGTATCACATGTTGGAAAAGCCTTATTTCCCTTCTTCCCTTTATCTAAATTTTTCATTGTCATACTCTTATACTCTTACTTCCCTTTGAATTCATTAGCCTTCGATAATTATTTCTTTGTGTTGATAAAACATTATACTATATCCTTATATGATGTGTAATATTTGTAGAATACTTCCTTTTAGAGGATTGTGTTAATCCCATCAATGAAAAGGATAATATTTCTCTTTGGATTATGTTTGTTTTCTTCAACAAGACTCGATTACCTTGTAATGTTGACTTCATACATAGAGTCATGTTCATCTTCTTTCAATATTATACATATGATATTTCTTCCCATTTCCTCTCATTTCGCATGATTAAAATATTTTCCACGAATATTATCTTGAAATATATTCATTCTAAGTTTAAGATATTTTCTTCATCCTTGTTGTTTAAATCAATGACCATCATTGATCTTCATATCCATATAGATGATAAATATGACACCTAAATGTTTTTAGGAATTATTTTCTTTAAATAATTTTTCTTCATCAGTAGCTTTCTATACATGCCATAGTTAGTTTCAATGAACCACAAGATGCCCTTAGTATAAAAATACCAATATTTCCTAGTCGTTAGGTTAGTGGGAATAATTATAACAAACTTATTAAAATTCAATGTGAATTATTTAGCTATCAATTATTTATAAAATGTATAAATTGTATATTTTTAATTTTGAGTAAATTAATTTTTGTTAATTAAATTAATGAGATATATATGTTTTATACACTTAATAAAGTATTTTCTATATTCATCTAATCTATTTTTTAGTTATAGGGTATGAATAAAACCCTTTTTGATGTATAAAAACCTATTTTTAAGGTTAATTTTACATATTTGAATGGAGAACCCATTTTAAATTAACATTTTTACTCATTAATAATTTTTATATGAATACATAAAATATTTATTTTTAATAGGAATATAAAAATTTACTTTGGATTAATTTCTCATAACTTTCATGTTTTGATGAATTGTAAAAATATGCTAAATTTTATTTGAAAATAAATTTTCTCATTGAAATAATTTATATAGTTAAATTATGTTATTGAATAGTTTCAAAGTATAAATAGAATATATTTTTACCATTAAATACAATTTAGGTCATTATAATTAATTTGACTTTAAATTCATTTGTAAAAACATTTCATTTTTTTGAAACATTTTAACATTTAAAACTTTTTTTCTCATTTCAACAACAGGATTAATTTTAAATTAATTACTACAAATTCTATGTTTTTAATTTTCAAAAAATTATTCCATATTTGTAATTAGTAAGTCCAAATTATGTAAATATATTTATTTTATTTTTGGGTAATATTAATAGGAACATCGATAAATTTTATTAACACGATAAATGGGTAAATTAGGTAATTAAGGGTAAAAATAATATGATAAAATCACCCTAACACGTGTCCTAATATGATTAAATGATTAAAATTTTCCTTAAAACATAATTGGGTTCTTTTGGTATCCATTGGAACCCACTTGGATGATATTTGGACATTTAATTTCTTTTATTTAAAGAAAAAACAAATATGTCTCACTCCAACATTAATAATTAAATTATTTTTAATATAAGTTTATAAAGAAGATTAATTCAATTATAAATAATAATTTTAAAGATAAGTTTTTTTTACTTTATCATGAAAATTTATTTTTAATTTCCCATTAATACATATTTACCTTGAATAATTATACTTCGATGACGAAAAAATTAATTATTTGATGAGAAATCAATAAAACAATTCTTATTAAAATATTAATAAACATAAAAATGCCAAAAAAAACATTACCAAACCATATTGGTCGAGTATATGTAGACCATAATGATCAAAGGGTATATTTATTGACCATTTTATGTCTTATTGAAGATATTATGACACTTATATTATTTTATTTAATGTGAACATAAATTTGTCACATTCATGTTCTAAAAGAGTATATCCTTTTTAATGTTCTTTTTTCAGAATATAAATTTGACTAAAATTATTGTTCTGAAATATAATGGATTTATATTCCTCATATTTTTTTATTTTGAAATTTTATTTAACAAATAAGTATATTAAATAATTACACAAAATTGAGGTAGTAATCATTTTATTATTGATGATATCAAATAAATGTTATTAAATGTATTTTATTTAATTTGGGATAATTATTATGTCAGTTAAATTTTATATATTACCTTTAACCCTTAGGGATATAATAACATATTTTTATCTAGGTTCAATTATTCTTTTTTTATTTTTTTAAAATCCATGAAATAAATAGTGTAAAAATTGATAGTATTGATATTCTGTCAAAATAAGGTTTTCTTAAATTATTAAAAAATCATAAACATTTTTAAAAATATATAATTATTATTATAAGGTATAAAACGTAATAAATTATTCATATATGGTATAATTAACTTCAAATAAGTAAATATTTCACCCTTTTAATATTGACATATTTGTTACCCTAGTTAAAAATTAAATAAAATAACTATGTGTTAATTAATAGTAATTCTTAAATAGACATAAAACATGTCTAAAATTTAATGGTTTTTTAAATTAAAACCCTATCTCATATAAGATTATAAATTGGTAAATTTTGGAGGCTTTTATGTGGTTTTTGATTTTATTATAAATTAATATTTTTGAGGATTCTAAAAGTTCACCTCACATCAATTATAATAGTGCACTTCCTCCGTCAGCTCTTCACTTCATTTTGATCATTCAAGATAGAAAATACCATACCATTTTTCCATCTCAACTTTACTATTCTCATTCTATAGGTTTTATTCTTCTTTAAATACGAACTAATGTTCTCTAAGAAGATATTTAGAGGAAGCATGTCGAGGAAGAGATAATCTCTTATACCAATTCATTCAAACATCTTTCGTCTACTACTTACTCTTCTTTAGTTTTTTCATTATAAAGTAATAACATAAGTATCAATCATATACTGATATGTTATTATAAATTTGAAATAACCATTTTTCACCCTCTATACATCCTACGAAAAATGAAATATCTGCTCGTGTGTATGTATGGCTTACCGTCTCCACTATGTGGTGTAATATTTTTTTCACCGCCACCTTACAGGGATGGGTATAATGATGGAAATAATAAATATATATGATTATTATAAAATTATACTAATTATATAATATTATTTACCATCCACTTCAATAACATTTAACAATTTTGGGAATTATACCATCGCTCTTGCATACATACTACCTACCATCTCCAAGATGCGATATGATTTATTTTACAATATCTTAATTAAACCCTGATTATATACATGAATTGAATGAAACATTATGATAAATATTATAATAATATCATTATTTAATTGATTTTATTATAACCTATGAAGTGGAACATGAACTTATCTATCAAATATGGCATAAGAACATAAAGCAGTTAATATCTGAATAACGAGTGACTATGAAATGTTACTAACAAATGGATGATAATATAATCATTTATTATATAATAAAAATTATTATGATTCATTAATAGGTCAATAACATTATTTAAATTATTATACATGAGGTTTCGATACATAGGTAGGATATCAGACCTATATTAAAAGATAATTTTTCAATATCATCCGAGATTGTTTATTTATAAGTATTTACTGGGGTATATTTATCATTCACGTCCATTTTACCAAAATATATAATATTATTCTTATTATTATACAAGTTTTTAAATTCAATTTTACCCATATTAAAATTTTTATTAAACATTGTAAAATATATATTTTTTCATTATTTGATATGAAGTACTATTTGACTTTTTAAGTAAAAGTACAAGGAGAAAGTTTTATAACTTATCCACCATGAATAGACATTTACCCTTTCATAGAAAATTATTTCCATGTATCTTACTTTACATGATTTCAATTTTACTTTCAATTAAATTGTTTTCTTTTAAAATTTTCTGGGAATTTTGAGATAGGAATAAATTTTTGAAGAAGAAATGATATTTTCGTCCAGAATTAATTTCAAATGATTTATCAAAATTATTTTCCATATAGGATGAAATTATTTAAATAGGGTTATTTTTTTATCCCTATTATAAATATGATATGAGTTATAATGGAATTATATTTTTTTATATGGATTATTATGGAAGGATTTTTGAGAAGTCTATTTTATTATGTGGGTTATTCCATGATTTTTTTGTGTGGAACACATAAGAATGATTTCATTATGAGATGGGTGGAACCTATATCTCCCTCCATGTAGTGGGTAAATATTTATGCCCTATGAGATATACATAAATGGAATTTCAAGTCAATCATGTTCAGTATTACAAGGCCATAACAGATATTAAAGCGGGTTAAGTAATGGAAATTGTCTCCTATAATGGTCTTGGAAATGAGCCTCGACTACTGTGAAATTATTTTATATGCTTATGTGTTTTCCACAAAACATCATTTCTTAAATTTTAACTTTTGGTATTATTTACATTAATTTTTATATAATTTTATCCCATGACATGATATCCTGATCTTTCATATTCAAGATAACACACCCTAATATTATGTTCTTATGTATTATGATTGCGGTATGATTGATATTTTTTTTGTTTTCCCTTACTTAGAATTTGAGCTCACCCCTTTCAAATTTTTCTTTTCCCTAGGTGATGAACAAGGGTATTATGTATGTTATTTCAAAAAAATGTCTAGTTATGAAGAAATAAATATGAGACAATATAGATGTTTCATGAACTAGTTTTTTATGTTTCTCAGTTTATAAATAAATTATACCAATATGGTCCTATCATAGATCTCTTATATGTTTTAATTAATATACATATATTTTGAAGTAATATCAACATATGTAAAGTATGGTTCGATGTTGTTGGTATCCAAGAAAATTTATAGATAAAATTTGGAACCTAGATTGAGATATACATTTTAATAACCCTAAGTATATGTCTAAGTATAGTTTATAATCCTATCCTAATTTTTCAAAGATGTTCATCATTAAACTAGGATAAAACATAAAGTGTCAGAAATTGACATTTCAGTCTTGTATTGTGTGGTTTTCCCATTATGATTGGTGTTACACACACTATGGTTCTTGGTTTTAATAAATGATTGGTACCAGAAAGAAATTTTTTACTGCTGAATGAGATGGTAAATGAATTGATTGTCCCCCTGAGAAACCAAATTTTATGGGAGATAGAATAAAAAATCATGTATCCAGTCTCACACTACTTTCTCAATATATGAATCATTTTGTTATTATAAACGACCAATGGATGGAGAAAACTTATATTGAATCCATCATGAGGAAGCATCCACCTTAATTCAGTGGGTTTTTTGATCCCTTAGTGGCTGGAAAATGGATCAGTACCACTAAAAAGACATTTTCAGTTCTATAATGTTCTGAACATGATAAATTCATCTTAGCAATATAAAATTTGGATGGTGAAGTCAATAAATGGTGGAATATTATCAAGAATATAAGTTAAGGATATGAAATAGAGTCCATGGAATTAGATGAGTTCAATAACTTATTTTTTAATAAGTACTTTCCTCTTATTCTTCAAAAAAAGACAGATAAGAAGATCCTTGAACTTAAGAAAAATGATGATGAATCTATTAGTACCAATAAAGAAAATTTTAAAATACTTTCAAGTTATGCTTCTAGAATTATTGTCCAACCTGATATTTAAATTAATCAGTTCTTTAGTGTCTTAAAACAAAGTCTCTGAAGGGAATTATATATAAGGGACTTCAATAGCTACAAGGAATTTATTTGATGTTCACTCAAGGATGAGATAAGGATTAGAGTAACCAATCACTCATATGGGTTTGATAAGAAAGGAAAAATGGAATTAAAAGGTATATCAAATAACCACACTGAAGAGAAGATGAGCTTTCCCTAATGCTCATTGTGTTGAAAGAAACATGGAGGAAATTTTATTAAAGGGGCTAGTAAATTTTTTTAGTGTAGAAAATAAGGTCACCATGCAGTTGAATGCCTAAGTGATAGGAAAAAAATTTCTAATGATGTGAACAAAGAAAAGGATAGACATAATGAACCTCTTACACTTCAATGCTACATGTTCATGGAAATGTTCCATTATGACAATCAATTCCATAATCAAAGGGTTATTGATGTTGATCGATATAAATCAACCCATAAGGCCAAACACAAAGGAAAGTCACATGAAATCACTATCAGTGATGTGAAGTATGATAATGAAGTGGTGAAATATACACTTACCTTCCACTCTAAAGTATCGAATGATTTATTTGATTCTAGATCCACCAAATCTTTTATTTATAAGTAATTTTTTAAGGGAGTCACCATATTACCTCAACAATTAAATGTTGAGTTGGTTTTGAAGACTTTTAATGGCATAAATGTTCTATCAAAAGATTATAATTCTTCTCATATTGTAGTTTGTGGGAATGTACTTCCTGTAAATCTTGTGATCCATCCTATAGTGGAATTTTATGTGCTTATTAGCGTGGATTTTCTTCTCAATATATATCTCATATCAATTTCCATGGAAGGTAAGTCACATTTCATATTCCAGATCAATCAATGATCACATGTTGATGCAAGGATGAATATAACCACCCAATAGAAATTTCATCCATCTTATGGGGTTTTACTCCTATAAACGAAGGCTATTTATCTCAAATGGTTGGGGAGAAACTCATTATTAACAAGATTCACATTGTATGGGAGTTTGATGATGTTTTTCTAGAGGAATTTATTTTCCTTCAACAAAATTGTGAATTTGGGTTTTCAATAGAACTCATTCTTTGTACTATGACTATTTCAAAGACACCTTATAGAATAGACACAGTTGAGTTACAGGAATTGAAGAAGAAACTCCAAGAGAATCTTGATAAGGGATTCATATTCCCAAGTGTGTCACCTTGGGGATAACCTGTTCATTTTGTTAAGAAGAAATATAGATCAATGAGACTCTGTATTGATTATCGAGAACATAAAAATATCACTATCAAGAAGAAATATCCTCTTCCACGCATTGATGACTTATTTGACCAATTACGTGAAGTTCAATACTTTTCCAAGATTTTTCATTGATTATGACATCCTCAATTAAGGGTCAAAAAGGAGGATATACTGAAGATAAAATTCCATACAAGGTATAGACACTACTAATTTATGTGATTCCTTTTTGTCTTACTATTTCCCCTTATTTCTTCATTAATCTAATTAATAGAGACTTCAGAGACTATATTGATCAGTTTTTTATAGTCTTTATAGAAAATATTCATGTCTATTCAAAGAGAAAGTAATAACATGAAGACCACATTATAATTGTACTCAAGACCCTGAGAAAATCTATTTTTTATGAAAAATTAATCAAGTGTGAATTTTGGATTTAGAAGGTTTAATTTTTGGGTCGCATAATATCATGATATGGGATATCTATGGATCCATCCAAAAAAATTGTCGAATGTTGGCCGAGACCAAAAAAGTTAATTGAGATCTAATGTTTTCTTGGTTTGAATGGATATTATTGAATTTTTGTGGAAGTTTTTTCATGATTATATAAACCCCTCACAATGTTGAATCGGAATGGATTTATGTTCATTTGGATGGACGAATGTGATGATAATTTCGAAGAGAAAAAAAGAAGGTTATCCAGTGCACCTATACTCACACTACCTTGTAGTATAAAATGTTTTTTGACCTATAGTGATACATCCAATAAGGGGTTGTGATGTTTTCTCATGAAAAATTATATGGTGATAGTTAATGCCTCATATAAGTTGAAAATACATGAGAAAAATTACCCAGCTCGTGATTTAGAGTTAGATGCGGTAATCTTTGAATTAAAGATATGGAATAATTATATTTATGGTGAAAGGTGTGACATCTATACTGGTCATAAAATTATAGAGTATATTTTAACTCAAAAAGAGCACAATATGCACCAAAGAATAAGTTTGTAGTTGATTAAATATTACTACAAATCAATACATTACAAACCTAGGAAATAGAAAAGGGTGACAGATGCTTTGAGTTGACAAGATCATACTAGCCTATCCACAGTGAGGATCACAATAGATCCAACATTTATAGATTTGAAAATTATGGATCTTGAAATTGTAATGTAATGGGATAAATCTTATACTTCTAAAATGAATGTCCAACAATACATGCAAATAAATATTAAGAAGGCAATGAAGGATGATGTAGAGCTACAAAAGAAGGTGAGGAATGTTCCTAAATTCAACTGGGATTGTAATATAATAATAAGTTTTAGGAACAATTTTTTTATTCCTCCCATACCAAAATTAAATAATGATCTATTGGATGAGGCTCATAGTTCTTCATTATAAATTCACCCTGGAAACACAAAAATGTACGTGGACCTAAAAGAGTATTTTTGGTTGGATGGAATGAAAATATATTCCGCTGAATATGTCTCTCAATTCTTGGTTTTTCAGTAAGTTATGGCTACGATATAGAAGTATAATTTAATTTTACAACCATTATCCATACTAGAATACAAATGGGAAAACATCACTATGGAATTTTTCAATGGCCTTCCCAAAACATCCAAATAAAATAATGCTATATGGGTTATATTTGATCACCTTAAGAATTCGGCACACTTAATTTATATTAAATATGATTTCTCTCTAGATCATCTTTACATGATATATGTAAATAAAGTGGTAAGATTGCATGGGGTACCGCTTTCCATTATATAAGATCAGGATCTGAGGTTTACCACAAAGTTACGGTGAATTATTCAATATGTTCTAGATATGGAGTCATGTTTCATCACTGTTTATCATCCTCAAACATACAGTTAGTCTGATAGGACAATTCAAACTCTAGACTAAATGTTGATAGATTTCTTTTAAGATTTCAAATGTGTTTGGGATCAATTCCTATGTTTGGTGTAATTTTATTACAACAATAGATTTCACTCTAGTATTCAGATGGATTTTTATTAAGGCCTATATTAAAATAAGTGTATAACTTAAACTTTTTGGGATGTGGTTGGGGAAATAAATATATTAGAGCATGATCTTGTTGATGAAATGGTAGAAAATGTTAGATCTATTCAACAACCCCTAAGATCAGCTCAGAGTCGACAAAAAAATTAATCTAACAACCAATGAAAAGACCAAGACATTGAAGTGTGTGATAAGGTGTTTCTACAAATATCCCCCTGTAAGATATAAATATGATATGTAAATAAGGGATTGTTGAGCAGTAGGTATATCATCCCTTTTGAAATTCTAGATCATGTTGGGAAAGTAGCTTACCGATTTGCACATCCACTGAATCTCTCTTAAGTTCATCATGTGTTCTATGTATCACGCCTAAGAAAGTACAAACCTAATCCTTCACACGTACTAAGATCAGAAGTTGTACCATTAGACTAAGATTTTTCTTATGAAGAACAACCGACATAGATTTTTTATTATAGTGAAATAGTTCTATGAAACAATACCACTTTCTTGGTTAAATTTTTTTAGAGGAACCAAAAATTTGAAGAAGATACATGGGAAATTGAGGATATGATGTGGTATATGTATCCTCATCTATTTATTTCAATGTGTTGAATTTTGAGGGATAAATTCAGTTTATGGGTGGTAGAATGCAACAACCTGATGTTTTTATGAAATATTTTCATTAAATAATTTTTATTCTTAAGTATCTTGATTTTCATGAAATTAAGATGCCCTTAGTATTAAATTACTATTACATCCTAGCTGTTAGGTTGGCAGGAATAATTATAACTAACATATGAAAATGCATTATGAATTATTTGGCTATCAATTATTTATGAAAAGTATAAATTAGATATTTATATTGTTATTGAATTACTTTTTTTGATTAAATTAATGAGATATATATGTAAAATATAGTAAATAAAAAATTATGTTTATACAATTGATATTTTAGTCATAATGAATGAATAAAACCCTATTTGATGTACAAAACCCTATTTTTTTAAGGTTAATTTTACACCTTTGAATGAAGAACACCATTTAAATTAATATTTTGACAAATTAAAAAAAATTAAGAAAAAATAAAAATTTTATTTTGAATCAGGATATAAAAAATTACTTTGGATAAATTTATAAATTTTTTTGATAGCTTTCATGTTTTGAGGAAATGTAAAAGTACTCTAAATTTTAACTAAAAATAACTTTTTTAATTGAAATAATTTAAATGGTTAAATTATATTATTGAATAGTTTCAAATTATAAATATAATATATTTTTTCCATTTAATATAATGTAGGTAATTGGAATAAATTTAAAATTATATTGGGATGTAAAAACATGTCAATCTTTTGAAGTATTTTAACTTTTGAAACCCATTTTCTCATTTCAAAAACATGATTAATTTTAAATAAATTACTGAAAGTTCTGTGTTTTAAATTTTGGAAAATGGATTAATTATTTGGAATAAGTGGGTCCAAATTATGTAAATATTTTAATTTTGTTTTTTTCAAATATGAATAGTAACTTTGGTAAATTTGATTAACATGGTAAAAGGGTAAATCGTGTAATTAATGGTAAAAATAATATTATAAAATTATCATAACACATATATTAATATATTCATATGATTATAATTTTCCCTAAAACATACATGGGTCTAAATGGTATCCATTGAAACCCACTTGGATGAGATTAGGACATTAAATTTATTTTATTTAAAGAAAAGTGAAATATGTCTCACTCAAACTTTAATAATTAAATTATTTATAATATAAGTTTATAAAGGAGATAAATTTAATTATAGATACTCATTTGAAATATAATTTTTTTTCTTTATAATGAAATGTTATTTTTATTGTTTTCAGAAATAAATAATTACCTTAAAGAAGTATACTTGGATGATGAAAAAATTAATTAATTAATGAGAAATCAATAAAACAATTTTTATTAATATATTAATAACCATAAAAAGGTACAAAACTTGACCAAAAATTATTTTTCGAGTATATCGTGACCATAATCATCAAAGGGTCGACTTATTGACCATTTTTAGTCTTATATAATTGAGTATGACACTTATATTATTTTATTTAAAGTGATTATAAATTTGTCACATTCATCTTTTATTAAAGTATATAATTTTTAATATTGGATTTTTTAAAATATAAATTAGACTAAAAGTATTCTTATGAAATATAATGGATTTATATTCTTCATATTATTTTATATTTAATTTATATTCATCAAATAAGTATATTAAATTATTACACAAAATTGAGGTAGTAATTATTTTATTAATGAACAGATCAAATAAATGTTCTTAAAAATATTTTTAATAAATATAATTTGGGATAATTATTATGTAATATGAATTTTTTAGACTAAATTTACCCCATATAGATATAATAATATATTTTTATCAAGGATCACTTCTAATTTTTTTATTTTTCAAAAGCCATGAAATAAATAGTGTCCAAATTGACACTATTGATATTTTGTCAAAATAAGGTTTTCTTTAATTATTTAGAAATCAGAAATCATTTTAAAAATATATAATAATTATGATATGGTATAAAATTTTTAGAATTATTAATTTATGATCTTATTTATTTAAAATTATTTAATATTTCACCCTATTAATATTGAAATATTTGTTACCCAAGTTAAAAATTAAATAAAATAACAATGTGTTAATTAAAATGATAGTGCTTAAATTGATATAAAAACTTGTTTAAAATTTCCTGGTTGATGATATTGTAACGATTTATTATCTCATTTTTGAAATTTGGACATTTTTTAGGTTTTTATGTGGGGTTTAATTTTATCATAAGTCAATATTTTTTTGTTCCCCAAAGTTTCACTCACCTCAATTATAAAAGGTGAAATGCCTGGATCAGTTGTGATCACTGAGAGGGGAGGGGTGAATCAGTGATAACTTTTTCTTTTTATGAATTGTTCCCTTTGGATTATCAATTCAACCTCTGCAGCTGGTTAAAGCCTAGATCTACTCTTTTAGTGGTGCAGTAATAATGAGAGCACAAAACACAGAGATTTACAAGGTTCGGTACAAAGACATACTCCTTGCCGTGTTGGTTACACCCCCCAACGTGGATTCTTCACTATGCCAAAAGATTATTACACAGTAATTGGTTATACCCCCCAATTACAAGTTGGTTAAACCCCCCAACTCCACAGCATCATCTTCATCATGGCTCCACTTCACTTCTTCAAAGGTGTTATTCAAAACTTCAAGTAGCTTCAACAGTCTTCAAAAGATCTTGTTGGTCTTGCTCACCAAAAAACCAATCACTTAGAATGATCAGTTCTTTTGCATTCACACACTTAAGTGTGTACTCCTCTTCTTCTTATGGTTTGTCACTCTTTTTCACTTGTGCACACATACACAACTCATTTTGAATGTACTCAAATGGGTACAAGCCGAACCTCGGCCTCTTCCTTTCTTTGCACACTCACAAGCCTCAGGCTCTTCTCTTCACACACACTCAAGGTGTGTTCTTCACTTTGCACACAAGGTGCAAGCCTCCTCACTTTCTAAGCACACTCATGCAAGCCTACGTCCTTCTTCCTTTATTGCACACACAAAGGCTACGACCTCGGGTTCTCTTGAATGCAAATAACCCGTAGGGTCCTCTTACTCCATTTGCACACACACACTCAAAGTGTTAACTCCACTGTTCTTCAAGAGCCGCGCAAGCACAATGGGTGCAAGGGCCGTTCAAGGGTGCGGCCAACCTATTCCTTCACAACTGCCGCGCAAGTGCTTACCGCGCAGGGGGCCGCGGTGCACCGAGGGGGCGCGCAAGTTCGCGCTGCTCACCCTCCTTCCTGTCGCGCAAAGGATAGCGCGCAGGGGGTCACTTTTGGGCCTCGGGTGGCACCGAGAACAACAGCCGCGCAAGGTAGTTGCGCGGTGGCTCTTTCTTCGTGATGCAGAAGGCTCTCGCGGATCACAAATTTTTTTCAGCAACACTCCTCGAGGGCTCGGCCTCATTTTTATAGGCAGAGTAGAACAAATGGATTCTGCGGAATTCAACATATGAATGCCCGATAAAAGTGGTGTTTTGAAAACATCAAACGCGGGCCGAGAATCTCGTTCTTTCTCTCTGCACAACGCGGACTTCCTCTCCTTCTCCTTTATCCACGTGCATGCATTCTCGAACGCATGCATGGCCTCTTTGATACTTGTCCATGCATAGCACGAACACAAGAAGCCTCGGCAACTCCGTTTGCCTCGGCTTAAGTCCAAAATCCTCCATTCATCATGTGCATGCATATTTTATTGCATGGTTGTGTTCAGTAGGGCCATACGAGCTCAAGGGTGGATTTAGCTCGTTTGGAGGTGGCTGGTAACTCGAAATACGTCGTCGGGGAGCCTCTGGTTCAGCGGCTGCTCGCGGGTGGCCTTCGGGCAAGCTCAAAGAAGAGGACGGACGGGGAGCCGTCGGATCAGACGATCAGATAATCTCGGACGGCCTGGATTAGATCATCTCGCCGCGGATCAGATGTGCGGCTTAGATCATCCGCGCGATCAATCGTGCGGCTGGGATTCGCTCCGCGGAAAAATTCCGCATCCCACATCGAAACGGCGAGCGGAGTTTCCGCGCTTTATCACCCTGGCGCTGCCTCAACCCCTCGATTGAACTTCCAACCTCCACGGTGCCGCCCCGCACCGTGTTCTCTGCAGGCGCGCTCTGCACCCACTCTGCTCCCTGCGGGCGCGCCACTGGCACCCACTATGCTCTTTCGGGCGCGCGCTCTGGCGCCCATGCTGCGCAGGACCTGATCCCCTGCGTGGCCCGGCTTACACACGGTCGCGGCCTCTCGGGTTGGCCCCATGGGATCCCCTTGGGCGTGGTGACCTAGTCCCACATGTGCCTTGGGTTGAACCCTTAAGGCTGGCCCTTGGTGGCTAAATTTTTTCTTGAATATACACTAAGTGTACAAAGTACTTAAGTGTAAAATGCCAAATGCCACTTCTTCCTTCTTCATTTCTTCTCATCTTCATCTTCATTTGAATTCCTCAATGCTTCTTAATCATGTCTTCAATATTTATTCATCACATAGGAATGGAATTCACGAAGGGTCTTCATCTTCAACTGAGCTCCTTAATCACATAATTTCTTCCATCTGCTTCGTTGATCTAATCAGAGATCAAATTGGTTCTTCTTCTAATTCACATGCACTAAGAAATAGTACATGGACTTTATTAGCACCACTTCATCCACTTAGTGATTGTGGATGGATCACTTCATCTCCTCATGCATTGTCAGTACAATGCATGGTCTTCAAACAATGATGTGACATTGTATCTACTTGATACAAGTTCTTGGAAATTTAAGAACAGCTCAACAATCGTCTGATTTTATGCTTCCTCAATCATCAATCTTCAAGATGTACTTCATCAGATGGCACACGAAGACAAGTTATTGACAACAAATGCAATTACTTCACTTGGGCACAACAATCTCCCCCTTTGTATTTGGTTGTCAATACTCCTAAGCACACCTAGAGAATGTCGTGTGCCTGATGATTTCTCCCCCTTATTGGCCAACAAATGCAAAGGGATGAATGGAAACCATACTCAGAATATAGAGCTTATGGAACCTGCACATCTTTAACTGCCAATGCTCCCCCTCAGGGGATGCACTCATCTCCTTCAATTCCCTGCATGTCAGTACAAGAATACAAAAAGTTAGGGAATAAGGAGGGACCTTCTTCTTCCTCAAGATAGAGGAGAAGGCTGAACATGAAGATTCAGCCTTAGCTCAGCAACTTTTTCTGTAGGCATAGCTTGTATCCATTGTTCAACTGCTTCAGCCATTGTGTGAGGTTCAACTTGAGAAACCCGTGCACTCTGATCTTCCAATCTCAACATTCTTCTAGTTCTTACTGAGGAGTGTGGTTCACCCAGGACATTTTTTGTGTCAGTATGTTTCTTCAATTGGTTGTATGTCCTTCCACTTTTATTACCTTCCTCTTCATCACTGGTGTATTCAGATTTGATCTCAATTTGAAATAGATTTCCAGTGGTTCTTCTTCCTTGAGTAATGATATGTCCATCCTTTGAGCTCTTGATGATGCATGAATCTTTCTTGAACAGTACTTCATGACCATCATCACATAACTGACTTACACTCAGCAGGTTGTGTATCAATCCTTCGACAAATAACACATCATTGGATTTTAGATTTGTTGTTTCAACCAGTGCCTTTCCAACTCCCTTGATTTTTAGAGAACAATTATTTCCAACCACCACAGTTCCTCCTTCATGACTTTCTATGTTGTTTAGAATTTTTATATCACCAGTCATGTGTGATGAGCATCCACTATCAAGATTCCATGACTTGTTTCTGCTGCTGGATTTTGGAGCAACTTCAGCAAAGCATGTGATTTCTTAATTGGTTTCCTGAATGCCTTTCCCTTTCATGTCTTTGACTTTTTTTCGGGAAGAGTAGTCATACATTTATCAGCTCTATGACCTTGTTGGTCACATCTTCCACAAGCTTCACTTAGGCAGTCAAATGTGTTCTGAATTTGAGGTTTTGATACTTTCTGCACAACACTCTGGGTTTCAGGATGTCTCCCCCTTGACTCATGCCTCATTCTTGGAAGAGACATGTTATACCAGCATGCATAGGCCTTATGACCAAACACACCACAACACCAGCAGTAGCCTCTAAACTTTGACCTTTTCCGCTGATAAGAGTCATGTTGTAATTTCCTGTCCAAGATTTGAGTAGTCCTTCCTGAGGATTTCATTTCTTCCACTGAAGATGATTTTGAACAGGTTTGTTTATGACATGTTTGTCTCAATTTTATCTTTGAACCTGCATAGTTAGAAATAACAGAGGTAAATTGAGATTTACTGAGTGGTGAGTCGACCTGCCTCTGAGCACCAGTGTGAGATGATTCTGCCTTGACCTCAACAGCCTTGTTAATGTCTTCTCTCATCTTTTTCAAGTTATTTTGTGCTTCAACCCACATGGACTGTGTTACTGATTGTTCTTCTTCTTTGAGGTGAGGTTTCTCCTCAAGATCTTTTACTATCTTATCCAGCTCATCTATCTTCAGTTTGTGTCTCTTGATTTCATCAATGTACATTGTCTCTTTCTTCATACATTCTTCCAACTCCTCAGTCATCCTTTTGGTTTCCTTTTGTAACAATCTCTTATCTTTCTTGAGTTTAGTGTTCTGTTCAAGGCAAGCCACTAGTTCATCTTTCAACATGTGTTCGAGCTCTGTTCGTTCATTTTCATCATCTTCACTGCTGCATGTGTCAAACCCTTTTTCCACATGAGCCATAAAATTCGTTTCTTCTTCTGATTGACTGGCTGAAGTGAAGTCTGATTCTTCCTCTCTACTAACATAGATTCTTCTTTCACCTGGAACAAACCTTTTCTTTCTTGCACTAGATCTGTTTCTTTCTCTTGGGTATCTACTCCATTTCTTATTTTTTGACTTATCTTCTTCAACTTCTGGAGCACTAGATCTTTTCTCGGGACAGTTAGCAGCAAAGTGTCCTATGTTATTGCAATTGAAACACCTCGATGGTAATTTCCCTTTTCCCCTGAATTTAGTTTTTCCAAACCATTTAGATAAAAGAGAAATAACCTTGTTGGGATCTTCATCCTTTTCTTCATTGTCCGACTCATTTGATCCTAATACTTCGTCATCTCTTATCTTGAGTTGTCTCATGGCCTCGAAAGCCATCTCATCCTTGATCTTATTTTTGAATACTGGAATCTTCCTCATTTCATATGTAATGAGAATGTTGTGAAGTTCATCAAGAGAGAGATCATCTCTGTCTTCTAGTGCGGAGACTTTGGGATCAAACCTGTCAGGAAAGTTTCTCATTAGTTTTTTAACAATAGTTGAGTCCTCCAACTTTTCTCCAAAGCCTCGAATGTTACTGACAATTTCATTGACTCTTGTAAAATAATCATCAATACTTTCTTCTTCTCCCATCTTAATATCTTCAAACCGACTTCTCCAAATTTTTAATTTAGCTTCCTTGACTTTCATGTTGCCTTCATAACTACTCTCCAATTTGTCCCAAATTTCTTTGGCATTCGTGAGTCCCATGACTTTTGTGTAAACCTTTTCTGAGAGAGACATAAGAATGGAATTTTGAGCTTTACCATCAACTTCCATATTTCTTTTCTCAGCAGGTGACATAGCAGCTTCATCAGCATGAGGAGGGAATCCAAATAAGGCTGCATTTCTAACTTCAAGGCCGAGAGATAGAAGGTAGGGTAACATCCGATTCTTCCACCTGTGGTAATTCCTTCCATCGAATGTAGGAACACCCCTACTATTAACAGAATTCAGATTGTCCATCTTCTTAGAAGTAGATCCTTACAGAGGGAACCTCCCTCTGATACCACTTGAAATGCCTGGATCGGTTGTGATCACTGAGAGGGGAGGGGTGAATCAGTGATAACTTTTTATTTTTATGAATTGTTCCCTTTGGATTATCAATTCAACCTCTGCAGCTGGTTAAAGCCTAGATCTACTCTTTTAGTGGTGCAGTAATAATGAGAGCACAGAACACAGAGATTTACAAGGTTCAGTACAAAGACCTACTCCTTTCCGTGTTGGTTACACCCCCCAACACGGATTCTTCACTATGCCAAAAGATGATTACACAGTAATTGGTTATACCCCCAAATTACAAGTTGGTTAAACCCCCCAACTCCACAGCATCATCTTCATCATGGCTCCACTTCACTTCTTCAATGGTGTTGTTCAAAACTTCAAGTAGCTTCAACAGTCTTCAAAAGATCTCGTTGGTCTTGCTCACCAAAAAACCAATCACTTAGAATGATCAGTTCTTTTGCATTCACACACTTAAGTGTATACTCCTCTTCGTCTTATGGTTTGTCACTCTTTTTCACTTGTGCACACATACACAACTCATTTTGAATGTACTCAAATGGGTACAAGCCGAACCTCGGCCTCTTCCTTTCTTTGCACACTCACAAGCCTCAGGCTCTTCACTTCACACACACTCAAGGTGTGTTCTTCACTTTGCAGACAAGGTGCAAGCCTCCTCACTTGCTAAGCACACTCATGCAAGCCTACGGCCTTCTTCCTTCATTGCACACACAAAGGCTACGACCTCGGGTTCTCTTGAATGCAAATAACCCGTAGGGTCCTCTTACTCCATTTTCACACACACACTCAAAGTGTGAACTCCACTGTTCTTCAAGAGCCGTGCAAGCACAATGGGTGCAAGGGCCGTACAAGGGTGCGGCCAACCTCTTCCTTCACAACTGTCGCGCAAGTTCTTACCGCGCAGGGGGCCGCGGTGCACCGAGGGGGCGCGCAAGTTCGCGCTGCTCACCCTCCTTCCTGTCGCGCAAAGGATAGCGCGCAGGGGGTCACTTTCGGGCCTCGGGTGGAACCGAGAACAACAGCCGCGCAAGGTAGTTGCGCGGTGGCTCTTTCTTCGCGAGGCAGAAGGCTCTCGCGGATCACAAATTTTTTTCAGCAACACTCCTCGAGGGCTCGGCCTCATTTTTATAGGCAGAGGAGAACAAATGGATTCCGCGGAATTCAACATATGAATGCCCGATAAAAGTGGCGTTTTGAAAACTTCAAACGCGGTCCGAGAATCTCATTCTTTCTCTCTGCACAACGCGGACTTCCTCTCCTTCTCTTTTATCCACATGCATGCCTTCTCGAACGCATGCATGGCCTCTTTGATACTTGTCCATGCATAGCACGAACACAAGAAGCCTCGGCAACTCCGTTTGCCTCGGCTTAAGTCCAAAATCCTCCATTCATCATGTGCATGCATATTTTATTGCATGGTTGTGTTCAGTAGGGACATACGAGCTCAAGGGTGGCTTTAGCTCGTTCGGAGGTGGCTGGTAACTCGAAATACGTCGTCGGGGAGCCTCTGGTTCAGCGGCTGCTCGCGGGTGGCCTTCGGGCGAGCTCAAGGAAGAGGACGGACGGGGAGCCGTCGGATCAGACGATCAGATAATCTTGGACGGCCTGGATTAGATCATCTCTCCGCGGATCAAATGTGCGGCTTAAATCGTCCGTGCGATCAATCGTGCGGCTGGGATTCGCTCCGCGGAAAAATTCCGCATCCCACATCAAAACGGCGAGCGGATTTTCCGCGCTTTATCACCCTGGCGCTGCCTCAACCCCTCGATTGAACTTCCAACCTCCACGGTGCCGCCCCGCACCGTGTTCTCTGCGGGCGCGCTCTGCGCCCACTCTGCTCCCTGCGGGCGCACCACTGGCGCCCACTATGCTCCTTCGGGCGCGCGCTCTGGCGCCCATGCTGCGCAGGACCGGATCCCCTGCGTGGCCCGGCTTACACACGGCCGCGGCCTCTCGGGCTGGCCCCATGGGATCCCCTTGGGCGTGGTGACCTAGTCCCACATGTGCCTTGGGTTGAACCCTTAAGGCTGGCCCTTGGTGGCTAAATTTTTGCTTGAATATACACTAAGTGTACAAAGTACTTAAGTGTAAAATGCCAAATTCCACTTCTTCCTTCTTCATTTCTTCTCATCTTCTTCTTCATTTTAATTCCTCAATGCTTCTTAATCAAGTCTTCAATATTTATTCATCACTTAGGAATGGAATTCACGAAGGGTCTTCATCTTCAACTGAGCTCCTTAATCACATAATTTCTTCCATCTGCTTCGTTGATCTAATCAGAGATCAAATTGGTTCTTCTTCTAATTCACATGCACTAAGAAATAGTACATGGACTTTATTAGCACCACTTCATCCACTTAGTGATTGTGGATGGATCACTTCATCTCCTCATGCATTGTCAGTACAATGCATGGTCTTCAAACAATGTTGTGACATTGTATCTACTTGATACAAGTTCTTGGAACTTTAAGAACGGCTCAACAATCGTCTAATTTTATGCTTCCTCAATCATCAATCTTCAAGATGTACTTCATCAGATGGCACACAAAGACAAGTTATTGACAACAAATGCAATCACTTCACTTGGGCATAACAAAAGGGAACTTCCTCCATCAACTCTTAACATACGTTTTGAGCCATAAATCTCTTTTATACCCTACTTTTGTTCCTTCTCAACTTCCCTATTTTTATTCTAGTGGTTCCGGTGATCTTCAAAGGAAAAATCTAGTGTTCTAAGAATAGATTTAGATGAAGCGCATCGGGGAAGAGGTAATCTCTTCTACCGATTATTTCAAACTTCTTTCATCTTCTACTAACTATTAATTAGTTGTTTCACTATAAAGTGAAAAATTAGTATCACTAATATTATGATATGTTTTTATAAATATGAAACAACCATATTTCACCTTCTCTCTATCCAATGAAAAATCAAATCACCGTGTGTATGTATAATTTACCGTCTCTATGCTACGGTGTAATCTGTTTTTCACCCCAACCTTACTCGGATGGGTATAATGATGGATATAGTAACAATATTTTTTATTATAACATGACACTAATTCTGAAATATTATACATCATCCACTTCAATACCATTCAACAATTTTGGAAATGATATCAGTGCTCGTGTGTATGTACGGCCTACCATCTCTACAATGTGATTCGATTCATTCTTCATGATATTCAACAAACCATGATTATATACAAGAATTGAATGAATAAATATGATATATATAATACTAATATAATTCTTAATGTGATTTGACTAAAAACTATTATGTGTAACATTAACTTATCTGACAAATGTTGCATAATAACATAAAGTAGTTAATATACAAATAACGAGTGAAAATGAATTGTTACTAACAAATGAATGATTATATAATCATATATGATATTGTAAAAATGGTTATTATTATGAAATAAGTCAATAATATTATTTAAATCATTATACTTGTGGTTCGGATACATACGAAGTATATCAGACCTAAGGTAAGGGATTATTTTGCAATATCACCTGAGATTGTTTATTCATAAGTATTTACTAGAGTATATGTATCATTCAGGTCCCTGTTTCCTAAATAGGTAATATTATTATTGTTTTATAAAAAAATTTAAAGTCAATTTTACCCTTTGGTAAATTTTTATTAAATGTTATAAAATTAATCTTTTCTCATTTTTCAATACGAGGTACTTTTGGACTTTTCTGGTAGAAATATGAGGAGAATTATTTTTTTTAACTTATACGGCATCAATGGATTTTTATAATTTCATAACACCTTATTTCTAGGTATCTTCCTTTACAATATTTAGTTTTAATTTTGAATTAAATTATTTTCTTTTAAAAATTGAATGGAATTTTGAGAATGGAAGAAATTTTCTTAGAAGAAAGGATATTTTCCTCATGAATTAATTTCAAGTGTTTTATAAAAATTATTTTCAATATAATATGAAATTAATTAAATAGGGTTATTTTTTATCCCTATTATCACTATTATTTGAGTTATGATGTAATTATATTTGATTTATATGGATTAAGATGGAAGGGTGTTTGAGAAACCCATTTTATTATGTGGGTTATGCCATGATTTAAGTTCTTTTGGAACACATAAAAATGATTTTTATTAGATTGGTGGTACCTATATCTCCATATATTGGATTGAGTAATGATTTATATCTCATTATATTGATATAACTGGAAAAACAAGTAAATTTTGTTCAGTATTACACGGCTAGAATGACAAGTAAATCAAGTTCAGTATTACAATACCATAACAGCAAGTAAAGTTGGTTCAGTAATGGACTTTGTTAGCTATGATGGCCTTATCAATGAGCCTTTACTAATGTGAAATTATTTTATATTCTTATTGTAATGCCACAAAACATAATGTCTTGTTTTTTTAGTTTTAGGATTATGTATATTAATTTTTATGAACTTTTATCCCAGAACATGATATCATGATCTTTAATATACAGGATAACACTTAGAAATGTAATGTTATTATGTCTTATGATTGAGAGATGACTTATATTCTCCTTTGTTTACCCATACTCAGAAATTGATCTCACCTATTTCATATGTTTCTTTTCCCCAGGTCAGGAAGAAGGTTGTTAAGTATGATATTCCAAAAAAGGATTCTAGTTAAAAAATAATGGGAGACAATGTAGATGTTTTTTAAACCAATAGTTTATGTTTCCCAGTTTCTAATGACACTATATATATACGGTTCTATTATTGATTTTTTATATTTTATAATGAATATACTCCAATTTATAAGAAACATAAATGTATTCAAATTATGGGTTTCTATAATAAACTTCCATGAAAACATTCTCCCTTTTCACTTCTTCTCAATGCAAGAAATAAATTCTTTAAGGAACTTTCCATTTCTGTGTTAAACAAGTTATTAGTCCCATTTAATAATGGAGGTTGATGATGAATGGAACAATATAACATTTTTATACTACAAGGAAGAACATAATTTCACTCCATATAGTAAAATTTATTTCTCATAACATGAGTCAGCTTCCCCAATATAATTATTATTTTATTAGTTCTAGTTACAACTCCAACATTAACTTTATTATCATTCCTAGGGTAAATCCATATGTAGAGTATGTGCATTGATATGTTTCACATTCCTTCTAGTGAAATTTATTAATTATGGAATACATTATATTATATCCTAAAATCATGAAACATAATGTATAATCCCAAAAATAGTGAAATAATTATCATAAATTGAATCTTCTATGCACAAATAATCTCATAATAATATAAATGATTTATTAGGGAATGTTTCCAAATCATAAAAATATTTTTAAATACTTCATAATAGTTTTTAATGAAAATTTTAATTATCTTAAACATGTCCTCTAAGAGTATCAATATAGGTTCATAATAAGTCCCATTTTCATGCATTATGTGAAGATTGAGTCAAATCAAATGTGCATGTTTTAGAGTTATAACCCTTAAGTATCTATTTTCCATAAACAAGTACACATGTAATATCTTGACAAGGATGTATTTCCAGGGAAAACAACATAATTTATTCTTTATCAAAACCATTATATGATCTTACATACATATCCTAAATTATTATCATAGGGTTATGTTCCATAATCTCTATTTTTCTAAATCAAATTCCAAATATTTCTACTGAAACTCTTATGATACAAACATTAGATACCCACACCCCAATAGTAATTTTCCAATCGTTTCTTTATTAAATTGGTATAATATTCAACGAATAAAATCTAAAATGATTGAATATTTTTTTATTCATTGTAAACTAGATACATACTAGAAATTCACTTTGAATGTTAAAACATATAATACACAAATAATTTTATTTTAATATTAAATTATTTCCCATATATTATCAATTCATAATAATCACAAAACACTTCCTTATATCCTATGAAAAATAAAACATCATAAAGGTGTGAGTTTATAAGCTAAGTAAGATTAATAATACATTGTAAGATATAAATGAATACTACATAATCAATATGGAAATGTAATTTACTAGAACACATTTTATATAATAAATAACTTGAGAATAATATGGTAGGAATAAATTGTGATAAAATAATACCATATAAAAAATCTCATGATCCTAATAACATAACCATGGATATTCTAACTAATAAAATAATCACATCGAATATAAATAACTAAATTCATAATGATAGAATGAATAATAATAGAAATATATACCATCGAGGTCTTATTCCAATAAATATAATACCATTATGTCCTTGTTCCAAGTCATTTAAATTAATGTGTAAGGCCTCAGCCAAAACCATATATATTTTGTCCTAGTAGAACTACTGATACATCGAGGAGCTATGTAGTTATAGGCCTTACCAGTCACTTAATAAGTCAAATGCATTCTTTATATGAAATTATTGAAGCATAATTCACATAATGATTAATATTTAAACTAGAATATAAAATTTAAATACCTTACCAAATAAATGAACATAATCATAAACTATTCAATGTAAAATGATTGGTATCAATATCGTACATCCCCAGAAAAATTGATCATAAAACATATAGAGAAACAATAAGGATGGTATCACTAATGGATAACCCTATTAAAGAAAATATAACAGAAAATAATTTATTCTAAAATGTTAAATGATTTTTAAAGATCACTTAGAACATTTTTTGAGGAAAATAACCATTTATTGAAAATCACCCTTTTTATTTTAAAACTAGAAAATTCATCTAATATTGTCAAAATAATTTTCTTGGAAAATAACTTTTAAAAACTAATAATTTAAAAATAATTAATTAATATATTTTATTTAAAAGGATACTTTTATTGTTTCAATGAAATACTCAAATAAATAATGGAGGGTTATCACGTACATGACTTATATGGTAAAAAGAATATTACATTATCATGGTAAAAATATTAGAAAAGTGCCTCATTCTGAAAATATATAAAATATTCCTTTAAAAAATATTATAAAATAACACACATGGTTAAAAATACCTTTAATAAATCAAATTTTTAATGATAAAAAAATTAAAACATTTTAAGGAAACTTGGTTTTGCAAGAGAAAGGATTTTCGACTGAAGAGAGAAATAAAGATGGATTTTATTAAGAACTTTTTCTTAATTATTTTAAGTACCATTGAGTGGAAAAATGGTTCTATTTAATGAAAAAAAATATTAATTAATAGAGTATAAAAAATAGATTGGTTTTATGGTATAAGTATCAAATAATTCTTTCAGAGATACTTAACCAAAAAAAATCCCTAATAACGCTGGGATTATGAAATAAACCATTACCACTTTGATAACTATTGATCCACAGGCCCCCTAAAAAAATAACATTAAATGAAATTATAAATAACATGAATATAGTTTAATTTATTATATAATATACAAAAATTGCAGTATATACACCACACAAAGTAAATAAGTGGTGAATTTCGAGAATGTATCATGGAAGTACAAGTGATATGTGAAACTATCACCTTGTGTATAAATCATCACATACATTATTTATCTTCCATTATAATAAAAATATGTTAATTAATTAATTCAGGAAGAAATTTTCTAAAGTTTTTTATTATTATTTTAACTTATTAACAAGTTATATATAATTACTCAATCAAGTAAGATTACATTAGATATTTTCTACAATATTTGGCTTCTATATCAAAAATGACTTTGGTATGTTTACTATGGTAAATGTGGTAATTATTTAAAAATATATAGTAAAATAATCCTTAAAAATTAAAATATGTATACATAAATTATACTTTTAAAACCAATCATGAAATTTGGATATGAAAAATGGAATGTGTTACAATCATAAAAACGTTTACATTTTTCAGTTATCATTATGGAAATGATTTAAGTAATAAATTATATTTATATAATAATCATTATATAAAATATAAAATATTATTTATTTGTATATATTTATATATATGATATTTATCTGATGTAGTGAGGAAAATAGAGTCATATCACTTCATAAATGTGATAGTCCACATGCACACAAGCTACCTTATCATTTTTCAGTTTTAAAAGGAAATTGTTATATTATATTATAATAATGATAAATATGTTATTAATATAATAATTATTTCATTTATATCACATATATTTATTAACATTTTAATTACTAACTTCCATGTCAAGTGTATGTGAATGAAGAACTGAATCGCTTCATGAATTGGTTGTTTGTCGCATACACGAGAGATGTTATCTTATCACCTACAGAATGGATAGAAAATAGGTAAATATAATATAATGACACCACGGGTATAATTGTGTTATAAATAACATATATATACTTTATATCCATTATTTAACCCAACCATGATAAGAGGCAATGTAAAAACAAATGACATCAGTTCATGAGGCGGTTGTCTCCCATACACACGAATGATGATTTCTTAACCCATTTAATGTAAGAGGAGAGATTTATTGGTAATATACATAAAAAACTAAAAATGTCTTAGACATAGAGGTTTTTATATAATCACATTTAATTATAATTAAATAAGGTGGTGAAAGAAATAAAATAAATGTCTTCTCGAATAACGTTACCTCTTCTTCAGGTATCTTCCTTAGGCTTTCACCAAAAATCTTACTAGGATGGATTTCATCCAAAAATAAGTAAACATGTATTATAAACAGAAATGGGGAACATATTAACTGTAGTTATTTTCTTTTGGAAATTTTTCTAAGGTGTGATGAAGAGAGGAGAGGGGGTGACATTTTATAAGTGAGGTGAGTGGCACAGTTGTAATTTTTTAGAATAAAAAGGTGTACCCCCTATTTTCACATTAAAAAAGGGGTCTATAATTGAGTATTATTGAGTATAATAGATTAAATAGTTTAAATATGTCCATTAAATATTTTATACACAATTGTTAGGTCATTTTAATCCTTATCGTTTCAGTTTAACCCTCTGTGAACCCATTTTTACCTAAACTACGTTAATTAATTTTCACTATTTTCACAATTAATTTATTTAAAAATTAATTTTAAACTTTTTAGATAATATAAATTATATTTATTCCACATATTAAAAAAAATAAAATCCATTCACATAATTGTAAATTATAAATTTTATATTAATATTTTTGACGTTATGGGAATGCGTGTTTTCAAATATAAAATGTTAAAATGTTTTCAATGTTTATATATAAAAATTAAAAATATAAATGATTAAAACTAAATAAATATGACTAATATATGTTTAATTAAACATTTTTCGTGTTAAACCCCATTTAACATATAATTAAACATTATAAGTAACTAAGATGGAATGATAGTTTTTAATTATAATTCTGTATTTTTCACTACTAATCAAAAAATTACTCTTCACAAAAATTACAAAAAATTAACCCTAAGGTAATTATTACATGTTTCTTTCAAAAATAATTTTTTTTTTGAAAAATATTTTCTTATATTTTTAAAAATTTAATTTTGAATTATGAACACAAAGCGCAACTAAATCGACTTTAAAAAATTACAATTTTAAGAAAATAGTTTTTTATGGTTTTTATTTTATTTTAATAAAAAATATAATCATTATATTAATAATTTAGTTATTACTATTTAAGTATTCCAATTTAAAATTTATTTTATGATGGGATACTATATTTTGGTTTGTTTAGACTAGGGGTTGTGTGTTCCACAAGCTATCGAATGGATTGAATTGTTTAAAAAGGAATATATTATAAAGTCTCGAGATGTTATATTCCCTTATATTCATGGTATTAGGTGTCATACACACTCTCAAATATTGAGTTCATATTTTTGAAATGACAGGATGTCACATCATAGGGTTACATGCACACACACAAGCAGGCCAAGTCAAACCATTTTATAAATGTTTTATCAAATAGTAACTACTTCCAACCTAATGAAGAACATAACCCAATTAACATGAATCACCACTAAAATCAATATTCCTTCACATGTTCCATGATATCAGACCAAATTTAATCATAGTAAGGTTATCATAAAAAAATGAAGATCAATATGTGTTTATGTAAAAGATTAATTTAGACTCTCCCTAAGGAATCATCCTCAATGAGCATAACATTAAACACATAATAAATTAGCTTAGTGGATCCAAAATCATCATGATGGGTTCCCCCTTCTTCAACATGTATGTTTTTGTTTGGTAGAAAAGTTATTTGGGGTAATAAGGGGATCCAATAGTGCAATGATGGGTATTCCCAAATTTAAAATTACAAAACAGCTCAACTGATTAGATACTTGATCACCATCTAGCTGGAGGTGGGCCACGGGCCAAATAGTTAGCCCAATTATCATAGAGGGATATGTTATGAGATGGTGGTAGACCACTGTTTGGTTGTTGGGTGATGCAATAGTCTAAAAACCTAGGCATTGATCAGTCATCTCTCTTAAAGCATCAAGTCTCTACTTAGACCTTGAATCCCATCGAAAAACTCCAATTTTGGACATCTAAATGGTCAAACCCCTAGTCTAAGCCCTAGTTCAAAAGATAGTCTATATAATGAATAATAAATCAAATTACCTTGTGAATTTTCCATCGAATAATGATATGAGTCATTACACATTGACTATGATGAAACCTTTCACTGGTATTCATACATAAATAACACATAACTCTACATCCATTACAACATAATATGACTATGAGATTTGTAAGATGGATTCTATATAGAATTCCCTAATAATAACCTTAAAGATGATGTCTATATGACACAACTATATGGTTTGGGGAATCGAAGTAATGGTAATAAAGTATTGTATATGAAGAGTTCAATTTATGGATAAAAAAATAATTCAGTTCCTGGAACATTAATTTAGATGAATCCATAACAGAATTTGGTTCCATAAGAATCAAATTTCAGCCTTGTGTCTATAAATTGTTTTGGGATAGTGTATCCTTTTTCCAAAAAGTATATTTTGATGAAATTTTACTTTTTTAAAATAAGATAGCTATCTTACATAATGTTAATATGTTGTTAAGTGCATGCTTCTACATAATATGCTTAGGAGAAGAGACATATGTCCTTGGGATCAGGATCCATCATGATAGATCTAGGTGGGTATTCATTCTAATTCAGGGAACTTATATTGACAAGATATTGGGGAGGTTTAGTATGGAACAATCTCAGAGTGGATTGTTACCAAGGTCATATGATAATTATCTTTCAACAAAAATATATCCTCAGATATTTGAGGAGATAAATATATTGGAAGGGACTACATGTTCGTCACTGATTTTTCTAGTCATGTATTACATGATATGAACCATGATATATGTTTCTAATAAATGAATTGTAATAGGTAGATATTATGATGATCTAGGAGACTACCATTGCATGGATATCAAAACTCTCCTTGAGTATCTGAGTTGATATAAGGATATATTCCTCATATATAGTAAAGATAAGTATCCGGACATTTGGGGATATTCATATGCTAGTTTTCAAATAGATAAAAATGATTTGATGTCATAGTTGGGATACATATTCACCATCAATGGGGGATCCATGAACTAGAAGAGAACAATGAAATCCATTGTTTATGATTCAATAGTGAAGTTGAAGTACATCAATGTTTCAGATGTAGCTAACGAATAAGTGTGAATATATTATTTAATCCATGATCTAGATGTTGTAATAAGTATTTAAGACCTTATAACATTTTACCCTTGTAATAATTAATTAAAAATTTCACTAATGAACTACGTTCACTTCAACTGAAGTATCACAATATATAAAATTATCATTCTTTGAGGGATTTTTCTCAAAGAGGTAAAATTTAAGTTAGCATCATTTCCATGGAAGGTAATGTGACAGATTCCGTAATAAAATCCTATCTCATTAGATTATTATATTAATTGAAGAGATACATAACTAAAAATCATCAATATTTATCTCTAATCCAAGTGGTATTATTTTGGAGTTCCTTTCGGATAACCAAATAGTATTTAATTTATATTGACATTTATATAAAATTAAACATATATTAAATATGTATTATCATATTTTGATCAATATTATACATGAATTTAATGTGATAATTTCCTTTAGTATATATCACATTAAAATGGGTCACAATGGTTCCCCTGTATTATGTGAAACTTGAGATACTATGATGATATCTCTTAAATATTTTTTCCCTTCATTATGGATGAAGAACTATAATAGGTAAAATATTTTATCGACTATTAGATGTGAGTTATCATAAGTTTATGAGGTATTATAACTTAAATTTCACACTTATTAATCTCTGAGACAGATGATTATAAGGACAAATCCACTAGTAGGAATGCCATATTTTTTCTTGTCATTGGAATTACTATCTTTGATCATGTGTAGTTTCCAATTGGAGGTATGATTAATATTAACATATATGGTGACTCGCATACTTATATATGTTGATGATAATTTAGAGAAATTATGTTCATGCTAAGTATAACTTGTTGTGTATGTCATGATCTATATATTATTAATGATTAGTTTGAGGAAGGATTTTTCTTTTACATGTATAGAACTTTATATCATAGTCTATTTATTGGAATAGAACCTTAAAAATAAATATAATGGCTATGGTAGTCTACCCAAGTTCATTTCAGATAATAAATGAAAGATATGTTGAGTATTATGTTTGATGAAAAAATTATGCCACATGGTTGATGATATATTGAGAAAAAATTGATTATATTACATAGTTCACACTAATATGTCATTGATAAAATTACAACATTAAACTCTTCCTCTTGGGAACTATGAACTATTTATAGATATAAATCTTAGACTTTATGAAGGCCATCATAATTTAAATAGGAGGCATTATAGAGGTTTATACAATAATTGTCATTGTACATCTCAATTAAATTAAATTTTAATTTAATTAATGGAAAAAATATTATTCTCAAGGTTTTGGAATTGTTTTATTAATGATTTATTAATCACATAAATTAATAAAAATTGATGTAATTATTTAATTATAATGATATATAATAATTATTAATTAATTTATTGAATGGATGATAATATTTATTTGGTACATGATTAATTCTACGGAAGATGGGGGACCATGATGAGTTCCATTGATATATATTAATATTCAAGAGGGTAAAATAATATTTTTTATTTCACCTGTTATTGCACACCATGTGAAAATAATAATAATGATATTTTTTCATGGAATGAGGTCATTTAATTATTTAATATAATATTGAGTTCCTCTGTGAAATTAACTAATATTTAAACCATGACCCTAAATCTATAAATAGGCATCTATTTTTATGATTCCAAAGTCAATAAATTATTGTACAATCATTAAGCATAATGAAATATAGAGTTCTCAGTCTAAAAATTGAAGAATTCTCTAAGATTTCTTCTATTATGACCAATATATTTTTCTCCCCCCACCAACTTCACATGAATTAAATTCAAAGGATTATTCTTCATGCCTAAGGGGATTATCGAAGCAATCAAGTCAAACACTACAAGGATATCAATAAACCGTACTGGAACTAGAAATTCCATCAGTGTTGTCCGGAGATCATTGAATCTTATGCAGATCGTCTCTTGTGGGATTATACCATTAGATCTTGAATGCATAGGTAAGGTAAAATAAATGATTTATGGACAATGAAATTATTCATCAAATAATGATTTTATGACTATGGTATTATATCATTATGTATATTTAAATTAACTATAAATTTAACATTAAGGTTTCTCTTTGTTTTGACATGTCTTTCAGGCTTCATCAGAAATTTTTTATTTTTCAAGGATTATATGTCGTGCACATCATGTAATGTCTATTCAATATGATAATTACTATGTTGGTTCTGGCCTCGATAAGAACATTTAATATTCATGAATCCATCATTGGGGTCATTAACCCTTGTGAGAGATAAAACTACATTTCAAATTTTCTAAAAATTTAATTAAATATATACTTCATCTGAAATATGAATTTGATACCCCCATCCAGGATCACCTCCATAGAGTTATTAAGTTGACTATAGGTTTAGAATCAAAACTAACGATCATAGACACCTCCTTACAGGAATTTACTATTTCATGATTAATCACATAACCTACCTGTTTTTCATTCATAGAGTTACAATCCCTTTCCTGATCCCTTTCGACACTATCAATGACGAAACAACCAATTTATATAGTGCTAAGAGAATCAAGCATAGAGAATAAATCTATCTTGATTATCCCCATATACTTTACAGGCTTTAGAAGGTCCCCTTAATTTAGGTAAATATAAATCAATCCAACCTCAAACCCCAAAGTGGCATAATTGGAATTCATATTCTCTCTGTAATGATCCTCAAGACTCTTGGGTTCTATTTAATTATTCACATAAATTGAATCCTCAATGAATGTGTTCTTTACAATAAAAACATGTTCCAATTATCTAGGATTAATTATAGTAGCCTCATCCACTATCAATATAGAAATGTCTCAAGCACACCTGAAAACTGCATCTTCTTGTAAAAACCACCCGACATTACAGCCTTTCTAACTGGTGGAGAAGGCATCTGTTCAAGGGAAACATCAAAAGAGACAACAATATTGGACATACAATTGGAAATTTAATTTTACCAAGCCTTTTTAGCATCCTCTATATAATAATTTTTATTACCCAAGATGTTAAAGATATCTTCTATAACATTGATGTTACCACATGATCATTTACCACTTTCTCTAACCACATTTTTTACCAGCCAAATTTACTTGGATGACCTTCCCCAAAGAAAAACACAACAACTATTAAAGAAATATTGGAGTCTGCATTCCAAATAAATGAGTGTTGTGGGTTATCCATGCTTCAAGAATAATTCTAAAATTCCAAAATAACATCTTATATAGGAGAACTGATATCAAATTATGGAGAGTTATCATTTTCTATAAAAACAAATTTTCTAATATTAGATCCCTCCTCACCTAAACATTCCTCATATGGGTTTTTCACAGAATGAATAGAGACAAATATGATATCATTTTTCTAGTACAAGATCCCATGCAATGTTGTTTCTTGATGTCGACCACTTCATGTTGAATATTACCTTGAAAATAAATTCATTACTATTGAGAATAACACAACTATGGAATGTATTTTATTTGAAAAACAATTTGGAGGATTTAATCTCTTTAGGTACAAAAATACTAATATAGTTCCAACCTATAAAAAATCTACTCAACAAAACACAATTGGCGTAAATATATACTTTAAGGTTTCTTAATTATATTTTCCCTCTATATTAATGTATCACCATCCAACCATTACCTGAGTTACTCACTGAGGAAAGTTAATTATCTACTGTTGTGCTTATTAATATTAATGTTTTTGAAAACCCCATTATGTTTTTAATGAGATCTAATCACATGTGAAACATTCTCAATTGTATACCCTCCCTTCCAAGGTTCTTTAACCATTTGTTTCATAATAATCCTTGAAATATGACCATCATTCATAACCTTGAACATACTATGGTCAATAAAATGAACTTGATTTTTACAATTTATGAAAAATAATTTCTTAAGTAAATTCTTAATCAACTACATATTAAAGATACAACTTCTACAAAAATTAAGAAATTTTCCAAATTCAAAATAGAATTCCATCTTAGTCCTAGAATAAGACAAGAAAAGTGTTTCAATATGTAGAGAGCAGAGATCGAACTCTCATAAAAACACTATAGTGTAACCTTACATAGAACATTTTATCTCCAATACAAATTTAATAGAAATCCTGTAAATAAAGGAACATACCAGAGGAAAAGAAAATATCATAAGAAAAAATTGAAACCACATATTCAAATCTTTGATTGTGTGATACAGTTCTTATCCATATTTCGATAAAAATTTATCCTTGTTTTTAATCATGATGAATACTTGTGTCATAGATATTTATCTCATGCCCCATGCTCTATATTTTAACTCATTTGAGGAAGACAAAATATATAAAATATCCCTTACAGAAAGATCCCATTCTCCTCCACCAAAACCCCAAATGTATTTAAGAACGTTTTGATACTCCTCATACATCAATGTGAAATTTTATATATGGATTAATTGAGAAATTGTTGAATTTTATTAATCCCAAAAACATTCATCAAGGATTTCCAGATTCACTTAAACGAAGGCTAATGATCTATTCATAGAGATTGACATTTCTGATAGGTTGTATCTACTCCAAAATTTTGAAAAAAATCAATGATTCTTAACATTATCAGAAAGACAACATTTCCTAAAGTCAAGGTAAATATAAGAAGAAAAATATCATCTACCCAAGCTTCATGGAGCTCTATCCACCATCACGTAATCCCAAATTTCCCTTGTCTAAAGTGACACCATGTTTAATCATCCTAGAAGTTGTAGTGAATAACTCACACATATCAAAATATCAATCAAGATCAGAAGTCGTTGACCAATATCCCCCATCACCATTTTCTCATAAAGAGAGAAAGTCTAGATACATTGTGTAATCCCCCTTAATATTCATGAATAATATAAATATTAGTATTTTAAAATAAATAATGATATATAAATATTTAATTACATATCATTAAAATGATTAATAATGAAATTTTAAAATAATAATAATATGTAAAAAATAAATAAATAATCTAATTATACTTATAATTAATAACATAATATAAAAAAAATTAATTATATAGTTATTTATAAATAATCATTCAAAGAAAAAGCATGTTTCTTGCATATTTTTATAAAAATTTTAGATGTTGTGTTTTTTGAACAACATTGTTTTATTTTATTTAATTTTTTTATTATTTATTATTATTATTATTCAATTATTTTTATTTTCATTTTCTTTTATGTGTAAATTAAATATATTAAATTTCATTTAGATTATATCTATATAATCTAAGATTTAGAATTCACCCAGTAGAAAATTTTATAGAGCAAAAAAATTTAATTTTTTAAATAACATTGCTTTATGCCATTTAATTTTTTTAGGTTAATTATTTTTATGACAATATTTTTTATTTTTAATATTTTTTATTTTCAATATTTTTTATTCCATAGTAAATGTAACATATTTGATATAAATTAAATTTATAATTTATGTCTTCTAATCTTTCAAATTTTTCTATATGCCAAAAAATAGAGTAAAATGATTTATTTTGATACAACATTATTATGCCATTTAAATTCTTGTTAATTTTTGTTACTTTTTTATATTTTATTATTTTAATGTATTCATACAATTTTTAAAATTTAATTTTAAATGTATTTACACTATATAATTTATGTTGGATTCCATGAAAACTTATAAAATCAAAATAATAAATCAAATTTATATAAATTTTAAAACATTGAAAGTACATATAAAAATAGGGTGACTTCCCCCTACCAATTAAAAAGATGAAAACAATATATTTTCATAATAATAATAAATTTAAAACATGTTTTTTAAAAACATAACACTTATTATATAGACAAATTCAATGTATAAGTCTTTAAAATATTAAAAAATATAAAATATAAATACATATAAAATTTTGTTTCAAAATTGCACTATTTTTTGTTTATATTATCATATTTGTAATTTATTAAAACATTATTTTAAGTTATTATTTTAAATTTTTTTATTCAATTTCGATGGGAATACAAACACCGCGTGCGCATACACATATGTATACAACTAATTCATGCATCATCCCTCTCAACTAGGACCGAAAAATACTCATTGAGACTCTTATTACAATATTGAATTGAGAATAGGCCTAAGGTGTCCTAATATCCACTAAAAGTTCATTATTTTAGATAAAAAAATTTCCATTATCCAACCCGTACACCACACTTGTGTGCCACAGCATTCCAACAGCACCACCAACTACTCTTCACTATCCTTACTAGTTTGGTCTTGTGTAGCACCCCCAATATCTTCTAACTGTATTAGAGATCCATATCCATCTTCACTATCTAAGGGTACTCCAATTGTCACAAACTATTAATGGTGTGGTCCAATATTCTTTGATAGCACAATATTCAAGAGGATAGTGTCATCACACATGAAAGATCTTATGTTGTAGTATTCTAATCCTAAAATAACTGGTCATTCTTATGATGTGGTAATTTATTCTAAATGATAATACTTATGAATTATGTGTTCACAATATCTTACTCAATTCAATAACAATCCATCTTAATCATATGATGTGGAATGAATTATTCATACACTTAGTGGAAAATATCTCAGATGAGTACCTAAATACTTATATGAAAAGTCATTCGCAAGATATTACTTATTAAAAATAATATTACGAAATGAAATTCATTCGCTACGTAAAATATTCCATTTAATAGATGGAAAAAATGACATTACAGCACTAAAAATGGGATGTTGTCCTCATCACATTTAAAGGTGGTCCCCTTTATCAGTGTTTTCATTAAAAATGATAAAGTCTCAACCTACAACAGTGTTTTGTTTGAATAACACAAAGTGGAAAATATATACAACCTATATGAAAATATAAAATTTAATTGAAATAAATTTTAAATCATGAATATAAAAAAACACTACAATATATATTTCAAATAATTTTTTCTATAATTGTATTTACAATTACTATCCACAATCATTTAAAAACACTAATGTTTAATCATCTATATAACCCACGATCCATTGTCAAAAAAAACTACCCATGGTATCAGTTTCCTAAAAAATAACATCAAAATGATTAAACAAATCCAAATATATAATAAAATAAAGGAATATTAGTAATTCTATAATGAAATAAATTAAACATTAATATGAAATAATACATTAATAAAATGATAATTTTAAATAGAGTCATAGTTGGAGTTATATCGGTCACACTATGTGCCATATTGAGGTTTAGATGATTTCTATACGTCACAAATGATATATGGATAGTTTTCCTAAATTATCAAAACAATCCAAAAGTGTTTTATTAGTTTGGAGTTTTTCACTTGATCCTTTTACTAAAATTAATGTCAATTATAAATAAAAGGACACACGTGGAGTTATACCAATCACACCATGAATTAGATTTAGGTGAGGATGATTCCTAAAAATAAAAAATTACAAATGGAACATTTCCTTAAAGTATCAAAATTATCTAAATACATTTTATTGATTTTTAAAATTACACTTGTGTGTTTCACTAAAATTTTATTTGAAACTGGAAACACAAACTTTGAGTCTTATCGATCACATCATGTGTCAGTTTTATGTGAGACTACTTCCTACACATCATCAATGGAATATTAATCATTGACCTAAATTATCGAGATAATATATGTGTGTTTTATTGGGATATAGTGAGTGACACATTTTAAATTAAAGTGTTAATTTTATACTGATAGCGGACACTTTGAGTCATACCGGTCACACCGTGAATCAGATTGAGGCTTAGTTGATTCATAAATGTCCTAAATAACTTATGTATTATTTTCCAAAAGAATAAAATTTATACGAATATGATCGATCAGTTTTGTAGTATGTCCCTTGTTATTTTTACAAATATTAATGTCTATTTTAAATAAAAAATCACACATGGAGTCATATTAGTCACACCATACATCGGATTGAGGTTAGATTTATTCCCACACATCACGAGTGACTTATGGATTGTTTTTCTAAATTATCAAAAATTAGAATTTTTTTACTTAGTTTTCATCATGTCACTTTTTAATTTTATCAAAATTGTTGTTAAAATTAAATAAAAATAGACACTTGGAGTTATATCGATCACACTGTGCATACTATTAAGGTGTGGTTTATTCCAAAATGTCAAAATTCTCTTATAGATCATTTTTCTAATCTATTAAAACAATATTAATGTGTTTTCATGGTTTTTAGTATTCCAATTTTTCTTTTTACTAAAATTAATATCAATTATAAACAAATATACACACATAGTATTATACTAGTTACAAAATGAATCATATTGAGGTGCGGCTAATTCCTACATGTCAAAAATAACATGAGGATAGTTTTCATAATTTATCAAAATAATAAGAATGTGTTTCCTCAGTTTAGAGTTTTTCACATGTTTCTTTATTAAAATATCATTTGAAACTAAAAACACACACTTTGAGTCATATTAGTCACATTGTGTGCCAGTTCTAAATGAGACTATTTCCTACACATCCCAAAATATTTTTAATCGTTTTAATAAATTATCAAGTAATTGGAACATGTTTTCTTCATTTTCATTGAATTATATTTTTTGAAATAAAATGTCAATTTTCATATAATAACATACATTTCAATCCATATAGATCAAACATTTCATTAGATTGAGGTGAGGATTATTCTTAAACATCAAAAATGACTTATGGATCATTTTACTAATGTATCAAAATAATAATAATGTGTTTTCTCTGTTTTCATTATGTTAATATTTATTTTTACTAAAATAAGTGTCAATTTTAATTAAAATTATAGATATCGAATTATAACGATCACACCATGCATATGATTGATGTAGGGATGATTCTTACATGTTATAAGTGACATATGGGTCATTTTCCTAAAATATAAAAATAATAAAAATATGTTTTATCTTTTTTTAGTTTGTCACATGTTCATTTTTCTATAATGACATTTGAAATTTGAAACAGATACATTGAGTCATATCGGTCACATCCTAAGTTTTTTTAATGTGATACAACTTACTACACAAAAAAACTAAGATATAAATCATTTTAATAAATTATCATGACAATTGGATCATATTTGTTTGTTTTTAGTGAATGACACACATTTTGAACGAGAAAGTCAAATTTAACCAAATAATGGACTCTTGGAGTCATAATGGACTCACCATGAATTGGGTTGTGGTGTGGTTGATTACTACTCCTTAAGAATAAATTCTGAATTATTTTAATAAAGTATTAAAACAATCTGAATGAATTCTCTTTGTATTTTTCATGTGAGTTCTTATTTTTTCTAAAATTCAATTCAATTTTAAATAAAAGATACACTGTGAGTAAGGTTGGTCACACCGTGCATTGGATTGAGGAATGGTTGATTATTATATTAAAAAAATTACTTATTTATTAATTTCCTAAAGAATAAGAAACAATATGAATGAATTTTCAAGATTTTGAGTATGTCATTTATTCATTTCACTCAAATTAATATTAATTTTAAATATAAAGACACATGTGGATTTGTATCTGTCACACTGTGTGTCTGATTGGGGTACATATGATTCATATATTTTAAAAATTAATTGCGGATAGTTTTCCTAATGTATAAACACAATATGAATGTGTTTTATTGGTTTTGAGTATGTCTGTTGTCTTTTTTTTCTAAAATTAATGTCAATTTTAAACTAAAAAATGCACCAAGATTCATACTTGTTATACTGTGTGTTAAATTATGGTATGTATGATTTCTATATGTTCCAAATGATATATGGAAAAAAAATTAATGTATAAAAATAATTAAAACTACCAATGTTACCATTCTTTCCATTATAATTCCTTATTGAACAACCAATACTACCTACTAATTATATTTTCTTAGATGAAAAACCTTCTTCGCCACTTCTAGTTTTCAACAAAGATAAATTATTTTCAACTATTAACATTGAATTTGTATTTAGTGTTTTAAATTTGACAATGAATATCAATGGAAAGCAGGATAACATTGGAAGAAAGGAATATGTTATATATTTTGTGTCTTGTTGAAGATAGTTGAAATAAAAGGATGATATCCCAAATAACCTATGAAATAACTAAATATGTATTATATAATAATGATAAGGAAATTAACTCATAAATATTAGATAAAATGATGTGATGATTACTAAATAATTAGTAAGAATTCATCTTTTTAGGATGGTTGTATACATTCTTGACCCATTTTTTGTTGTCATTATCTCAATTGTAACCAAGAAGTCAAATACATCATGAGCATTAGTGGCTTTGAAAAAACCACCCAAACTCGAAAAAAATCATCCACCTATAGAGTAAAGAATTTATTATGTGAGTAATTCTAAAATAAATAAATTAATCAAAAATATGAAACAATCCATTACTTCTATGGTTAATGATTTTACTATGATAACATCAAGATTACCTATATGAATGAGCAGAGATGGAACCTTTTATTTTCCTACAATGGTAGTGGAGGAAAATTGATGGATATTAATAAATTCCAATACTAGATGAGTGAAAAAAAATTGAACGAGAAGAAGTTTGAGGAAGATTTGATGAATAAAGTCATGAAATATGGATAAAAATATTCTAAAACAAACAAAATTTATGATTAATAATGAAAATAAATTCAATGTTTCATTTTTTAATTTTTCATTAAAATTGGTAAATTATATCATAACACTACATTTACATCTTCCCAAAAAGTTTCCATTGTCGTAGTCTATTCTATCCTAGGATTGGTAACATCATCATCTGTATAAGACATTGTTTGCAAGAGTAGTGAAACATTTAATTTAGATTATTATAATACATAAGATAATAAAAAATTATCCAGTAAAAAATTATATTAGAAAACACTTTAACCTTCTTGTTGAAATATCATTATTTCTTTAAATTTTGTGAGAATTCACCTTTCCATGATGATTATATACATTTGCGTGCCATTTCATGATTTTCATCATTTTTGTTGCACCATCTAAGTTCAATCACACATGAGGTAATTTATATATGATCTCTATGAAATTAACCATAATATGAATCAAATTTAAATACCAAGGAAATTAACTAAAAAATAGAAAAATTAATGATAAAATAAACTAAATAAAATGTAGGAAGTCACATCATTTTGATATATGTGTACATTATTACATAAAGTATTATACCCATTCATTTTTAAACAATTATATTTCATATTGTGAATATTTTTATTTTCAATAGTCATGGTATTACTAGAAAAATGTAAATAAAAAATTAATAAATAAATATTTTAAATGGAACAGTATTTATCTTTCAGAATACCGCATTGGGATGATAGTTTTTTTATAGTATATGATCTCTCTCACAAATTTACAAACATAAAAACCATATAATTTTTCCATTTTTTTATAACACCGTCGAATCATTGAGAAAAATAATTAATTATTTTATACATCTTTGAATAGTGAAATGTTATTATATATACCTTAATACTTATCCACTTTTAGAACTTTTCAATATCCTTGTGCATATGGATTGTCCACATTCCATTATATTCAAGATATTTAAATGCCTCCCTATCACAATATAATTCACATTAAAACATAATATAAAATATATAAATTGATTTTTTGTACTAAAATTTGGGATGTAGTGTATTATAAATTGGAAAAAAGTCATCATGTGTGGTCAATTTGTTGGGTATCAAAGCAATGAATCCAGTAAATAAATCTTTATAGTATCCAAATTGACCACAATGAGTATTCAATGATGATTAAAAACACAAAAAGGAATATGTAATGAATAAAACTAAAATAAGTTTGATATGATTAAATTGTAGTGTTTTACCCCAACTAAATTAGTATTAATAATATTCTATCATCCATATGTTTTACATTAAATTATTTATCCAGTTTTTCTATTATTTCATTAATTATTTTTTATTCTATTTATTTTTTTTCTATAAAAGTTTCTTGAAAAATAATGAGTCAAAATATATATTCATTTGTTAATCTATTCAATTGGTATTCAAATATACAGCTACATAAAAATATTAAATATATTTACTAATAATTAACATTTTATATCAGCTATTGGAAAAAGAAATCCTAAAAACACACCTCATGTATACATTTATATATGAGAGTCATATCCATTCATATATGATAATTTCAATTACATTATCAAGAGAAATTTAGTCTGTAATAGCATTTCCATAAAATTTTTTCCAAATCAACTATGTGATTACTTCCACTTGGTAACATTGTATATGTATGAACCATTAATGTTAGTAAATTCACATATTAAAAGAATGGGGTGAAGGTGTTTTATTAAGAAAATTTATATCATTTGGTTGGTCCTTTGGAGGGTTTTTATTTGAACTTTTTTCCATCTCACTAGCTTTATCTCCCTATAATAACATTCATTGTTTCAAATAATCATTAATTTTTAATGTTTTAACATTAAAAATAAATTAGGAAGGAATACCTCTTTGTCGACATATTTTATACAATATTTTGAGGTCATGATAGAAATGTTACAATAACAAATATGATGGTATTAATATATGCTTCATCAAGTGGGATAGGTAGCCTTGCACTCATCTCATGAGCTATGATAATCCCTAATCTGATATGACCTTTTAGAGGTGGTTTGTTGTGTAGATTGTCTTCCTGGATATTGAACATGATAGACCTTGTAACATTGAGATGGGTGGGTGTTGATAGATATAAATCACAGTTATTTTATACTCTTATATTAACAGTATGGGAAATGTACCAGGGTCATTCTGAGTCTCATTTCATAGAAATAATTATATGAATATTGATTACCCGATTTATGAACTCTAAGGGGAAAGGATCACCATAATGAAGTGGGGGTGGATCTTTATTCAATGGTTGTTCATTAGTTGTTTCTTCTCTTTTCTTACCCCCATTACATTTTCTAACATCTTAAACAAAAAATGAATTTTTTATTCAAGGGAAGAAACTATTTATTTCAACTCTTCAATTTATTTTTCATTATCCTCCTTTTTTTTCTTTTCTTAATATATGTTTGACGTGTAACCCCAAAACCCCCACCTCTAACCCAACCATACTATTCTAGCCGCTTCAAGGCCCCGATAGTTGGAATTCATCTAATTTAGGTGCTGATGATTCTTTTTTCTATGTCAGATAAAAAACATAAGAAAAGAAGAAATTATTATTATGTAATATTTATTTATAGAAAAACAAAATATTATGTCATAATAACACATTTTTTCCATAGGTTTTATTTGTTTTCATCTGTTAATATCCCCTAATAATCTACATGTGCCTTCTTCCATATATAATGATGGGGAAAAGTGGCATTGGATTATGATTCATCAATCTATATATAAAGATAGGAACAAAATTATGTTTTTATTTCCTTTTATATAAAATTATTATGATATATTTAAAATATGTACCATTTTTTCATGTTAAGTGCACCTTGTTTATACATTACAGTAGGGGTACATTGGTTTTGTTGGAAATCCCTTATTTTTAGCACTCAGTTATGGTCAATACATAAACAATTCGCAATCAATGTGATGAATACAGGTATTTTCAAAAAAATTATTACAATCCAAAATTTACTTAAAAATACATTCTCTCATGATGAACAGTAAACGCATCACACAATACTTCAATTATCAAGTGTGCATACATAAGCACTGGATACATTTTTATTTTACATTGAGCATATTTAAGATTAAATATCATTAGGATTTTTTAAATATCTTTATGAGTCTTTACATCATGAATTATTACAAATTTATCATGGGATTTATCTACTATAAATACAATCTACAAGGGATGATGAAGAGTAATTAAATGTTTCATTATTTTATTTTATGGTAAAATAAACGAATGATATAATAATGTTGTTGTAATATATTCCCAAATAAGTGTCTTGTTCATGGTAAAAATATGGTTCAATGAATGTATATCAATCGGCACACGATGTCATGTTATGATCCCAATGTACTACTGAACATGGCCTTTTTGGGGTTAAATGATTGGTTGTGTGCATTACATATGACCTTGAATTTGTTTCCTTAATAATTTTTTATTACACTACCATAATACGATGGTCATATTTTTTCTAGAACCTTAGTTTTTATCATATACCATTTCCTCATATTTAACATCATCAATATGTTATTCCCCAAAATTTGTAACATTTTCATATGAAGAAGATCATTGTTTCTTTGTACTAGAAGTAGCAGCAAGTTGAGAAACTATTTGTCTCTAGGGATTGGTTGCACCAGCATATAAAGAAGGTTGTTGTTCCTCTACATTGGGAGTAGCAGCCGGATGAGAAACCTATTATTCCTTAGTATTGGGAGAATCATCATTATATAATTCATTATTATCAAATGTGGTTTGACATTTAATTTATATTAAATAAATGTAGCAGTGCACAAATAATAGCATGAGGAATACAATGTATATGACAAAAAAATTCAACTTGATTATTGAACTTTCTTTTTTAAGGGCTAATTTGATTTTACCCCTCTATCAAGTATCTAAATCCCTTCATTGTGGTCTCTTATCACATAAAAAAACTCCATCTACATTAGTTCCACTACAAAAATATCATGACGTCCCAATGAAATGGTTATCTTCATTTTAATTTTAATCTCACCCTTCAATGGTTTTGGTCAATAAAAAATAATTGAACACTTTTTTTTGTGGGATATGGAACATAAAATACTTATAAACCTTGTTATTGTATTATAAATAGTTTTTATTTGTACACTTCCTTACTGAAATCCACTTTAAAGAATCCCAATTCAAATATTTCAACACCACTCCTATTATCCCAAACATTCATTGAAAAAAATTCACTTTTAATGTTGTAGAATACACCTACCATTATTTTTTGATGATTCCAAAGTATAACATATTTACATAAATTGGATTTCATTCTTTGTTACCGGAAACATGCATCACTTTAGTCACAAGTGTAACACCACTATTTATTATCGTACTACCTTTATCATGAAATTTTTGTATAACATATAACCATTAATTATATAAACATTGTAAGACAATAATAAACACTTATAATCTGGATAACCACCAACGTTTCGCTAAAATTCAATCTAGATTTTTATCTGACTTGTAAAAAATATTTTCTAAAAAAAATAGAATAAACTGTTGATTATGATATCCATATTTTATCCCATTGTGGATTCAAATGGCTAAGAATTTAATTATGGGTTTGAACATATTGTTAAAACTCTATATTTTTTTAAAAAATATAAATATTGGTTGTCAACTGATTGGAAATATTGATTGTGGAATCATCTCTTCCATAAATTACTTGACCAACAATCCTCCCTATGTGATGATATTTTGGTGACCCAATTCATTTCACACCAGACAGGTATTTTATATAGAATTCAAAGGAATCCTCAAATATATATCACTCCTTAATAAAACCCTCTTCCAAATATAATTTTTATATTAACATTTCTAAATCATCATAAACCATTCAATGGGGTACATATATTTATAATGTATCGTCACACATTGTCAAATATCTCTTGCTAGGAGAACCATTAAGTAAACCATCATGTCATAAAATTCTGGTGAGAAGAACAATTATAATTAACAAAATATTATCACAACTTCCTTTTTCATAGAAGGAAATTTTTTCGGGTCTATAAATTTAATACAAATATATTTGAAATTTAAATAGATCATAGTTCATATATGATAGGGATTCATGGAAAAAATGAAATGTAATGCTACTAGAATTAGATCTTTCATGAAAACATGAAAGTCACGTAAATTTAGAACCTTTAACTTTAAATCATTCATTGACATGGTATTCATGGTATTAAATAAATATCCCTCTAAAAACATTACCTCATTTAGAAATCATAAAAACTAATATCTCTCCTTCTAATAAAAAGTGTATATAGTTGGAGGAAGAAAATTATTTTTACCCCTTCACTGGTGCCAACACATCCCATATTCCCATGTCAACCATGTCTAACCTTGCCTTAATTTCATCCTTTTTGAGTGAATTTACTAATGTTCCAATGAAACTATCACATAATTTTATTTTAACAAGAATAACATCAAGAAAATGTCTGATGTACCAAAAATTCCAGTATGGTATTTCAAAGATAACTTATCACTTTTTCCAACTAGTTTTATAAGGTTTTTCAAAAAAAAGTCTTACCAAATGTAGTGTCCATATATTTTATATTTTCTAATATTTGATCACCTCTTAGTTGAGACAGTGATGTAATTTATTCTAAACTTATATAGAATTATTATTTCTAAGATTGATACTTATGTCATTGGGAAAGAAATTTGGGATGCCCAAGAAACACAGTCATCAGTGTATGTTTCAACCAAACTAACATTGAATCTTCTTCCCAAATGAGACACCCTTGGAATTCTTTAATTATATATTCTAACAAACTTACATAAGTAGGAAATAAATTTACCATCCTGTACAACTTGTATCTCAACATGAAATATTCATTTCTATAAGCATCTTACAATGAAACACCTGAATCTAACAATAATTTCAAATCATAGATCAATAGATCCATATAAAAATTAATATCATTATCAAAATATTTTGGTCCTGTTATAAACATAGATATCATAAGGTATTTTTATTTCATACATAAACAAGGTGTAATGTTATAATTTTACAATATAAGCATCCTTGTACTATGAAAGATACTAAAAAAACAAGAGGATTCACTCTATTTATAAATAACGCAAGACGATGGTTTCTCGAATCACTTCCAAATTCTAGGTAATCATGATCAATTCTCCTCTACTAAGCCAATTCAGTCAAGTGATAAAGTTTACCATAAATATTTATTGTATATGTGTTCCCCATTAATTTTTATATAGTCTCCTCACTTCCATATATGCTCTTAAATCATGTAATGATTGGAATGTACCATACAAATTTCATTAGAAAGAAATTATAATGATATCATAATAAAATTTGGAGTATTCCACTCAAAATGAAATCGGCTAGTTACCATGGAATAAAAATGTAATTCAGATCAATAAAAAATTATGTGCATGATTTTCTAACTTTTTTGGTCATTTAATGGGTAATGTAACATTACACAATTGAAACAATTATTATTTATCCATTTTTATTAAAAATATGAGCCTATTTTTATTCAATACATAAAACATTTCTGATATTTTTTTGTTATTTGTTTACAATTTTAAACCCTTATCTCATCCTTAAACTCAAATTTATTTCCCTATAAAATCTATAATTGATTTTACATTTTTGTTAGGAATATTTTAAGTTTATTTCATAATTATACAATTATTTTGACTCATTATATATTGAGATAAATCTATATGAGACTAAAGGTAAGAAATTCAATATCTTCTTCCTTCATTGACATATCTCTTTTTCTTTAATACTATATAAAAGTACTTATTTGTTATAAAAGTATACATAATTTGTATAGGTACAGAGTTTTAAAAATCTAAAAAGGTATAATTATTATAATTTATAAAAGTAAAATTTAGGAAAGTATAGAAGTATAATAATTTATAAACAATAAAACTATAATTGTATATTAATTTATAAAACTAAAAAACTGTAAAATATAAATAATTAATAAAATTTTATATTTAAACTATATATGTAAATATTATATACAATAAAATTTAAAAAAGTATCTGGATTAATAATTTAATTAAATAATAAAATAATAAAAATTCAAAAAAAATATTATTAAATTATATTAATATAATAAGATATAATATAAAATTTATAATAGTATATAAATTTTAAATTATGTAAAACTATAAAATTATAAATTTGACACAATTAAGAAATTTTCAAACGAATTTTCATACCATGCATTTTTTATTAAAAACTAAAATTTAATCACTTTATCATATCATTGAATTTCAAGTATTACTTAGAATTCCAAGTAAAAATTTAGAACCAATTGATCATTATTTTTAATACCAGAAAAACTTTTTAAATTACACCCATCCTTTATAAGGGTTATTCAAAAAAATTAACAAACACATGGTGCAGAAAGAAATTGAAAAAAATTAAGAAATATATTTTTTAATATAAAAACATTTAAAATTAATTGGAAACAAATACAACACATTTCTTTAAGACTAAAAATTACACCATGATAATTAATATTGTTATTAGAAGTCTAAAACATGAATTAAATGATAAAGCAATCAATAGATCAAAAATTAAAGACTTAAACATGTAGAAAACATAGTTACAAAACACTTCTTTCAACAAGGGAGGCCCAAATCTTCCCCAACCATGTCTAAGAAACTCAGAAGAGAGATCATAAAAGATATTCCCCTCAAAAATTAAAAATAAATTATCCTTACACCTTGGATTTTTTTCTATAGCATGTATGGAAAGTGTAGTACAATATGATAGGATGGACAAGGATGAGGAAATAAACAAAAATCACCAATAATTTAATGAAATCATGTCATTTCTGATTCTCATCAAAGGGATCCTTTTTGACATTAATATGCATCACAATTCATAACTATTAAATAAAACCCCATAAAATAGAACCCAGTTTTGACACTGAAAACCCACTCCTAATGTTTGGTCTAGCTCACAAATATAGTGATTTTATTTCTAAAATGAAAAACATAATATTCATGAAGCGATGTAAATATAACACCTATGGTCATTAAGATCCAAAAGTAAGTCTCCTTCTAAAACATGGCCCTCAAATAGATCAAAACTACCAGATATAACAAGGAAAGATGTTTTGGGATTCATTCATTCAGTTTGTCAAGAAGAAGTGAAGCCATGTAAATTTGTGAGATGTGACTGATGAAATAGTGTGGTTGTAGGCATGAATCAGATAAATTGGTCACATACAATATATTCGGATAGATTTATTTGTCGATGATATTGTTTGGTGGTAGTAGTAGTGTTCAAAAATAACATTGGTAGTGGAGACAGGGTTCTGGTTCTACAAAATACATTAGGCATAACAATCTGAACCCTTATATTAGGGTTTATTTTATAAAAAAATGATTGGATTTTATCAACACTTTCTAAAAAGCACTAACAAAAACTAGTTTTGTTAGCTCTAAAATAAAAGTAACTGACAAAACATCTTGTTATCAAAACTAGAAAATAAATGGTAATATGTGTTTTTATCAGGGATAAAATTCTATTGCTGACAAAGAATAATATGATTAATTCTATTTTAGTGTTGATAAAAGGATATATTTATCAGAGATGTGTCATTAAAATCATGGTGGAGGCAATTTGTGGATGATCGAAAGTGATTGGGAGTCCTAGTTTAGTGGTAGGTGCTGGAGAAGGAGGTGATTTGTATCGTGGTAGGATTTTGTTACTAGTGGTGGTGATGATGGAGGCTGGATAGTTTTTAGAGAGGGTATGGTGGTATGGGGTTTTTTTGGCTTGGTGTGATCTCTCACATTGTGGATCTAGGATCTCAGTGGGTGAGATGGTGGTGTGTTTATATTAGATGGGGGCAAGCTAATAGTGGTTGGAATTTGGGTGCTTTAGCAATGGATTCCTAGAAGAGGCAACTAGACATGTATGGTGCGAAAAGGGTATGCGCCTCGATTGAGGACGGTGGCGTTCACTGATGGCGGGTGGCATGCCAGCGATGACATCTTCAATTCGATGACGGACCATGTTGGGGATGGTTGTAAATAGGAGATGACCTCTGTTGTGATGACATGTGTCAATGATATGCTGACCTTGGGAGGTAATTCCAAAAAAATATCTTTCTGATGTCATCTATCACAAGTGATGGCATCTGGATTCATGGTCGGTATGTGTCAGCTATTGGAAATGCCGTTGTTCGCCAGTAGGATGATGATGACTGCATGAACCTCATTTTGTGAGATTTGACTTTGACATTCGGGCACAACATACAGGATGTCATGCATGTTTCTGGGGATCCATTTTTGGGTTACATATATTGCTGGAAAAATTAAATGTATAGGCCTATGAGACTTTTATTTTGTTCATTTATTTTCTAGGTTATGATCTATGTTGACAGTTGCACAATGACTTATGGTGGTATATGGCTTTGGAGGGTGAGACATTATCATGTTCTGTGATTCCCGTAGATGATGTGCTGACAAGAAACTCTGGCAATGGTTATCATATAACTTCAATCATGCATTTGATGATACTGAAGTACATATCAGCATCTGTGAATGACTGTTTTGTTAACTGAGGATCTCATGTTGTGTTTTCAACCAGACTAATCGATGTGGTATGGTATACGAGATCGTTGTAGTTAGAAACAGTTTACTGACATCCTTGATACATCAGTTGGAGTGGTTGTTTTGGGACTTTAGGAATTTATGTTGTGGGTTTTTGGGTATACCATTAATGTGGGTCTATGGGCCATGGTTTGTGGGACTATGTTGGTGTGTTTTTTGGTTGCATTATTTTCCACTTTTATGGTTTTCTGGTACTTAATGTGCCACACATATGTTTGTTCAAGATTGCATTTTATTTTCATTAATAAATTTTGTGGGTCAAGCATACTCAATTCCAAAACCGTTATCATTTAAATATATATTAATATAAATTTTTCTATAATTATAAATATAAATACATATTAATATGTAGATATATATTTACTAAACTATAAAAATGTAATTATTATAATTTTATAATAATTTAAATATATATATTTATATATTTATAATTATAAATATATATATATTAAAATAAATAAACATAATTATATACATATTTTTATAAATATAAATAAATATATTTAAAAATATTTCTATATAATTATAAATATATTTCTATAATTATACTTCTTGGTCTACACTACTTTTGGAATATATATATAATTATATAGATTTATGTAAATATATAGATATAAATAATTATAAATATAATAACAATATTGATTATTTAAATATATTTATTACAATTTAATAATTCTTTAACTATATATTTACATATTTCTAATATTAATTATAAATAAATAAATAAAAAGTATTTATATATAATAAAAAATTTGTAATTATAAATATAATCAATATATTTATTATTTAAATATAATTAATATAATTTTAGTATTACTTAGGAGAACATAATATGTGTTTTTTATAAAAGTAATAAATCATACCTAGTAAAGTATTGATCATAAAAAATGAGTCGTCGCATATATGGAAGAATGAATAATATGGGTGTTAATGTATAAATAAACATTATGATTTTTGAGTACTTAACATATGCACGTGTCATCATAATATTGGTAATCTAAACATTTGTAACAAAGAAACCCATCATGTCCAAACTTATGATCATATAATTTCAATTATAGTCCCACATCAATATATGAACATAAATAATGACAATCATGGCCATGAATATCATCATTATATCATGATATATATATATATATTGAACCAATTCATTAAAGACATATATTTATTTAAATATATATTAATTTATTTATAATGGTATATATTATATAATTGGGGGTAAAATTACATACAAGCACACACACACACACTGTCACAAGCTGAATGAGGAGGTAATAGCACCCCCTAGGGTAACCCACCCTATACATCCCTTACGTATATGGCTTGTGAATTGACCCTTATGATCACATGCCCTTCATCTGTTGTATCCCCCCCCTTTGGCTAGCCTCCACCATCAGGGCATCATTTACCTTATTGTAACTAAGGTGGTCCTTCATTGCAAAAGATTTCTCCTCAAGGGTTCGTAGTGGTGAAGGATATCCACATAAGTAGCCTCTAAAATTCCTGATGAATAAACTATTTTCATGGTCACATCAACCCTCCACCAAATATCAATGCCACTCTACATCCTACCATGTGAGATCTTATGATTTTTTTGGTATGTATTCCCACACCATCTGATCTTGTCTCCCTCTCAATAGCCACTTTTTATATTTTATCATACCCAAAGGCGGGCTGTCATCATCATGGTCAAATATGAACACCCAGCCTCCACCGTTGGTAAAGGAACTCAAAACACCATTTGCACACACCCATCATACTCATTATGCAGGGGATCTCACCATGATAGGATCCACATGCCTCACTTGCAACACTAGGGAGATAGACACCTCACACCACAGTCATCAAAAAAGTCATGTGATAATTTTGAACTGATATATGGAAATTATTGGTTGATATATTCATATGTGATTGAATTAATTCAATATTAACACTTGGAGAACTATACTAAAAATTAAACTGAAACCAAAATATTATACTACAATTTAAAACTAAGTCTCAAACTCAATTAATATTATAAGTCTTTCAATCCAATTCCCAAACCTCCACTTTAAATCCTGAATCAAATGATGTATAAATTTTTAGGACAACTCAATGGTAATTATTGTTTCCAAATCAATAAAATAAATATAATTTGATATTATCTAAAAATATTTATTAACATCATAATTCATTTAATCTCCCACAGACACTACCACATATACATCCTTTAATAACATGAAAAAAGGTATTTTACTGTGCTAAAAAGAACTGATAAAGGGACACCATTCTCGATGCTAAAAAACACTCATAAACATGTCCTTTTATAATCTATAGTTTAGAGCTAAAAAATTACCTCTATATCTGCACTGATAAAGGTCCTACTGTTACAGTGTGTTGTTTTAATAACAACACACAGCTACAAATATACATGAATACAAACACCATTATTCAAAGAATCTTTCAGTAAAATTAATAATTTAATTAAAATAAAATTTATATCCCAAATATATAAAAATAAATATAATATACAATTAAAACAATTTATTGTATAATGAAATTTGTAATTACTATCGAGAAACATTTAAAAACATCTATGTTTATTTATCTTTGATAGACACAATCCTCTCTCAAAAAATCCTACTCATGGAAAACCAAACCAACCCCGAAAAAAGAAACTGTCTCAATAATAAAAAAATTTCTTATGTTAGTGAAAGGAACTCTCATGGGTTCTTTCAAGTGATGTACAGTTTTGGGTTAATTAGGTGCAGTAGGGTCGCTAACCTAGGTCATCTCTCAAAAAGGCAGTAATTAAAACAACTTAATAAATATATTTTAAAATAAAGTAAAATAACGTAAAAAATACATTAAAGTATGGGGTTTTTTATTATTTATAAAACTATATGATTTTTTCTGGAAGAATATTTCTTTTTTTTTTATTTTATTTTTTTTAAATGGAGTTCGATTAAAAAGACACAACATGAAGATGTTTTTTAAAAAATATTTTAAAATGTGTAATCAATCTAACTCTACCACTTCACTTACTTATTAATCATTATAATTTAAATTAATCTCTAATTAATTATGATCCCCAAATTTTATAACCCTAAAACCCAATGATATTTAACTTAACCACAAAGATGTAAAGAGTTAAACCCTCAGTTAGCTTGGAAGATGCAATCGCATCACCCTACTTTGACTGTCATTATAAGGACAGATTATGGTCAATGGTGAATGATGGAACATATAAACAATATAAATGAGGATTAATTGATCTTATGGATTTTATTTTAACTCTACAAATTTATCATGTGCGTTCTTGTTTTACCGATTAAGTTTGCACTCTCACTATTTACACAAATTCTCGACCTCAAGTGTTTTTGTGTTAATTGTCCAACTGCATAATGAGATTATTGTAATTTAAAAAATCAATTCATGGATAATATTAATTTAATTAAAGTATCTCAATGATATAAAATAAATTAATCAATAAGGTAATAGGTTGATCAATTATGAAGAAAACTATTAATCCATGGGTGGTGTAGTCATCCTAAAAGCGAATTGCATTTGCAACTGTTTAGAATGGGTATAGACCAATCACGCTTCTACTCTTGGGTTCTATCCCAAATAGGAATATTAAATAAGAATTAAAACATAATAAAATAGAATAAAATCAAATAAATATAAGGGGAACTAATAATTATATTATGAAAACAAAAACATTACAACATGAAGAAGAAGAAGAAGAAGGCTTCTACGAATGGATCCTTGTTTCAAGATATACCCTTATTGAAATGCTGGATAATTGGTGTGAAACACTTATCTTATTATCTCAATTACCTAATTCACGAACCAAAACTTTCAAATAAGGAAAACAACAATTTATTGAGTGTAGGGGGGGCTAGGTTACGAGTGGTTTCAAGTGTGAATTGGGAATTTCTGCCTAATATTTTTATCCAAATTTCACCGATTATTTGACCTCAAAATGTATGATTGAGCTATCCATATAGAAGGAATATTTTGGAAAATTATATTTTTAGATATCCTCTCAAAAAAATTCCCAATAAAAGCAAGGATGAAAAAGATATGTCCCAAATACTATAGTGATGTCCAATCTAGATGTTCCCACCCATATTTGATTTCATGGTTAATTTAGTCCAATCAAATGCATGATTTAGCTCTAATGTGATGAATAAAAGTTTTAACTCATTAATTTAGGATAATTTATACAAAATTATAAGTTCCAATAATAAATATAAAATTATTTATGTCCACAATACTACAATGCACTATAAGGGGTAAAACTGGAATTTTCATCAAATTTCAAAATAATTGATTTAATCCAAAATATTTTATAAATAAACATATTTAACCAAATGTGAGGAATGTTTTACATTTAATATCATTAAAATATTCAAAAAAAATGTGTTTTATCAACTCCCCCATACTTACCCTTTTTCAGTCCTGGGAAAATCCTAATATCATGTATTCCAAAAAAATGTGACATGTAAACACTAATATGAAATCAAAACAAATTTTAAATCACATATCCTTGAGAAATAAATGTTTCACACCAAGAAACAAAAGATTTCATGCCTCATAAAACCCATCATTTCAACTTATCCATTTATATCATACAATATATTTCCTCTTCATTCCTCCTCCCCTGCACACAAAACACATACCTTGCTTGAATTTTTTCTTATCACACAAATGTCAATTTTTTCAGTAATGTCTTTCTCATCCAAACTAAGAAAAGGGTCACCATGGGCTTAATAAATTCTTATATCTCTACACAATGTTATTCAAGTACATATGTTTATCATGAGAACATTTCATGGTTTTTCTATGGATTTTGGTTGGTAGGATCTATATGTGTAAAATGTTGAGGCTGAATGAGGAGTAACTAATTATTTTTGAAGAAAAATTGCATTATTCTAATTTTAACTCAAGTATGGTCACCTCCTAACTCCCCATAGTATCAATTCAGGTCCATAATAATGAAATCTCATGTAATGTTTACACTATTCATCATTTCATCAAAAAAATTGTCAAATCTTCTCAAAAATAGTTTTTTCATGAAAGCTACAGATAGGCACAACATTCTTTCTTCATTTGAAGCTCTAGAAAGGAACAAGTTAATTTATCATGAAAGATCTAGAAAGGAAAAGCATTCGACAAAATGATTTTTTTTCATCGTTAGACACAAATCATTAAAATTTTATTTTCCACCCAATGTACCACAAAATGTTTTAGCGCAACACAAGACATCTTCCCCGACACTTAAGTTCCACTATATTATGAAATTTTACTTCAAGATTTAGTTGGATAGGGAAAATTGGATTGTAATGTGGAAAACATAGTAGGATTTTCATGGATTATAAGGGCTAAATGGATTAAGTGTTCAAGGTAGGACATTATAAAAAGGATTATTTTAAACAGGGGCTTTAATACCAAATAAATTCCTCAATCATTTAAAACACAAGTAACTCAACCCCTCATGTTTTGACAGGAATAAATCAAATTATGGTTAAATCAAGCATGTTTTGGTTCTCTCAAAAAGTGAGGTAAATTAAAGAATATGAAAAGAGTAGGTCAGAATCCTCACAAGAAGATGATTTCAAAAATAAAGATAGTGAAATGTGGAATGGGATTCAAAATTCAGAGTACATTTCCTGAAATTACAGAAGATTTGATCTTGAAATAATGTCATTTTCAACATTAATTTAGGCTCAGTTTCATGGGATAAATTTTTTCACTTATTGATATGGATTTTAAAATAGTGATGAGAATCATTTCACCTTAAAAGTTTCAAAAACATACAAAAATTTAAAAAAATACACATAATTGTTTTTTTTTTTTGAAAAATAGAAAAACTATTGAAATTACTAAACAAAACATTTCCCTCCACCATACATAAAATATTGCATTGTCCTAAATTTGAACCCATGAGATGATATGTGCACATGAAATATAGAATTTTAAATAGAAAAAATAATATAAAAGTGAAAGGGTCAGGAACATCCTAACATTCTCATGTGACGATGGGGTCAAGCAATGTGATGAAATCCACAACATCAGTATAAATTCCCTCAATGTATTTCATAAAATGTTACCCATTGACTATAAATATCCTTCCATTTTCCTCCTATGTGATCAACACTGCACCATAAAAAAATGTTAGATACAATATCAGGACCTACCCATCTAGAATAAAACTTACATAGCATCAACTTTAGTTGTGAACAGTATAGTAGGACTTTCTCTCCAACATGAAACTCCATTTTTTAGATTATTATGCTTGAGGAAATTTTTATCTTTAATTATATATCCTTGAGTTACCATATGATTCCAATAAAATCTCCTCAATATCTTGAATTTTTATCTTCTTTTTAATTCCATCTTGGTCCAAATTCATGTTTCATTTATTTATTGCCCAATATTCCAGCTGCTCGACTTCCACTGGGAGACGACATGCTTTCACAAAAAAAATCTAAATGGTGACATAATGATGGGAGTTTTTTATGATGTCCTATAAGGCCATAAAACATCATCCAATTGTTTTTTCAAATCCTTCATATTTTGATGTATGGTTTTCTCCAAAATTTGTTTCAACTCTCAATTTGAATCCTCATCCTAACAATTTTTTTGGGGGTGGTATGGTGTTGATGTTTTGGGTGTCATACCATAATTTAGAAAGAGGGAATACAAATTATGATTGCAAAAGTGTGTACCTTGGTCACTAATGATGGACTTTGGTACTCCAGACCTACCAAAAAAGTCAGCATCTTGAAAAAATCTATTACAACATGAGAATCATCAGTCCTGGTGACATCAGCATCCACCCATTTTCTCACATAATCAATGGTAACAAAAATGTACAATAAACCATATGAACATGGAAACGGACCCATAAAATAAATTCCCGAAACTTCAAAAATCTCATAGAATAATATGGGATGTTGAGGCATCTCATGTCTCCTATAAATTTTTCTAGTGTATTGACAACAAGTGCATGCCTTACAAATAATATGACATCATTAAATAAGCTAGAGAAATATAATCCAAATTTTAAGACATTCCTGGCTATCCATTGGGGTCCAAAGTGTACTCCACATGAAATTGTGTGGCTGAAATTTAGAATAGACTCAATCTCAGGATTAAGAACACACCGCCAATTAACATGATCACTACACATGCACCATAGGTAGGGATTATCCCAAAAATAAAATATTGACTCACTATTTAACTTTTGGACATGATTTTTATATAAATTTTCATGTATTTTATATGAAATAAGGTAGTTCGCTAAATCATCATACCAATGATGTATACCTGAGATGGAATAAAGATGCTCATCGTGGAAAGTGTCCCGAAGTGGTACCTTGTCCAATGTGTCATCTTATAGTGTGTGAGTAAGCCGGACCATGTTGTTCGGAAACAGGCTTTCTGACCCCTTTTTATCCTTTATCTCAATATCAAATTCCTAGAGGAGGAGCGTCCATCAGATTAGCCTGGGCATTGCATCCATATTCTTTAAGAGGTACCTCTGAGTTGCAAGGTTAGAAAAAACAACTACTTTTGATCCCAATAAATATGAATGGAATTATTCTAAATAAAATATGATGTCATGAAACTCCTTTATATGGTTGTGTAGTTTTATGGGTCTCAATACAGTGTCCTTGATGCATATGCAATAACAAGTGAACGTCCATCCACCATATGAGATAAGACAACTTCGACCATGAAGTTAGAGGTGTCACACATAATCTCAAAATTAATCCCCAACTATAGGGGTTTGATGATCAGTGGAGTAGTCATACACTTATTTATATCATCAAAGAAATTCCTACAAGACTCATCAAACAAAAATTTAGAATCCTTTTGAAGTAATCATGACATAAAAAGAGAAATATTATAAAAATAATTGATAAAGAACTGATAAAATCATATGTTCCCTAAGATGTATCTAACATCACGCAAGCATTAGGGATAGGGTAAGGATAAAATAATATATTCCTTATATTTATCAAACTATGTCCCATGTTTTGACACTACATTCCCTAAGACAATCCCATGCTCTGCAATGCAATAATACTTTTCAAAGTTTAAAACAAGTTTCTTCTCAATACCAAAATTCATAACCTTTCCCAAAGTAGATATACAATCATAAAATGAAGACTCATACACTATAAAATCATCCATAAATACTTCTATTTGGGTCTCAATAAAATCATAAAAAAACTCACCATGCATCTCTAGAAGGTACCTCGGGTGTTGCAAAGTCTAAATGGCATCCTCTAGTAAGAAAACGTACCAAATGGACAAGTGAATGTTGTCTTCTCCTAATCCTATAGAGATATTGGAACATAAAAATATCTATGAAATCCATCAAAGAAACAATAATGTGACTTCCCAGCTAGTCTCTCAAGCATTTGGTCAAAAAATGGGGGTGATAGTCTTTACGAGTGGACTGATTTAGTTTTCAATAATCAATACACACACACCAACTATTTTCAACCTAATTTGAATTAACTCAAAATTATCATTTCTAAAAACAGTAACACCACTTTTCATAGGTACAAAATTAATAGGACTTACCCACTAGGAATTCGAAATGGGATAGATTATACCTACCTCAAGCAATTTTTCAACTTCTTTTTATAAACTTCCAAAAGAGTTGGATTCAACCTCCATTATGGTTTCCTAACTGGTTTAGCCCCATCCTCTAAAAGAATGATATGTATAAAAATAGATGGGATAATACCAGATATGTCAGCCAAGATCTACCTGATTTCCCTGTTGTTCTCCCTCAAAAGATTCAAATGTTTTCTTCATTTTCAAAAGGGATATTGTTCGCAATGATAACATGTAATTTCTCACCACCAAACAAGTATAAGTATTTTATATTTTGTGGAAATGTCTTGAGATCCAATGTAGGGGGGATGTATGGATGTATAAATTTGAGGAACTGAAATATTTGAACAATGAACATTAGTATTAGAATATATATCATCAAAATAATAAAATAAAGAATCAAATCCATTAGCATACTAAACAGATGTGTCATAGTCATAGTTTACATGATCAAAATCTAAATACGAATCAGTTTCGAAATCAAATCTAAGAGAGTATTCTTTATAATAAATAGTTGGGAAAGTTCTCTATTACATCAAACTAGAACCATTTCTTATAATCTCCCTAGGCATAAGATAATAAAATTATATGAGGTTTTTATTTGGTGGTTTAAAATAGGAGATAAAATTATCAGGATTTTCATATTAAGGGTACTTCATGGAGTCCATAACATTAAATACCACAACATCGTCTCTTTCATCTAGGGAAATTATACCCTCATGAACATTTATAATAGTTTTTTCATTTTTGAGGAAGTTCCTAACTAAGATAATGGGAGCATGTGAACTTACCTGATCATTCTCCATTTTAAGCATGTAGAAATCTACTATAAATATCATGTATCTTACCTAGATAAGTAAATTCTCAAGGACTCCCACTGGATATGTTTTAGCTCTATTTACCAATTTCTCCACTACACTTGTCATTTTCAAATCTCCAACCTAAAAATAAGGGAATACAGAATGACACATCACATTTATAGAAACTACTAAATTACAACCAAACAATTATTACTACAGTATGGTGCATGGGATGCTAAATGTCCCTAGATCCTATTACTTTTTTGGCATTGCTAGTGTTTTTGTATTGTGTTCTGAAAAATATCTTCCAAGATTGTTCCTTTAATTTCCCATATGTCCTCTTCGATTGGTACAAAGTTATTTTAAAAATTTGGTATACCTTGGGATTTTCTTAAAGGATTAAAATAGATGTATGTTGATCTCTACAATATTTAATGTGTCCAAAACCTCTATTTTCATTTCCTCTTCAATTGTATTATTGTTTTGTACAACCTTGTTTGGAAAGAGAAGGGCTTTAGGAGTAAAATAATTAATATTTTTCTTACCTTTGTCTTTCTCTTTGGGTTTCTCATCAGCTGGTCATGAATGGGGTCTCTCAAGAGTTGAGGTGAATCCTGAGTGAATGGAAGGTGAAGATGTATCAGTTGTTTGTTCCCACATCTCAATGTTATGGCACTAAAATTCCCCTTTGTATTTGGAGTAGTTTGGTAAGGAATATTTCCATAGTTATTACATAATAATTCATGGAGGCAAATGGAAATCTAGTTCATTTGTGTCTTCAACTCTTTCAACTCAAAACCATGACTCTTCATCTCATTATGTTGATTAAGAAATTTTTTTTTCAAAATGTCTTAAATTTTAGAATCTTCCATTGGTTGGGGATTCTCTTTTTGTTGACTTATTGATTCTTGAGCAACAAATATCATTTGGGTTTGTTGAAGCCTTGTTGGTAAGGTGGATACTGCTGGAAGTTTGTTAAAATGGGGCCTTTATTGTTGTCCAGAGCCATACCTCATATCTGATTGATCCTTCCACCCTTGGTTTTATGTTGGTGAAAATTGATCATACATCTTTTTTTGATGTGGATATTGTTACTGTTGATATGGTCTCCCAGGGAATACAGCTGCACAATCCTCTGACACTTTTATGTGGGGTAAATAGTCATTTGGGTCGTCTATTTCAGTGCAAATGACACATGGCCTCATAAGAGTGGGTTGGGATGTCTTTTGAGCCAAATAAATCTATCTCACTATAGTGGTAAATTATTTCAACATAGTATCAATCAAATTATTTTCAAAAGATGAAGGACTTACCTGATGCACTCCTCTAACATGTGGTGTACCTCAATCACCCAATTTTTGGGAGTTTTGTGTCATATTGTCGATCAACACATGTGAAGTTGTTGGTGTTTTGTCAACTAAATCCCCTCTAGCTACAGAATCACCCATGATTCATTCCGTAGGTGTGAGTATTTCATATAAGTAATAGATTAGTAGTTGCTCAAGGATTTGGTGATGCGGGTAGCTTGCACACAATTTCTTGAATCGATCCTAGTACTCATAAATTGACTCTCCTTATGCTTGTTTGATCCAAAAGATCTCTTTCGGAATAGATTTTTTCCCGGATGATGGAAGAAAATATATGTAGGAAAATATTTTTCAAATCATTCCAACATGTTACATATGATCTGTTGTAGTACCATTAAGTGAAAATGTGAATGCCCTTGGTTTTATTTGATCTTCGAAGACATTTAATGGTATAAGGTTTGAGAAAACCATATAAAATTCCTTAAGGTGTTTATTGGGATCCTCAGCAGAGAGGACATGAAATTAGGGTTGTAGTTGAATTATCCCAGAATTTACCTCAATGTTCAATTCGTGATTTGGGTATGCAATACAATTTGGTTGATAGTTAATGTCGAGGGTGGCCTATTCTGGAATGGTTCCATTAAGTTCATTATTATTATTTTCAGCCATTGGTTCTTATGTTAAGATCTATTTATATGCTCTTCCGATTTCAATGTAATTGCGGTGGAGTAATTATCTTACTAATTGAATGGTGAAACTTCTCATAGACTGAGAATGTATTATTCGATCCATAAGGCTCCGTTCAATCTCAGGGTCAAGATCTAAGAGATATTCAGTATTAGTTCATTTCATAAATATAAAAAAATTAAAATAAGAAAATTGGACCATAATAAAATAAAAATGAGGAGTTTTAATTTCTAGTCCAAAAAGAACAAGAAGAATAAAACAAAAAAAGAAGAAAAATTCAGATTGGGTAAAGAAGGAGGAAAGAAGTGAACAAGAGAATAACATGAAGACTAAAATAAATACACATAATTAGTTGAAATAATTACTTGCCACCCAGGAAATGGCACTAGTTTTAAATGTGCTATCTTGGGTGTTCTAAAATTATGTTTAGTTTGGGGTTAATTAGCTGCAGTAGGGTGGCTGACGTAGGTCGTCTCTCAAATAAGCAGTAATTAAAAATGCATAATAAAGGTCAATTAAAAATAGAGTAAAATTATATAAACACAAAACATGAAAGTACAGGGGGTTTTTTATCTTTTACCAAACTATAAGAAGTTTTATAGAAGAAGATTTCAATTTTTTCTTTTTTTTTAATGAATTCAATTAAAAACAAACAACAAGAAGATGTTTTTTGAAAATATTTTAAAAGTGTTATCGATAAAACTATATATATTCACATAATTATTAATCATTATCATTTAATTTAATATCCAATTAATTATTATCCCCTAATTTTCAATCCCTCTAACCCTACAAGAGTTCACTTTACCACAAAGATGAAAAGAGTTAAACCCTAGTCTAGGTTTGGATCATGTAATCACCACAACCTTCTTTAATTTCCCTTAAAATGCTAGTTTGCATCCACTAATGAATTTGGGTCTGTACCCACTCCTAAAATGATAATTGATTGGTCTTAGTGATTTTATTTTAACTCTATAAAATTTTTCCCATGTGTTCTTGTTTTACCAATTAAGTTTTCACTCTCAAAATTTACACAAATTATCGACCATTCATGTTTTTGTGTTAGTTTTTAAATTTATTACATAGTTTATTCTAATTAAAAAAACAAAATTCATGGAAAATATTAATTGAAATATTGTGTTTCATTAATTCAAAATTAATGAATGAAGAAGGTAATAGTTATATTTATTACTAAAAAAACTACTCTTCCATGGGCGGTGTATTCATTTTAAAAGCAAATTTCATTTGCAACAGTTTCAAATAGGTATAGCCCAATCACACTTCTACTCTTGAGTTCCAGCCCAAATAAGAAGATAAAATAAAATAAAAACATAATAAAATGTAATAAAACATAATAAATATAAGATTAACAATGAAGTATACTACACAAACATAGACATTACAACGTGAAGAAGAAGAATAAGGCTTCGACGAAGGGGTCCTTGCTTCAAGAGATTACCTTATTTAAATTCTTGGATAATTAGTGTAAACCACTTATCCTATTCCATCAGCATCCTAATGCAATTTTCAGCCCCTACAAATGAAAAAATCATCAATTTATAGAGTGTAGGGGAGGCTAGGTGACAAGTGGTTTCATGTGGGAACGGAGAATTTCGGCCAACTATTTTAATCCAAATTTAACCACATGTTTGACCTCCATAACACATGATTGAACTATCATTCAAGAATTATTATTTGTGAAAAATTTGGTTTGAGATATCCTTTAAAAATTTGGTCCCAATAAAAGCACTGATGGGGGAGATATGTCCCAAATACTATAGTGATGTCTAATCTAGCAGTTTCAGCCCATCTTTGATTTCATGGTCCATTTAGTCCAATAAAATGCATGATTTATCTTCAATGTCCTGAATAAAAGTTTTAACCCATATAATTTCGAATACATATACAAAATTTTAAGTTCAAATAATAAATATAAAAATATTTATCTTCGCAATAATATAGTCCACTATAAAGGGTAAAACTGGAATTTTCATCGAATTTCTTAATGAATGATCTAATCCCAAATATTTTATAAATAAACATATCTAACACAATGTAAGGAATTTTTTTCATTTATTATCATTAAAATATTCAAAAAAACATTTTTTTATCAGTTATGAATACTATATAGAAATAAGTTAAATAGAAATATGAAAGAATACATTAACAAAATATAAATTTTAAATAAAAGGATACAATTAGAGTCATATCGATTGTACCATGCATTAGAATAAGGTGGGGCTGATTCCTACACATTACAAAGGATGTATGGGTTATTTTCCATGAGTATAAAAAAATACAAATATGTTTGGTAATTTTTGAGTATGTCATCTATTTTTTATACTAAAATTTCATTTTAAACAACATACACGTACATTGAGTCATACAGGTCACATCGTGATTCGGTTATACATCAGACTGATTTTTACAAATAAAAAATTACTTATGAATCATTTTACTAAATTATTAGGACAACCCGATCATGTTATTTTGGTTTCTTAATGACTGAAACATGTCGTGAATTAAATGTCAATATAAACAGATAATGGTAACATTGAGACATACCAATCACATCATGCATCAGATTGAGGATTATTTTATTCATACACATCAAAAATGACATACATTTCATGGTATAAAAGTATAAAAACAATCCAAATGTGTTTTATTTATTTTGATAATTACACGTGTCCTTTTTACTAAAATTAATGTCAGTTTAAAAAAAGACACAGTTTGAGTCATACTGGTCTCACTATTCATCATATTGAGATGAGTTTTATTTATACACATAATAAATGATTTATGGAAAATTTTATAAATTATCAAAACAATATTAATGATTATTCTCAGTTTTTATTATGTTACATTTCCTTTTTACAAAAATTAGTTTTAGTTTTAAATTAGAAGATACACTTAGATTCATACCCATCACACCATACGTCTGATTGAGGTTCAATTGATTCTTACATGTGAAAAATTACATATGGATCATTGTAATAAAGTATATAACGTTATTTTTAGTTATAAAATGTTGTATGCATTGCATTACAAATTCAAAACATCATTTTGTATGGTCAGTTTTTTGGGTATCCATGTAGTGAATACAAAAATAAATATATTGAGTATCCAAATTGACTATAACATGTAGAAAATGTTTCCAAATAAATTAATAAGTAATTAAACTAATGAAAATATATTTTATTTGTTTAAATTGTATTCTTTCATCATTATATTTTATTTTGGTCATTATGGCCAGTTATGCCGCTATTTTATCAATTTGAAATGAATCCATTGAGGTTTGTTATGTAGAAGTGATGTGAGGACTAATGAGTCGATATTTATGATCACAGAGTAATCCCTTCAAATAGTGATTATATAGATGTTTGTAAAAAAAATATGAATAGTATTTAGTCATAATTAACATAGAAAACTATCTATTAAAAAAACAAATCATGAAAACACACCTCATTAATACATTTACAACTGTGATTTATTATCATTCATACATGAGGATTTAATTTAAAATATAAAATGAAATGTTTTCTTTGTTGGCCTCCCCATACATTTGTTTTTCAAAAACAACTATGAAATTACTAAAAATACCTATCTTTGTATCTAAAAGAATCATAAATGTTAGTAGATGTTGATATTGAATGTGTAGGGTAAAGGTGATTTGTGAATATCTTTTTTATTGTTTGGTTTATTCTTTTGATCATCTTGATTCGAACATTCATTTCACACCAATATATTTGTATTTATATATAAAAATTCATCAATTCAGACCTTTTTTCATAAAATATTAATGATTTAGCATGAAATATAATTTTTAAATGAATACCTTCTTCTCAAAATGTTATTTTAAAAGATCATATGACCATGATACAAATGCTCCAATAGGTTTCTCAAGAATAAAAATATATGCATCATCAAGTGGAATTGGAATCTCACAACTCAACTCATGAGATATATTAATCCACACTCTAACATGTATTTGTGGTATTTTTCTATTTCCAAGAGTATCTTTTTTATATTAAACATGATAGACCTCCTAACAAGTTGATGTGTGGGTGTAGGTAAATATAAATCACAATCATTTTCACCCTATAGAAAATCAGTACAGGAACAGTTTCAGTGTCTAAATAATTCATGTTTCATAGAAACAATTATTAGAATATTTATTACCTCGTCTATGATAGTACATTGAGGGTAATGGCACGTCTTAATGATATTGTGGGTGGGTGTCATCATGCAGTTGTTCTAATTGAGTTGTTTATTAACTTTGGTTCCTCCCGATAAGATATTATAACAAATTATTATAGCGATGAAGTTTTTATCTTAAAGAAGATAATTTTTTCTTCATCTCTTCCATTTGTTTCTCCTTATCCCTTATTATTTTCATTTATCAAAATATGTTTAGGGTGTCACCCCAAAACCTGCACCTATGATGCGGACATACTGTTCTGGTCACTTCAAGGCCAATTATAGTATTTGTTCTTCCAAAATATCTTATGATGATTACTATGACTTTGTTGGATAAAAACTATAGTATAATAAGTAATCATAGTTATGTAATAGAGATTTAATGAGAAAACAATTTTATTATGTCATTCTTATACATGTGTCCCACATTTTTTATGTTTAAATCTATTAGTATCCCATATTTATTTAAACATGCCTCCTTCCATATCCCACAATGTGATATGGTAGTGGATTTGGAATTAGATTCATCAATATATATATAAATATAGAAACATAATTATGGTGTTGTCTCATGTTACATAAAATTAATACAATAGATTTAAAATATATACCAATTTTTTTCAAGTGAATAATATTATTTCCTTACTTCATAGTATGGGTGCATTGATTTTTCTACCCATTGAATATTTTCTTCACTCATTTATTGTTTCATAAATTAACAATTCATATTCAAAGTGATTGACAAACATGTTATAAAATAATTATTGTTGGCCATAATGTACATAAAAATATGTCTTCTCATGAGGATTAGTAAACCCATCCCATGCATCTTGGATTATAATGTATGAATACCTATAGGGGGAATTTTACATTCCCTTCGGTATTATTGAGATGAAACTTTGTTAAAATTGTGTGAAAAAATTTTCAAACCATTATAGAAATCATTAATATAAATTTATTTTAAGATTAATCAACTATAAAAGCACTCATCAAGGTAAAATGAAGATTAATTCAATATTTCAATGTTTTTTATATATATAAGGTATATTACAATGATACCCTAATATCATTCCAAATTAGTTTCTTATGTGAATGAAAAACAAGGTTTCATGAATCCACATCAACCGGTACACACTGTCAAGTGGTGAGCCTACAGAAACTACTGAATGTGGACTTGTTAACATCTTATCCCCTTACATTCCATCCATTATCGTATTTTGTGTCTTTTTTTCTCACTTTAATATTTTTTTCTATAATTATCTTGATATGAAACTCATGGTTTTTAGGTATATAATATATTCAATATCTACCATTTCTTTAGGATCATCATTTCCAATATGCAATTACTATGGATTGGTAGAATCAATATTTGAATAAGGTTTTTGTTCTTCCACATTGGGAGCACGAATAGGTTGAGAAACATGTTATTCCTTAGGATTGGGAGAATAATCACCTACAGAAGTCATTATCTTTAGAAGTTGTTCAATATTGAATTTAGATTATGTAAATGTAGAAGTGAACATATAATAATATTATGTAATGCAATGTATATTATAAAAATATTTATAACTTGATTATTGAACTATTTTTTTAATGGTCTAAAAAATTTGTCCCCTATATCAAGCCGGTCTAACATACAATATCTTGTCTATGTTGGGACCACTACAAAATTATTTTTACATCCCAATAAAATGGTCATCCTAAGATAAATTTTCATCTAACCATTAATTTTTTTGGGCAATAATAGAACGATTGACCACTTTTGGTTTGAGGGATCTGGGAAATAAAATAATTGCATTACATTTGATTCCTTTAAAAATAGTTCTTTTTTGTACCCTTTCTTACTGAAATGGAATTTCATAGATCTCAATTCATCAATATTAACATCACTTATGTGATCAATCCACTACCATTTAAAAATTGGAAGATGTGATGTTATATAATGAAACTCCCATATTTTTTTAATGATGCCAAAGTATGACATATCAATAAATTATATTTCTATCCTTGGTACGAGATACATGAATCACTTTATCCCAATGTATAGATCCACAATTTTTCATGGTACAACCTTTATTATGTTTAGTTGTATAGAATGTATAACCATTAATTACAAAAACATTTTAAGATATTACATTCACACTTGGTCCTCTGGAGAGCCATTAAAGTTGTTAGAAAATTGAATATGTATTTTCATTTTTTTTTCTTCAAAATATGTTCTTGAAACCATCCTATATACTATTTATTATGGGTATTTGATATCCAAAATTAATCCATTGATGGATTCAAATGCCTAATAATTTTTTTATGGGTTTTGATATATGGGTAACCCTCTAAATTGTTATGTAAAATGTAATGGTGGGCCTACTCTCGATCAATAATATAGATTGTGTAAACATGTCTTCTAGAAATTCATTCACTCGCAGGACTTCTAGTGTAAAAATATTTTATTACACCAATGATTTTCACACTGAACATGTATTCGGTATAGAAATAAATAGATACCATAACAACACATCACTCTCTAATAAAACCATCTACATGACTTAGTTTTTTGACATACCCTATCAAATTCTTCATATATCATTTTTTTGGATACATCTATCTATAATGTATATAACCACACTGTAGAATATCTCTTTCTAGTTGAACCATTAGTGTACCATCGTATCGATGATTTCTAGTTAGAATAACATATTCAATTCACATAATATGACAACATTTTTCTTTTCCAGAGTTGAAAATTTCATTGAGTTTATAACTTTTCTGCATATATCTTTCAAAAATAAATAGTTATTGTTAAATTTTATGATATATATTCTTATGGAAATTGAAATATATAGCTACATGAATTAAATCATTCATCAAAAAATTATAGTCATGTGATTTTAGACCCTTTAAAATTAAATCCACTATTGAAATGATATTATTGATATATAATAAATACCCTTAGAGAACCTTTACATCATTTAAGAAGTTAAAAATTGATATCCCTACTACCTGGAATGATTGTAAGCATCTAGAGTTAGAAAAGTATATTTGTACCCATCACTACTGCCAAATCATCATACTTTTCCATTTCATTCATATCTAACCTAACCTTAATTGTATCTAATGATTTTCTAGGATCATTTAGTAATGTAAGGGGTCTAAAAAATAGGCATCTTTGTCGCTATGTCAATATTCTCTAGGTGGTGATGGCTTCTATGTCCCCTCCCCCATTGGGGTGGGGGAGGATCCTTTGCAACCTCTTCATGTAATTGCACTATCTCATTTCATTATCTTCTATAACCGTGAGTTTCTACCATCCTTTCCTCCTATTACACTCAGCCCTAATGTTCTAGAATGATTCTATAGATTACCACAACAATCAATTTCAACTTTAGAATTCACATATTCATGTTCTATGTTCATCTATAATTAATTTAGAACTTCAAAAATCATCATCCTTTGGTGGAATTCTTTGACCGGATGATCATAAACTCAAGGACACTGCAAGAATGATCAATGGTAGGGTTTCTTGATTCCAAAATCATAATGATCTAGCTCACATATAAAGAATACATGATTTAAGCCTGGTCGAGCACACCTTGCACTTGTGATGGAGCACGATTCATACTCTTCAAGTGGTCATATATCATTCATATAAATCATTAATGACAAAAATTGGTGGTATGGATAAGATTTATTTGTTCAGATAGTAGGACTAGGGTTGTATATCATGTGATTTATTTGTATATTTGTTCAAATAGTAGGACTAGGGTTGTATGTCATATGATTTATCCTATGATTTTTTCATAGTTGATGTATCTAAGCCACCTATTGAGTCCTTCTTGATTGTAATGGGTGAGGAGTTTAGGTACAAAAATTTCATTGTGTCTGATTCATGGTTTCAATTCTGTATGACGTGTAAGAAATTATGACACAACATGGGGGCATGCAGGCATAATGGGAAAAGAAACCACGGGTGTTGGTGATCTTTACGTGCCTCAATCTATGAATTCACCCTCTTCTGTAAAGCCTTTGGATTGTGATTATCTAACTAATATTGGTGAATGTTCGGTTTAAAATATAGGAAAATATGATGGTTTTAGTAATTTGGACATTTCATGGAAGCAGAAGAAAGAAGTGGTGAACTCTCCTAATCTAAAGGTCGCTGATATCTTTAACAGGATATGTCAGGATATGGAATAAACTTTAGGATTTTATGAATAATCCAATGTTGTTGTTAGGTTGTGTGCTGGATTCATCCAAAATAGTGCTGTTAAGAGTGAGTTACAATTGCATTTGTGCAATGCTGATGAGCCACAGAAGGTAGGATGTGATGAACATGCATCTGGGGAGGAGGAGACTGAGTGATTGTCTACTGATTTTCCTATAGGGGTTATAGGATTGAGTAGTAGTTCTTTGTTAAAGTAGGGAGTGTAGGGGACTATCTAGGATGTTGTTAACCATGCCACATTTGGAAATGTAGGGGTTTCTAACTCAGTGCTCATCCCTTCAGTTCATCTAGGCAATAGATATGAAGGGATGGTTCAGGATGGATTGTCTTTTGGGAAAATATACTCATTATTTTTCAAGGTTCCAGATGGGTTCTATGGTAATGAGTCCAGTAAAAATGGTTCCCCAAGGATAAACAGGAGTCAAAAGGTTATTTGTAATGAGAGGAAGGATTACTCCTCTTTACCACCTTCGATAGAGACATGGTCTGCAAAGAATTTTGTTGGTCAGAGTGGATACTCAAGAGGGGGTGAATTGAGTTCCAATTAAAAAATTTCTGTTAAAAACAATGTTTATTAAAATCCCCTTATTTGAAAAACCGATTAAACTTTAGTGAATTTATACAGATTATAAAGGTTCAATTTGTTTCTCAAAGATTGATTAGTTCTCAGTTAACTTAATCTTATGATTAAATTAACTTTTGAAACTAACTTACTGGTTTATAATAAATATAAACACTTGCGAGTTTAACTATCAAAGTAGCTTTGAAAATAAATTATATTTCAAAGTAGTAGCAGCGGAATTTGAAATAAATATGTATAGTATAGATATAGTATGTAGCTACAAACACAGAGAATTAACCAAGAGGTTCAGTCTCAAGTCGAGACTTAGTCCTCTCAAAAGTTTATATAAAAATGATCCACACCCTGGATCGGGGTTAACAATAGTGAACACACTGTCCAGGTCACAAGACCACTACCACAGTTCTGCGTGGGAAAACAAACAACAGCTCAGAGCTGTCCAGGTCTCACACGACCTCTACCACTATCCACTGTGGGAAATGAAGTGTAAAAAGGTTTTCTGAGGATTTACAGATCCTCCAATGAAAGTACAGGAGTCAGTGTATGTGTTTAATACAGCAGATAACACACAGTGCTCAAAATGTAAAACAGATGTATCACAGAGCAGAGATGTAGAGTTTAGAAATGGCTCTGGTGATTTCAGTGTAGCTCTGGACTCTTTTGTATTTGGTCAGAATTTATTCTGAGTCCTCTACACGTTTTTGTATGAGAAGAAGAGTGTCGTATGCTTCTTGTTCATAGGCAGTGAGATGTAGTCGATGAAGTTCTTCAATCGTTCTTTTGTATGCACAGAACTCTCTCTGAGTAGGCTTGATTGTATATGAGATTCTGTGTAATCTCTTGATATGTGTCTTCTGTTCCACATAGTTTTGCCTCAACTTGCCTCTTGTCTTCTTCGTATGTTCTCTGAAAAATATCCTCTGTTTCTCTTGTATGCAGCAGAGTCTTCTTATCTTTATATCACGTGCTCTGGAATACAGAAGATGTTTCTTTTCAGCAGGTATGAGGTACGGTTTCCTGACATCCGACAACCTTTATTAATTAATTGTCAGAGCATTAAAATATACCTAATATGACTGTTGGTTAGATTAAATAAAGATAAAGATAAAGAAATTCAAACAGTTGTTTATGACTATTGAAGAATAAAGTGATCCGTAGGTCATCATCATTAGTGAGTAATGATCGGTGACTCAGATAGATCAGCATCGGTGAATCAGACTGATCAGCATCAGTTTGTCATCTGATCGGTGATTCAGTTTGATCAGCATCGGTGAGTCAGACTGATCAGCATCGGTCTGTCATCTGATCGGTGAGTCAGTTTGATCAGCATCAGTGAGTCATTTGATAGGTAGCTCATTTTGATCAGCATCTGTGAGTCATGCGATCGGTGTCTTATCTTGATCATCATCGGTGTGTCATTTGATCGGTGGATCATTTTGATCAGCATCAGTGTGTCATTGGATCGGTGACTCATATTGATCAGCATCGGTGAGTCATTTGCATCGGTGAGTCATTTGCATCGGTGAGTCATTTGCATCGGTGAGTCATTTGCATCGGTGAGTCATTTGCATCGGTGATTCATTTGCATCGGTGAGTCATTTGCATTGATGAGTCATTTGCATTGGTGAGTCATTTCCATCAGTGAGTCATTTGCATCGGTGAGTCTGTTGTCTTCTGATATCGGATCGGTGCGACCGTTGTCCTTTGATATTGGATCGGTGCTTCCGATGTCCGTTGATATTGGATCAGTGCTTCTGATGTCTGTTGATATTTGATCGGTGCTTCCGATGTCTATTGATATTGGATCAGTGCTTCCTATGTCTGTTGATATTGGATCAGTGCTTCCGATGTCTGTTGATATTTGATTGGTGCTTCTGATGTCTGTTGATATTGGATCGGTGCTTCCGATGTCTGTTGATATTGGATCGGTGCATCTGATGTCTGTTTAATTCATAAGACTTCCAAAATACTTTGAATGTCAATAAGCATAGACAAAAACATGATAACAGATTCATTAACAGATTGTAATTAAGTTTATAAGAAATCAAACCAGATTAAGCATTAATGGTATGTGATGATTTGTGATTATTAAAACATCAATCATAGACATGAAATCAACAATCTTCGAGAGGGCTCAACAATCTCCCCCTTTTTGATAATCACAAAACTTTATCATAAAATAAAAATAATATGATTTATCATCAATAAAAACATAATTAGAATTAACCATAAAGATAATAAATATAAAGAGATATAAAAATCTCCCCCTTAATTTAAATTTACCATATATATTATACAAATTTCTCCCCCTGAGATATATACATCTCTCATATATATATAGATCTTTCTCCTCCCCTTAGATATATACATCTTTTCTCCCCCATATATCTCTCCCATACATCTTTCTTCTCCCCCATTTGGATAATCAAAAAGGAGGGAAAACATATCAGTGAAAGTAAAAGCAGTCAGCATAGAGCATAGAGAAAAAAATATGTTATAAAGGACAGAATATTACAAGAATCACATTGTTCACCCTATCAAAAACAATACACAACTATTTTTTGGGATACAAAGGGGCTATGCCTTTGTCTTTGGGATCAATAGTGGGTAAGTTTGAAGGCTTGGAGGCAGGCTATACTTTGCGAATCTGAAGTGGTGGTAGGACAACTCTGGCAGGTGTAGGAGCAGGTGCCACAGAGAGTTGTTGTTGAGAAACAGGAGCTGGTTGAGAAGTTTGCTGAGGGACTGGTCTTAACTGAGATAGAGCTTGAGCAACAGATAGCTGATTTGGAGCTACATCAGAGTCACTGAGAGGTTCAGAAGTAGGAAGTATTATTCCAGTGGCCTGTGCATTCAAATAGGGCTTCAAAAGATGAATGAAGTCTTGAATGACTTCTTCCCCATACATCATAGCTTTCTCAAAAGCATCTTTGTTCTCTATGAACTGTTCTAAGGTTGGGGTAAACTCTTTCAACTGGCAAACGTGATTTTTGAAGGCCTGAGTGACTGGAGGTAATTTCAGATTCTCTTCCAACACCTTGAAGTTTGCAGCCATCTCATGCTTTGTATAAATCTTGAAAAAGTAATTATCAACTTTCTCTTTGATCTCTTGCAGATATTTCTTAGCATCTGCTCAATACACCAATGCCATCTTATGACTGTTATCATAGAGCTATTTCATCTTCCTCAAGGATTCTAAATCAAGAATTTGTCTAACAGCAGCTAACTCATCATGCACAACTTCGCTTAGAGCTTCTAGCTCACGGGTAGTGATCTTGGTTACCTTGGTTGTACTGGCTTGGACAACTATGTGAGTTATCTCAGATTTCAGCTTCCTCAGGTTAAACTTGTTGAGATGTTCAATCAAATTTCTCAAAACATCCATCACACCAGAGATGGTTGATCTGAATTCACTTGATAGAGATACTAAGCTGGTGTGAGATCCTTCAAAGTCTGATTCAAAGAGGCTATGTGCATGCCAATAAGTTCACCAGTATTGGCCAGGTCTGGCTTCACAGCATTAGATACTCTTTGTGAGAAGGCTTCCAATGAATTTTCATAAACTTGTAGAGACACTTGAGTAAGGGAATTGGAAATTTCTTCTCCAACTGTGTCTCTCACAGCGGTTAGCAATTCAATCTTAAACCTATCAAGATCATCTTGAGAGATTCCAGAACCAGGTAAATTAACATTTGTAGGATCAACAGCAGGAATAGACCTTGCTTCTCTTGGGAGGCTCCTCTTCACAACTGCAGCAGATTCTAGCATTTCTTCTTCTGCATCATAATATTCTAAGCCCAACACAGCATAACCAGGGTAGTCATCCCATACAGCAGCACACAGGGTGTATTTTGGTTTCTCATAGCTTGTTGTTCCACTGATTTTTGGTGAATCAACCTTGCCACTGATATGTATTTCTTGTACTGACTGAGGTGGTTCTATTTGATCTACAGCAAGACCATCCATTGGTATGTTATCACCATCAACAGCATCCTCAACATCATCAACATATCCATCATCACTCTTCTCAGAAGCTTCACTGTGATATTCTTCAGTATCAGAATCTTCTTCATCACCAAGAATAGGTTCTGATTCTTGTAGGGCTAAGGGTGGACTAGCAGGTCCAAATTCTCTTCTAATTTTGGGACTGGTAGTGTCAGGATCACTCCTATCATTAGGATATGACATACTTCCTTCATCAGTCTCAGCTTCTTCTTGCTCTTGGGCTTTGGTGGCCTCATCCTTTCCTTCTTCTTGCTCATCATCATCAGAATAAACTGGTTCCTCATCTGGTTTCAAGCCAGGGTCTCTCAAATCCTTTGGCCTCTTGCCATGATCTATGGGATTGTAGGCTTCATAAAATTTATCTTCATCTGCAACCCAGAACTTCTTCCATGGATTCCAATTGATTTTCATCCTCTTGCAGATCTCTTTGTTGAAACAGAAGGTATGATCTGTTTCAGCAACTTTATCATCTTCATCAACACATTCTAGATTCTTGAGCATGGTAGATATCATCTTTGAATAAAACAAGGCAGTGGATTTCTTGGATGGTTTCATCATTCTAGCTATGTGTACCATCCCATATCTACATAAATTTATCTTTTTCATGGGTTTTCAATTGAAAAAATAGAAAAACATCTTGAAACTTAACAGCAGCAAAATCTCCTCTCCTAGGGAAAAGTTGGTGTTGAATAAACTTGAATAGGAGTCTGCTTTCACCATCCAGCTCTGAGGATGTGATTCTCCTAGATTCTCTATTTCCAGTCAGAATATCTAGAGCTATCTCATAAGAAAAATAGTCAGTGATTGGAGGTATATTCTCAGCATAGTTCTCATATCGACCTTCATGAGGTACATTCAAGCACTCAGCCCACTGCTTAGATGAGAAGGATATTTTCTTTCCTTTTACCACAGACGACATCCTGGCAGCCTCCACGCCATCTAGAGTGATTTTCAGATTCATGTAGAACTCATGTACCAGCTTCGGGTAGTCTATTCGAGAGTTGTCAGAAAACCAGTCTATCCATCCTTGCGATTCAAGAACTTGCAGCAATAGTGACTTACTTGACAAAAGCCACGCAGAGTTGACTTCTCTTTCTACAGCAACAATCCGATTTTCCAAGTTCGGATTTACTGATCGTTGACAGCCACTACTCAACTCATCTCGAGCACGCTTTGATGGTACAGGTTTATCTGGTCCTTTGCTCGGTCTCTTTTGCTTAGCCATTCGATGATTTTGGGAAGGCAGGAGTTCGAAGGTTCGAAGTAGAGGGGAAGAGAGGTTGAAAGGTTCGGCGGGAAATGAAAGGTCAAAGGTTTAGGGAAGATAAATAGTCGTGTATCATTTATTTTATCATTTAGGGTTACCATAAAAAGTATAAGAGAAATTTACTAATTAATTACAATATAATAAAAAAAGTAATAGCAAATAGATCGGTATGACAGATCGGTTGCACTGATCGGTTTGACAGATCAGTTTCACAGATCAGTTTCACAGATCAGTTTCAGAGATCAGTTTCACAGATCGGTTTCGCATATCAGTTTCACAGATCGGTTTCACAGATCGGTTTCACAGATCGGTTTCACAGATCAGTTTCACAGATCGGTTTCACAGATCGGTTTCACAGATCGGTTTCACAGATCGGTTTTACAGATCGTTTTCACAGATAGGTTTCACAGATCGGTTTCACAGATCAATCATACACAACTCTTGTTTAATAAATTTCATTCTTTCAGATCATAAAGGCTTTGTGAAGATATCAGCTAATTGATGTTCAGAACTAACAAATTCTAGAGAAATATCACCTTTCTGATAATGATCTCTTAGAAAGTGATGTCTGACATCAATGTGCTTAGTTCTAGAGTGAGACACAGGGTTCTTAGATATATTGATTGCACTAGTGTTGTCACAGTTAATTGAAACATGTTTAAAATCAAATCCATAATCCAATAAAGTGTGTTTCATCCACAGAATTTGTGTACAGCAACTACCAGCAGCTATGTATTCTGCCTCAGCAGTAGAAAATGCAACTGAGTTCTGTTTCTTACTACTTCATGATACTAGGGATTTTCCAAGCAAATGGCATGTTCCAGATGTGCTCTTCCTATCTAACTTACATCCAGAAAAGTCAGCATCTGAATATCTAGTTAGGTTAAATGATTGTCCTTTTGGATAAAACAAACCTAAATTTATAGTATACTTAAGATACTTAAAAATACTTTTAACAGCCAGTAAGTGTGATTCTTTAGGATTAGCTTGAAATCTAGCACACATACATACACTAAACATAATGTATGGTCGACTAGCAGTAAGATAAAGCAAGCTCCCAATCATACCTCTGTAATTGGTTTGATCCACTGGTTTCCCAGCTTCATCTGTATCCAATTTATAGGTAGTACTTATAGGTGTATCACGTTCCTTAATACTATCCAATCCAAAACGTTTTAAAAGATCCTTTGTATATTTACTTTGATTTAAAATAATTCCATCTTTATTTTGAAAAATTTAAAAACCAAGAAAATACTTAAGCTCTCCCATTAAGCTCATTTCAAATTCATTTTGCATAACCTTTGAAAAATCAGTAAATAAGGAATTTTTAGAAGATCCAAAAATAATATCATCAACATAGATTTGTACTATTAATACATCTTTTGAAATCCTTTTTATAAAAAGAGTGGGATCAGCTACTCCTTTTGTAAATCCTTTTGAGATAAGAAAGTTTGAAAGCCTTTCATACCAAGCTCTTGGAGCTTGTTTTAAACCATATAAAGCTTTAGAAAGTTTAAAAACGTGATTTGGAAAATGAGGATTTAAAAAACCAGGTGGTTGTTCTACAAAAACATCTTCAACAATATAACCATTTAGAAAAACACTTTTGACATCCATTTGATATAGCTTGAAATTCAGAAGTGATGCATAGGCAAGTAAAATCCTAATAGCCTCTAATCTGGCTACAGGTGCAAAGGTTTCCTCATAGTCAATTCCTTCTTCTTTATTGTAACCTTGTGCAACTAGCCTAGATTTATTTCTAATGATGTTTCCAGATTCATCAACTTTGTTTCTAAACACCCATTTTGTGCCTATGGTCAAATGTGTCCTTAGATATTTCTACTAATTTCAAGACTTTGTTTCTTTCAAATTGATTTAGTTCTTCTTGCATATCCATTACCCAAAATTCATCATTGATAGCATCATTGATATTTTTAGGTTCTAACCGTGAAAGAAAAGCTTGATGTTCAACCTGATTTCTTAGAGAAGCTCTAATCTGTGTTCCTCTATCTAGATTTCCTACAACAGCATCTAAAGGATGGTTCTTTAGAGTCCTAGATGGTCTTGAAAAGATAGGGCTAGAGATTTTAGATTTATCTACAGATTGAGGTTCAACAGAAGCAGGTTCTGAAAAATTTTCAGAACTGTATGTTTTAACTATTGGTCCATTGTCGTTATCATTGAGATTCAAACTAGAGAGATCATCTTCAAGAGAGATTTTAGGTTCATGTGGATCAGTTTCATCAAATTTGATGTGAACAGATTCTTCCACACATTTGGTTCTTTTATTGAAAACTCTATAGGCTTTACTAGAGATAGAGTAACCTAGGAAAATTCCTTCATCACTCTTGGATGAAAATTTGTCAAGATTGTCTTTAGTATTGAGAATGAAGACTTTGCAGCCAAAAACATTGAAGTAGTTAACCTTAGGTTTCCTATGGTTCCACAACTCATAAGGAGTCCCCTTAAGAACTGGTCTGATCAAGACTCTATTAATGACATAACAAGCTGTATTTACAGCTTCAGCCCAAAAGTAAATAGGCAGTTCATATTCATTGAGCATGGTTCTAGCTATTTCTTGCAGGGTTCTATTCCTTCTCTCTACTACACCATTTTGTTCGGGTGTCCTAGGGGTAGAGAAATTGTGACTATAGCCATTGTGTGAGCAGTAAGAATCAAACTCATGATTTTCAAACTCACGACCATGATCACTTCTCAGGGTCTTAATCTTGAGTCCACTAAGATTTTCTACAGACTTGGAGTATTTAACAAAGTAAGAACAAGCTTCACTTTTTTGAGCTAGAAAATATACCCAAGTATATCTGGAAAAGTCATCTACAAGAACATAGACATAGTGCTTCCCATTCAAACTAGAAACTCTAGAAGGTCCAAATAAATCCATGTGAACTAACTCGAGAGGTTGAGAAGTTGACACTTCTTTCTTTGATTTAAAAGAAACTTTATGTTGCTTTCCTTTTTGACAGGTATTACAAACTTTGCCTGCTGGAAATTCAAGTTTGGGTAAGTCTCTAACGAAGTTCTTCCTAGAAAGTTTTCTAAGTGAGTGCACATTGAAATTTCCTAATCTTCTGTGCCCAAGCCAAGACTCTTTACGAAAAGCATTTAAACAAGGAATATTCTGCTTAGCTAAAGAATCTAAATCAACAGCATAAACATTTTCAATTCTTAAAGTAGAAAATACTAAAACATTTTTAGAGTTAAAAACATTGCAAGAATCATTTTCAAATTTCACATAAAAACCATAATCACACAACTAAGAAATTCTTAACAAGTTATATTTAAGTCCATCAACAAATAAAACTTTAGAAATCAAGATTGAATCAGTGTTACCAATCTGGCCTAAGCCGATGATTTTTCCTATTGAATTATCACCAAAAGTGACAAAGCCTCCATCAACTTTTACTAAGCTCTTGAAACATGAAAAGCCTCCTGACATATGTCTTGAACATCCACTGTCTAAGTACCATATCTTCTTGTGACATCTCTTTAAGCAGGTCTCCTCAGAAGTGTTTGTCATGAAACACATGTTGGCTCGATTCCTTTCAGAGTCTGATGATTCAGCTTCACTTGTGCTGTCTTCTGAAGCACTCCAAGTAGCCTTCATGGCTTTCTTGTACTTGTTATCCTTGTATTCATACTTCTTTCTGTATTTCAGCTTTGGACAGTCTGCTCTTATGTGTCCTTTTCTTTTGAATTCATAACAGACAACTTCATCTGATTTATCAGACTTCTTACAATCCTTTTTCCAGTGTCCTTTGTAATCATACTTGCCTTTGTAGTTTGACTTTCTGAAAAACTTATTCTTCCTATAGAATTTCTTAAATCTTCTAGCAATGTGATCCATCTCAGCATCACTGTCAGAATCATTCTCACTTTCCTCACTGATTGAACTTTTATTGATAGCTTGAGGCTTTTCCTTATCCTTATTCTTTGAGGTTGTAGTCTTGAAGGCAATAGACTTCCTTTTTGGTTCATCATCTTCTTCTTTGTTTACCTTGAGTTCTTCTTCATACATCATAAACTTTCCAATCAGTTCCTTGACTGGCAGTTCTCCAATGTCACACGATTCTCTAATGGAGACAGAGGTTCCTCTCCATCTTTCAGGTAGACATCTCAAAATTCTCATGATTTGTTCCTTTGCTGGAACATCCTTTCCCAGAGAAGTCATTGTGTTGAAAATTTCATTGAACCTGAGATACATATCAGAAATGGGTTCATCAGGCTTCATCTTAAAATTATCATACTTAATAGTATAGGTATTCAATCTCATCTCCTTAACATTAGTTGTTCCTTTATGAGAAACAGCTAAGGTATCCCAAATTTCATATGCAGTTTTACATGTAGAAATTCTATTAAATTCCGCGTCTCATAGAGCACAGTACAAGGCATTCATAGCTTTATAATTATTATTGTAAGCATTCTTTGTAGGTTCATCCCAAGTAGATCTATCAGTACTGGGAATTTTTTATTAAGCTTCAATGGCAGTCCAAATATCAAAGCTCATACTTTCTAAGTGAATTTTCATTTTTATCTTCCACTAAGCATAGTTGTTTCCATTAAAGAAAGGTGGCCGGTTAGTAGCAGCACCCTCAAGTCTATTATCCATGATATCACAAAAAGAATTTTTAATGAGATAAAAATTTAGAAATAACAGAAATTTTAAGAACTTTAAAATACAACTAAAATCACAGTTGAAAAATAGAGTACTTTAGAAAATATTTTCCAACCTTTGATACCAAATGTTGGTCGGAGTGGATACTCAAGAGGGCGGTGAATTGAGTTCCAATTAAAAATTTTCTGTTAAAAACAATGTTTATTAAAATCACCCTATTTCAAAAACAGATTAAACTGTAGTGAATTTATACAGATTATAAAGTTTCTTTTAGTTTCTCAAAGATTGATTAGTTCTCAGTTAACTTAATCTTATGATTAAATTAACTTTTGAAACTAACTTACTGGTTTATAATAAATATAAACACTTGCGAGTTTAACTATCAAAGTAGCTTTGAAAATAAATTATATTTCAAAGTAGTAGCAGCGGAATATGAAATAAATATGTATAGTATGGATATAGTATGTAGCTACAAACACAGAGGATTAACCAAGAGGTTCAGTCTCATGTCGAGACTTAGTCCTCTCAAAATTTTATATAAAAATGATCCACACCCTGGATCGGGGGTAACAACAGTGAACACACTGTCCAGGTCACAAGACCTCTACCACAGTTCTGCGTGGGAAAACAAACAACAGCTCAGAGCTGTCCAGGTCTCACACGACCTCTACCACTATCCACAGTGGGAAATGAAGTGTAAAAAGGTTTGCTTAGGATTTACAGATCCTCCAGTGAAAGTAAAAAATTCAGTGTGTGTGTTTAATATAGAAGATAACACACACTACTCAAAATGTAAAACAGATGTATCACAGATCAGAGATGTAGAGTTTAGAAATGGCTCTGGTGATTTCAGTGTAGCTCTGGACTCTATTCTATTTGGTCAGAATTTATTCTGATTCCTCTTCACGTTTTTGTTTGAGAAGAAGAGTGTCGTATGCTTCTTGTTCATAGGCAGTGAGATGTATTCGATGAAGTTCTTCAATCATTCTTTTGTATGCACAGAACTCTCTTTGAGTAGGCTTGATTGTATATGAGATTATGTGTAATCTCTTGATATGTGTCTTCTGTTCCACTTAGTTCTGCCTCAACTTGCTTCTTGTATTCTTTGTATGTTCTCTGAAAAATATACTTTGTTTCTCTTGTATGCAGCAGAGTCTTCTTATCTTTATATCACGTGCTCCGGAAGACAGAAGAGGTTTCTTTTCAGCAGGTATGAGGTACGGTATCCTGACATCCGACAACCTTTATTAATTAATTGTCAGAGAATTAAAATATACCTAATATGACCGTTGGTTAGATTAAATAAAGATAAAGAAAAAGAAATTAAAATAGTTGTTTATGACTATTGAAGAATCAAGTGATCGGTAGGTCATCAACATTAGTGAGTAATGATCGGTGACTCAGATAGATCAGCATCGGTGAATCAGACTGATCAGCATCGGTCTGTCATCTGATCAGTGAGTCAGTTTGATCAGCATCGGTGAGTCAGACTGATCAGCATCGGTATGTCATCTGATCGGTGAGTCAGTTTGATCAGCATCAGTGAGTCATTTGATCGGTGGCTCATTTTGATCAGCATCGGTGAGTCATGCGATTGGTGTCTTATCTTGATCAGCATCGGTGTGTCATTTGATCGGTGGCTCATTTTGATCAGCATCGGTGTGTCATTGGATCGGTGACTCATATTGATCATCATCGGTGAGTCATTTGCATCGGTGAGTCATTTGCATCGGTGATTCATTTTCATCGGTGAGTCATTTTCATCGGTGAGTCATTTGCATCGGTGAGTCATTTTCATCAGTGACTCATTTGCATCAGTGAGTCATTTTCATCGGTGAGTCATTTGCATCGGTGATTCATTTTCATCGGTGAGTCCGTTGTCTTCAGATATCGGATCGGTGCAACCGTTGTCCTTTGATATTGGATCGGTGCTTCCGATGTCTGTTGGTATTGGATCGGTGCTTCCGATGTCTGTTGATATTTGATAGGTGCTTCCGATGTCTGTTGATATTGGATCGGTGCATCCGATGTCTGTTGATATTGGATCGGTGCTTCTGATGTCTTTTGATATTTTATCGGTGCTTCCAATGTCTGTTGATATTGGATCGGTGCTTCCGATGTCTGTTGATATTGGATCGGTGCTTCCGATGTCTGTTGATATTGGATCGGTGCTTCTGATGTCTCTTTAATTCGGAAGACTTCCAAAATACTTTGTAAGTCAATAAGCATAGACAAAAACATGATAACAGAATCATTAACAGATTGTAATTAAGTTTATGAGAAATCAAACTAGATTAAGCATTAATGGTATGTGATGATTTGTGATTATTAAAACATCAATCATATACATGAAATCAACAATCTTCCAGAGGGCTCAACAAATTTGAACTCCAAATGGATAGACAGTGAGGTCTCTAGCCCATAGAAGTTAGGTGGTGTATGTAATCAATCCTTGGAACTGCTTCTATGTTCCAAAAAAGAAGTGGTGGAATAGGTTCTTCTTCTCAAAGATAATAAAGAAGAATCTACTAAAATGATTGGGAGGTCACTGAGAGTGACTCTCTATGAAGAATAATATACATGGATTAACAATTATGACATGATTCTTTTTAGGGGATTCGACAATGGGATGATTAGACTTGAATAGTACATTCAGTCCTGGGACAAGATGGCCCTTGATTTTGAAGACCTCGTAAGAGATGAACCAAACACTTAAGTAACCACTATCTCATAGAAATTTTTTATGTAGATTAATTCTAGTAGAATTAAATTTTCTTTCAGTAGTTTTTTCATTTCATTTTATGGTTGAACACATGGTTTCTCACTTTTTCCTTAAAATTGTTTGAAATAATAAAAAAATAATTTTCCATCATTTAATATCATTCCATTTCCACAATCACATAATTTTTTTAAAACATTCAAAGAATCAATAAAATTGTTGACATAGAAACAGTTCTAGTATGGTTATTAAAAAATATCTATTTTTTAAATAATTTTCATAATAAATTTGAAAAATGTTTACCAAATAAAGTGTCAATATATTTTACTTTTTCAAATAGTTTATCTCCTATTAGTGGAGATAGTTATGTTCATTTTTTTAAACTCTCATCGAATGATTTCATCCATGATTGATACTTATGTCACTGGTGTAGAAATATATGATTTCTTAGAAAAACATTATTTGATGAATGTTTCAACCTAATTGACAGTGTACCTTGTTCAAAATTGGGACACCCTTAAGTTAATTTAATTATATATCCGGAAAATTATTCATAAGTGTGAATGGAATTTTTCATATTGTACAGTGTGGATCTCAATTTAAAATCATCATTTATGTTTGTATCATACAACCTAACACCTGAATCCAAAAATAATTACAAATCTTTGATCAAATGGGACAAATATACATCGATATCATTACCTAGTTGTTTTTTTCTTGATATAAGAAAAGAGAGAATAATGGATTTTCAATGCATGCATAACCACGGTGGAAAGTTATAATTTACCTATATAATCAGCTATCTACTTTGAGTGTTTCTTTGAAAACAAGAAGGATTCACTCTATCTATATATAGAAAAAGACCAAGGGTTCTCATTTCATTTCCAATTTTTGGACACTTATGATTAATTTACTTCCACTGAGGATAGTATTATTGGTGATGAAGTTTCCCATCATTATTACTTATATCTGTGTGCCACATTAATTTCCTTGAAGTCTCATCACTTCAATATAGGAGCCTAAAAATTGGATTTATTTGAAGGTTTCATACTACATTTGTAAGACCAAAACCATCATTCTTATATTGAGAATCACCAGACTATTGTTATTACTTAAGTGATTCATGGTCCTTCAGAGATAGTATACAGTAATTTGGACATGCATTTATTCCTTCATAGATCGTACCCATTGAACGTATCATTAATTTACTATTATATATTCAGTTAGATAAGGCATTATTTTTAGAGAGAATATCATTCAAGAGATCAATTAGTTAAGTAAAAATATCATCACTCCATCTATTTATAGCTTTTAAACTATACAGCTTCATTACGGCTGCAAATATTGTGTATTCAGTATAGCTAGCATACAATGGTGTCTTTACATAACTCTTAAATGTCAAAAACTATTTTGGATAATCCTGAAAATAATATCCAACTATCATTTTAATTCACTCAATATGATATTCATCAACATTAATACCTCTAATCACATCTTCGATATGGTCTTCTTTATATTCCACACTTGTAATCTTATCAGATGATCCATAAAATGTAGTTCACTCCAAATAACTAGCTACATTAACTTTTCCTCCTGTTTAGTCTTACATTTATAACATAGATTGGAACCATGATAGATCACATCTACTTCCAAATCCTCTAGACAAATTAGTCTTGAATAACAACAGAGTAAACATTAGAAAATTATTTTTAAAGGATAATATCCATGATATTTTTGGAAACATTATAAAATATTTCACCCCATCATCACACTCTATTTTCATACGAATGGAATCCATCAATTTTTTATTTACATCTATCCTATTTTATTCACTAATATCAAGATTTAACAAAATAATGAAATATACAAAAATGGGAGTTTTAAATAAAGGGAACACAACATTTTAATGTTTTAAATAATATTAGAACGTTATTGGATGTTCAAGCAACATAGTTTCATGTCAATAAGAGAATGAGGACAAGTCTCATGAAAAAAAATTAAATAATAATTGTTTTAGAGATGAAGATGTTGAGGATGATTGTTTTCTCCTTCAATATAAATGTTCTAATGATGGGGATTTGGTGAAGTACCACATAAAATTTCATAGTACGATGTTTAATGTTACAAAAAAGAGTGGTAGACTGATCCTTGCAAGGGGATCATTGATTGGTGTGACAATTGGAAGGCTCGGATAGGTGGTGTTACACACAATCATGCTAAGACAAACATTGTAGATTCAACATTCAAATAAATTCTTCAATTTATTAATTAAAGGAAATATATTTTGGTAGGAGGATTAAATTTCATCCATGCTTATCTTCCTATGAGTCCAAGGTTGTAGGAATAGGTTCATTATAGATATCCTATTGTTTGGATGGATTAAGTGACATTCCCTTTAAATGGTGTTATTATTAATATATTATATATAGAAGGTGAGTTTCTGTTTGTCTAGGAGATCTTTTAAAGTTAATATGATCTTACAAAAAAAATATACCACACTTTTTCATTATACAAGTCTTCATTTATAAATATAGATACCCCTAATCCCGTTAAATTTATTAATATAGATAACACAATTATTTTTTAAACATATTTTAAAGAAGTTTTCATAAAGAAAAATAAAACTAGTAATTGATTTTATCAATAAATTAATCCATAAAATAGACCATGGTGTCTTTAATAATTGAGAGGAAGATAAGGGAGATCTCCCACATATCTAATTTTCAATCACCTAAGCATCGATGGGAATTGCACCAGCCCCTCTACCCTTGGTGGGGGAGGGTCCTTTGTCATCACCCCAAGTTTCTTGACCCCCAATCATCTCCCATATCTCTAACCCTAATCACAGCCATTATTTCCCTTTGATCCCTCTCATCCTGAAGGTTCCGGGTCTATTTGATGGATCTATGAATCTATCGATTTTGACTTTGGAATTCCCAAAATCTTTCCATATTATGCATCTTATGTTGATTTCATGATTTAAAAAACTTTGTTCATTGATGGACCTAATTTATTGATTTATTTTTTGATATTAGGGTCTACATGAGTGGGAAACCATCAAACTCTTTGACTCCAATAATATCATGGTTATGATCCCCTTAAAGGAATATCTAGTTCAAGCATGGTAAATCACACCTCATGTCTATAATAGATCTTGATTCCTTTTCTTACAATGGTAATATGATTTTCATATGATGTGTGACTCTCCAACCATCGTGATTTGGGTAATATTTCGACACATCTTAATTTATATTCGAAATCCATCAATTATTCGTATTTTAGGCAACCTAGTAGGGTGATACCTATGTTCTGATAGTTCGACTAGGTTAGTTTTTCATCCCATTTAACCAAGGATCTGTGTTGAGAATGTTGTATTGAATAAACTTATTGAATCCTAATGGGTGGATTTTTTGAGGATTTCAGGCATTAAAAATCAGTTATATTTGAAAAATGGTATGATTTTTGTTCTCTATAAAAGTGTATGACGTATAAACATGAGTTTTTTAGGCATGGGATGTTAGTTTAGAAGGATTCCATCTTGAGCATGAATCAATTAGAAGTGTTCCCTACTAGGATTCATGTTGATAGTGGAAAAATATTGAATGCAGACTGTAATGAACCCTCTAAGAACTGAGATTTTCCATGTTCAGATCAAATCAGCCAGGATGCTGGTACTTTTCATTATAGTGAGACAAACCAGTGGAGTATGAAGCAAACTATACCTATTCCTCTTTATTATAAAGAAAAATATTTCTTCAGTATACTGATATCTTACATCAATGGATTGATTCCTATAGAATTAGTTGTGCCTCAGAGAACTATATCTATCTGGGGTGGTTACATTAGATATGTGATTGATCATCCTTCAATTGAAGTTCACTCTATAATGGAAAGGTTTTCTCATGTCAGTAAAAAAATTTCTTAAATGAATAAGGAATATCCTACAGATCAAAATGCATGTGTAGTTTAGTGTGAGGCTATGGAAGACACTAACATGACATGTTAGTTCATGGGGTGTGGCTTTATATAGATGAGAGACTTTGATGTAATAGAACTATAGCCAAAGGATTGTGATTTCAGATCGGTTTCACAACAAAATAATCTCTTATAGGTGATTCACAAATTATATACCTACTCAAGAATTGATTTCAAGTGGGAAAATGCTACTTATGTAGAAAGAGTGATGGAAAGTGAGAACCTTCATACTTTTAGGAGTGATAAATCTTAATTGAAATAAATTATTAAAAATTAAAAGAGGAAATTGATTGATAGGGAGGTATTCATCTCTTCTCCTCTGAAGAGAAGGTTAAGGAAAGAATACTCAACCTTGTTTAGGATTTTCTAAACTAGATCCTCCTCCAAGGTGCCACAATGGTTCAACATTAATATCCTCAAAATCATCAATCAAGGTAACTCTCAATATTAATGAGAAACTGCATATTAATATGGTCATGGTGATGGTTTTTCTAATCATGATATTTGATTTTTCCTATGTTGGAAGTGGGCATTTTCTGTCTATCCCATATTATTGCTTTATTGGATCTTTTTCTATTCTTAATAAATGTCCATATGATTCTATTCTAACAATACTTTCCTGATAATCGATAATATATATTAATTTAAAAATAGTAGTTGTAAAATAAAATGATTATCGATTATTTATCACCCTTTATCTAGGATAAAATGCCACATCCATAGAATCCTTAATTTTAAATTGTTTTGGTTTTATTGGATGGTTTTCTTCTATACCAAGGTAATACTTTTTTCTTATTTCAAGTTTCATACTTCATATAAAAAACAATCACTATTTTTATGGATATATTTTGATAAGTGGTGAGTGACTAAAGTGAAAATCTAAGTCATGTTGGTGATGTAGGAAATTCATTCAACTTACGTCTTAACATAGGAATCCAATTATGGAATAGATAGATTGATCATCTTAGCCAAAAAAAATTGAGTAGGATCACTTGAGGAGAAAATATTTCTAATCATCCAAAACTAAAAATAGAAAGTAATTTTATGTTCTCAATATTCCTAAAGGGAAAAAAATTTAACTCTTTAAATAATAATTTAGAGATATAATCTACCCAGTAATAAAGGTCTTTTAATTATATAATTGTTGGAATATGTAGAATTATTAAAAAAATGGATATAATAATATTATTTCAATTAAAATAATTACCCGAATTAAATTTATTTTCTTTGTTAGACATAAATCATTGGATCCAAATATGTTTAAATGTTGTAGAATAAAATTAAATAATGATTGAAATTTCAACTAATATATGGTATGGACATATAATGGTATGAAAATTATAATGGGAATAATTGATGATTATTTTTAGAATTATTTTGTTCACCATGAACATAGTGTATCATATACCACATAATAGTAAGTAGATTTTGAAAAGAATAATCAAATTTTAGTTCATATGGCATGAACATTATAGATATATCATAATACATTATAAAATAACTATTGATTCTACTTACTCTATTTGCAAATAAAAAACACCATTTCACAGTCAATGTGAAATTTAAAATATCCTTTATTTAGGTCATTATTGAAATCCAAAATATCATCCACATTCTAAAGAATCATATAAATCCAATTTATGTACAATAAAACTACTAATACTTCCATAAAAACATTTACATTATAAAAAAGATGAATATTTTGATAATAAATAATTGAGAAACTTTTTATCAGTTTTCAAAATTATTTTCACTTATAAAAGCAGGTTACCATTTATTTAAAATCAATTTTAAAAAAAATACTGATTAAAAAAATATTGGAAAATATAAAACACTGAATTTATTTTCAAACTACCTTTGAATACTCACTCGTCATTTTCATAACCAATCCCTTTCCATTTTGAGTCTACGTTTCAAATCATTTAAAAGCATATAACCCTCTTTAAGAATCTTATCTCTACTATCATATAGTATAATATTAATAACAATTTATATATATAAATATATATATATACATGTAAATAAAAAAAATTATATTATTTGAAAGCCATTTAATAAAACAAAATAGGGCTATAGAATATAATAAATTCTTCATATATAAAAAAAATAAATTATCATATTTTTTATAACAAATTCTACATTAACAACAAATATAACAAATAAAATTAGATTAATGGTTCTAATAAACATGATAAATACAATGATCATCATGAATGAATCACATAAAGAAGTGGCAATATCAATAAAAGTGATTGTAAATTATTGAAAACTAGAAAACCTAATAATGAAAATGATTATATTGGAAAAATTAATTTATTAATTAAAATCAAATAAGTTTTCATTTTTATTTTGACAGAATCATTTGAACTAAATTTTTATATAGGTTATTCAAACATATAACTTTGTGAAAAAAATATCAACTATCAAAATAAGAAGATTGGGGGAGTTCTATTCATCCACAAAGAAGGATGGATGATGAAGATAAATGAAACAACCTAAAAACACCCATAAAATTTGACATCCATAGACATAAATAGAAGGATGTCATATTATATTATCTAGATTAACAATATTCTCCTAGGATAGGTGCATTGTTGGAATAGAAGGATAATTGTGAAGAATTACATGATAAACAGTGGACCCTATGTGATTTTTATTCCCCCTTAAGAGGCATTCAGTGAGTCTATCACAGTTGAATTTAATAGAGATATTCTCACCTATAAAAACTCTATAAAATTAGTAATAAGAGAAAAATTTATAATTATATGGTTTAAAAATGTCATTTAATAACAATAAACCTCAACACACTACACACTTATGTTTTTTATAAATATATAAACATGAAATACACATTTCTTAGTTAAACACACACACATATAAATAATTTTAATAATAATTAATCACATTTAATATAAGTTTAATACACCCATTAAAAACAATTAAATATATTCTAATAATTAAATTCACTACCAAAGGAGTTTTAAAATTAAAATATAGAATTAAAATAATAACCATTATTTTTAAAAATAAAATATTTTTTGGAAATTTTTATTAAAAAGTAGTTGTTATGATATGGGTGGTGAATTCATCCATTTTATATCAATTCATATAGTCTTGTATCAAACATGTGAATTCAGAACCTCATTCCACTCCATGATTTGACTCCGGCTTCATGGTTTACCGTTACCATTCCAAAACCCAACAATCATCAATCTTATTAATAATTATATTTTTTTTCTACCATTCCCCCAACTAAATAACTAATATAGTTTCTAATCCCTTATGTCCTCACATTTGCATTGATATAAACCCCTTGAATCTAACACCAAAGGATTCCTGGATTGAAATAGAAGTTGAATACTGAATTAATTAATCAATTTAGTTTAAATTATAAGTGGATTATTATTAATCATTATTTATTTAAAGTTAATTATCTTCATAATATCGGTAAAATTATATTTTTGTGGATTAAAATCACATTGGAAGTAGATTTTAGAATTATTTTTGGGAGAGGAAAGGATAATTAGAGGCTTATTTCAAAAAAATAAGTTCATCATATAATTTTAAACGTATAAGAATGTAAATATAATAAAAGGGGTCAAAGGGTCACTTTGACAGTACCCCTATAGGGTTATACATAACCATTGACTTAACCATTAATACAGAAATGGGTGAATCTGGTCTAATCAAGAGGGACCTAACAAAATCATGAATGAAAATAGAATGATTATGAATGAAATATGTCTTATAGATAAGGATAAAACAAAAAAAGAAAATAGTGGTGAAAAAAATGAAGACATGAATCAAACAAAATGTAGGAAAGTAAATGAAAAAGAGAATTTACGTTCTTTGGACCTCAAAGGTAATACATGTATAGAGGTAAGTGGGGTTTAATACCTAGATATAATAAGTGATTAAAGAGGAGAATAAATAGTCACATACCTTAGATCTTGAAAGGATTGATTTGTTGATGAAGAGCAGTGAATTGTTCGATTTCATGATGGTTATGTTCTGCAGTGGTGTGAGGACGATACGGAGAGATGATGATATCCTAGAGCAGCGATAATAATAGGGAGTGATGACAGGGATAAATGACAGGCAGAGATGGAAGGTATTGATGGTAGGGGATAAATGATATAGATATAAGTGGAAGAGGTAGTACGGTTCCATGAGATCTTGAAGACACGAGAGAAGGTGAGTTTGTTATGATTCTTTTTTTTAAGATCGGTAAGGCTTTATGGGCACTTTCAAAGAAATAATTAATAAAGATACATTTTATTAGCACTATTATCATAGTCACTAATAAAACTAATATTTATTGGTGCTAAAAATGTGGATATAAAACCTGTAATTATCAACACTGAAATTCTAGAACTGATTAAGAGTGGTTTTATTAGAGATTTTTTAACACTGAAAAAGATGTATCATTCTTGGTTCAAAAAAAAGCAATGATAAAGATCTAATCTTAATCATATATATATAATATTTATTAACATATATATTTAAATATATTTCTATATATTTATAAATATATTTATATATTAATAGATATATTTATATTATTATATATATTTTTAAAATTATAAATAAAATAAATTTATTTTATTAAAATATAATTTTTTTTAGTTTTTTTAATATTTATACATAATTATAAATAAATTTATATTTATATATATAGGTAATTATTTATTTATTTATTTATCAGTTGGGACTTACCCGAGTGCTAAAGGCTCACCATAATCATGCATCATACTCTATTTAGAATCCGAGTGGGAGTGAATTTCCATAGGCAGGTAGTTACATAGGAATTCAGTGACACATACATGATGCATGATGTAAGAAGGCGGTGATGCATGCATCAAATAGGTAGTATGATTTAGGAATTACACTATAGTAGGCCTTCAGGGTAATAGTGGGTCTTTGGTCAATGTAACGGTTTTCATGCCCAATAATCCTTCGGGTAATGTATTGAAAAAATATGGCTTGATGGGTGGGATATCCCTTGGGGGGTTATGAACTACGTTTTCATCCTACATGTGTGGTGTGTGTGTTCAATGTAATTATACCCCCAAGCAAATTATATATATATATATATATATTTCTCTCCTTCTATGAGAGTGTCTATCCTTGGACATCCTACAGTTTGTAGTTTTTTTGGGGTTCCTGACTATGAAGGTGATTCACCAACATCCTTGTTTCTTAGGTTGAAGCATTTTTTTCATCCCTTGGTTGATGCTTCCATGCTTCCTTGACTTGGGGGTTTGTCTCTAAGTACCCATGGATCTCAAACTAATATTATTCATATGATCTTTCTTATGGATCTGTGAATCTATTTCACATCATGTATTATGAAATTTGATCAGTTTCTTATGTTTTAACATCTTTTGGGTTTTGATCTGTATCTTATTATTTTATGGATATTTGGATAATATTCCATGCCCATCAACCAGGTTTGGAATATATGGTTCTACTTATAATTTATCTAGTTTTCTCTTTGTCCTGGAAGTGCTCCAATTCTTGGTTTCATCAGATTCTTATTGGATCGACATTTATGTTATGTGGGTCATAGTGCACAATTTTTCTTCTGTTCCGGCTTCAGCTGATCTATAATCTCACACATTGAATTTAAATGTCTCTAAGGCACACATTTTGGCCAAGTGGAATCTACCACTTCCCTTTTATTGAAGTATTGTAACTTCTTGGTAAAGGGGGGTTGTTTCGATGGTCTCGTGGAACTCATATTCCATTTTATCTATGGTACCAATTTTTGAGTGATTTTGTGGATTGTTTCATTTCTTTATTGGCACATTTATTCCCTTCTCATAGTGTCACTAATAATTTTTGTTATTTTTTAGGATTCTCTCTTTATTTCCAACTAATATTCCCTCATATGATCAAAGTTTTGGAATTTCAGAAGGTTGAGGTGAGGTTTGTGGATGCTTTGACATCTTTGTTTCGACGTCTCTTCTCTACAATTTTATAGAGTGTGGTTTACCAAAACATTTGGATGTGTTTTCAATTACCAATCAGGAAAAATAAACATTGGAATTCTATACTGCATAAACTATTAATCCTCAAAATCATTAATCATGCCTCATAATGGGAAATCTTTCATCTAATAGATCGTAGAACTTAAACACCTTAAAAAAGATGATGCAGTAAATATAGTGATTAGATAATTGAATTTGTATCAAGGAAATCAAATTTGGGATGATTAACATGGAATTGTCTAGGTTTTCTGATAAGATCATAGTTTTGAATGGATGTCAGTGGTCCTTTGATAATAAACAAGTTTTTATTAATTATTTTTAAATTGGATTTAGTATCAATGAGATGGTTTTCTCCCACTCCACTTTCTGTATATAGTTAAAATTAATTAATTTTACTAGTATAAATGAGAAATTAATGTGTAGGATTTGGAATTATATCAAGGAATCCATGGATTCAGATGATTTAGATCAGATCCAATGGGGTCCCACAGTGTGTATTAGGGTTATGGTGGACATCTCTCAAACTATTATTTGGGTTTTTTATTTGAAATTATCAAAATAAATGATCTATGTGTCTCTTTAAATTTAAAAAATATTTTATTTCTTTTTTTATGAGGCATAATTGGTCATGGTGATAAAGATTTAGGAATGGAGAAATTAGATTTTGAGGGTCAATTTTTGTTGTAATATTTCCCATGGATTCGAGCTAAACCCATGGAGTGAAGATCCAATTTACAAAATGAAAATAATTCTAGGGTTATGCTCAATATGCTTTTGGTTCAAGGGACTTCATCTAATAAAATAGTGATAATCATGTTGGGTATTATTTATTTTCCATATTCCCTAGATAACTCAACTATTATTTGTCATGTGGTATTGGGTCCTTCAGCCCATGGCCTTCCATTTTAGAGGATAGTTGAAAAGGACTCTAGGGATTTTGAGGTTTTTCTTCCAGGAATATAACTATGAAGACATTTGGCCAAAATTCCACCATGAATAATGTGTTTTTATGTAGCATTCAAAATTTTAGTTCCCCCACTCATACATCATCTTGTTCTTCCTTCATTGGTTGTTCAGAAGGCTATGAAGGTCCCCTCTTATGAAAAAATGTTTTCATATGTGGTGGGGGATCATTGGAATATTTGTTGGGAGAGGTTACATCGTCATATCCCTCCCCACCTCGATAACTAATGCTCCATACCATGAATGTCATCCTTCTTGTGTGTCTCTAACCATTCACCATGGCCTATCAATGGAGTATTTGATGAAAACACCCTAGTATGCTTCAATTTCCTTTGTTATTATTCCTACTAGAGAGGATAACTCCCATACATAGATAGTTTTTCTACCTACGTGGACATGATCAAGGTTTTAGAATACAACTATACCCTTATGAGATAAACTGAATATTTTCCAACCATCCATACCCATGCATCCCCCTTCTGTAGATCTTTCTATTTCCTTACCATAGAAAGGCATCAACATTCATGGTGGAATGATGCTAGGTGTAAAAAAACATCGAATGCGGATGAGTTTATACATAAAATATATGGTATATGTTCATAATGATATGGTTATTTGTGGATCTAAGAGGGGATCCATCTCTATTCTACTATATGTTCATACCCTAAAAAGATAGAGGGTGGTGTGTGATAGTTAACTTCTTGAAGTTTCAAAGGATAAGGAAAGAATGAATCATCCACACCTTCCACAATGAATACCTTAGGATGTAATGGATGAGGGATTGGCTACCCATGATCAATTCATATTCTCCTCTAATGGATGTTTATATGTATCCCTCAAATGGTCTTCTTGTCCGAGATCATGCTGGAAAGCAATGACATGAGAGTAATTGCTTCAAAGGTTAGTTTTTAGAACTATTTCATAGTCGGATAGTCAAGTAAAACTTTAGGCCTCTATTTCATAAGAAAATATGGTTTGAATGATTCAGTAGTTATCTTCTTTGATCACAAAAGTTATATCTCGATCCACTAACCACAAGAACCCATGTGGATTTTTGTGGGAATTTTTGGATGGCCAGGATAGAGTGATAAATAAAGATCATGGGAGTTGGTCAATTCTATCAAAAATATACTTCTAGGACTTATTTTTTTTCTTGGTATTTCAATGAGATTTTTTACCACCATGAGAATATTTTTAACTCCATACAGAGTTCTTCTTCTATACAGCTTATCCTCAAATGTTTTCTTTATGATGGTTTTTCCAATCTGGGTTTCTTTGGGAGCCTATTTACATGGTTTCATATATGTGGTCATGATTCTAGGGTTTTAGAAAGGATAGATATATTTTTGGCCTCTTGAAACTGGATGAATATGTTCCCAGGGAATGAGTTTTCACACTAAACTCCAGTCTCATTTGACCATTATCCCATTTTCCTCCAGCCACAGGTTGTGCTTATGGGGGATAAGATTATGAAAATGCATCATTTCGAATGCATGTGGATCCACATTAATAGAAAGAGGGATGTTGTAAAAGTTTCTTGTTCCTCCTATCATGTGCATGTTTGGGATAAAACTAAGGAATTGGATGCACAATTAAGTGTTGGATCAAACATCACTTCTGGATTTTTTATAATAGAATTATTTGGCATGAGAAAACTCCTGCTAGATGCTACAAAAAACCTTCTTATGTTTTTTCTCTACAGAAGGATGTGAATATATAAAATAAGATAGATGATGACCTGAGAGAAAAATAATTTTATTTGGTTTTGATATCATGGGATGAATTAATAAAACTAAGTGACCAAAAAACTAGGTACATTCATTAAAATTCCTCCACTAGAAAAAATAATATCCTTATTTATAAATTGGAGTACATTAATAAAAACCATAATTCTGATGAGGTGATGATGTAGGATCTGATAAATTCCTTTTATAAAATTATATTTTGTTCTTAGAGTGGCACCCACCAGGGGGACCTTCTGAGCTATGTTGAGTCTGTAGTGACAATGTTCATGGCTTCGAATCTTGAGCCAGAGATTTTTTGTGAGAAAACTTTGGTGTCTCAGAAGATAATTCATTCATTAAATTATCCCGGCACATATGGGTTATATGTCCTTCTCTTTAATTGGTTTTGTAATATTGAGGTACAAGACATTATTTCATTGATTTGGGGATTGTGGGATGGTTCTATTAGTATGGAAAAGGCTAAGAAAACACTTATTGCGATGATCCCAAAAAAAATCACAATTAAAATTTCTAATTTTATACCTATCATCTTGTGTAATGTGGTTTTCAATATTTTTTAATTATTTCTCTCCTACCACATGTGTAGGGTACTACCCTATATTATTTCTGAAAACTATGTGTTTTTGTTCCTAATTGGATCATACAGAAAACTATATCATGGCCCAAAAAATATTCTATTCCATGAAAACTATTTCAACCTCTAAGATTGAGAATTTTTTATGAAATTGGATAATTCAAAGTTTTATGATAGGTGCAATGGGATTTACAATAAGTTTTTATGAGTAAACTATGATTTTTCACAAAATAGATGTGAGCAACCATGTGTTGTGTTAAAACTATTTCTTATATTATCAAAGTTAATGTCTTCTTCCCAAAGAATTTCAAACCATCCAGAGGCCTATGATATGGTAACCCTTTTCCCCTTACCTATTTCTCCTTGTCGTTGATGTTTTCTCTCATATTTTATAAAATAAAGCTATAGATCGACTCATCCATGGGGATAAATTTTTCTATCATTGTTTCCCCATTACTCACCTTTTCTTAGCTGATGATTTCCTCCATTTCCCAAGAGAAACTTCTCAAGAGTTCCACAATATTCTAAAAAATATTGATTCTCTTACAAACACCATTTGAAAATGGTTCAATTTCATTAGGTATAATATTTACATTATTGTAGTTGTGAAAGATGGTGTGAGATAAATTATTGATGTATTGTATCATATTGAGGTCATGGAGAAACATAGATAATATTTGGACCTCCTGAAAATATTTGGATTATCCAAAAGTGAGGTCAAATATTTTTTCCTTGTTAAATTCCATCAGAAAATCTAGGGATGGTTTAGTAAAAATATGTCTACGGCTAGAAAAGAGGTTATTATTAAATTCTAGGAATAGTCTATTTTATCTTACATTATGTCCCTCTTCAAGCACCTGGATTTCGTTATTCATCAACTTCATTCATACTTTTCTAATATTTAGTAGGGTTGTGATAATGGGAAAATCATTTATATTGGATCTCTTTATAGAAGTAGTGTTCTCTTAAGGCTAGCAGCAGCATGGGATTTTAATATTTGAATGTTTTTAACAAAAAACTTCTAGAAAAGAATGTTTTTATCCTTTTACAGAAGATAGACATATTGTGTGTGAGATTTTTCAAAGCTAAGTATTTTCCCCGTGATGATTTTTTTCTTCTAGAATGGGTCCTCAATAAAGTTATTTTTAGATGATTTTTTGGTTTTCAATGTCTATTTTGAACCATAAAATTTATTAGATAAATTCCTAAAGTGATTTGGTTAATATTTGGCATGATACTTAGCTTCAAATTTTAGATGTCATAATTTTTTCATCTTCACACATGTCGAGCCATGAAAATTCTATTGTGAGAAATCTTCTGTTTGATGAAATTTCAGACTGGGAACTCGCAATGCTTTATCATTGGATTTTTGAGTTCGATTGTATGGAAATTATAGAAGTTTCAGTGGTACATGATGTAGGATCAAACATGTTCTTATGGTCTCATGATAAAAATTGATTATACACTATCTGCTCAAGTTATAATTCTTTAGTTGTGGGTGGAGAAGGTATTTGGCCCCTTCTTGGAAACATATTTCAAATTTAAATGCTTCATTTAAGGCCACAAATTTATAGTGGAAAATGTGTAGTATTATCATTCCCACATATGCCCATCTAGTCAATAGTCAGCACTTTAATAACGGCATGTGAGCACTCTATGGGGTTACAATGAAGACTAATTTCGTTAAAAAAATTTCCTTCCCCTAGATCACATGTATTTTTTCTATGTGTGCAACACATGATCATATTATTTGGGAATATATTGGGGACATAAGGTTTTTTATGGGGGAGTGGTTCAGGACATTTCCTCATACTATTCTAGGTCTATGTATCCACGCATGGATTATATGGTTTCATTGAAACACCTTCATTTTGTAGAAATTTATTTTAGGGAAATCCCTTAAGGAAAAATTGCATAATTTTTTGGTCTATTGTGTCTGTTGAAAAATATATATGATCCTAAATCAGTATGGTTGGTGTTCCTAAAGTAGATATTTAAGTTGGTGCTGGTTTCCAGTGTTTTCCAAATTTTTAGGCCCCAAAATCTAGATTTTCTTATGGAAATTTAAGGTTTTATTCAAAGTAACTCATAGATTGTAGTTTGTGGACTGCAAAGGAGGTATTTGGAATGGGGAATAAAAATTGGCAAAGGAACATTTTTTAATGTGGTTCTATGTTGACCGTGAAGTGCACTACACATAAAACCTAGAGAAATAAGTTTGGAGGGTTTTTAGTTTATGGGAGGCTAAACGTTCATGGGAGGCTAAAAAATTTTGTCTAATAAGTTGTGTTTTAAAGATCCACAAAGGGGTTTTTATTTTTAGAATACATCAGCGGCCGTAAAGTTTTAAGGTGCTATGTGTACTGTGTAACATAGTTCATGGTGAATCCTACACCATATCGATGTCTTATATAGTTTGGATTTGAGGGTTTCAGGTATATATTTTCTAATATAAAGACCGATGATCAAATCATTAAGTAGAGTTAATTTCATTAGAAATTATCATCACACAAAGAAGAATTCGGTGTAGTCTGAAGTAGTTTGTGGGGGAGAGTTCTGTGAAGGATAAGAGTTTGTGAGGAAGGATTTCATAAAGGGTGAATTAATTCATAGGATTTGTTAGTGAAAGGGGTTTGTGGGGCTCTATATCCCAAAAATAGAAAAGGGACTACATAGAATAGGTAGTATATAAGGCATTAGTCATCTACAATGTAGGGATATACTTTGAATAAGAAGTTCAACTATGAAGCACATGCGCCATGTGGTGAAATTTAGTTCGTAGAGGATATAAGATAGTTTTAAAATGATGAAAGGAAGTTTAAAATGGGAATAAATTAGTTCAAGAATGAAATTTTCAAAGGATAATAGTACACAGAAATGTGGATTTCATATACAAGTGAAAATCGGACTTCAACAAAGTACCTATCTACAATTGAGTATGTTTTCATTCATGCAAATGAAGGGATCTACAAAACTATAAACTTTTTGTGGATTCTTTCTAAATAAATGAGCAAAGGAAGAGGAAGAAGGTGATCCTTTCCACCAGTAGTGAGTTAGAGGAAGAGACTCAAGAGTAACCTTTGGAAAGTAGTGACCTAACCCTAAACCTAGTACATCTAGTGATCCTGGGTATATATGTGATCTAGCCTGAACCTTATAATTTGGTAGTAAACCCTAGTGGATTTCTACATACGAATGTTGTTGTTGTATTCTACTTGGATGCAGCCAAGTTAGGGTGAACCAATAAAAAATTATTTTTCTGGAGCATGATTTTATATTTGTTCTTTTATTTCAAAGGGAAAGAGAGAGAAGAGTTTTTTGTTAAACAAAAAAAAAATCTGAATGGACAGTTTTTTTAATCATTCATACCCTGATTCATACCCCCATTTCAGGGTATTTAACCTATTTGGAATAAAAACATTGTTAAATACAATTGATTATGGATTATGAGGATGTATAATTGCGGATCTCAGCGGGTTCCTGGTAATGGTTTTAGTCCACTTACACTTGTTCAATTCCCTCCGGTCAGATTTCTTCCTCCCACTCTTGGTGTTTTGAAACAAAATATTAATTCAGTGATTCATGGTGATAGTTCTTTTGTCCTAGAGTTAGTTCTCCCAGACCATATAATCGATATTATTATGGCTCATTATTCCTTGTACATTTCTTGTTGGTCTCCTCCTATGGAATGGTCCATGGAAAATTGTAAGGGTATACAGTTCATCTCATCTCTTGGATGAAAGGACATTATGGTCGAATCTGATTATTAAGTTATTATAAATGAACTGGAGGAGGAAGGAGGTGTACACCAAGACTTTAGTTTTCTTACCAACATCATTAGATCATTGGTTTTTTTGTTCTCATGTTTTTGTTTTTTCCTTTGATGGTAGAGAGGGAAATTATGAAATACATTTTATGTCTTCTTTTGGGTGTTGTCAGGGGACTAATTCTTACCTCTAATATTTTCCCTTGCAGTTATGTACATTGGATTTCGAGTATGTTTAATTTGAGTATAATCTATTATATATATATATATATATAATTTTACTAAATATATTTTTATTTTAAAATTATTTATTTTTATTTTATAATTATTTAAATCTGTATTTATTTATAATTTTTTCTGAAGGTGAAATTGAGTGGTACCCAATGCACCTCTACATCTGGTGGGTATGGGATTCAAACAACTTCCAAAATTACCCTCCATGTGGGTAACTGTTCTGGGTGGATTGATGTGTCGGGGCAGTATGCATTGTTGGGGGTGGTATGTAAAAAAGGGGTAGAATGTGTGCAGGATGTTGGGCAGTGGTAAAGAGGAAAATGGGTGAGGTAGATACTACATATATTGATAGATCAGTGTAAAATGGGAACCATGACTTCCATTGATGATGGACAATGAGCATAGGGGTTCTCAACTATTAGGGGAAAGAATGGACGATGAGCTTCATTGTTGGGTGCGGCAGGTGGTGAAAGTATCACTGACAGAGGAGTCTCAGTTGGATGTGTCGTAGTGGAAGAGTGAGGGATAACTATAGAGGCGGTTGAGGTGGACATTAGCAGTCCATGAGTGGTGGATTGAATGTTATAGGAGGACAAAAACCATTTTCATTGGATGGTGGGTGAGGGAAAAATCATGGATACAAGTGTGGTGCACCTGGACTGTTGAGCGTTGGAAGGAATGATAATGGTTTGGGCCAATGGGCCACATATACTAGGTTTTAATGCCCTAATTGGTCTCCAATGGCCTTATAATGAGATATCAAAACCCTGAATAACAAGATAAATTGTTTTAATATATATTAAGTAGGGGATTCCACCCTCCTTGTTAATAAATTAATATATTTATATAATTATATCTCTTGGTCTGCACCGCTTTAGAATATTTATATATTTATATTTATTTATTTCAATATGTAAATGTATATAATTATAAATATAATAACTCTATTTAATATTTAAATATATTTTAATAGTTTTATAACCATTAAAATATATATTTATTAATAATTATAAATATAAATAGATATATTTAAAAAGTATTGATATGAAAAAGCCCCATCCAGATTATCTTCCTCTTTCCATTTATTTTATAGATGTTGTTCTGACCCAAGATCTCTTTTAATAGATTTCAAATCTATAGGTTCTAGCTATTATTCATTACCAACAACAGACCTACAAATTTAAGATTGGTTTTTCATAAATAAAGGAGGACTCCTTTTATCTATGGCCTTAATTGAAGAGGTAGATTTAACAATGGATTTAACATTATAATTTTTGAAAGATATCATCTTACCTTCCTCCCATAAATAAAAGTACACATCATCATAGACTAAGTTTTTTGTGGAGCCTATTATTAGAAGAGACTTCATCAGCATTTGCATCAACTATCCCTCGGTACAAGTCATCTTTAAAAGGGACCTTTGTTGTAGGAACATGGTCATCATCAATAGCATCTTCCCAAATAATTTTGTGCTTAGAAAAATCCGATGGATTTTAATAATCCCTCATAGAGGAAGAAAAAAAAGAGATATCATCCCTTTCACACCCCTCCCCCATATGAGAAAATCCAACATTTTAATATCCTAGTTTCTCTATAAGGTTTGTACTTATTTATGTTTCATTTTAAGTCCCTTATTTTGGGATTAATTAGTGTTTCCATGTTTATGTGAAGACTCAGTGGTGTTATGGGAGTTCAGGACATGAAGCATGATGAAGAAGGAGTTTCTAGGAATGCTCCGTGGTTTGCGCATGGTTAGGGAAAACGGTGTAGAGCATCCTAGGTAACCATAGAGCCTTGGACAGATGCTTTCGCATGGTTATCGAATGGTTAGAAAAACTCTATGGAAATCAAGGTAACTATGAGAGTTTAGTGTTTTTCGATAGTAGCTTCTGTATGGTTGGTTCATGGTTGGGAAAACCATATAGGCCAGGAAAGTTGTAAAATTTACAAAATTTCCATTACAAGATTTTAAACCCCAACTCGGGGTTTTCCTATATTCCTCCCTTCTGAACCATAGTGATAAACTATGACCTTCAAGAGCTCCCATGGATCAATATCCCTCATTTATAGGTCATTTTTTTGTATTTGTTTGTGGATTTAAGTTCCAGGTAATTCTAATCCTCTCCTTCCTTCTCTTTTTTATATTAGGGTTCATATTCCCAGCAATCTCCATCTGAATCCCTAAAACCCACTTTTTTGAGTGAGATTTAGTTTGAGGCTTCAAGGGGTGTTTGAATCCAAATCTCAGGGCCATGATTTGGAGTGCTTTCATTATTGGAATTGAGGTAGGTGGTCTACAAGTTATATCCCATAGTTTTTAAGTAGATTTCTATATATGAGTATGTATTCTTGCTTAATCGTGTTTTGATTTAGATGCCTTTGGTGTGATTTGGTATAATGGTCCTCTAACTAAAGAATTTAAACCCTCAATATTCTCGTGGGATGCATAGAAGATGATTTGAAAAATTTGAGGCCACCTATGAGGTGTGCCGACCTTTCTGAACCTAGAAATTGACAAGGTCATGTGTGGTATTGATGCGTAATAACATAGAGACCATGTTGAACATGTTAGTATGGTTTGTTTTATTGAGTATGGAATATCCATGTTTTTTAGAGGATTAATAATGGCTTAAGGGTTTTTTTAGCATGGCTTAGTAATGGGTTAATCAGATTAAATGGGATTGTGTCGAATGGTATATGATTTATGTTGAAATTTCAAATAGGACTAGTACATATGAAATTATGAACATGTGAAATTGGAAATGAATTTTGATTTGAGAACATATTAGTGGTTGCATGAAGGAATTGATAAATATGGAATGAGTTAATACATGAGAAATGTAATTAAAATAATAAATGGGATAAATGGGTTAATGTATGGACAAGGATGAATATTTAATAAAGAATAGGGTTGTTAAATAAACTTAAAGGGTTAAGGCATGAGAAGGTGAATTTTGAAAAATGATTATGAATTGTAGTTGTTAAATGTGTTAATTGGTTATGAAATAGTATTAATTCCTATATTGTTTCTTATTCATTATGATTGAAGATTTCCAGTGGAATTGGTTATGTTATGTTTTGTTATGGTGTGGTTGTAGTGATTTGATAAATAAGAATGTTCACATTGCTTGGTAAAGTTGGGTATTGACTTCAGGTTATACACTCATGGTTCGAGTTAGACAGAGGTTCTAAACTCCACCACATAAATTCATGGGTTAGGGAAGTGGATGGAGGCTCTATTACCCTAATGGTTTCATTCCACCTGGACTAAGGCTTCGAGGTGTTGATAATTTTTTGATGTGATATGTGTATCCCTAGTGAAATAAATACTTGATATATTTCCACTACACATTTTGATTGATTTCCTTATACTTTTTGTAGATGATAATTATGCCTAACCCATGGAACATGTTATCAAAATGTATTAACGAACGACGATGGTATAGAAAATGAAATTGGGATTAATGCAAGGAGTTAATTAAGTGAACCTTCAATGTCTAATGTCACATGAGTTTTCCTTGTTTAATTAAATTGTATTTTGTAATTCCATGCACTATATATTAGACTGGATATTTTGTAGACACCATTGGAAGTGGCCTACTAAGTTTTGTACTAACACTTTGTTCAGGTCTCCATTGGGTACCTGAGTAGATCTCTTGGTTTCAGGCCAGGACAAGGGTATAGGCCCTACACTAAGATGATGATTCGGTCTAAAGATGTACATGGAGAAGGATCCAGACTTATAGTCTGGGTCTGTTAGGATTTTTTGGCCATTTGTTTTATTTTGGGTTTCTTTCACTTTGTTCTACTAGTATAGAATGACATTGTGGTATTTCATTTGTGTTTGTACCCTATTTGGGAAATGTTTTGAAATAAATGATTACTAGTTCATATAATTTGACAATTTATATTGTGTTGTATTGTGGCATACTCTGATAAAGAGGGTATAGTATCCCCACATAACTCATTAGACCCTCGCCACTAGTCGGTATACTCTGGCATATGGGGAGGCATGCTTGAGGTCATGTGATTACTCAACTCGGCGCATCAGATTAGTGGCTTCTAGATTGGAGACATTACAAAGTGGTATCATAGGAGTTATTTCATCTTTCATTCTATTTAGGGATGGTAGAAAAGATCTTATTAATGTTTCAGGCCTTGTTAATTAGTTCATGATTGGGAGTATCTAACCCATGTACTAGGGAAATCCCAAGTTACCCTTGGTGGGAGTTATTATTTTTTATGTGTGATGGTATAGTTGAATGATTTTTCACTATTGTTTGATTCACATGTTATGAGATTTGACTGATTTAGGATATTTTTTCCATTGCCGAAATGGAATTAGATTGTGCATTCATGCATCATTTTAGGCACCTAAGGAAGTAGGTGGCATGCATCGTTATAGGCATACAAACAGGGTGGATGTGCGGGGCATAGAGAGTAGAATTCATTTTTCCTTGAAAATTTTGGAGAAAATGATGCCTAATGATTGTAATGAAAGTGGGTGAATGAAAAGAGTGCAAATGGGAATTTAAAAAAAATCATGGATGAAAAAATGTTATAACTTGGTTAAAATTTTGGGTTATGATGAATTGAAAAGATTTAATGGTTTCTAAAAGAGAAATATTTTTGTAGTGATGGAAAAAGGGTTAACAATTATTCATAACGAAAACTGTAAATGAGATAAAAATTGTTTTTATAACATGTTGTGAAATGTGGAAATGGTTTTATGGGGGTGTCTAGTGAAAGATTGTGCATATGTAAATTAGTTTACCCATGTTGACCACGAACTGTGGTAGGTGTGGCAAGGGTAGAATTAAAAGTGCGAGGATGGACGTTGGGATAGAGTATGAAGAGTGGCATGTTTAGGATTGATAGTTTGACATATTCTCCACATGTAGTTTAATTCATTTGTTCACCCTTCGAAATATCGGGTGGACGAGAATTTGAAAATGGAAATGATTGAGTTTAAAGATGGGTATCCTTTGTGCAGTTGGTTTAACCTTTGTATGTGTGGGTTGGGGGCAGCATGAGTACCCCAGTTTGAGACTCTCGGTTTTTATTGTGAGGACGTTATGTTTAAGATATGGACTAGGTAGTGTGTTTAGGGATCCCCTATTATGGTTGTGGTTTTTGGGTTGTGAGGCATTGTTCGGTAATTTGAGTGTGGAAACCCTCATGATTTGTGACCGTACTAAGTGCATGATGGATCCTAAGGATGGTGCCTAGCCCTTAGTGTCCATGGGAGTATAGACCTTGAAAGTTTCATTTTAAAATTAGGATAGGATGTTTTTGTTATGTTTCTTATGAATGTGTGCACCTTTGGTATGTAACCTAGAGTAAATGGTTGTTTGGTGAGATAGACATAATGTGCACTGGAACGGGGGTGAGAGTGTCATTCATGAGCATTTCTTTGTTTATGTCATGATATGTATGGTTTGGAGAGAGAACCAATGAATTTTCTTAGGTGTGACTCTATTATAGGAGTTGGTAACATTAAATATTCAAGTTGACCTATGAGAGATGTTGGACAGGGTTTCTAGTGCATTTGGGTGTGTGTTGCACATATTGATATTTTTTACCATGATAGTGGAACTCAGAATGTTGATTGGTGCAGGTTTGTCCTAGAAAGATAAGTGGTAAGGTTGATGGCTGGATGTAACACCCCAAGTTTTTTTAAAAATAAATACAAATGCATGGAACTATGTTTTAAGTAGATATTTATAACTATCCTTTAAAGCATAATTGTTCCACTTCTATGTTTTGAATTTCAAGAAACTGTCATCTACAGTTGTGTTCAGTATGTTATTTAAAGTATATTGGAACCAACTTGTTTTTTATTGAATAGTGACATAGACTTATTAGTGTTAATATGACCCTAATTAATAGTAAATTTTATTATAATTTTATTTTCTTAAGGCTTTAATATAATAACATCTTGGTTAATTTTTCAGCGTGATATAGAAGTAGTTATAGAAATAGAATTGTTAATTTTTGAATAAAGTATGTTTTTATTTAAAAATTATATTAATAATATTTATAAAATTGTTTTCAAAAAATGGACTTAATTTTTGAATTCAAAACATCAAAATATGGCTAGCGTAAATTTTTGGGATTTTTCTGAAATTCTTTAATGTCCGATGAATAGTGAAATATGATAAAATACCGTATAATCAAATTATCAGTAAAATTCACTATTTATGACATCATAAGTGATGAAAGGGCACTTGGTTTGAACTCACATGCCATTATTACTATTTTAGGTCACATGAACTAAGACTATTCATAATCTTGGGTAAAAATATTATAATAATGATTAAAATAATGAAAACAACCCCCTCTCCTCCACTATAAATACCACCATCACTCACCTCTTCTAACAACACCTATAAAGCCTTGTTCCATGATTAATTTATTTCCAATAATCCTCCCAATGATCTTCCCCACTTCCTAGATCTTCTGTTGTCACCAAAACACTAAAACAGTAGCCCTTAAGAAGGATCTCAAGGAGAAGAGATCAAAAGGTAAACATCCTCTTTTATTTTCATTATTTTCTTTCATTTTATGTTATTCTATTCATTTTATTTGGATTATGTTGGGATATTTCATTCCATATACCCCCTTATTGTCTATGTTATTTAATAGTAATGATATATCCCTTTTCTCTAATTAAACTATTTTTATGAAATTTTATGACATGTCGTTAGGCTGTCAAATTTTCCTGAGAAATTTTGGATGTTTTGTTTTATTTCCAGATTACATTATTTTCTTATTCTTTCCTCACCTCCTCTTAACGAAATGGAATGAAAGATCCATAATACATTATATTCTGTATGTTATCATTTTCGTGGAAAATTCATCATCATTCTTCTTTTTCCCTATCCCACTTGTTCAAGGAATTAAAAGCATTGTCCGTGATGTGTTGAATTACCGACATCGTGGACGATGTTATTTAAATTATCTTTAATTCCTTCATTTCTGGTAATGAAACCATTTTTATGGTTTAACCAGGTTATCATATATGTATTATGTCTCATAAATGGTTCTGTAATTCTTTTTTACACATGGTTTTAATTTATAAAACAAAATGAGGTCGTTATTATCAAAGAACCACTAAAATGATCTAAACGAACATCATTAATGTTTTAACTTTTGAAGCATCCTCATGTAAGAATTAAAAATTAAAAATGTTATAATTTATGTTACTGGATATATTTAAATACTGCTCCATTATAATTTTTTTCTTTCACTTCCAATCGACAAGAACATTCATCATGAACAAATCTTGGAAATCATGTAAAGAACTCACCCAAAAACAGTGCAAGGAGCAAAATACTAACAATTAAAGGGTAAAATGATGTTATGAAATGATCATATAAGATGATAGAAACATGAAAATGTTTCTTTAAAATTATAATAACACTCTCTTAACCATTATACAGTAAGTTTAAACAAGTTATAAGTAAGACAAACCTGAGGTAAGGGGATTATTAACTTGATTTACATTCTTTGGGTTAACCTTCTACTTCATTGATACATGGTATTAAAATTGTTTGTTTGATGAAATTTTTTTATACTATGTTTAATTATGTTTATTTCTATTTTATTTACATATTACATCCACTCTATTAATCCTCTATTCAATTGTATGTAATTTATAAGTGGTTTTCCTTTTTAAAAACCCCTTTTAAAATTTCGATTTTACGGAATTCCAAAGCAATGTTTTTATATAATTATTCATGTTGTTTGATTATGTTTTGGATATTGGGAATTGTTTATGATGAAGGGCGGGACCTATATTTCCCTCCAATGCATTGGGTATGTGTATGTTGGAGTTTGGTCCTATGGTTACTCCATTTGTAACTACGATGGTTACACAAATTGTATGGTAGTCGTGAGGGTTACAAATTAAAAGGTAGTCGTGGGGGTTACAATGTTGTGTAAGTAATTCCCTAATATACCTTTATGATTATATTTATGTTCTCATTTTTTTAATCTTGAGTTAATCTCATGTTACACAAAGTAAGTATATATGGGTGAAAAATATATCTTTTGAAAATACTTTCATACGTTACAAGTATTCATGGAATAATGTGATCTTTCCTTATTTTTCATCCCTTGCTGAGATTTTGTGCTCATCCCAAGTTTTTAAAATGATTTTCACAAGTTAGTGGATGTGTAGAAAAAAGAAGGATGCCATCATAAATGTTAAAGAATTTTCAAGGATGCATTTTTAAGTTTTAATGTTTTATACTTTGAAAAAAATAGAAACTATTTTATGGTATCCACTATGTAATAATGTGTAATGTTATGAATATATTGTCTCAATTATCAAAATATATAAACTTAAATATATCCTCAATGTAATAGGAAGTTTTTTCTTAACTAAATTCAAGTTTATGTATGTATTAAGGTTGGTTCTTGATAGTGGTATCAAAGAATGGTTTAGACAGGATTAGAGTTTAGGATGATTTTAAAAGAATACTATAAATGATTTTTACTCTATGGTTAATTTGAAATATTTTACCATTTAAATATTTCCATGTTTCTTCATCTAAGATATGTTTGTTCAGAATGGTTGTTCGTAGAAGAAACAGGGATACCGAAGAGGAGAGGCACCGACAGAATGACATCCTTTTGGATCTACATCCTGGAATGGTAGGTATTGGAACCAAGCTATTTGTGATAGTAATAGATCAGCTTAGGCAGGAAAAAAATGGTGGTGGAATCCATACAAAAGAACAAATAGATTTACCACAATGTAAAATGACAGTAGTGGAAGATTTTATAAGACAACACCCTCCTTCTTTCAGTAAATCTTCTAACCCAGCAGCAACTGCAGGATGGATCAAATCCGTTGAAAAGATATTCGATGTTATTGTATGTTTAAATAGTCAAAAGTTAAGTCTTTCCATTTATTGATTTGAAGGGGAAGATGATTAGTGGTGGTTAATGGTAAGAAATATTAGGGGTAGAGATGATTTTTATGCCTATAGTGGGATGAATTTTAAAGACTTTTTCTTGAAAAATATTTTCCCAAGGTGGTACGAATTAGGATAGAGAAAAAATTCCTTGAATTGAAACAAAAGGAGGAAGATTCAGTGGTCATGTATGAAGCGAACTTCACTCGACTAGTGAGGTATACTCCAAATATTATTTTGGATCTTGATAGAAAAAACAATCGCTTTTACTCAGGACTAAATCCAAGGTATCGAAGGGTGTTGGCCTCCAATTAATTCAAAAGTTATGAGAAACTTGTCCAATGTGCTGAGAGGGTAGATATATAGTTTGTAAATGATCATGTGCATTTTGGAAATAAGGAGAAGAAGAGGTCTATATGGCAACCGATGGGTAAGAATCAACCAAATAAATCTGATGGTAAGAAAATCTAATTTCCAGTTTGTGAAAAGTGTGGCAGGAAACACCCGGGGGAATGTCTAGAAAAACTGGTAAGTGTTTTAAATGTGGTATCTTTGGGAATATGGTTTGAGATTTCATTGAAAATAATCATAAGACTAATCATAATAAGAAGACAGTAAAGTGTTTTAAATGTGGTGAGATGGGTTATTATGAAAATTCCTACCCAAATAGAGATCTGAATGATGCAAAGAAGCCAAACTTCAAGCATAAAGGTGTATTGAGATCCTTTGCGACTACGTCAGCAGATGTCAGGCCATCCAATGAAGTTGTACTAGGTACTTTGCAACTACACATTCCATCATCTCTGATAAATTTTCTAGTGAATTGGAAATATCACCTCAACAAATGAGACCCAAACTTGTCGTTAGAACACCAGGTGGAAATATTATTACAAAGAGGAATTATTAAAATATTTTTATTGTGGTATGTGGAAATACTTTACCTGAAAAACTTGTTGTTTTACCCTTAGTAGAGTTTTATTTCATTCTCTGATTGGATTGGCTTTCTGTTTATCCTGAAAAGACTGACTGTAGAGCTAAAGAAGTTGATTTTTAGATAGAGTATCTTTTTTTATACAAGAACGAACCCATACAATTGATAACATATTGGGAAGCTGAGAAACTATTGAAAAATGGAAATGAAATTTATCTTGCTCATATTGTTGAAAACAAGGTAATTATTCAAATTAATTATTTTTTGGTGGTAAATGAATACCTTGATGTTTTTTCTAATGAGTTTCCTGGTTTCATACCTGATCAAGAAGTCAAATTCATAATTGACTTAGTTCATAATGCTAAGCCAATTTCAAAACCCTCATATCGTATGGATCTTATAGAACTTCTTGAATTGGGAAATCAGTTGTAGTATTTTCTTGAAAAAGGCTTCATTCATCCTAGCACTTCACCATGGGGATCACCTGTTTTCTTTGTTAAAAAGAAAGATGGTTCCATGAGACTTTGAATTGGTCCTAGATCTTTGAATAACATCACTATTAAAAACAAGTATCCTTTGCCTCATATCGATGAATTTTTTGATCATCTCCAGGGAGCTCAGTACTTTTAAAAGATTGACTTGAGATCCAGATACCATCAGCTAAAGGTGAAGGAGGATGACAGCCCAAAAACAGCCATTCATACTAGATATGGGCATTATAAATTTTTTATTATGCTGGTTTGATTAACTAATGCACCTGATGTATTCATGAATCTTATGAATACAGTATTTCATGAGTTATTTGATAATTTTGTGGTTGTATTTATTGATGACATTCTGGTATTTTCTAAAAATAAAGAGGAGCATGAAAAACATATAAGGGTTGTTTTACAAGCCTTAAAAGAAATTAAACTGTATGTAAAATTAAGAAAATGTGATTTTTGGTTGCAACATATTTCTTTACTTGGGCACATTGTAAATTAGGATGGAATAACAGTTGATCCTTCCAAAACAAAGGTGGTTGATGAATGGCCAAGACCCAAAAATGTTACAGATATTCGTAGTTTTCTTGGGTTAGAAGGTTATTACTGACGGTTTGTTAAGAACTTTGCACGGTTATTTAGCCTGATAAATAAGTTAACATGGAAAAGGGTTAAATTTGTTTGGACAGAATAATGTGATGTTTGTTTTCAAGAAATGAATAAGATATTGGTGAATGTTCCAATTTTTGCCTTACCATCACGAAATGGTAGTTTTTCATCTACAGTGATGCTTCGTTGAAGGGACTTGGTTGTGTTTTGATACAGAATGATCAGGTAATTGCTTATGATTTAAGACAACTAAAACCTCATGAGTTATATTATCCCACACATGATTTAGAATTGGTAGCTGTGTTTTTTTCTTTGAAAATTTCGAGGCATCATTTATACAGAACCAAATGTCAAATATATACTAACCATAAAAGTCTGAAGTATATATTCACTTAGAAGGAATTAAACTTGAGGCAGAGAAGATGGGTTAAACTGATAAAGGATTATGATTGCATGATCAATTTCCATCTTGGAAAAGAAAACAAAGTGGAAGATTCCATGAGTCGGAAACATCATGCATCATTAACCATGTTACTTTTGGAATAAGATCCCTTGATTAATGATTTGATGAATTTTGGCTTAGAAGTTTTTGGTGCAGGGAATATATCTGTTTTGTTTCAGTTTTTAGTGCATTCTTTGTTATCAGAAATAATTAATTGAGCATAGAAGGAAGACTGTCAGCTATATAAAATGGTAGAATTGGTTAAAATGGGAAAGTTAGCAGAATATATCCTTGATAATGATTGTGTTTTAAGATTTGGAAAATGGTTGTGTGTGCCTAGTGATTCTGAGTTGAAGAAGTATTTGTTGTGTGAAGCTCATAGATCACCATTTTTAGTTCATCCAGGAAGTACTAAGATGTATAGGGTCCGTATGAGGTATTATTGGTGGGATGGAATGAAAAGAGATATTACTGATTTTACAATGAGATGATTGAGATGTAAATATGTTAAATCAGAGCAGCAGATACCGAAGGGGATGCTTCGGCCTTTTTCAATGCCAGAGTAAAAATTGGGGAATGTATCCATGGAATTGTTGGTGGAACTACCTAAGAAATATCGAGGAAACAATGCAATTTGGGTTATTGTTGATCGGCTGAAAAAATCTGCACATTTTCTTTCTATTCAAGATACAATGTCTTTGGATCAACATTCTCGATTGTACCTCAAGGAGATTGTCAAGTTACATGGAGTTCCTCTTTCCATTGTATCTGACTGAGATCACAGGATCACTTCTAACTTTTGGAAGGGACTTCAGAAGTCGTTGGGAACAGAGTTAAATTTCAGTACATCTTTTTAGCCTCAATCAGATGGGTAGTCAAGATGAATGATTCAGACTTTGGAAGATATGCTTTGAGCTTGTTCAATAGACTACCAGGGAATTTGGGATCAAAAGCTTTATTTATTTGAGTTTTCTTATAATAACATTTTTCATTCTAGTATACAGATTGAACCTTTTAAGGATTTTTATAGAAAGCGGTGTCGGATTCTAGCATTTTGTGATGAAGTTGGTGAAACAATGTTAATGGGTCCAGAATTAGTGGAGGAAGTGGCTGAGAAAATGAGGATGATTCAGTAGCATATGAGGATAACTCAAAGTAGGTAGAAAAGTTATTCAGATAATTGAAGGAAAGACTTCTATTTTGAGGTAGGTGAATATGTTTTCCTTGAAATATATCCTTGTAAAAGTGTGATTCATTTCGGTAAGAAATGGAAGCTAAGTCCATGGTTCATCTATCCTTTTGAAATCTTGAAGAAAGTTGAAACATTGGAATATAGCGTAGCTTTGCCTCCAATTTTGTTTCAGGAACATAATGTTTTCCTTGTTTCGATGTTGAGAAAGTATGTGCCAGATTCATCACATGTCTTGATCCCAAAAGCAGTTCAGCTGGAAGAGAACCTTTCTTATGAAGAGAAACCCGTTCATATTCTTGATCAAAGGGAATATGTATTGCATAATAAGTTAATCCACCATGTAAAGGTTTTGTGGAGAAACAACATGGTTGAAGAAGCAACATGGGAGTCTGAAAATTCTATAAGGGAAAAGTACACTCAGTTGTTTAATAAGTAAATAAAATTGCAAGGATGCAATTTCTAGAAGATGGAGATAACTTAACACCCCTTGTTTTTCTAAAAATAAATAGAAATTCATAAAACTTTTTTTAAGTAGATATTTATAACTATCCATTAAAACCTAATTTTTCCACTTCTATGTTTTGAACATCATGAAAATGCCATCAACAATTGTATTCAATGTGTTATTTGGAGTCTATTAGAACCAACTTGTTTTTTTGGTGAATAGTGACATACCCTTATGAATTTTAATATGAATAGTAATATGACCCTAATTAATAGTAAATTTTATTGTTATTTTATTTTCTTAAGGCGTAAAGATAATAACAACTTGGTTAATTTTTCATCGTGATATAGAAGTACTTATAAAAATAGAATTGTTACTTTTGGAATTAATTATGTTTTTATTTAAAAATTAAATTAATAATATTTAGAAAATTATTTTCAAAAAATGGACATTATTTTTTAAATCTACACTTTGAAAAATGGTTAAGGTAAATTTTTTGGATTTTTCTAAAATTCATTAATTTTCGATGAATAGTGAGATACGATAAAATATTGTATAATCAAATTATCAGTAAAATTCACTATTTATGTCATAATAAGTGATGCAAGGCCACTTGGTTCGAACTCACATTCCATTATTACTATTTGAGGTCACATGAACTAAGACTATTCATAATCTTGGGAAAAAATACTATAATAATGATTAAAATAATGAAAAATTCCCCCCCCCCCTCCTCCACTATAAATACCACCCTCACTCCCCTCTTCTTCCCACCCCTTTCAAAACTTGTGTCATCCCTAAGTTCTGCTAAATACTCCTCCCAATGATCTTTCCCACGTTCTATAGCTTCTGGTCTCACAAAAAGACCAAAACCGAAGCCCTTAAGAAGGATCTCAAGGAGAAGAGATCAAGAGGTAAACATCCTCTTTTATTTTCATTCTTTTCTTTAATTTTATATTATTCTCTTCCTTTATTTAGATTTTGTTGGGATATTTCATTCCATATCCCCCATTAATGTTAATATTATGTTATAGTGATGATATATACCCTTTCCCTCATCAAGTTATTTTTATGAAATTTTAAGAGACGTCGTTAGGCTATAGAATTTTCGCGAGAAATTTATGAAGTTTTCTTTTATTTCAAGATTCCTTCCTTTTATTCTTCTTTATTCACCTCCTTTTAACCAAGTTACATGAAAGATACGTAATATTTTATATTATGTATGTTCTCATGTTCAGGTAAAATTCATCATCATTCTTTTTCTCCTCTCCCACTTGTCCAAGGAATTAAAAGCATTGTCTGTGATGTGTTGAATTACCGACATCGTGGACAATGTGATTTTAATTTTCTTTAATTCCTTAAATTCTAGTCATGAAACCAATTGTTTTATTGAACCATGTTATAATATATTTTTTATGTCTCATCAATGGTTTTGTACTTCCTTTGCACGCATATTTTTAATTTATAAAACAAAATAAGGTCGTTATTATCAAAGAACCACTAAAATGATCTAAACGAACATCATTAATGTTTTAACTTATGAATCATCCTCATTTAAAAATTCAAAATGATAAATGTTATAATTTTTGTTACTGGATATATGTAAATACTACTCCATTCCAATTCTGGCGTTTCACTTCCAATCGACAAGAACATCCATCAGGAACCAATATTGGAACTCATGTAAAGAACTCACCCAAAAACAGTGCAAGGAGAAAAATACTAACAATTAAAGTCTGAAATGATGTTATTAAATGATCATATAGGATGTTATAAACATGGAAATTATTCTTTAAAGTACTAATAACACTCTTTTAACCATTATAAATTATTTTTATAACAAGTTTGAAGTGAGACAAACCTGAGGTAAGAGAATTCATAACCCGATTTCTAATATTTTGGTTAACCTTCTTCTTCATGGTTACATGGTATTAAAAATTTTTATTTGATTAAATTTGTTTATACTATGTTTAATTATGTTTATTTATAGTTTATATACATATTAAATCCACTCTAATAATCCTCTCTTCAATTTTATGTAATTTATAAGTGGTTTTCCATTTTAAAATCCTCTTCTAAAATTTCGGTTTTATGAAATTCCAAAGCAATGTTTTTATGGAATTATTCACGTTGTATGATTATGTTTGGGATCTTGGTAATTGTTTATTATGAATTTTAGGAACTATATTTTCCTCCAATGCATTGGGTATGTGTATATTGGTGTTTGGTCATATGGTTACTCCATGTGTAACTTTGATGGTTACACAAATTGTAAGGTATTCGTGAGGGTTATAAATTAAAAAGAAGTCGTGAGGGTTACAATGTTATGTAAGTAATGACCCAAGATAAGTTTATGATAATATTTATGTTCTCGTTTTTTTATTAAGTAAATCTCATGTTACACAAAGTAAGTATATATTGGTGACAAGAATATCTTTTGAAAATGCATCCATACGTTACGAGATTTAATGGACTAATGTGCTCTTCCCTTATTTTTCATCTATTACTGAGCTTTTGTGCTCATCCCACATTTTTAAAATTATTTTCACATGTTAATGGATATTTAGGACAAAGAAGAAATCCATGTTAAATGTTGAATAATTTTCAAGGACTCATGTTTATGTTTTAATGTTTTATACATTGAAAAAAATAGAAACTATTTTTGTGTTATCCACTCTGTAATAATGTGTAATGCTATGAATGTATTGTACCAATTCTCTAAAGATATAAACTTGAAAATATTCTCAATGTAAGAGGAAGTGTTTTATTAACTAAATTCATGTTTATGTATGTAATAAGGATGGGTCCTTATACTAGTGGTGAAACTTGAGTTGTGGTTATGTGTTAATAGATCCAAATAACGAAAGGGTGTCCTCATAGAAGGTTAGCCCAGCGGTGTAGGTAATTGGAATGTGAGCATGGGAGATGCTCTAGAAGTTGTGTAAATGCATACTGAGTACCACTGAGTTTAGTAAATGGTATAGTGGTGCCTTTTCTCTTTAGTAATGGAACCCTAGTGCTTTTGTTATGATGTAGGGTTTGTTTCAAAGGGTTGTAACATATGGATGCTTAACTCTCTTGTTTGGATGATGATTAACGCAGGTCTTGAAGTTAATTTTGGACATAAAAGACAATATTCGATGAATTATGATTATTGGCCTTCGCTCTATGCTGGAACTTGAGTTGAGAGTTGTCATGGGGATAAACTTGATGGTATGAATAGATTTTTTATTGGGTGAGATATAGAGGCCACGTCAAGGCTGATCAGATTGACTAACCAATTGGAATGGTTAGGTAAGTAGGAAGGCGATGGCTACACCCAAGTTAAGATTTATTTATGAGAGACTGTTATTTTAATTAGTCGGGTAGATCATTATGCTTCAATTATTAGCTGGCAGGGACACATCAGAAGGAATTTCGTAGTGTGGTGGAAGTAGTTCTATATGAATCATTGGTTCACAACTACTTGGTGGTTTGGTTGTGGATCGATGGTTGAACTTGGTGGGAAACCACACCTAAGGGGTGGTGGTTAAGTGTTGATGAGATGCGTTAGGTAGGGAAGCCTGAAATCCTTGGTAGGTCAAGGTGTCCTATAGTTTAACATCAGAAATAGATAAGTGGGTGGTGTTGTTCTTAGACAACTTCTTTGCATACCTCAGCTAGTTAAAATCCTACCCAATATATTGATATCATCCCTATTAAGTTGAGAAGCTCTGGCTCACCCCAAAATACACAAAGGTTTTGGTTGGATGAGGTACATCTTGGAGTTTATACTCATGGAAATGGTATATGTGGATCATTTTGATGATATGTACACCCTGATGGCATAGGGTGAGGTCCATGGGATGGACCGAGTGTCGACCAATGCCATGGTTGTGGTTTACAGAAGCCGAGAATAGGCACTAGGTGACATTCGTTTTCTCGTTTTGAGAAAAAATATATATTTTCTTGTCAAATTATGGGGTTTGTCTTGTGATCAAGTATAAGATGTCGGGGATGGAATCCCTCTTGGTGAGAAAAAGTAACAACACTTCTAAGGTGGTGAGTGGTAAGTCATTCTCGGAAGTGGAGATGAGGAGGATGATTTGACATAGTGACACTGAGATTCCAGGGAGGAACCGGTGAGGTTCTTGTTGGGTCTCTCAAAGTGTTAATGTGGGATATAGATATGATGAATAATTATACAAGTGTTGGCTTCGAGCTTAGGGTGGTTCCATGTGAGTCTTGTGATGTCTGTGTTGAATTCGTAGAAGTGTGTGGTTGGATATGACCATGGGTTGTGGAAAGAGTGTTTGGGTTCTATAATTCTAATAAAGATCAGGGATAGACTTGGGTAGTTTCTCCTTGGGTGGTTTTAGAACATCTATAAGTTTTGGTAACCTCGGAGATGTAATGTGGTGTCATATCCTTCGTGAATCCTGATGATGGTTTGGTGGTAAGTAATGTTGTGATAATGTAATTCTTCTATAATTTAGGGAATATGGCATCCATCCTTTTTATTACATAAATTATCATTACATTTTACAAACATAGGATCTTTAAAGTCTTGTGTCTTGGAAATCAGGAACATAATACATAAAAACAGCATAAAATATTATTTTAAACCACTCATAAGGATTCATCATAGGTTCATCTTATGTAAAATTACTGAATCTTTTATCCTAGAGACACACATCAAATAAAAGGGTGAGCAGAAGGCTCGGTAAGGAAAACAAGTGAAACAGTTGACATGTGATCTTGAGCAATATTAATAATAACATGATAAAAGTAATAAAGGCATGAGCAATGGAAGAATAGAAATATCATAATAAAAATAATATGAATCATAAATTGAATACGTGGCTATAATATTTCATTTATACATTCTTGAACATATCACCAAGGTATATCCTTGAGGTGTCATAAAAATTACCAAGGTTATTCACCAAGGTATCGTGAAACTTTTCATCTCTAGAGATTAATTATTTACCTAATGCATTAGAGCACCCTCAAGGATCACCCTTAATATAAATTTATTTTTATATGATCCACATAGATAATAATCAAAAATTTCATAAATAACCCATATAGAATAAAAGAAATGATTTTCATTTCAAAATCGTGACGTTTTAAAAGTACTTAAAAATAAGATCATTATGTCATTTATAACCCACAGAAAAAGAGTGATAGTTACATATATGTAAATTACAGAATCAAATATGTCATTTTATTGTATCTATGAATACCCATAGAAACTAAATAGGTCTGGGTATTCACATAAATAAAAAAAGATAATTCCTTGATAAAAAGTGAGAGAAATTTTGAGATGAAATGTTTATAGCATAACGGCTATATAACATGGTTTTAAAAAATAATTTAAAGATATAAGAAAAGGTTATCTTATAAATAAATGAATAATTTTATAGTATAGGTACATAATTAAAAGAAATAATATCATGGTGTGTAAAATCGAATGACACACCACATAAAAATGGAACTTGCAAGGAAAGAGAAAGCGTGATTTCATTTACAAAAATTCTACAGGCTAATGGCATCAAATAAAAATTTAGAAAATAAATTTATGAGATTGGAAAGGGGATATCATCATTTGGAAATGAAATGAGAAGTAGTAATGATATATAAGAACAATACCCCCACAATAAAATTGAACTATAAGACATAACATAAAGGAATCCATGACTTAAAAGGGGAGGGTGAAAGAATCCATTACCTTGAAGAGTAACTTCAAAAGCATGATGGTAGGGACCTTGGAAGTCTTGATGGAACCTTGTGAGGACTCCTTGGGAGGTAATGAGACCATAAAATATATTAGGAGGAATCTTTAATTAAATGAATGAGGGAAATGGATTGGTATTTATAGGAAAATTGAGGGAATAAATTATTAATTTCCAAGGGACACATCATCAGTGGTATTTGCAAAACCATGGGCTTGCCCATGGTATTGGACACTTGAGAAACCTAATATCATATCTAACTATTCATAAGGTGACTAGAAATATTACATAATTAATACATCATTAATGGTGTCATTAAACACCCGAAACTCATAAATGTATTTTTACTATTCACTGAAAATTCAACTGTTTCAGAAAAATCCCAAAAATTCACCCTAACCTAATATTTATGATATTAATTTAAAAATGAACTCCAATTTTTGAAAATAATTTTATAAATAATTTTAATTTAATTTTTAAATAAAATCATTATTTATTCCAATAATACACCTTTAAAACTATAACTCATTTTTTAACACCTTAAAAGGTAACGGTCCTATAAAATTATGATACAACCATAAGACAATAAAGTATCAATTTATGATTAAATTTTATGAAAATAAATTTCCATTTAAAATTATTAAATTGATTATATAATATTAAATAAAATATTTATGACATACAAAAATACCAAAGCTTAGACAATGATCATTTTTTCACTTTTAAGATGTCTAAAATGTATTTATACATTTATGGGTGAAGTTTCTATTTTTTTGGTCAATTTACTATTCATTACTATTCATACGGGTATGTTACTTTTCATCCTTTACTATTTACTAAAATTCAAGTTGATCTTATTAGACTCTAAAATTATCACTAATCACAATTGTAGAATACCATTTATTGAAAATCATTTCACATTATTAATTATTTAAAGAATACAAGAAAAAAATTAAAATACTCTTTTTTTCCTGTATCCATCAATAATACACATCCTATATTTATCTAGATATTTTAAATTCACAAACATTTCTAGAAGAAGAAATAACAAATTTATTTATATTAAAGGATTACACAAAAAAGCTAAGGTCTCATTACATATCCCCTTATAACACCAACATTGGACCTAAGTGTAAGGTGTGCTATGGTGATAAAATCATGGGGTGGCTCGGCCAACATTTCCCGACCAGTAATTTCTATAAGCTTGAAATTCTCCCATAATTGATTCTGTTCATGCTTCAAATGTTAAAGTTCTTCTTGGGCATGATTTAGAGCAAAGCCCAGTGATGTTACATCCTTCCCAACCTCCGACATATGGCCTTCATATGGCCCGAGTCTACTGGATGAGGCCATTAAATCTTCTTTCTGTATTAATTAACCACGATAACTATATTTATAAAAACACAATGTTAATATTATAGTATCCAATGGTCATATTGACCAATGGTCATATAACAGTCGAAACCCAACGTTCTCATTTTAATTATACCCACTTCAATAATTAAAGGATATAGTTTTATTGAGTACAAAATAAAAAAACACACAAATTTAGGAAACAAATATAATTAAAAAGTTTGGGTTGTTACATTCTTCCCCCTTAAAAAAATTTATCCTTGAAATTACATCTCATACCCTCTGATGAGAAAAGGTGTGGGTACTTCTATCTCATAGACTTCTCTGGTTCCCACATGTCTTCTTCACATTTTTTGTTCCTCCACAACACCTTAAAAAGGTGGGTATTCTTGTTGTGTATAACCTTGTCTCTATGATCCAAGATCTCCACCAGATACTCCTCATAAGAGAGGTCATGTTCCAGGTGCGCCACCTCTAGATTCAGAACACGTGAAGGGTCAGGTATGTACTTTCTCAAGAGGGATACAAGGAAGACATCATGAACTTGTTCAATATTTGGAGTAAGTGTATGCTGATAGGCCACTGTACCCACACAATCAAGGATTTCATAGGGGCCAATGTACCTAGGGCTGAGCATTCATTTTTTCCCAAAATTCATGACTCTCTTCAAAGGTGAAATTTGAAGAAATACTTTGTCTCTAACATCAAACGCCAAGTCCCTTCGATGGTTGTTAGTATATATCTTTTGTTGACTCTGAGCAGCCTTAATGTGTTGTTAGATGGCATGGACCTTTTCTGTCATCTCTTACACAAGATAAATCCCAAGAATCTTTCTCTCACCAGATTCATCCCAACAATTAGGAGTCCTACATAACTTCCCATATAGAGATTAATAGGGTTCCATTTGAATGATCGAGTGGAATCTGTTGTTGTACAAGAACTCAACTAAAGGGATATTTTGATCCCATCCACCTTTAAATTTCATTGAGCATGTTCTCTGCATGTCCTTGAGTGTTTGAATAGTTCTTTCAGATTGGCCATCATTTTGGGGGTGATAGGTCGTACTAACATTCAATTTAGTTCTTAGAGCTTGTTGAAGGATTCTCTAGAATTTTGATGTGAACCTTGGATCATAATCAGATACAATAGAAAGTGCAAATCTGTGCAGCCTTACCACATTTTCACATAAATCCTGGCAAGTTGATTAAGAGGGAAATCTTCCTAAAGGGAGATAAAATGGGAAATATTGGTGAGACGGTCCACAATAACCCATATCGCATTGTTTCCTTTTGAATTTCTTAGGAGACCAGTGAAAAATTCCATAGTGATATTGTCCCACTTCCTTACTGGTAAGGGTAGTAGTTGCAATACCCCTTTAGGAAGTTTTCACTCTGCCTTCACTTGCTGACATACCAGGAAACTTGAAGGGTATTCAGCAATATCCCTTTTCATATTATCCCACCAATAATGATCACAAAGGTCCATGTACATTTTCGTGCTACTAGGATGTACATAGAAAGTATAGATATGAGCTTCATCCATCAGCTCCTTCTTTATTTACAGAATAGATGGAACACATAGTCTTGTACGAAATTTCAGTACGCCTTCTTGATCAGTATTGAATGTAAGAAACTTCACATCCTTCGTACCCTCAAACTTCATCTGTAACAAAGTGTCTTCTTTCTTAGATTTCTTGATCTTCTCTAGTAATGATGGTTGAGAAATATTTTGGGTTAGGTTTGATGATGTTCCTTCCTTTATAATTCCCATGTCTAGTTTTACCAGGTCATTTATCAAAGGATCTATTTGAATCCTCATAGTGGACAGAACAACTAGGTCTTTCCTGCTTAATCTATCAATGACTTTGTTTTATCTTCCGAGATGATAAATATTTTAAAAATCATAGTCTTTAAGAAGTTCCAACCATCTCGTTTGTCTCATTTTCAATTTATTTTGTATGTAAATATACTTCAAACTTTGATGGACTATGTATATATCACATTTTTTCCCATAAATATAGTGCCTATATATCTTCAGAGAAAAAACGATCGCATCCAACACTAGATCATGCATAGGATAGTTCTGCTCATGAGTCTTCAACTGTCGAGATGCATAAGCAATTACCTTGTAATTTTGCAGTAGGACACTCCCAATCCCTTTCAGAGATGCATCGCTAAAAATAACGACTCCTTCTTCACTTGAGGGTAGAGTTAAATGGGTGCAGTAACCAATATCTTCTTCAGATCTTCGAAACCTTCCTCACACTCCTTTGTCCATACGAACTTGACCCCTTTTCTAGTAAACTTGGTTAATGGATTAGAAAGTCATGAAATTTTTTTCACAAACCTCTTTCAATATACCGCTAATATAAGGAAACTATAAATCTCAGTTGTTGTTGTAGGCTGAGGCCACTCCTATGCAACTTTTGTCTGTGTAGGGTCAAACAAGATTCTTTCATTGGTATCAATGAGCCCCAAGAAATCAACTTGTTGTTACCCGAATTCACATTTACAGAACTTTGTAAAAATCCTCCCCTTTCATAGTGTTTCCAAAATAACCCTCGGATGAACCTCATGCTCCTCACGAATTTTAGAATGTATCAAAATATCATCAATAAAAACTACCAGAAAGTTATCAAGGTAGTTCTTAATGACTCTATTTATCAAATCTATAAAAATAGCAGAATTATTAGTTAGTGCAAAAGGAATAACAACAAACTCATAATGCCCATTTCTTGATCGGAATGCAGTTTTTGGAATATCTTCTTTCTTCACCCTCAATTGATGATAACCAGATAGAAGATCAATATTATAGATGAATTGAGCCTCGTGAAGTTGGTCAAATAAGTCATCAATTCGTGGAAGAGGGTATTTGTTCTTTACTGTGATCATGTTCAATTCTCTATAATCAACGCATTGCTGCATTGATCCATCCTTATTCTTCACAAAGAGAATAGGTTCTCCCCAATGAGACAGACTCGTCCAGATAAACCCCCTTTCCAAAATATCTTGGAGTTGTTTCTTTAATTCCTCCAATTCCACGTTTTCCATCCTATATGGGGTCTTTGATATTGGATGAGATACAGGTACGAGTTCAATAGATAACTCTACCTCTCTTTCTGGGCGAGGTCTAGGAAAATCCTTAGGAAATATGTCAACATATTCTTGGATAATGGGGACATTTTCTATCCTCAAACTATCATTTCCTTCTTCATCTTCATCGATAAATTCCATAAAGAAGGATATAGGTGGTTCTTCTAGACAAAAATCAGGTTCAGATATATCTCATTGGAATATAACTATAGGTTTTCCATTCAAGACTACTGATATTTCCTTACATCTGCATTTGATATTATCATTATACATTGAGAGCTAGTCCATCCCTAGTATAATGTCGAATTCTAGCATGGGAATGACTAATAGATTTGCGATAAGATTTTTCTCACCAATGTAAATACTAGAGTTTATAAATACTGATGTTTCTTGGATAATCCCCCCAGGAGTCTTGACTGATAACTCTAATTTTAACAATCAGGGGTTGATTCCAAATTCTTTGGAAACTTGGAGAAAATATATGAATGTGTAGAACCAGAATCAAACAAAGTACATTATACCCTTCAGAGAACAATAGTAGTACCTTCTACCACATAATTTTGAGATTCATCTTCAACTGTCATGATAGCAATATCACAACCTTGCTCCATTGTCCTTTTTTGAGGTTGATGGTGGTTCCCCTCTACTGCCCTTAGATTTGGATATTGATTCGAAAAATGCTCAAGTTTTCCACACATAAAGCACTTGACATAAGGTAGGGATTTCACCATTTTTTCCTTGTTATTAGTTTTTGTAAGTTGAGTTTTCACCCCACTACGACAATTACTCACAATATGGACATATCTTCCACACTTGTAGCATTTCCCGCTCCTGAGCAGAAAATTACCCGAATGATTCTTCCATAATTTATTACACGTGGGATGTTGAACTTTCTTTCCTCCTCTTCCCTGGTCAAAGTTCCTCCCTAAGCTAGGCTTTATGGATCTCTTTTTGTTTTTTCATTTATGAGACCACTGTGTCTCACCGAACTCCAGTTAGACTTTCATTGTACTTCACATGATCTCCTCATAGCTATCATAATCTCAGATGGCTAGATTCTTTCACAAATGAGGTCTCAGTCCACTGAAGAATCTATCAACCCTACCATTTTGATCCCTGAAAAAGATAGAGGTATAACGTGAAATCCTTAAAATTTTCATCTAGTAGCTTCCCACATATTCAATCTCATTTTGATTCATGTCGAGAAACTACTCCATTCTTATTCTCATGGATCGAGGGAAATACTTACTGAAGATGATCCCTCTAAACTCTTCCCACACCATAGCTTCAACCTCTACTATGTGCCCTATGTTTTAAATCATTTCCCACTACTGATCAGCTTCTCCCTCTAATCTATAGATAGAAAGGGTGACCTTCTCTTTCTTTAAACAGCAGAGCACGGAAAATATCTTCTTTATAGAGCTGATCCACTATTCATCAATCAATGGGTTAGTCGATCCACTGATTTTTGGTGTTCATTGACACATAAAAGACTCAACATAATGTTGTTCCTTTCACATTGAGATCCTTCTCTCATCTTTATTCAAGTTATTTCCCATAACATGAGTCAGTTGGTTCATCATTCGCATGAATCTTTCCATTCCGACTTCCATCGGAGGGTCATCAATGCATGGTCCATTGTGGTCACCATTTGCACGGTTCATTCTATTTCCCGCCATTTATCAAAGAATAAAACCTTAGTGAGAAACTTATTTCATTTTTGAATCTTTTAACTATAAAGGATTTTATGTCTTAAAACTTCATGCTTAAACAATTACATTTCTCTATAATTCCTTCATAATTATTCATAAAAAGATTTTGATTAACAAAACATATCCCCCAAGAGTTTCATAACCAAGAGTGTATCAAGGAATGTTGTTGTGTACCAGGATATCCCAGGTCAAGCCTGAAACTCCTTGTCAGAGTTTTCACACCTAGTTACCTCTGTGCCAATGTCGCCTCTACTTGCCCATATCCAGACAGGGATGTATCTACTTGATAAAACACTTACTCAATACTCACCAAAATACCAGAAATTTTTCTTATATTTAAATTTTTCAATAGGATTATTCATAATGATTACATGGACTAATTTCAATAACTAACTATACTTTCCTTTAATAACAACTATGGCATCTCGCCTTTTTATTACATAACTTTTCATTACTTTTTACAAAAATGGGATCTTTAAATTCTAGTGTCTTGGAAATCAGGAAAATAATTCATGAAAACAACAAAAAATATTCTCCTAAAAATTCATAAGGATTCATCATAGGTTCATACTATGTACAATTATTGCATCTAATATCCTGGAGACATACATCAAAAGAATGGGTGAGAAAAAGTCTTAATAAATAAAACAAGTGAAACAGTTGACATGTGATCTTGAGAAATATTAATAATAAATGATAAAAGTATTAAAGGCATGAGAAATGGAAGAATTGGAATATCATAATAAAAATAACGTGAATCATAACTTGAATATGTGGCTAAAAAAATTTATTTATACATTCATGAACATATCACCAAGGTCTATCCCTGAGGTGTCATAAATATTACCAAGGTTATTCTCCAAGGTATCGTGAAACTTGTCATATCAAGAGGTTAATTATTTACCCAATGCATTGAAGTGATATCAGGGAAAACCCTTAATGTGTATTTATTGTCATGTGATCCACAATGATCATAATCAAACATTTCATAAATAATACATATAGAATAAAAGAAATGGGTTTCATTTCAAAATCGTGACATTTTAATAGTGCTTAAAAATAAGATCGTTATGTCATTCATAACCCATGGAAAGGGAGTGAAGGTTACTTTTATGTTAATTCCCGAATCAAATATATCATTTTTTGTATCAATGAACACCCATATTAAAGAAATAGGTCTGGGTATTCATATATATAAAAAGTGAGAATTCCTTTAGAAAAAGATAGATAAATTTTGAGACGAAATTTCGTTAGCATAACGGCTATATAACATGGTTTTAGAAAATAATATAAAGAGAGGGGACTAGGGTATCCCATAAATAAATGAATTATTTTATAGTAGAGGTAAAAAATAAAAAGAAATAAGATCATGGTGTTGACAATTTAATGACACACCACATGAAAAGAAAATATGCAAGGAAAGAGAAATTGTGATTTCTTTTACGAAAATTCAGAAACCTAACAACATCACATAAAAATTCAGAAAATAAATTGATAAGAGTAGAAAAGGCCTCTCATAATTTGGAAATAAAATTTATAGTAGTAAATATATATAAGAAAAAGACTCCTAATAATGAAATGGAGCTATAAGACATAACATAAAGGAATTCATGACTTAAAAGAGGTGAGTGAAAGAATCCCTTACCTTGAAGAGTAACTTCAAAAGCATGAAGTTCGGGACCTTGGGAGGATTTATTGAACCATTATAGGACTCCTTTAAAGGTAAGTATAATATAACTTCATTGAGGAGTATTTTGGAATGAAATGAATGAGGTAAATGGCTTGGTATTTATAGGAAAAGTGAGGGAATAAATTATTAATTTCCAAAGGACACCACATCAGTGGTATTTGAAAAACCAGGGGATTGCCCACAGTATATACCCATGGTATTGGACACTTAGGACACCTAATAGAATATCTCACCATTCAAAATTCTACCAAAATTTTTACATCAATATTACATCATTAATGATGTCATTAAACACCCGAAACTAAAAACTGTATTTTTACTATTAACCGAAAATTCAACTATTTCAGAAAAATCCCAAGAATTCACCCTAACCTAATATCTATTCCCTAAATTTAAAAATGAACTCCATTTTATGAAAATATTTTTATAAATATTTTTAATTTAATTTTCAAATAAAATCATTATTTATTCCAAAAATACAACTTTAAAACTATAACTCATTTTGAAACACCTTAAAAAAGTAAACAAGGTCCCATAAAATTATCATATAACCATAATAAAATAAATTAATAATATAAGAATAAATTTTATTTAAAAAAATTTCCATTTTAAATTATTAAATTAATTATTAAATTGTAAATAAAATATTTATGACATACAAAAACACAAAAACAAAAACTATGATCATTTCTTCCCATTTAAGATGTCTAAAATGTATTTATAAATTCATGGGTAATGTTTCTATTTTTTTGGTTGATTTAAAATTCATTACTATTTATTTCTATTCATTACTATTCATATGGGTATGTTACTATTCATACATTACTATTCACTACAAATCAAGCTGATCTTATTAGACTCTAAAATTATCACTGATTACACTTGTAGAATACAATTTTATGAAAATCATTTCACATTATTATTATTTAAAGAATTGAAAAATATTTTAAAATACCCTTTTTTCCCTAAATTGGTCAATAATACACATCCTATATTTATTCGGATATTTTAAATTCACAAAATTTTCCATAAGAAGTAATAACAATTTTATTTATATAAAAGGATTACACAAAGAAGCTAAGGTCTCATTGCATATCCCCTTATAGCACAAGAATAGGTCCAAAGTGTAAGGTGTTCTATGGTGATAGAATCTTGGGGTGGCTCAGCCAATATTTCTTAAGTGGTGATTTCTATCAGCTTGAACTTCTCCCTTAAGTGATTCCGTTCAATCTTCAAATGTGGAATTTCAGCTTTGGTTTGGTCTAGAGAAAATCCCAATGATGCTAGCTTCTTCCCAATATCCAACAGATGGGATTCATATTTCCCGAGTCTACTGGATGAGGCCATTCAATCTTCTTTCTGTATTAATTAACCAAGATAATTGTATTTATAAAAAAACAATGTTACGATTATAGTTCCCAATAGTTATATTGGCCAACGGTCATATAAAATTCGAAACCCAATGGTATCATTTTAATTATACCCACTTCATTAATTAAAGGATATAGTTTTGTTGAGTATAAAATAAAATAACACCCAAATTTCGGAAAAAAAATATAATTAAAAAGTTCATGTCGTTTGAGGGAACTACCTCAGTTGGGTATGTCGGATGATAATGATTGGATTCCAGTCAGTAAGCACATTTTTATGGTGAGAAGGGGGTATCATACCTTTACTGAAAATTCGATGCTCTAGGGAAAGACAATCGGGGGAGGTTCGATGAGAGATGGTAATCTTGAATGTCTGTGGTGAGAGTGACCCACTATTGGGTTGATATTGTAGCAGAAAGTGGTTGTTTTTAAAATTAATTCATATAGGGAAGGTCATATTGATCTTAGTCAATGAGTGGATAGTTTGTTAATGTCCTTCTGAATGGTTTTGACGGTGCGGATGGATTTTAAATCAGGGTAATTCTCTTTTGAAAGATTGGTTTAAGTTAGTTGGAACATACCAGGTGATGTGGAAGTTGGGTCAAGGTTTGAGTAATCATTCATTGAAATAGGAGTTTCCAAGTAACCAAAGATGGTGGAAAGAACCATACTAGATATAGGGTGGTTTACAATGTGACTAGAGGCATATTTTGGAGGGAACAGGGTCTCCTTTGAGAGAGCATGCCAGGGAAGAAAGGGAGATGTCTGGGGGAGGAAAGGAGAACTTGAGTCCTGTAAATTGTTCATACAGTGAAATTGTCCAAAAGGGGAATCAGAAGGTGTCAGCTGGGGGAAAATCAATACCTACAATGCTAGGAAGGAGGCCACAGAAGGATTATTCCTATCTTCTACGGCCGATGCAGACAATATCCACCTCCAAACGGAATGGTGGAGTGGTTCTGGTGGTCAAGAAGAGCAGCGGAAATAAGAAGGCACCCCCAGATATGCGGGTTCTTGAGAATCTACAAAGTCGAGTGCAAAGTGCAGGTTTTTGGAGACATCCTGAGTGGGAATCGGCTACAGGGGAAGAAGAATCCTGCTTGGGAGTTGGGGAAGACTATGGGTACTATGATATGTGACTTCCTTTTTTCTCTTGTTGTTTCTGCTTGACTGTCTTTTTGAAGTGTTGAAGTGTTTGTGATTTGGTCTCGGGTATGCGGTTTTCATGACCGTCGTTGATTATATTGTGAGTTGGTCTCTAGTATGAGGGTTCTTGGACCGTCGTTGATGATGTTGGATCTTTTTTGTATGGTTACCAGTAACCCATTAACCGGATTTTTAGAAAATGAGAAAAATGGATTTCAGGATCAATGACTATGTTGGTCACTGTTCGGGTGAGTTATCCCTAATAAAGAGAATCATCCTGGGATTAGTTGGTTGAGTACCAAAGAGTTAAGGGTTTCATTTTTTTTACAGTTGTTGAGTGAAATATTTAGGGAATGTGGCCAGAAGGAACATGTGTTTTCCCTTGGGTAATACCGAGTTTGGTCTCCATTAGAGTTGGGAGAACAAGAAAATGATGCCAAGTGATTTGGGTCATGTGTTTTATAGAGGATCGGGCTTATGAGGTGCTGATTGGTTCCCCCATGATGATGTAATGTTGTGGGTTAAGTTTTCAGGTGTCTTGAGTTAGGTGTTTTTCCCTATGTTTCCCCCATGAAGTTATGTTGGATGGAATGGTTGAATTGGATGCATCGTTGAGGATTTTTTTGGTTCATGTTGTGGGTTGGGGTGAGGAAGTCTTGAGGGGAAGTGATTTCCTTGGATCAATGTTTGGTGGCCTTGTGATGTGAAACTAGAAACTTCGAATGTGGTAATGGATAGGTAGGCCTTTTGGCATGATCTCTTGTTATGGATGTTTGGTGATACTCAGAAGAACAGCTTGAGGACAAGTCGTTATAAGGTGGGGAGGTTATATGATACTGTTTTCTCCATAAGGTATATCCTTATTTATGTTTCTATTTAAGTCCCTCGTTTTGGGATAATTAAGTGTATCCAAGTTCATATAAAGACTCAAGGGTGTTCGGGGAGTTTAGGACACAATTCAAGATGAAAAAGATGATTTTGGTAATGTTTTAAGATTTGCGCACAATTAGTGAAAACTATGTGGAGAATCCTAGGTAACCAAGCATCCTTGGACAGAGGATTTTTCACGGTTAGAAAAATAGTTCAGAAATCCAAGGTTACCATGTGAGTTGGTTGTTTTAAGAGAGTAGCTCCCGCACGGTTTGCGCACGGTTTGGAAAACCGTATAGGATCTTAATATTGTAGTTTCGATAACCCCATTATGTTTTTAATGATAGCTAAACACATGTGCAACATTCTCAATTGTAGACCCTACCATCCTAGTTTCACTAATCTTTTAGTGAAAAGTAATTCTTCAATTATTACCATCATTTATAACATTTAACAAAAAAATTATCAATAAAATGGACATGATTGGTGCAATTTACACAAAATAAATTCTTATGCAATACTTAACCAAGACCAAAATATTTTTTCAACTACAACATAAATTAATAAATTTCTCAAATTCAACAGATAATTCTATATTAGTATTATAAGAAGACATGATAATTGTTTCAATATGTGGAGAGAAAAGATCAACCTCTAATAAATACCTTATAGTGTGACCATAACAAGAATTTTTTTTTATCCAAGTCAATTTTAATAGGAATCACCGTAGCTATTGTTATATCCCATAGGAAAAGTAGATATTATAAGAACCAATTAAGGCCACATATTTGAATACAGGCTTGTGAGATAGATTTCTAAACCATAATTGGAAAAAAAATCATCGTAGACCTGAAACCTCAGGAATCCTTGTGTTAGAGATACAAATCTCATTCACCAAGCTCTATATTTCAACTCATTCGAGTGAAATGAAATATAAAATAATCCCTTACCTATAGATTCCATTGCCTATATATCAACCCCCCCCCCCAAATTTATTTAAGAAGGATATAATTCTCAATGAACATCAAAGTGAAATTGTATAGATGGATTAATCTAGTAATTATTGAATGTTTTCAGTTCCTCAAACATTCAGAAAGGTTCTCCTGATTCACATCAATGAAGGCTAAAGAGTCATTCAAAGGGATTCACTTTTCTGATAGGTTAGCCCTACATCTAATGTTTGAGAAAACCTGTAATTATTTTCAATCTAGGAAAGATGATATTATCTCGTGTTAGGGTTGATATGGGGAGAAAAATCTCCTCTCCTCGATCTTCGCGGATCTCTAACCACCCTCACTTAAACCCAAATTTCCCTTGGCCAATGTGACACCATTTATGATATTCTCCAATGTAGTATGGAAGAACTCATGTAGATCAGAATATCAATCATGATCAAAAGCCCCCAATTAATAACCCCAATCATCTTTTTCTCCAACAGAGAGAAACTCTCAATGCATTGTGTAAACCACCTTAATATTCATTAACAATATAAATAATTGTAATACAATCTAAAAAATTAAGTATAATAATGTAATTAAATTTCACTAAAATAATTAATAGTACAATTCGCAAATAATAATAATATTTAAAAAAATAAATAGATTTTCTAATTGTAATTATATTTATTACTACATTTACACATATTTTTTTATTATAGATGTTATGTTTTTAAAAAAAATTGTTTTATTTTATTTAAATTATTCATTGTTGATTATTTTTATAAAATTAATTTTATTTTCAATTTTTTTATGGGTGCATTTATTATATTAAATTTTATTTGGATTGTATCTATATATGTTATACAATTTCAAAGTCATTCACTTGTAAATATTATAGAGTATAAATGTTACTTTTTTAAATAACATTTATTTGTGTCATTTATATTTTTTGGTTTAATTATTTTTTCTAAAAGGGAATTCTCATGTGTAGCCTTTTCAAACCGTCAACACATGGTCACCCCCTCCCCCACGAAGATGTCACAACCCGAAGGTAGAGGCCCAACTGGAGAATAAGTCATTTCTTTCCAAGATGGTAGAGTTTCCTGGAGGGTAACGGCTCGGTCAGTGATGGTTCATCAATAAATATGTCAGAACACTGATCCACACCTCATTTTTACCACCCAGTCGATATTAGGCAACCTAGAAATATGGGAGGATCCTAGGAGAGAGGATCATCACAAAATCGGACTCCTAGAATTCAAACCCTGAACCTCCCAAAGAACTATGATTTTTGGCCACTCACCATCACCATCGCGCCACCACCGAAGTGGAAAAATTACACTGGGTTTTCAGGCCCAATAGGTTACACAATATAGGTGGTTCATCACCCACCGTTGATTGCCTTTATGTACTCCCCCAACAATAGGCTGAGGTGTAATGGCACCCAAACTTTCAGGCCAATTCCACACAGTGTAGAGTGGAAAACGTACACTGAGTTAATTTTTTTTATGAAACTCTATTTAATTTTCAATATTTTGTATTTTTATATTCAATGTATTGAATTTTATAAAAATTGTATTTATGTTATATAATTTTTTAAATATGCATATATAAAAAAATTAGTGTATATTGTTTTTTAGGTAAATTTTTTTATTCCATTTATTTTTTTTTTAATTTTAGTTAATTTTTTTTATATTTTTCATTGTATTCAATAAATGATTCTAATTTCATTTAGAATGTATTTCTACATTATAATTTTTATGCTTTGGAATTTACATTCTCAATACATAAAAAAATTTATGTAGGAGAATTTGAAAAATTATAAAATATATATTACAAATCAAATTTATACAATTTTTTAAACACTAACTATACATATAAAAATTAATTGAAATTTAAAATATTTTCATAATAATGTTAAATACAAAAAAAAATTGTTTTTTCAAAACATAACATTTATGGTGTGAAAAAATTTAATGTGGGAGACTTTAAAAGATTAAATACTATAAAGCATAAATACATAAAAAATATTCTTTCAATAATGCAATGATTTTTTTGATTTATATTATTTTCTATTTTATTAATTACAACATTATTGTTAATTATTATTATTAATTTATTTATTCAACATTGATGGGAATGCAAAAAACTGTCACACACACATCCATATATGTAAGTGTTTCAATCATCATCCCTCGCAACTAGGCCCAACAAACCCTCATTAGGACTCTCATTACAAGATTGAAGGAAAATTTAGGCATACAATGAAAATATAAAAATATTTTTTTTAAATCCATAAATTAGGAAATGATTTCCCAATATAGGAATAATTTCAGGTGGCCTGGAGTAGCAAATTGGGTGTTTTCAAAGACAACTCCTTCTATAAAATTTCTTATGATGAATGTGTCGACTCATTCAACGCCCTCCCTTGTAGATTTTTTATTGTTTATTTTTTTTCATTATATATATATATAATTAAAGATAATTTAACTATTTTTATTTTTGGTATTACATAAAATAATTATTCAAAAATTATTACATTAAATTCCACCATATGTAACCTTTTATAAGGTTCCGATCCTTGCAAACTTTCCAAATTTTATATGTGGGATTCATGCACAAATTTTTCATCATTTAAATGTATTGATAAAATTGTATTACCGATAATATATTTTCAATAAATAATAATTTTTAATAAGGTAATATACATTAATTAATAAATATATTATAATTAATAATAACAATCTCATTAATATTTTGAAATTATAATTAATAACAAAAAATATATATTTGTTTTAATTAATAAAATACATAAATTGAAAAAAAAAATTGTATTATATTATAACAGAAAGAAATGGTCAGAGAGGTGGGATTAGAAATAACGAATAATTTATAATACTTAATATAAAAATATAATTAATAATTTATGTTTTTTTATATTTCAAAATTATTTGTAATAATTAGTAATATAATTATTTTAAATTATTATTAAGAAATAATGTTCTATGTCATTTGTTGTTTTTTTATTATATTTGAGAATAATTATTATTATTATTATATATATAATAGTATTAAATGTTATTCTTATTTTATAAAAAAATAAATATATAAATAAAAATATAATTATTATTAAAAGTAAAATATATTTTTTGTTAGTAAAATTATTAATATTTTTTTATTTTTAAATAAATTTCAATAATAATATTATTCAATATTTTTTATTAAATAATAACTATTCACATCCAGATTGTTGAAGGTGAATAATAAAGGATTGATAATAATGTAATGAAAGAAATGGAAATTAATGATAATGAAGTCATTATAAAATATTCATTATAATAAAGTCTTAATAATATATTAATTATAATAATGTCATAATAATAAAGTAATGAAATTATTAATAAAGTGATGATAATTATCTTTTATTAAATTCATGATAATAATGTTTTGTATGGTGTCAAAGTCACTAACCTAAACCACAAAAAACTTGTATTGTTTTTTGAAATCCTTTAAAATATAAACTATATTTATAATTTAAATAAAAAATAAAACCTAGATGAAACATATAAAAAATATTATAAAATGAAAATAATTTCAAAAATATAATAAACAAAAACTAATTTTCACATCACAAACGTTATTTTTTAAAAAAAAGTACACATAAAAAAATTAGGCATATTAAATATAATATAAATGACATGTTAGTGAAATTTATGACATTTATTTTAAAAATACAAAATAACTGAAAATAAAAGAAATCATAAAAAAATATTAAAATAAAAAAAATAATTTACAAAAAAAATGTTAGATTCACAAATCAATTACAAGTACAAATGTTGTGTTTTGAAAACAAAAATGTTTTGCGCCATTGAAATTAATTTGCATTATATTTTAGTGATTTTTTTTATTTTAAACAATTTATTATATGTTTAATCCATGATTTAAAATTCATTTTGATTGGGATTATAGTTTATATTTTTATAGGCTTTCAAATTCACATACTTGAAATATTTTTATTTGACGAATAGGTCACATTGAATGAATATAAAATATAAACTATAAGACCAATCTAAATGAAAATTGAATCATGGATTTAACATATACAAAATAGTTGAAAATTAAAAATTAGAAACATCATCAAAAAAATAATTTACATGAAAAAAACATCATTTATTAAAAACATAACATTTATACTTGAAAAAATTGATGTGCATAAAATATTGTATAAAAATAGTTAGTTAATAATAATTTAATATTTTAAGTTAGCTAAATCAATAGTTTTTAATTAATTTTAGCTGATAAAAACTATAGTTTAAATAATTTAATTTCATAATTGATAATATATTAAAGATTTTTTTAGTATAAAAATTGGAATAGAAATGATATTTAAATTTTAATTAGTATTTTTGTTATTTATATGTAACTTCAATTGGTTAAAAATTCATTTTTAAGGAACAGTTTTTTTATAATATATATTAGGATATATTATAATAATATATTATAAGGAATGATGGCTTCTCTCTGAAAGGGAGAGCATCTCTCCATATCTTGGTTTCATTGGCGATCGCACCAAATCCAGCCCATTCAGTGAGGATATATATTCCTTTGATGTGGTTGGGCACACGGAGGTCTTTACCCTATGTTGATAATGTAATAGAAAGAAGATAATTAGTGATGTTTCTAGTTATGGTGGAAGCAATCTCCCTTGGTGTGTTTCACATGGAGGAAATATTTTCATTGAGATTTGGTCATCGATAGATTCCATCATGTGCAAATACATCGATCTTGCTCAAATGGTGGAGAATAAGATTTATGTGAAGAAGATGGTTATAGATAAACCTGTTGGTGGGGGGATGCAGGTTTTGGAGAAACTTGATGGTGGAATAATGCATCATGTCGACAAGCATAGGTAATTTGATAATAAGAATAAGAAAAAGGCGAATCACGTGGAGACCTACATGATATACATCCCCAATGTTCTAAAGTATGTCATTTTGGGCATTTTTCATGGGGTCCTAGTGGTGTTGATAAGGGCCAACGATGGTTCTAGTGGTATCCAGATGGTGACATAGCCTATTGATGGGGATCCATCTGTTGTCGGCTTCATAGGGTTGTGTGTTGGCAAAGAGGCCTCGAGATGGTGGGGGAAAGAGATTTTGTCAGCTAGTGTCGGAATACAATAGAGGACAACTGGCAGCATCAGAGGCCAATCGTTCGATGTGATAGTGAGTGGTTGTGTGAGAAATATGGTGATCGCCATCGACATTTTTTTGGAGACCTCAATATGGGGATAATGACCAGGCTAGGTAATGGCATGTCAGCAAGATGACTTGGGATCTTATTCCTGGGATTTCAACTTTGGGTCATCAGGTCCTTTGATTTGGATAAGTATTTTTTATGGGGATGTTTGATGTAGTCGGTAGCAGGATGACTATAGGTGGTATGTGAAATTGATGGTGAGATGCTCTTTGGCGCCATGAGCTATTGGTGCTATGGGATACCGACGGTGAGTAATTCATGCTGAAGAAAAGATGACTGGCATCTCTGACGATGGGTGTGGGGGACGAGCACGGTCTCTAGAGTGATAATGTTGAAGGGAAAGACAACATCCTTAGGTGATCATCTTGTAATGATTTCCTTAGGCAGTGTTTTATTATTTTGAAATGTCAATGTGGTCAAGTGAATAGGGTCTTCATGGTGGGAAGCATCTTAGTCATTTGTATTTGATGTTTTAATCCTTTGGGCCTTTATGTTGTTGCCATTTGGGTCTTACCAGAATGTCGGTCTACAAGCCTTGGTGTTTTTGAATGTTAGCATTTACTTTTTTAGTAAAATTTTGTGGGCTAATTGATTTGGGTTTCCAAATCCATGATCAGAACAACCTTCATGTCATAACAACTGGTACTCACCCGTACGTTCACACGGTGATATGGATTATTGGTTATTTGTTAATATGAGAATACTATTTGAAAAAGTTTTAAAGAAACAATAATGTTTAATCTAATTTAATCAAAAATTTGGGGTGCATAATATTGAAATATAAGTGAATAAAAACTAAACACACCATAACAATAAGAAAAAATAGGATAAAATTGAAGGAATTTTTAGTTTTTTAGGATGGAGACATAAAATCAATTTTAACTTCTTTTACAAAAAAATTCATTGCACAAAGTGAAATCTAGTGGAAGAAAAATTAAATGAATAGTGATTGTAAAAATAAATATAAGAAATGTGAAGATGATTAATTTTAATACAGAAATGTAAAAAAAATCCATCAATAATTAAAGAAAATTGTATGGTCTTTATATTTGTACAATTTTGTCTGTAAGTATAATTTGTACATCCAAAGAGAAGTTGTTCTTGAAATAAGTTGTGAGCTTTAAAATCTTCCATCACCTACATTCTACAGATACTATAAGAATTAAAAAGAAAAATATACAGTAATGATATCAATTAAAAAGTTGATCTTGATGTTATATAGAATATGAATGAGTTCTTTCAATAATTCATGAGGCTAAATGATATAAATTTTAAATAATGTTCCATGATAAGGATAATTAATCAGTTTCATTTAACTCTATTTCAGCCATTTCCAACTGAACCCCAAAAAAATTAATTTTTTTTTTTAATACCAGAGTAAAAACATTAATAAAATTTAACATACATGAACTGAACAACTAATCATAGAGGATCCTTGTACACTTAAAAAGACCATTTTATGGTCACCAAAATGGAAAAAACAGCATTAGCATGATCATTTTCATAAAAAAAAATTTTTTTACCACTTTTCTGTAGTTTATACTATTAAATTAATTATAAGTATAGAATAAAGGTGTATTCAATGCATAAAAAATTGGAATTAGCATACCAGATAGTAGGATTCAACCAGCTCTGTTGACCACCAGTTGTCTGCTTAGATAATATTTCAAGATGAATGAGCAGAGGAGAATCTTAGAAATCACAATAGAAATTGATAATCTTGCAATTCTCTTTCATGAATTTAGGTAAATAATGAAAGGTTTACCTAGAGATGTAATGGAATTTCATGTGTCTATTATAGTTTTCAACTTCAGATCAATGATGGAATCACCATACACACAACAAAAATAAAATAATAAAGAATGATGAAATTGAAGGGCATTCATCCACAAAGGTGAATTCTTCAATCTGCAAGGCGAGATATGAAATCCTTCTGGGTATTTTTTTGAATATTTAGTTTGCATCCATCAAATGAACTATGTGTGAATCAATCAAACCGGTATCACCTCTTAGAGTCAAATTGGAAACCACATGATCTTGCATGGTTAGGAATTCTAGGTATATGAACATATATTGAAATGATACCTAAAAATGGATACATATTTAATACTATAACAAAGACATATTGAAACCAAATACTAATGTTATGGAAGCATAACATAATAAAATGTAAGACATTCTAATTTTTACATTAATTTGTTGTAAACAATACCATTCTAGAGCTGATAAAAAATACATGAAAAAGTGCACTACATACTAATAGTGAACACAACATTCCAACCATGAACAAATAGTGAACATAACATACTAACCGTAAACATGTATATAATTTATTGGAAATATTAAAAGTAAACAACATGGAAATAGTGAATGGAAACATATATATAATGAAAAATATTGGGTTCACAACCTGAGTTCACTGAGGCATTATATAAAGCATGTTCAATGCAATCAACTCCAAGCCTGGTCCAAAGCATTTTAGAACCTTGAGGCCTCACCGTCATATCCAATTTGTATAGCACGCACCTCGTCATATGTTCTATAGTCTGAAACAGCCTGGTCTCTTCAACTTAGCTGGAAAGGGTACTATGTCCTCCCTAATAATGGATACACATACGGCCATTAGTGAACCATACAACATCATAATAACATTATGGATAAATATTTATGGCTCTGATATGTGTAGGATTTTCCTCATCATTTGGGGCTCTAATTGGTGTATGATTTACCTCAATCAAGGCTCTTATCAGTGCAGTTTGATGGAAATCATTTAGCACTTCCATGATTCCCCATTAACTGCACAAATTATTTTAAATTATAAAACTGAATCTCAACAACCATATATCATTATAATTTTTAAATTAAACCTTAAATACTTTTCATTCCACAAAAAATACCAATCCATGATCAAACTTAGAGTGAATGAAATGAAAAAACTAACATTGAATAAAAAATAACACTGAATACAACCTATCAATGTTGAAAAAACTAATAGTGAATAAAACATATTAACATTGAACAAACTAATAGTGAATACAATATTCTGAAAGGGTATAAAAACACATATATAGTGGAATCAATTTACAGTTAATGTAACATATTAATAGTTAACACAACATACTAATAATGGACACAACATTCCAACCATGATCAAATAGTGAACATTACATACTAACCAGAAATAGTTATATAGTGTATTGGAAATATTAAAAGTGCAGAACATAACAACAGAGATTAGAAACATATATACAATGAAAAAAATTAGGTTCCCAACCTGAGTTAATGTATATAGTGTATTGAAAATATTTAAAGAACACAACATGACAATACTGAATGGAAACATATATAGAATGAATAAAATTGGGTTCCCAACCTGAGTTCACTGAGGCATTTTATAAAGCATGTCTCATATAATCAACTCCAAGCATGATCCAACACATTGGAGAACCATGAGCACTCTTTATCATCTTCAATTTTTGTAGAAAGAAACATATAGTTTGAAAATAAAAATTCCTCTTGACCAGCGCTACATACCTCATCAAATGTTCTACAGTCAGCAACAGCCTGGTTAATACAACATAGCAGGCAAGAGTATTACATACTCCTTAATAATGGAGACACCAATAGAAACTGGTAGCATATAAAACATCAAAATAATATTATGGATAAATATTCGAGGTTGTGATAAGTGCATGGTTTACCTCATCATTAAAGGATTCGATTGTTACAGGAATTTCCTTAATCATGGTTCTTATCAAGCATCACTGGAGGAGGGTATGCAAATTGACTAGAACCCTAATCAATGTGGAAGTAAATCCTGAGTTGGGGGAGGTTATCGAGGGAGGGAACTAAAAAATGGATGGGAAGGGATAATGTGGAGGTTTGTATGAATAAAACATCGGTGAAGTGGAACTCAACTTTATTATATATATAGTTGATAGTTTATTTTTGAGAAATAAGAGGAAGTATCAACTGAGGAATGCTATATTTATATCAAGGGGAATGCAAAGCATAAATAATCTGAAAGTCATTCAAACAACCAATTTAACACAGTGCATACTATTACCAATGATCATTGACCTATTTTGATATAGTGGGTGTTATAGAAATTCAAGTTGAGACCATTCCTTGTTTGGTTCAAAATTCAACATGAAAACAATGTAATCCAAAAATAACAAAAAAAAATAAAAAAATAGAGGCATAGTGAGAACAAATAAATCAAAAAAAAATAGTAAAAAAAGAACCTCTTTTTTTATTGCATTTTTTCTTGACTTCTTGAAATTTTCCTGAAAGATCAATACAATCACTTGAGGACTTTATGAATTAGACATTGAAAATGAATCTCAATCATTAGTCTCCATCATGAAAATTTTATTAGAGAGTTTTTCACTTCAATGCACAAATGATAATATTTGATAGCTTCTAAGAATAATAGGACACAAAAAAATAGTCAACTTTGGATTAAGCATGCACCTAATGGTTGGAAATCAAACTACAATGAGAAAGGATGTCTATCAGGCTGTAATAATCAAAACCTAGGAAGGCCCAAGATAGTAACATGGATTATGGATGTAATGAAAACACGGGATTCAAAATCTTCCCATGGATCGTATTTGTAGGAAAATGTGGAGTTCTAAGGTAAAAACAATAATTATTCCCACAAAAGTATGCTTTCATAAGCCTAATCCATCAATACATACATGATAGAAAGAAAAATATTGACATGAATTGCACTCACTGACTAAAAATGAATATCAAAATCAGCCCAATAAGATTCTTGAAATATCAAGACCTAGCAAATATATCAGCAATAGATGAAATAGAGATAGCAACAAAAAGAAGTGAACATCGAGAGAAATATAAAAGAGAATAAGAAAAGAATAGGGACGAGGGAGACCTACATACAAGATCCTTTGTACATTCCCATCAAGATGCATGTTTCACTAATTTATCACCCCATAGATGTCCCTATCATTAATATTCCTAGTGATCTCCTTGATGTCCTAGATCATCCTCCTATCACTCTTGGATCATATAGTCCACAACCCTAGAATCCCTATTCGTGTTCAGGAATAGACCCAAAAGGGAGGGTGGAGTAATTGGAATGATATAAGGAGTGAAGTGGTGGCCTCCACCACTATTATTGCCACAACCATCTATAGATCCTGAACAATAGGCTTCCTACACAAGTGGTGGAACTTGAAAGAAACCTTCATAGAAGGCAGCTTATGTCAACAACATAAACCACACTCACATTGAAAAAAATAGAATTAAAACATTGAATACGGTGGGGGAGGATCATGAGGAAGAGCAGTCGAAGGTAGAGGGCTACGGAGGTAGAGAAAGTAGAGGTGGATTAGATGGAGGCACATCAATCAGAGGAATAGGATCCAGACTCTGAGCAGACATAGGGGTAGGATCTTGACAATGAGCAGATGAAAGAGTAGTAGGTGTAGGAATAGAAACCAGAGGAGAGGATAGCAGTGGAGGGACCAAAAGTGGGAACCCTAAGAGGGAAAATGAAGGTAGGGTGGGACGATAAGCACAATAAACCAAGATTCCATGTGGGGTCATGATCAGTGTTTCGTTTTTGGAGGGAGGGAATTTTTTTCTGGTGATGTGGAATTGTAGTTGAGTGACATGTATCCAAGAAACCACCTAGATTTAGTATATATAGTAGATATAAGTATTATAACACTAAAAATATTTTCTTATATATACAATTTATTAACAATTTTATACTAATAAATATTAACATATATTATAATGAAATATATAATAATATTGATCAATATAAAAAAATATGAAAAATTTTATTTTAAAAAAATTAATCCAAAGAAGAGTGGATACTTTATGAAGATCTGTCTTCTTAAAAATATTTATTAATAAATTGATTTATAAAAAAGAATCTTCTTAAAAACTATTGTTAATAAGGTTTTTTTTCAAAAAGTGCCTCCTTAACATCCCATTTTATGATGGAGTTTTATGATTAAGTTGAGTTGTTTTCAAATAATAAATTGATGATTCCTAATAATTATGGGTTAAAACTTCGGAAAAATCATGTAATCATCTTTCCGATAGATTGAGGAATTGTTTTCCCACAATAGTATTTTGGTCATTTGTTTTTTTTTACTTTCAGACACATTATAAATTTTTTCCCATGATTGATTGTATTGTAGGCCCAAAGGGTCACAAACTCCCATACATTCCCATGAGTTGCATGCCTATTAATTGGTGACTATGTTTTTCTTACATAGACCTACCCACATTCTAATAGTACCCCCACACTACTATTAGGTGGCCCTAACAATCATACCTTGTGCAGTACCCCCTCTATCTTTCGACCGTATCAAAGATCTGTATCCAGCCCTACTATCTATTGGGGATGCTATTGTCAGAACCCATGAAAATTACAGTCCCATCATCTAGAACTATATTCAGAAGGATAGTGTTATCACACATCAATGATCGTACGTTAAAGGATTTTACTCCCCGAATATCTGTTTATTCTTATGATGAGGGTGATTCAGCCTATTAAAAACACTTATGAATAACATGTCCACAATTAAATATGCAACTCTATAACTATAAATCATAATCATATTTAGAAGTTATAGAGTGGAAACTTTCTCATGTGATAAGATGAATACTCCTATGAAAAGTCATAGGTAGGATATCACTTATTTCAAATCCTCTTATAGATGGAAATTTATTCACTACTATAGATACCCCATTTATTATCATTATAAATATCTATTAGTAGTTCTTTTTTAGCATCGTTAATATGAGTGAAGATAAAGGGGGGCCATTTTTATCAGTGCTTAGAAAATCATGGATAAAGGCCCCTTTTATCAGCTCTCAAAAAAAGCAATGATAAAAGGGGCATTTATCAGAACTTTTAAAAAAGCATAGATAATGTTCAAAAAATGTAAAACAATTTACAAAAATATGAAAATTGGGGATCCCTTTTAACAGAACCTACCATCCCCTTTTAACAGTGCTCGGAAGTCCCCCACTGGCACTCACCCCAACCACCCAGCCTTTAACAGCACCCTCCCCGGCCCCATTTTTTACCACACATCCATGTCACATTGTTCTCCATTTAATGATATATCTATTTATTTATATATATATTTAGTTATATTTATTCGTATATTAAAATATATTTATATTATATATATATATATATTTAGTTATATATACATATATTTTTTTCATATATTAATTTCAATTTATATATATTTATTTATATATATGTATTGTTATATTTTTTAACTATATATTTATTCGTATATTTATATATATTTAGTTATATATTTATTAATATATTAATATGTATTTTTAAGATTATTTTTAAATACATTTATAAAATATATTTTTTTGTGTGTTTGTAAATAACTAAAAAATGCATACATATATACAACATACATACACATGTATCTATTTTATATATATGCTTATTTGTAGGTTCCAGATGTAGTGGAAGCACGTTGGTGGGTGTACCCAACATTAATTTTTTTGTTAACAAAGATCTATTCGATATCACTCGCGATAATAAAACATTGGATCTTCAAAATATAATTAATTACTAAATAAGAGAGTGGATTCCCATAACCATAGATAGGATCATCATATGTTGGTTATAATTAATTTAATTAAAAGATGAAAATTACCTTGATGGAATTATCTCTCTGTTGATGTTTACAACCATGATCTGATGTGACCCATCAATGTGTCGTAAAATCCAATTGTAGGATTCCTCCAGTCATGATCCTCATGTGCTCCACATATCTCTGGACATCTCTGAAGGGATCTCCAGGAGCTGTCATGTAAGAGCCTTATCTTGCAATGTCCACTGTCGATTTCCTTGAGAGCCACTTCCAAAGCACTCTCTGTGATCTGGTGGAGGAGGATCTCTCTTTTAGCTTGAGAGTGTTCTTAGAGGAAAGAAATTCTATCTTATATTGAAATATTTTTCACAATTCATTGTGCATAACCAAAAAAATGCTCGGATAATTAGAATAATATAATTGGGATTTTAATTACACGTTGTGTATTAATATATATAGCCTCCACTTTTGTTTTTCTATTTTCATTGTTTCTTCCACCAAATTTATTAGAACATGCATAGTGATAATTTATTTCTTAAATAAAAAATCACTAAATTACTCGCTAATAAATATATTATTTCACCCACAATATTTTTTTGAATAACTAGTTCCGAAATAAATGTGATCAGGCATCCTTTAATAATTATTAAACCTCAACTGGTAATAATATTTATTCAACTTGTTAAATGAATATTTAATTGAGATACTTGGACACACTTAGTTTGTGACCCTCTAAGCCTCTTTATTTGTGGTATTAGGTAGAGCCTACCTAAATTCCAGAGTTAGCATCTAGAAACATGTCATGTCACCCATACAGAAAGAGGTTAACGCCACAATGATGTGTCACATCCTATGAATGCTTACCATGTAATGTAATCCCTTTATCTCGATATCTTGAATAATTCAGGTTGCATGCAAGTTCCATCAACCCATGTGCTCGAATTTTTCTTTGTTCGACTTCCTGGAATTGAAATTTCCCATTTTTCACCATGGCCAATGATTTATTTAGGTTATATCAATTCTATCAAAGGGCCTGAGATATCAACTTACATTATAGAACAGAAGGGGAAAATCAATTCTCGCCTTATCTATTAATACTTTATTACTCATGATGCTCCAAACATATCCTACCTCAATGCGAACAGTGTGTTGATATAGTTTTTGCAAATACATCTAAGTCTGTGAGTTGTAATACCCATTAATACTAATTTTAAAGTCTAAGGACGAGTACACACGTCTACAGATAATAACTTATAACGACACTATGAAATATAGATTTTCTACTGGCGGGTCTTGTTCTCATAATATCCTCATGGATATTACCAAGTGTGCACACCATGAAAAGGTCCCTCAAAGTTTTATGAGTCCTCACCCCTAATTCCTTGTAGGGATCCACTATGACCCTTTAGTGCAACAATTATCCTTAGGAAATTATCACATGCATTGTCATGCAGAAGAACAATCAATATGTGATAACGTACTTATTAATACATGTTCATCATAAAGTACAAATTAGTTGGTTCTAGGATACCAACTCCAATAGTAAGTATAATTATACATATTTATAAATACTTATATATATTTTCATTATTATGTATTAATATTTATATTTATATTTTATAATATATATATAATATGTATTAGTTTTCTAACACACACACACACACTAATACACACACACACTATATAGGTATATAAATATTCATTTTTTGTATTTTAAATAAAATGGCTATTAGTTTTTATTTATATAAAGATTATATATTAATAAATATATTTTATATATAAATATGTTTTATTAGTTTTTTAAAAATTTAAAATTTTAGGTGTGAATATATATAAAATATGTATATATTGTTAAATATTTTATTATAAATAACAGTAAATTAGGAAAAATGATAAAATTTCAAAACAATTATATCAATATGAATGTAAAATCTATGAATAAATGTATTCCACACCAAAAAATGGAAACAATACCCCCCCCCACACAAATGATCCTATAAATCCATATAATGTTTAATAATTGGGGTACACTGACTAAAAACTCAGATTCGGAGGCCTTCTGGGCCTTTTTTGGCATAAAAATGGACACTCGGATCAAAAGTTATGATCGTTTGAAGATTGAATTGTTTTTTCAACATAATTTTGATCTTCTAAATATTTATTTATTTATTTTATTTTAAAATTATTATTAAATGACTATTATTCAATAAAAATTACAGATTTTTTCTTTAAAAATATTTCTTAAATTAATTCATAATCATTTTTTACTAAATATATTATATATTAAGTTTAAATTTCTATTTATCCTCATCTAAAAAAATTAGAAAATATATATTATATTTATATCAATATAGATATATTTAAATATTAATATATTAATATATTACTTTTAATTATTTTTTTGAAATATACCATTTATCAGCACTAGTAAAATAAGCGGTAATAATGGGGGTCTTTATCAGTGCTTTTTTAGCGCTGTTAAAGGGGTGGCACTATGAAAACCAGAATCTATGGTACTGATTTGATGATCTATTCCTATTTAATGGATGTTGTGGGAGTCCCTATTTTCTGGCTACATAATAGAGTCTTGGGTTTCAATATAGAATTTTTTTCATCTCCATCGAAAGTGGAAATTTTTCTTACTCATGGCTGATTTGACATACACAGATATGCAAGTTCTGTTTTGATGCTCATGATGGAAAACGGGGGTGATGTGGGCTAGGACATGAAAAACCCTAGTTTTCTTGATGTCTTGATGAAAACAGCTTTAAGGAAGAGGTATTTCGTTGCCTCATATAATGAATTGATTTCACTGTAGAAACTCATCACACGAAATGGATCTATTTCATTTGTGGAAGAAAAAACATGAATATTTTAAAAATGGATTGAAAAGTACATATACTCCCTTGTTGCACAAATCTCAGCTTCTTGGTCCTAGTGGAAGATCAAATATTTAAGAATCTGAATCCATTAATGTTGGAGTGTCAGAAATTGGAAACTGATATCAATTGGGAAAGGGGTTTTCCATCTCATTTTCATGTCAAAATAACTCCAACAGTTTTTGTGGAGTTGTGGTCCAAACCCTATCAAACCTAGGTAGTTCACCCTACACCACGGGATCCCCGCCTTAATACATTCAAAAATAATATCTTAGTGAAAAACTAGATTAGAATTAAGTGTTTGATCTAGTATTTTTTGATACCCTTCGATCCTCTGGGATGTTTGTTCTGAAGTAGGTATCCCAATAAATATTGACAAAGAGACTGAGCAATCCAGGTATAGACACTTTTCTCAAATTCTCATTGACATTGATATGGAATATGATCTGATTGAAAATGTAATCCTAGTTACAGGTGACATCAAACATGAATTTTTCATCTGTTTTGATTGTCTGCCTAGTGTTTGTGGTATCTATGTATGTATCAGAAACTCTAATGAGTAGTTCTTTAGAGTAAGAGTGCATTACATGTCTCTGAACAATGAAAAAAGAATTAATACATTGGTCTGAGGAGGATTAAACTAGTCTTCAGGAAAAAGGACACTGAACTTGGCAACATCGTAGCGTAATCTTTTGCTGATATTGTCAAGCAAGGTGTAGTTGTTTCCTCGACTAGAGTGAGGATGACACCTTGTAATGGGGATGATATGGTAACCCATGCCATGCCTCTTACCTTGGTACAAATCCCTTTTTTCCATGTTAATGATAAATTCATCTCTGATACTTTCAAGAGAAACAAGCGACATGTCTTATATGACATTGGTAGTGTTTTTATAGACCTCTATAGAGATACTACTGGTTCACTTGGGGTTTAAAAACATCTTGGTCCGATGTAGAAATTGAGGAATAAAATAAATATAATTAGGAGGATATTATCTTGGATGAGGTCAATGTTGAAACGATGAATGAGTCACTTATGTCTAAAAATAGGAAAGGAAATGCTAAACTGGTTGATGATGTGGGATTTCAGTTGGTGATGCTGAAAAATCCCACACTCCTTTTACTAAGATTGAGGGGAATGAAAAGGAACATGTATATAATACAAATCTTCCATTAGAGTATCACATGAGTACCTATATAGAGGATTCCCCACATACATTAAAAAATCTAATAAGTGCTGACAAGCAGCTAGTCCCCGTCCATATTTTGCACTATATTTCTCCCTCTTGTAGGATCACTAATAATATCAAGTGGACCTATCAACCCTATTTTACTAATTTAATGAAAAGTGGTTATGCATCTTTTGGTAGTGACACTAATAATGAATGTGAAACTATATAGGAAAATAATTCTAAAATCACCACTCTTGAAGGCTAAGAAGGTGAAAGACCAATTAAAGACATCAATAAGGAAGTGACACAATGGTACATATCAAAAATTAAGGTGACATTCTCATCAACTGAACTGGTGTTTTTTAGTTATATTGACTACATTGTTGTGAATAGTATTTTATGTTTTAATTTTGAAGATAGATTTCTCTATAATCAATAAATGTATTTTTGAGATTTATCTTGGAAATTTAGGGTATGCTCCACTCCATAGGTTTCATCCTCAATGTCATCAAAAGATGAATGTGGGGGCCCTCCAAGGGCCAAGACATGCTATCATGTTCGAAAAAAATGAAGAAGAAAATATCCATAGAATCAGGGATGTAGATGATTCTCTTAATGTTCAAAAATTTTGAATTTTTATTTTTTTTACAATTTAATCCATCATGTGTTGTATTCTTTACTTTTTATTAATGAATTTAGAGGTCATGGATTTAGAGCTTCAAAATCCATGGATGAGTTGTCTTGAGTATTCATATGTAATTGAATAAATCCTAGATTTATACTTGCCTAACCATAATAAAAATTTAAATGAAACAAAACCATCAATCACCAATTTAAAATCAGGGTCTCAAACTCAATTAATATCACAAGCTAATCAATCCAATTCTAAATCCACTACTTTCAATATAGGATCATATTATGTTTAATATTTTCATAATAACTCAATAGTTAATATTTTTTCTAAATCATTCAATCCAGCCTCATTTAATATTTTCTAAAAACATTTATTAACTTCGCAATTTATTTTTGTTCCCACAAATAATGAAATTTTGTTAAAAAATATTATTTTTATTCTTAATCACAAATAATATAAAAAATTTCAGAAAATATTAATATTTAAAACATAGGACAACTAACCAATTAAGACTCCAAATTTCATGTTTCCTACAATATTTCTCTAAATATCCCTTTTAACATAGTCTGGACAACTATGATGAATTTATAAATTGAACGACACTTAGCATTAAAATTCAAAAAAATTATATAAAAATGATGGTGAAAATAGTAATAGAAAATAATAATAAAGTATCTCCATATTAAATTAAACACTATAAAAATGATAGTTTATCTGAAAAATGAACTATGGTATTTTATATAATGAATCAGAATTAAATATGTATTTCCCACCCAAAAATATCACTATAGAAATACATTATTACTCTTAAAAAAACTAAAATATTTGAAACATGGATGGTTTCTAGTTAAAAAAAGATCTTATTTGAAATTGGTGAACAAAATTGAACCAAAATCATTCATGCTTCCATGTTTTCTTTAAAAAAGCTATTTTTTTACAATTTCAAACACAAAACTCAATATTTAAATCCTAATTAATCACAGTAATAATTAGTTAAATAACACCCACCAAATCAATATAGGTGATTGAGTTCAATCAATAGATACTAGTTCAATATTATTGAAACAAACTCATCTATAAACTTCAACACAACACAACTTAGAAATGTTTTAGGATTTTATTTTCTAAACTATTTTAATATAGATTATATAAGATTAATTATAATCAAGAATATCTAATTCATTTTAAAATATAAAAAAGTACTACTAAATTTAAACTGTGAATAGATTTTAAATAGAGGAATACAAAATATGTTACCCAATTAACTGCGTGGAGAAAATAAAAATATTAACATCTCAAAATTAATAAAAAGAATATTTTATTTTTAAAGGAAAGATTATCCAATTTAGGATGAAAACCAATGATTTAGAATTAGAAATAGTGAAAAAAATCAAGGGAATTTGACTTGAAATCCATGAAATACATTTTAACTCATATATAGACCCTTTCCCCATACATAAAACATAGATTTATCTCTATTATTGAACTATAAGGTAAAGAAAACATTTAAATGTTAATGTTTAAAAGGATTTTACAATTAAAAAGCCTAAAGTAAGTACAAGGGTGAAAAAGAGATCAAAATCATTATCATAAAATAATAGTCATACAACTTATACACTTACTACAAAATAAATTTCATCTATTAGTAAAAATATTTTTAATAATGTACATGCATGTATATAAATTGAAAATTTATTCCCAAGGAAAATATTCACAAAAATTCATTGACAAACATGAAAAATTTCATGAAATACCATTATCATATTTTAAAAAACAAGACAACCAAAACAAAGACCAAAATGTATTTCATTATAAGTTTAGTATAAAACACCACATTCAAAGAAACATTCAACAATTTTCATGAATTTATGTAATTGGAAAAAATTTGAAGCAATAAAAGGAGTAAAAATGAATTGAAAATTTGAAAATTTATACCTTGAAAATAAATATTTTTCCGATTGAATTTAGAAAACAGTATTTTATATGATTATAATATTAGGTAAATACACTACATGAGTGGTGAATTGTTATTTCAAAACAACATTAAATTATTATATACCTCAAAAGATTTAATTGTACATACTATAAATAACTGATAAGTCTATAAGTAAAAGAAACGTTATAATATTTAGGTATCAGTATTACAAAATATCCAAGGAAAAAATGTGTTCAACTAAAATAAAAAAACCTATTGGAATTTTTTCAATTAAAATATAATAAATTAGTTAATATAATGTATAAAAAATTATAAATATAAAGTATATATTTACCTTTAAAATACCATTAAAATTTATTATAAAATTTTTACTTGTAACCCAAAGAGAATGGGTGAACAAAAAATAATTTCATGGTATGATCAACTATCAACCTATCAAAGGGTGTCCACTTATTAAGCCCCAATGATTGCATCTGTAATCTTTATCCTGGTATCCCTTGATTAGACTTATAATAATTTCCACACTTAAACAACATATATCTTGGTTTTTCTTCTAACTTGACTGATAACAAGGTACATCTGGTACAACAATCGGTAGCTCGGTATGCTCGCTACATTGACTGGTAATTTGGTAAAATGATTACAACATGGAATGCTAGAAGCTATAACAATGAACCTATCAGGAATAAGATCTTGAAAACACTCAAAAATAAATTAGTTGGAAGTATAGTTTTCAACAAGAAGTTGAATAATTCAAGTGATGGACTAAGTGGATTTTCATATCTTAGTGTCAGTTGAAATGACATTGACTATAATAAACTATTCATATTATTATGGAATAAGTGGATTTTCATATTTATTATGAGTTCAATTAGAATCACTACAGTTCTATTTAAAACTGGTAAAGGTAATCTAGATTTTATTATTTAGGTTACGTTTTTTACATGAAATCCTTAAACTATCAAAATTATAGAATTTCTCAGATTATTAGATTTTCAAAAATAAATAGACCGGTTGTATTTATTTAAACCTAAAGTTATTAGAAATTCCTTTATGTATTTTATATACTTAAATTTTTAATGATAAAACAATGACCATAATATAGCTTAAATATAAAATGAAGTGTTTCATGGTTTTCAATAAAATAGTAATATAAGTTAATGAGTCAATAATATCCCCCATTTTGAAAAAGAAAAAAACAAAGAAATTTTAAAATGGATTTAAATAATATAAGTATATCTTCTGAGGATGATATCCTAATTTTATTCTTTAGATAAATATCCCCCTTCTATAGATTTCACTCATTGATGGTTTACTCGTCTAAAGGTTCTATTCTATTGTGAAAAAACCTCACATATAATAATATTTAATTTTTATTTTTCATATTTATCTTCCTTTGTGGTTTTTAAAAAGAAGGTAAGATAATTTTTTTAGAAAGAATAATTTTTCTGTAAATTTTCTAAACATCATTCAATTAATGTCAAAAAAATATCAAGCAGCATTACAGAGATAAAATTACGATAATGTATGTAGAATGATGTTATAAATATATAAGTAATCATAAATTTAGAAACCTAAAATTTATAATTTATTTATTCAATCATGTGATTTATCTTTTTAATGAAATTGTGTCTCTTTCACAGCATATCATCGTGGACTTTGACCATGTCTTTAATCGTGTCAACATTCACTAAAAATATGTCTCCATGATATTTTAATAACAATTTATGTTATACAAGTTACTCTTTTAAAGAAATAATATTTTAAAATTTCCCTTTGAAAGTCTCTTTCTGGTCATCAAACTTTTAATTCTATCCCAATATTTATTAATTCTAAATTATAGAAATATTCATCAAATCGTCAATTGATGATGAAATTTTTCCTATATTAATTTCAATATCATTATTAATTTCTTCAAGAAAAAATAATTATCATAGCTACGAGGCATAGAAATGCTGTAATAACCAATGTAATTGATATCTTTAACTTGATATTTTATGAACATGGTGAATTTGTTTAAAGTCTGATCACGAATATCGGTTTCTTCTTCAAATTCCATAAAATATTCCAAAACTTTTTCTACATAATCTATTAACTGAATTTTCTATTATGGTTTCTGAGTATGTGTCATCTGACCTTGAATTTATCCCACTATTTCACTTTGATCTTGTATCATTTCAATGATATGATTCATTATCCTCTACATGATTAGAACATAGTTGCATTTTCTATTGACTTATTGAGATATAACAGAAGTAGTTGATTTTGGTAAGCTATATTTTTTCTTCTTTTTATCACTGGAAATAATCTATTTATGTGGTGGTTCTTTGAAATTTCATATAGAATAATCTAAAATGTTAATAAGATCATTATTGTCTATATTTATACAACAAATATTATTTTTATATGAACCTAATGATGAGGAACTTTAACTGGAATTATCTGTTAGGCATATATATATTGATTGAATAATTTAATTTATTTATTATTATTTTTATTCTCATAGACAACCTCAATTTTGTTCCAATGAAGTTGCTTTAAGTGGATTTAGGACTATATTTATTGGAATATTTATTTCACTTTCTCTTGATTTCTTAAATTCCTTTATCTTTATTTATGCTAAAATTTTGTTCCCCAAAGTATTATGGTAGTTAAAAATATTGTAGAATCACTATTAAAAAATTAGTGATGCAACCCATTTTTGGTATCTAACCCTTTGTTTAAGATAAATGTTATGTTTGGGAAACTAATTTTGGAGAAATAGAACTACTTTTAGTTCATGTTATTTGATGTTAACATTAGGTTTGGGAGCATATCTTTAATAAAAACACAATATTTGATGATATAACATGTGGATTTCTATCCCAATATTTGTAATCGACTATACATTTAAAACCATACTTTTGGAGCTATCATACGCAGTGAAACCCACGTTGAATCAGTCATGTGGGAGATTTGAATTTTGGATATTTCTAATATTTCTACAAAAATTTAGATGGAGTAAATATCTCATCTAGAGTTGTTCAATGATCATTTTATAGGACCCTGAATAATGGATTAAATCATTCCCATTTCTAAGGGATGTTACTTTTTTCTATGGCTATTTTATTTTAAACATAAAATATTATAAGAATTTTCCAAATCTCAATTTATATTTTCATGTTTTAAGATATTATAGACCAGGTTCAAATCCATTTTGTTATTTATTCCAAACAGATCCTATCTGTAATATAGATAATCTATAAAATACTTGAATTTTTGAACAAATATATGCTTCTCTAATGTTTTAAAAAAATGAATCTCTTTAAAATTATGTCTGCACTTTCTGATATTATTCCTACCACTGTGGTTATTATTTCATGTTGTTAATCAACTATTGTTGCTCGTTGAAGCTATTTTGAGGAAAAACATTCGAGAAAAAGAGGTTATAATTCTTTATTGTGCCGCTGTCCTGTAATTAAGAAGTTTGTTTGTTGCAATATTGTCATATGTAAATTTTCAACATCAAATACAGAAATTCTTCAGAAGGGATGTACTTTGAAGTTTTTCTTATATTCTAATGAAGAAATATTCCATTTTTTAGTCACAACATCTACAACTAAATGCATTAAAAAAGTATTTCTCTATGTAAATTATTTTTTAATTTTTTCTAAACATTTAAGAGTGGTGAGTTTCGAGGGCTATTTTTTTTCCTATTTAAATACTAGTTAAATATTGTTGTGAGTTGAAAACATCCTACACTAAGCTAAATTGTTTCCTAATAAATAGATATCTTTAGTGAAAATTACCATGCTCATATAAATAGTATTGGAAGAGTGTAAGACAAAAAATTTATTCCTTGAAACACTATAAAAATTATTCTGTTCTTTTTTTTATTATGTACTACAATCTGTTTAAATAAAAAAACAAAATCACATTCCAGATTGAAAAGGGAGATTAATTCAATTTCATGATTGTTTTTAAAATAACATAATTCACTCCCTCTTTCATGTTTATCTAAATTCAAACATAATAACTTGTATAGAAGGAGTGATCTTTTGATGATTCCTATTAAACTTCAGAAATCTATAGTAAAAGGACATAAACAAGAAAATATGTTAATGGTTGAACTCCAAGAATGTATGTAAATAATAATTTCTCTATATATTAGTAGTGAAAATTATGGATTCTTGAAATCTAGTATGATTATCTATTTTAAGAATCACAATTTAAATGTTTCAATGAAGGTGGTTAATCCATATAAAATCTATAACGTAGATTCATAAGTATGGGATGCTACCGAAGAATCATACTAGGATATAAATTCAATATCCATAAATTAAATCATTTTTTGTATTAGAACTGATGAATTGAACCACCTATTTTAGTTTTATACTATATATGAGACATGTAAAACCATTAAGGTCTCCTATAAAGAAACAAAAAATGTTAGAAAATTGTGGTATAATACTTCAAAATCAATGATTGATAATTTCAGGATTTATGATGGTGAAATTATTAATCTAATTAATGGAAGATTGATTGAAATATACAATGGTGATAATACCCTAAGAAATAAAATTATATAACTATATAATTTATTAAAGGTATGTAGATTTTTACCCTCTAAGTGGTATGGAATTTCTTTTCCTATTCCTCAACCCACACCAATTAAAATTTAGAAAAAAGGATTTTATCAAAACCCTATTGATGTACGAGGTCAAAATGATAGCTGAGAATAATGTTCATAGAATAATCATAATGGAGAATATAATAATCAAAGTTACTATTCCAAAAAGTGAAAATATGTAAATGTTGGATGTTATATCAACACATGATTCAAGATTTCCAAACTCTATAGAGGGCATTACCTCCTAGAAAAAATATTTAATAAGTAATATAAAACGATGAAAGGATTCAAGAAGACTTTTAATGATTCCAAGAAGAAAGGTTGTGGTTTATAAGAGGTTTGAAATTATGAATGCAGGTATATTGGGAATATAAAACCTGATTTCCCATAGTTGACAGGAAAAATAAAAATGGAGAGGATTAAGAAGAACCTCGAAATAATAGTGGATTATGAATGTCAAGGAAAATATACATTATGGCTACAGGGATTATTTCTGAGACTCAAGTATTTCATCGAGTTAAGAATTAGAATATGAGTAATCAAATAATAAATAAAACATTTAATTTACAACCAAAAAAGATGAGGTACAATCAAACTATTCTTCTGCTTTTAACTATGAAAGCAGATCAAATAATAAATTAGTTGAATATTGTACTTTTCTAGAAGAAATATATAAATATATAAAATAATAATAATATCTAATGAATATACACAATTCTATATTATGTGAAAAAATTAGCATGTTAAAACAACACCAAAGATTAAAAGAGAAATTCACCAAATATGTTTCAAGTTTCAATATGTATTAAAATTAAATTATAAACAAGTGGGATGAAGTAGAATTTTTTTAGTCATTATATTGACTTTACTAAGAGAGGAGATCCATTAAATAATATTACTGGGAAAAATATTTATAGAAAAGAAATATATGGTATTGGTAGTAATGTTGAGAAACCCAAGCAGTATAGAAATTAATTTTTCCTTGTTCAAAGAACCACAACATATCAAGAATGATATTATTTAATTATGGAATTAATGAACATTGTGAAATTAATTTATTCTTAAATAATCCCAAAATTAGTAGTTTTAATGGATCTTATGTTTTCAAATACTTATATAAAGTCAGTTCTCATAAGGTTAAATAAATCTGGTTGCACATATCTTTATTCTATGACACTGTATGATCGAAAAGGATTTGGTTACCAAAATAAGTTTGGGTTGATATTTTTTTGTTTAAAATCCACCAATATAGAAATTAAATTTGGTATATAGAGAGTGAAATTTCCAGGATCTTGAATGTATAATTTTCAAATTTTTATACACTATCAAAAAAAGATAGAGGTCTGATCACTTTTAGAGATAATACTGAAGGTAATATTTTTTGGAGTTGGATCAGTTGAGAAAAAAAATATATATCATGATCAATAAGGTTCTCTTTGTTCTATTGGACTACTAGTATTTTTTTCTATATATTCTAGATAATTTAGGTTTTTTTGATCTGAAATACATATCATATGTTACCGATGTTTTTTCGTAAGTGTTTTTATTTGGTTTTGTCATTATCTAAGTTGTTTGGGTGTTAAACATGTAATTTTTGGATGTTTTCTGAAATTTTATTAAGTATGGAAAATTTGATACGTGAGGAATTCATTTATATAGAGAAATAACTTTGTCGAGTGATTGGATTTGTCGATTAGAAATGAGAAGGAATAAGTTGTGTTAAATGGAAACGTCATGAAATCGGGAATATGGAAATCACATATATTGATGAATTTATTATGTAATCTATAAGCTACATATAATAAATTGATACATGAACCAATTATATTATTTAATCAACTATTTATTTTGGATACATTTTGAAATCCGCTACATGGTTCCAAATTTATTTATAATTTATTCATCAACATAAAATTTTTCTATAAGAGTAATATGCCTATATAAATAATTTCAGCCTTGTGAAGAAGGCTGAAAGAAGTGGTTTTTACATCATATTTACAGTTTTTAATACTTTTTAATCTCCTAACTACACTAATATAGAAGATAACATGGTTGTATCCCAATGAGGCTAGCACTATGTAGTTTCTCTGTCATGATTTTCAATGATTATTAATTTTAAAAAAACATTATTATATTTCTATGAGGGTTTCTATGATAGAAATAAAACTATCCTAATTATCTAAATCTAGAATACATGAAAAAAAAAGAACGAAAAAGAAGGCATGTAGTAGAGAATGAAATCTGTAGAGAAGTTAGAACTGATTAGTGGCATTCCAAAGTGAACCTACTAGACTCATCCATTCTTTATTACATTGAAATGATTCATTCTATAAATTATCTTAACATAAATTTCTAAAAACATAAACCATCTGTTTATTTTTGTTTCATAAATTGATGCCAAAGATTAAAATCTCAATCTTGGACCTCCTTTTTTCAAGAGATGATCAAAGTAGTGACGGTCATCAAACACTTTAATAGAATCAAACCATTGTGCACACAATTCTTGATCAAGAATTTATGATCTTCAACAAAAAGATTTAGTTGAAAAACTATTAACCAGAACGATCTAACAATCTAAATTCATTGAAAAACACATGCTGATCGGAAATGCATTAATTAAATAAAAGAAGATAAAATTAAATGAATTAAATAAAGTTAATTATAAAACATCAATCAATTATTAAGCAGTTTCATTTTTGAAAATTATTTACATATTGAATGAAAATATCAAAGAATTTAATAAAATAACCTTAGAAAAATGCATGATATGGCCACAAGAAAACTATCCAATCATTTCCATGGAACATGATAGATTTTCGATCTCCATCTCCCAGTTTGTTAGATGGCTATCTTTGGGTTTGTTAAAAGATATCTCAGCTCTTCCCTCCATTGCTCCACCATGGTGATGTAATGAATTGTTATTCTAGATGTATGTCATGAACTCTAATTCTGGAATATGTCTGTCTATGAATAAAATATCATTTTATTTTCTAGTAAATGTTATAGGAACTTATTAGTGCCTCTTTTGGTGACTGTTAAATAATAGGTATATTATGTTATTTTAAAACCCCTTATTGGGCATTCGTATACCCACCCTACATTTTCAATATATTTTCTTTTTTTGGTTTAGTAGATTTGAGTCCCTCTATTTGGATACTACTTAAAGAAGACATTTTTGTTTTGTTTTGAAGGAATTGTAATAATTGTATTTGATTCTCCAGGACCTAAACCAAAACAATCCTCTCTAGTGTAAAATGTGGGTTTGATTCTAGCTTTTATTTTTATAAAAAAATTACACACCATGTTTTATTTTAACTCTGCACCGGCTTCGGGGAAGTCTGAGGTCGGGGCATGACAGTTGGTATCAAAGGATTGGTTTATAAAACCCTAGAAAATTATAACAATACTAAAAATTTGTTTATGTCTCACTAAGTATATTTTTTCTTAAAATTTTATGTTGGTAGATGAAACTAGTCTGCCCCCCCCCCCAATTTACTAGAACATATAATTGTCCAATTATGTTCAGAGACGTAACTTCCATTTGTGAACATGTGTCTAACCTGAAAATGACTTTATCAAGTTTCTAACAGCCCAAATATCTTTCGACTTTATCTTGGACCGAGTAACATTTACTACCTAATGTATCAAGTGAAACTTTCTTTTTCTGAACACAAAGGAAGTTACTATGAAGGCCTCTTTATGTGTTTCACCCTATCTAAGGTTTATCTGTCCCTAGAGAAGTTCCGAGAAGCTATAGAGGCGGGTGACCCCAGCACGGCCTATATGTTCAAAGCCATTAGTTTTAGTAGGTAAAGGAGGATTTACAACATCTATTTTTTAGAAAAACAGGTCATCTGATTGGTCTATCAAAACCAAGTTCATTCCAATATCTCCAAACTCTACACCTTATGTGCCACCATTTTGAGGACCTACTATTGCTCGTATGAGTTTGACTCGAGCTATGTAAAGTATATCTAGGAAAATGAAATTTAGGAGTTTAAGAACATTTTGGGAATCAATATAACTATATGAACCTACCAATAATGTCTCTGATGATGGTGGACCTTGTAAAGGAGGACGTTAAGAAATCCATAAAAGTGTTTTGAGAGTGAGAAAGTGGTTATGTAACACCATTTGTTTATGAACTTTGTATAACTGAATAATGTTATATATTTTGTTTATTTAACATTCAATTTCAAATAAAGTCTCTATTATAATATGGTTATGCCTTACTGAATAAAACATATCTCTTGAAATTTTTAGATACAAGGCATGAGTTCACCAACCAACATCTTATCTCTCCGTACTGAATTACTGGAACGTATAATTGTTTAGGCATGTTCAGAAGACTATGAACCTTTTTCAAGCCTATGTCTGACATTAAAAATTATTTATAAAGTATCCCTTAGCTCGAATATTCTTTGTTCCAACAACAGTTAATTCTACATCTACCATTTTATTTCTTCTACTCAATTTGTATAATTTAATAAAAGGGGAAATTACTACAAGGGTCTTTTCTTATGCTTCACCCAATTTGAGAACTATCAAGATTTGATGAAATTTCAAAAAGATTTTTTTGGAGGGTGACCACCAAGAAGACTATATGAACTAAATCCTAAGTTTTTCTATGTGTGGGATTCTCCATGACATCCAAATTTTCAAACATTATATAGTTCGAGGAACTTATATAGATCTAGTCCACTCTCGGATCTCTATTCTCTGTAACACAAAATCATTCCTCTGGAAACTCTAATGCTTTACGCATAGGGATGATCCAAGCTAGTCTGAGTGCTCTCAGTGTATTTGGGTCAAAGAAGTTGAGGGGATGGGAACCAATCTAGGGATCCACATGTGGGTATTCAGAAGACTGGCCTCATTGGATGACATTGTGAGGGGCATTGGGAGGTGATGTGAGTCTGGTTTTTCTTGTGGGTTGTGTAGGAATATTTTAGAATTGCAAGGAAACAATTCATTGATGGGGGGATAATGTGACACCCCAAACCTTTTTCACATTTAATAATAATATTACGGTTTTATTCTGTTTAATTTTCAAGCAATCTGAACAAAACATAAAAAATAAACACAAGGAATTTTATTTAATTAAACACTGAAGTGTTTACATTATAGAAAGATCAAAGTAAAATCATACTAAAAATTACCCACTAAAATATTTATCCAATCTACTGGAAGGCCACCTAACAAAACAATGAGACCCTGTAAATAGTCCAAATCCTTTGGGTCAGTCAGAATGAAAAACATCACGTCCAGAACCACAACAACTATACGGACCATCAGGGGGATGATGAGCACCATCTTCATCAAATCATCTTAAATTTGGAACACCCTAATGCAAGTTTTTATTGGTTCTATAAGCAACCCGATTATTTCCTTCTTTAGGTGACTATTGAGTTTCTAATGGCTATAAGTATAGCCAGTGGTCATTCTTCTTATTTAATTAAGAATATATATGTATAATTAGTTTTCCAAAATATTTAAGTTATGGAATTAAATTATAACATTAAACATATAAACACTTTTTATAAATATTTTATCTACACTTAGTATGATTTCAAAATGAGGTATGTATTTAAAATACTTTTCAAAATATTTCAAATGTGTTGAAAAGATTTTATGTTTTCATTATTCATGTTAAAACCAAGGTCTTAACTAAGAATGTGTTTTTGATTTTTGTATTACTTATATATGATTTTATTAATGATGTATTAAAATTTGATGTATCACTTTGTATTTTTAAACTTTTGCATTTATAAAACTAAGTAAAATATTGGGTTTAAGACTTTGTTTAGTCATATTAAGAGAATTTATGTTTTATTAAAGACAACTATATAAGTATATGAAAACCCATTTTTATATTTATCAAAAAATAAATATTTACTTTCATAAAATTTTAGGTGAGTACCCCACCTAGCCGAGGGCCACCATGAAGGCATCCCTCGAGGCCTTGATGGGTATCATACCCACAACCCCCTTGTAATGGCATAGGGGAGGTGCGCATGAATGGTGTGTGCTAGGTCTAGCGTGCACAGGGGGAATAGTTACCCCTAAGGGTGCAACACAGGTGCGTGTGCAAGGAAGCTGTGTGCCATTGTACAGGGCGGTATGGCGGTAGGGGAGGGTGCAAAGTGCTCCCATATAATAACCTGGTACGAGGAGGTACTGGGAGGATGGAAGGAGTAATATAAGCATTGGCTCGAAGCTCTTGGCTTATAAAGGAGGCACCAAAGTATCCTCATTTCAATGTGGGTTGGTGAAAATATGCTAGGATCGGATCTAGGCTGTCAGATCTCGCCGCGTGCGATCTGATCCGTTCGATTAGTTCAGCATTCAAACCCCAGTGGCCAGGGTATATCCTCGATGTTTTTGTGTGTCTTCCGATCCATTACGGATCTAATCAAAGTTGTCTAAGTTATTGAAAATCTTCGCATTTCATCATAGTTGTCTGATCCAATCCTTAGCAAATCTCAACTATTCATATTTTATAAAATTCACAGATGCACCCCAACCATCGGATTTGGGAAAGATCTAATCCTGGCCATACTTTTATTTTCCAGTCTTCCTCTCCTGTAGTGTGTTTTTCTTCCATCGCATGCACTGCACCAGTTTCCTTTTCCACTTTCTTTATTTGGTTTTCTCCACCCATGACACTGGTGGCCCCTCTTCTCACTCATATTCCACAAAGACTCACCCTTTGTCATTTTATAATCAGAGTAGGCCTTGGTATTCCAGAAAGTGGCATTAAAATATTTTAAATAATTTATAAAATATATTTTATATACAACCCATTGCACCCATAACCTCTCGGTTGTTCTTCCACTCAAGCCTCCAGCGTGCTTCCCTGATCCCCTCCTCCTCATTAAAATCAGGTAAGGGTCCTATATTGTAGTGCCTTGATTTGGTTTGGTTATATATATATATATATATATACACACATACATATAGAAGTATATACATGTGTCTATATATATATATGTGTGTGTGTGTGTGTGTGTTTACTTGTATGACCAATTGCCCCCTCTTAAGCTAGATAATTCTTGATCTTAAATGTATTCTTAACCCTCTTTTGAGCAAGGGTTTGAGTCTTTTTATGTGTATACATGTCAATGTAAACATAATAACACACACACATATATATATATATATATGTGTATATATGTTTCATAACAAAACCCTTATTATCATATGGAACATGTTGAAATTAATGAACCCTTGTTTTAACTAACGCCCCTAATATATTTAAAAACATGTAAGTGACATTAATTCTTGAAGTAAAACAATTAAACATATACTATATAATTTGTTATACATATATATATATATATGTATGTATATATATGTGTGTGAGTGTGTGTGTAAAAGTATATTTTGATTCTAAATCTAATTTAGATTTTCCAAGACGGATGAGAATTAATAGCAAATGTGGTTTTTTAAATTAATGAACCCTTGTTTTACATTGTTGATTTACAATTTTAATATATATTTTGTAACTTAATAATCTATTTATATTTGTAACATGATACTTTAGAAGATCTTTATGCCCATGAACCTAACAATTTTGGGTTAAATGATCACTTACATCAGGTGTTGGGATATGGGCACCCTGGGAGAGTATGATGCCAACTTGGGATGAGTATAGTCCCAGTGAGGTATTATCCCTCCTCAAGTATGAGTTGTAGTGCCACCGAGTTCCAGTAGGTTAAGGCACTGATAGAACATGCTGATCAAAGGGCCGCAGATATGGTAGAACAGTCTGATAGGGAAAACACTACATTTATGAAACTAATGGATGTTTTACATCCAACACTTCCACCAGAGGCCTGCACAGCTTGTGATGAATATATATCATTGTTGTGTTCTATATATGGTTCACCATGCGGAAATTCTAGTGGAGGCCTACATAATGGTGAGGAGGAGGCCGAGGTGGAGGAGGAGGCTGAGGAGTAGGTTAAGGAGGAGGCCACGGATGAGTATGAGAGTGAGGAGGAGGGAATTGAGAAGGGAGTAGATGATGATAGGGATGTAAATGAGGATGTGGATGAGGCTAATGATGACAGTGATGATAGTGATGGTGATGAGGGACAGATTTATCCATTACATTTTTGACTGATATTAATGACATTTTATGTTTAATGATTTGTTATGCCTAAATATATTTTTGATTAGGTATTCCACATTATCTTTATTTATTTATCTATAAATAACAAAACTTGACTTGACGATTTTTTGTGACTGAATATATGTGTTACTAATTCACCCCCTCCCCCAGACACCCCCACCCCCTTTGATAGTCCCCACCACCTAGACACCCCCACCCCATGGACACACCCACCCACTTGGACAGCCCCCACCCCTGGAAATCCCCCCACCCCCTCCCACAACCCCTTGGACAATCCCCACTTGGACACCCCCACCCCTTGACACACCCCACCCCTATACACCCCACCCCTGGACACCCCCTCCCCCTTAGACAGCCCCCACCCCCTAGACACCCCCACCCCCAAGAAACCCCCACCCCCAAGACATCCCCACCCCTAGACACCCCACCCACTTGGACACCCGCACACCCCCTAGACACCCCGTTGGACACCCCCACACCACCTGGACACCCCTACCCTCCTCGACACCCCCTAGCCCCTTAACACCCCCCCCCCCTTGACAGTCCCCACACCCCCTGGATAACCCCACCCCTAGACAGCCCCCCCCCCTCACCCATGGACACCCCCTATGGACACCCCCACCCCCTTGTACAGCCCCCCCCCCCCAGACACCCCCCTAGACAACCCTTGCACCCCCTAGACCCCCTGGAACCCCCACCCTATTGAACACCCCCACCCCCTGGACATCCCTAACCTCGTGGACAGCCCCCACCCCCTGGACACCCCAACCCCTTGGACACCCCCACCCCCTGGACACCCCCACCCCCTTGGACAGCCCCCACACCCCCATGGACACCCACCACCCCTGGAATCCCCTACCCCCTAGACACCCCTACCCCCTTGGAAAACTACCCCAACCCCCTGGACAGCCCCCCTGAACACCCCTTCCCCTTTGGACAGCCCCCCTCAACACCACCCCACCTCGTGGACACCCCACCCCCTGGACACCCCACCCCCAAGACATCCCCCCACCCACTGGGCACCCCCCACTGCCTGGAAAGCCCCCCCCCCCAATGGACAGACCCCCATCCCCCCTGTACACCCACACCCCCTTAGACAGCCCCCACCCCCCTTGACACCACCACCCCCTGGACAGCCCCCTCCCCACCCTAGGTACACCCCCTACTATAACGACCCAAATCTGGAGCAACTCAAATGTTGCCCCGTGCCCGGTTCACCACATAACCTAAAGCACATTTCCCCAAATGTCAGAGGCTGCCAACTAGCAGCGATGGCCTTGGTAAGTTATTCGGGAAACTATTCCCTCATTTGGTAAGGTATACAAGGCAAAAGAAATAACAGTCCATAGCGGAAGCAGTAAACGGCATACAACAACTGAAACCAAATAGTGGAAGAAATTAATATATATATTAATGATGATAATGATTCAGCAGGTACAAGTATCTAAGGAAATAAACGACAATAACAACGTGAGTAAATACAACTGAAAACAAAGTACTAAAAGTAACAGTAACTCCAGCAGCATCGTAAGCCTATGCTTGGTCCTATGCTCTCCAGCTCCAACCAGTAATCATGTACCTGAAGTAGAAGGGCCACAATCCCTATCCACACCTACAGCCATATAACCTTTTTGGGCCGAAAAGAAGGACCCAAATAGGGTGTGAGACTAATCCCAGTAGGCAATCACCACAAGATCTGTGCCCTACTATCATTGAACAAAATAGAAAAAGTAAAGGAAATTAATGCAGCATAGAAACAAAGGTACACCAAAGTAATAATCCTACAATTCTACATTAACATTTATTTATTAATTTAATAAAATCATTTAATTATCAACCACGGAGTCTAGAAAACATCTCTATATTCCCAAGGCACAGCAAGTAACACAACAGGTATCTCAACCGACTACCTAGACAATAAGCAGTACAACCCAAGCTTGTTCTTTGTCTTGGTTGACTCATCACAACCAACCAAAAAAATAATAATAATGACTCTCTGGGTGGATCCTACTAGCAGACCCCTCTAGTCAACTAATCATACAAGGCACAGACACTCTGGGAAGCTCCCACCATCAATTCCCATATGGTCTTGCAACGATATCTACAGACTCTCTGAGGAAGCACTTGAGTCTAATTACTCTTGTGTTCTCAATACGTGCGTAAACTAAGGACACTTTTGGGATTCACAAACTCCAATTCCTTCAGGTCCTGCATACAAAACTAATTTATAACAGACTCTCTAGGGAAGCCCTTAATCGGCAATTCCCTCTTTAGTCTGCCGCACCAGGTTCACATAGCCCTGAGCAATCTAATCGTGCATAATCGACTGTCAGCAGCCCTATTTAAGTTCAATAACTACTTTTCTAATAGCTACAATGCATCAAAAGCATATAAACTACATGCAATACATGCAATCAGCTCTAACAAGGCATAAAAACAATGCTACAAGGTTTTCCTCACCGGAAACCTAAGCCAAATGGTGATAAAAATCCAAAGAAAGGGAAATCACCCATGGGTGATCCTTGAAAATGAAAACAAGCATATATTACTATCAATAAACCTCATGAAAACAAGAAATCTAAGGAAATTAAAAAATAGAATCAAAATCCCAAACCTGGGATACCCGATACATGGGTATCCGGAACTTTTTCGACAAAAACTCAAAGACATTCAACGTAGGGAAACAAAACACCTACCTTGATCCTAGGAGATAGATATACTTGAGCCACGAATATTGATTCTCCTTAGAACGAAGAAGATCTAAGAAAACTTCCATGCACTCAACCCACAATAACATGAGAAAGAAAAGGAATTGGGAAACAAAGCTCTAGGAGAAGAGAGAGCATACTGTTGTGGTCCCAATGCAATCTACGGTGGTCGATTCAGAGAAGGGACAGAGGCTCGGAGACTCAGAGAAGAACTGCGACTTTATAGAATGATCTCGGTCGAAGAACCTATAGTAAAAGACAGTTCTGTCGATGGGGCATGACCACGGCCCGTTTAATGAAAAAAAAAAAGAAAATACACGGCGTGTACTTATGAAGTACACAGTGTGTACTCAACTTTTCTGTACTTCTCTTTAAGCATCCTCCACATCACCCCTACACACCATTTTTGTGGTCCGGACACGGCCAGCACACGGTCTTGGGTGAAAAAGGAGTACACGGGATGTACTCATAAAGTACACAGCATGTACTTCAAAAATTTCTAGAAACTCCTCTTCTTCCCAAAAACAAACAGAAAGGGAAAAATGTACCTGAAAAGAAGGTCCGCGTTCTTACAAACATCACCCCTTAAAGAAATTTGTCCCCAAATTTCCCTAACAAGGTAGTGATGAAGAAACCTCGAACAACTCTGGCCACTGTGATCGCATATCGGTCTCCCTCTCCCAAGTCTCGTCCTGCACACTGTCGTGCTGGCATAGCACCCGTACCAGAGGAACAGACCGGCCACGAAGTACCTTTGTGTTGCGATGAACAATCCTGATAAGATGCTCCTTAAAAGATGCATCCTCCTCCAGCTCAACCTCTTCGGGACTTAAAACATGAGACGAATCTGAGAAATATCATCGAAACTGAGAAACATGGAAGACGTTGTGCATAGCCTGATATCTCTAACGTAACTGCAACCTATAAGAAACCGGACCGACACTCTCCAGAACCCCAAACGGCCTGACATATCTCGGCAAAAGGTTACCCTATCTTCTGATCCTCTTGTGTCCCAACCTCGGGGTAACACGTAAGAAAACCTGATCTCTGAACTCGAACTGCAAAGGTTGTCTCCGCTGATCAGCATGAGATTTATGACAAGACTGTGCAGTATCCATCCTCTTCTAAATCAACTCTATCTACTCTGAGGTCTCCTGAACAAGACGAGGTCCCAGCAAAGCTGCCTCTCCTGCCTCTAGCCAGCACAAATGTGATTGGCATTTCCTACCTTACAAAGCCTCTTAAGGTGCCATCTAAATAGTCTCCTGAAAACTATTTTTATAGGAAAACTCCACAAGAGGAATATGCTTTTCCCAAGAACCACCAAAGTTCAGAATGCAAGCTCGGATCATATCCTCAAGCACCTGGATCGTGTGCTCTGATTGGCCATCTGTCTGGGGATGGTAAGTTGTACTCAGAAGTACCTGTGTACCCAAAGAATTCTGTATTCCCTGCTAGAAATGTGATGTAAAGAGGGCATCCCTATCATAAACGATACTACTCAGAACCCCGTGCAAGCGCACAATCTCATGGATGTACAACCATCCAAGCTCATCGACACTGAAGGTTTATTTTATCCGAAAAAAGTGAGCAACCTTTGTGAGCCTATCAACGACAACCCATACTATGTTGTTCCCTCTCGACGATCTCGATAACCCTTTCACGAAGTCCATCATGACATCATTCCACTTCCACATGGGGGATGGGTAACTGCTTCAAAAGCCCTGCTGGCCGCTGGTGTTCTGCCTTCACCTGATGACAAGTGGAACATCTCAGGACAAAACCAGCCATATCTCTCTTCATACCTGGCCACCAATAATGGCAGTGTAGATCACAATACATCTTGGTGAAGCCAGGATGAACTTCCCAGACTGAGGAATGAAATTCTTGCATCATCTCCCCGCGTATATCTGATGGCACCCACATGCGTCCCTAGAAGCGCAAGATCTCATCCTTGACAACGGTCCATCCGGGAAGAGGGTCCTCTCCTAACATGCTTTCCCATAGAACTAGGACTTCATAATCTGCTAGATGACTCATTCAAAGTCGGTCCAAAGGCACAAAGGTAACAGCTACAGAAGATAGGAAAGTCTGCCCCTACCTGTCATGCACCTCCAAAAGCATTTCAGAGAACATAGCCATATGCTGCCACACACTGTTGGCCTCCTGAACTTCCTGTATAAGAGTTATCCTGCTCAGTGCATCAACCACTACGTTGCCTTTCCTAGGCATATAGGAAAGATCGAAGTCGAAGGACTGTAGATACTCAACCCACCTCTTTGTCTCAGATTCAAGTCATGCTGAGTGAAGATATACTTGATACTCTTGTGGTCAGTATATACCATCAAATGCTCTCCTAGAAGGTAATGCCTCCAACAACGCAAATCATGAACAACTGCACCCAACTCCAGGTCGTGCGTAGGATGATTCCTTTCATGTTTCATCATCTTTCGAGATCTATACGCAACCACACGATCCTCCTGCATAAGCACTGCTCCTAGCCCGATGCCAGATGCATCACAGAAAACTGTATAACTCTTCCCCAGCTCTGGAAAAACTAGAATCGGTGTTGAAGTCAATCTCCCCATCAGCTCCTGAAAGGATGAATCACAGGCTTTTGACCATAAAAACTTTACCCCCTTCTTAGTCAAGCCCGTCAACGGCACTACTAAGCATGAGAAGTCCTGTATAAAGTACCTGTAGTAACCAGCCAGCCCCATAAAACTTTGTACCTCAAAGACATTCTTCGGCTGCTCCCAGGTCACTACTGCTCTCACCTTCTTTGGTTCTACTGATACCCCTATCTCTGAGATGACATAACCCAGGTAGTGGATCTCATCCATACAAAAGTGGCACTTTGAGATCTTATCATATAACTGATGCTCCCACAGTGTACTCAAAACGATCTCAAGATGGGTTGCATGGTCGTGTCAAGTGTGAGAGTACACCAAGATGTCGTCCACAAAAACCATCATGAAGGAATCCAAGTAAAGATGGAACACTCTGTTCATCAGCACCAGGAATACTGTCGGCGCGTTCCTGAGGCCGAACGGAATAACCATGTACTCATATAGACCATACATACTCTAGAAGGTTGTAAGGGGTATATCAGATGGTCTGACACGCAATTGATGATAGCTAGATCTCAAGTCAATCTTCGAGAATACTCTGGCTCCATGAAGCTGATCGAAGAAATCATTGATCCTTGGAAAGGGATATCATTTTTTGACTGTCAACTGGTTCAACTTCCTATAATCCATGCAAATCCTAAGGGTACCATCTGCCTTCTTCACAAAAAGTACAGGAGAACCCCAAGGAGAAGTACTGGGTCGGATGAAACCCTTTACCTGCAACTCCTCCAACTGCTTCTTGAGCTCCTGCAACTCATTTGTAGCCATACTATAAGGAGGAATGGACACCGGTGTCACTCCCGGCATGATCGCAATCGAGAAGTGTACCTCACGCTCTGAAGGTAAGCCTGAAAAGTCATCTGGAAAGACATATATGAAATGATCTACCACTGGAGGAAAGTCTAACTTTGAAGTCCCCTGGCCATCCAGATAAACACTAGAAAACTGGGCTATAACCCCTCCTAGCCTATGATGCTCTGGGTCAGCTCTACCCGCCTAGACATCCCACTAACCTTTTTAAAGAAAGGACCCACCTTCTGGTGATACGAAACTCACCTTGCGGCAATAGAAATCGACGACTATCTAGAAAGGAACCAACTAGTCCATCCTGAGAATGAAATCGTAGCCTATCATCTCTAGAACATATAGGTCCAATAATAAGTGAAACCCTGCAACCTATAGAGGGAATTCTTTGCACTGACGTACTCTTGATGTCCTCGTTCTCAAGGGTTTGTCGAGAGTTAACATGTCAGCAGACGAAAAGACACAAGGACCGAGGATATCCATGATAGAAACAGAGATAAAGCTATGAAAAGAACCAGTATCAAAAAGAACTGAAGATAAAACTGAGGCTACTAAGATCGTACCTCGAACTGTAGAGGGTTCGAGATCTTACTCCTAATGAATCTGCTCTACAGCAAAATCCTGGCCTGTACCGCGGCCCTGTGTAGCAGCCTGAAAACCTTGAGCTGCTCCTCCCTGAGCCTGACCACTGCGTCCATAGCCTCCACCCTAACTTGGATAACCTGAAGAACTCCATACCCAAGTCTGCTATGGAACTGGTAACCCTACTCCAGTACGCAGGGTCGAAACTGATCCTCCTTCACTAGCTATTGTAAGGGGAACCTTGCAGAAACACTGCAGATGACCCATTTTTTCGCAAGATCGGCATTCCAATGGGTCTCTCGAGCACTGGGTCTTCTTATTCCCACTCATCCCACACTGATAACACACCACTTGGGTTCCAGAATGGAAATCTTGTATACCATAAATAATACCTCACTTCCTCGGGTCGCCTCGGGTAGACTCTCGGTGGCGCTTCCTGTTGTCCATCTGAAAAGAATCAACCCTGGTCCACAGCTCCAGTCTCCCTCAAGTTCCTTTATGTTATCAGTTTCTGGTTGACTATTGGAGTAATATATGTGAACTGGAATACATTCACCTACGATCTGATCTCTAGTTTGAGTCCCTCCTCAAACTTCCTTTCCAAGAACAGCTCGTCATTCCCTAGAACGGGAGAGAAATGTTGTAACTCTGTGAAATGGGAGAAATACTCCATAATTGGAAGAGTACCCTGCAGCAGGTTCATGAACTCCCTAGATCTATCAGACCTCAACGTTGCTACATAGAAGTAGTCGTAGAACGTACGCTGGAACTCATCCCAAGCCATAGTCTATTGGCGCCCAGCCCGAGAAACTACGTCCCACCATCTTTTGGCGAATTCTCGCAGAATGTAAGTCGCAAGATACACCCTCATGTCTGGGGGTGTCTCAAGATGGTTGAAGATGGATAACATATTTTCTATCCATGACTCCACAGCCTGCGGTCCTCCATACCATGTGAATGAGGGAGGATGTTGCTGCTGAAAAACCCGCGTTAACTCTGCCATAATCAGGGCAGGGTGTTGAACTCCCTGGAAGGTCCGCATGAATCTCATGAAACCCTCTCTGAACTGAGCATTGGCACCAGTGTTTGGAATTTATATAGGTGCCATGTGCGGAATGATATGCAAAACTACTGGTAGTCCCTGATCGGTCGCATCAGGCATATGATCACTGCCTGGTTCCTGTCATGCAACGGGAGGACGACTTGGTGCCATAGCTCTGAAAGATCAAAACGCACCTTCATTAATGACAAAAACAGTTGAAACATAAGAGATTAAATTGGAATAGGAGGGAAAACCTTTAAAAAATTGGAAAAAACATGACTACACGTCATGTAGTATGGCTACACGGCGTGTTTCCAGAAATTTTTCACTGGGCGTGTACCTTGGCCATACATGGATGTGTAAACAACCCGACTACACGGCGTGTTCTCAAACTACACGGCGTGTACTAACCCTTTTCTCCCTACCAATTTACTCCTACACGACTAAGTCACACGGACTGTCCCAGCTGAAGACAACACAGCATGTTGAGGAAGACACGGCGTGCACTAGACATGCCTTACCTGGCCCGTGTTGTTAGCGACACGGCCTGACACACGGTCAACACTACACGGCGTGTTCCAAAGGGAAAGGGCGAGCACTTGAAGGAAAACCGCGTCCCATGTGGTTCGTTACACGTCCGGCTACACGGCTGACCCTTACACGGTGTGTTTTGAAAAAACATGGCTTACGTATAGGAGAAGAAAACAATGACCTGTGTTGTTCGTGACACGGTCGGGTACCTAGAACAAGATTACACGACGTGTTCATACCAAACATAGCGTGTACTACCAGAGTTTTCCCGACCCGTGTTGTTAGTGACACCACTGACTATACAGTTTACCACTACACAGCGTGTACATACCGTACACAGTGTGTTCTTAAAGACCCTTTTTCAGCCTCGTGTCCTTGTCCACACGGTCAGTGACACGGCCAAAAACTACACGCCATATATTTATAAAGTACACGCCGTGTATTCGAGGTTTTTCTAGAAAGTAGCCTCAGAACTGCACTAGAGCCCAGAAAACACAAGAAAACAGATGTTAAGGTGCCAAATTCCGATCTGTGGGGCCCATACTCAACGCTAATCAAATCTTGGCATCATAAAAATTCATATAACAAGCAGCAGTATAACGAACTCATGACCCACCAAATTATGATCCTTGAGGGCCCATAACACCTCTAATACCAATGTTTGGCATCCGTGAAAAATAATATCTAAACAACTGATACCCTATCCACATGGCAGGTATGTTATCACAACTGCTATGACAACAGCATGCATTGTCTATCACAAATTCTATCAAAACTGCATGAAATCTCTAATGCAACCTAGATGGCATGGAAAAATGCATGGCATGTGATTTTCTACCATGTGCCTATATGATTCCTGAGATGGCATACCCTCATCTCATCGGGTTGAAACAAAATAGAACCGCAATCATATAAACAGTAACAGCACAAAACAAGTGCATCACCCAATGGTGAAATCAATTAAACAGTAACATTTGCAGAACTCGAAAATCAAAACATTCGAGGTAATCCAGATTTTTCCATATACACAGGTTCTAGAATGCCTAGGCACAGCTATTTACCATTTACCTATTCTGTCCTATCCGTGTCTAAGTTCTCCAAGCAGTAAGTGAAATAGAAAAGGAATAACCTCCTCTAATACCACATTGTAACGAACCGAATTCGGAGCCACTCAACTGGTGCCCCATGCCCGGATCAACAAATAACCTCAAGCACATTTACCCAAATTCTAGAGGCTACCGACTAGTAGTGAGGGCCTTGGTAAGTTATTGGGGAAACTATGCCCTCATTCGGTATGGTATTCAAGGGAAAAGAAATAACAGTCAATAGAGGAAGCAGTAAACGACATACAACAACTGAAATCAAACAGCAGAAGCAATGAATATATATAGTAATGATGATAATGATGAAGCAGATACAAGTATCTAAGGAAAGAAGCAACCAAAACAACATGCTGAAATACAACTGAAAACAAAGTACTAAAAGTAACAGCAACTCCAACAGCATCGCAAGCCTAAACTCGGCCCTATGTTCTCCATCTCCAACCAGCAATCATGTACCCGATGTAGAAGGGCCACAATCCCTATCCACACCTGCAACTATATAACCTGTTTGGGATGAAAATCAGGACCCATACATGGCGTGATACTAATCTCAGTAGGCAATCACCACAATATTTGTGCCCTACTGTCAGTGAGAAAAATAGCAAAAGTAATGGAAATAAATGCCGAAGAGAAACAAAGGTACACCAAAGTAAAAATCCTAAAAATCTCCATTCACATTTATTTATTAATTTAATACAATAATTTAATTATCAACCAAGGAGTATATCTAACAACTCTATTTTCTCAAGGCACAGTAAGTAACACAACAGGTATCTCAACTGACTACCCAAACAACAATCAGTACAACCCAAGATTGTTCTTTGGCTTGGTGGACTCATCACAACCAACCAAAAAATAATAATACTGACTCTTTGGGTGGCTCCTACTAGCATACCCCTCTAGTAAAATAATCATACAAGGCACAGACACTCTGGGAAGCTCTCACCGTCAATTCACATGTGGTATTGCAATGATAGCTACAAACTCTCTGAGAAAGCACTTACGTCTAATTCCTCCTATGGTCTCGATACATGCGTAAACTAAGGACACTCTTTGGAAGAACAAAGTCCAATTCTTGTAGGTCCTACTTACGAAACTAATTTATAACAGACTCTCTAGTGAAGCCCTTAATCGTCAATTCCCTCTTTAGTCTATCGCACCAGGTTTACACAGCCCTGAGCAATCTAGTTGTGTGTAATCGACTGTCAGCAGCCCTAAGTAAGTTCAACAACTACTTGGATAATAGCTAAAATGCATCAAAAGAATATTAACTACAGGAAATACATGCAATTAGCTATAACAAGGCAAACAAACAATGCTACAAGGTTTGCCTCACAGGAAACCTAATCCAAACGGCGATAAACATCCAAAGCAAGGGAAATCACCCATGGTTGATCGTAAAACACTAAACTAAGCATATATTACTACCAATTAACCTCAAGAAAATGAGAAATCTAAGGAAATTAAACAATGTATCAAAATCCCTAACCCGAGATACCCGATAAATGGGTATCTAGAACTTTTTGCACAAACACTCAAAGACATTCCATGTAGGGAAAAAAAACCACCTACCTCGATCCTAGGAGATTGATATACTTGAGCCACGAAGATTGATTCTCCTTATAATGACGAATATCTGAGAAAACATCCAAAAAACTCAACCCATGATAACTTTAGAAAGAAAAGGAATTGGGAAACAAAGCTCTAGGAGAAGAGAGAGATTACCGTTGCGGTCCCAATGCAATCGACTGCAGTCAATTCAGATTAAGGACAGTGGCTCGGAGGCATGGAGAAGATCTACGGCCTTACGGAATGATCTCAGTTGAAGAACCTAGAGAAGAATACAGTTCTGTCGATGGGGCGCGACCGAGGTCCTCTTAATGAAAAAAATGAAATACACGGTGTGTACTTATGAAGTACACAGCGTGTACTCAGATTTTCTGTACTCCTATTTAAGAGGCCTCCACATCACCCCTACATACAGTGTGTGTGGTCCTGACACAACCAGCACACAGTCTCGAGTGAAAAAGGAGTACACGGCGTGTAGTTCAAAAATTTCAAAAAACTCCTCTTTTTCCCAAAAATGATCAGAAAGGGAAAACCGTACCTGAAAAGAAGGTCCGAGTTCTTGCACCTACCCCCTTGGACCCCCCCCCCCCCCACCCCAACCCCCTGAACATCCCCCCACCCCCTGGACACCCCCCCCTGGACAGACCCCACTACACACCACCCCACCCCCTGGGCAGGCCCCCATCCCCCTGGACACCCCCACCCCACTGGAGAACACCCACCCCCTGGACACCCCCACCCCCATGGAAACCCCCCCCCCTGGCGACACCCCACCCCCAGGACACCCCCGCCCCCTTGGACACCCCCCCCCACCGGACACTACCCCACCCCCTAGACAACCCCCTCACCCCTTGGACAACCCCACCCCCTGGACACCCCCACCCCATGGATTTCCCCCCCACACCTAGTACACCCCCACCACCATGGAAATCCCCCCCCCCCACTAGACACCCCCCACCCAACCCCCTTGGATAACCCCCACCCACCCCCCCCCCAGACACCCCCACCCCCTAGAACGACCCCACCCACTGAACACCCACACCCACACCCCCTTGGACCCCCCCCCCCACCCCCATTGGATAAAATTTTCATGTGTTTTCTTTATGGAGATGTTTGTTTGTGGGGTGTTCTCGTTTCCAGTGGTCTATTTTGTTGGGTGCATTGGTGTTATTCTGAATTCTGTATAGAGTACGGCAAATTCATTGGTGTTATTCTGATGGAATACTATATGGATCATATTTTTATTCATTTGTGTTATTGTGAATAATGTATATATTATTGAAATTATAGTTAATTTCACAAGTAATTGGAGGTAATTAATTATGAATTCTGTAAAGGTTTGTTATCATTACAAGTAATTACACAAGGGGAGGCTGGTACTACCTGCTTCTAGAGTTATAGCAACTCTATGCCAACAGTTAAAAAACCATTGGTATAGATGTGAAAATCAAATCAATACCAACGGTTTCATAAAAATGTTGTTAAAATTCTATACCAATGGTTTACAAACCATTGGTATAGACTTATTCAATAATTTGTTACCAACGATTCATAATACCATTGGTATATATATAAGTGAGTTATATTGCAACGTTGTTAAACTATTGGTAAAAAGATATACCAACCATTATAGTAAACAGTTGTTATAATGTGATGTAAGATGGCATACCCCAAAATTTTATGAATAACCATTGGGATATGTCTATCCCCACAATATACTAGCTAATAGTTTGGACAACCGTTGGTATATATTATACCAATGGTTGTCCAGCCTATACCAATGGTTTAAAACCATTTTTATATCATATATTTCCCACAGTGTTAGCTAATAAAATATAAACTATAAGACCAATATAAATGAAAATTAAAACATGGATTAAACATATAATAAGTAGTCAAAAATATAAATAATTTCTTAAAAAATGTTGATAAAAATAATTTATAACCTTTCTAATCCACCAACTTGAATCTTAAATATGTTTCAAGTACGTGAATTTTCTAGCCTAAAAAATATAAACTATAAGACCAATATAAAGTAAAATTATAACATGTATTAAATATATATGATTTTTTCAAAAATAAAAAAAAATATTAAAAATTTTTAATGAAAAATAATTTCTAAGATTTCTAATCTGCCAACTTGAAACATAAAAATGTTTCAAGTATGTGACTTTTATAGCCTATAAAATACAAAATATAAGACCAATATAAATGAAAATTAAAACATGGATTAAACAAATAAGTAGTCTAAAATGAAAATAATTTCTTAAAAAATATTGATGCAAAATAATTTATAAGATTTCTAATCCACCAACTTAAAACTTAAAAATGTTTCAAGTACGTGACTTTTCTAGCCTATAAAATATAAACTATAAGACCAATAAAAATGAAATTTAAAACATAGATTAAACATATAAGAAATAGTTAGAAATAAAAATAATTTCTTAATAAATGTTCATTAAAAATTAATTTATTATCTTTCAATTCCACTAACATGAATCTTAAAAATGTTTCAAGTACATGAATTTCCTAGCCTATAAAATATAAACAATAATAGTAATATAAATAAAAATTAAAAAATGGATTAAAAATATAATAAATTTTCAATGTTTTAATTTTTATTTATATGAGACTTATAGATTATATTTTATGGGATTTCAAAGTCAAATAGGTGGCTTTGGATCATCCTCGACATTCCTTCTTTTCGCTCTCACTTACAAGTAACTTTTCTTACATTCCTTAAATTTTCATTTATTTATTTTATTTATAAAACTCATAATTTTCAATATTTTTTAGATGTTTGATATATCATTTAAATTTTATTTAAATAGTTTTTATACTGTATGTTTTATATGTTTTAAAATTTATCTAATTGAAATTTTATAGTTATTCCTATGTTTCAAGTAGTTGAATTTTAAAGTTGTCAAATATAAATTATGACTAAAATATTAATGAAAAATAAAACAATAGATAAACATATAATCAGGATTGATAGTAATAAGATTATATTTATTTCGATAGACATAAAACATATAAATGAACATGTACAAACAATATCTATGTTTATGGAAAGGATATTCGATCCCACGTGGTGGCCTTTAAATAGGAGGTTCGCTTCGAGTTTATTGTAGAGTCTGATGACCTGGAAAGGGATGATACTTGGGCACTATAATGTCGATTGTTTCATCCTAAACCTATGTTTCAATGGGAAGAGTTGTCAACTACATTTCGTATTATGATCCTGATCCTTCTCCCACTATGGTGGTAGAAGGATCTTCCATCAACGTAGTGGGGAACCAAGCTTGTGATGGAGCAATACCCCAAGGCTACAATGGATCTGGACCCCAAGGCTATAGTAGATATGGACCCCAAGGATGTGATGGATCTAGACCCCAATATATAGAGAACTACATATATCCTGTCAAGAAAGATGGATCTCATGCCACCTAAGGTACATCCTCAATCGGCTGAGGTTGGACTACCAGAGGACTGACCTCTGCCTATGGAATAGGTGAAGCCTCACATGCTGCACGACGCTGTCTATGTCATCATTTTCATGGGTCCTCAGCACTAGTAGCTATTGTAAAATGTTCCTCCTGGGTATGAATCTCCTCTCTCTGGGTTGGACACTCAAATATGATCTCAAAAAGTGCACGATAAGATGACATCAGCTCCAGCGATTCAATATGGATGGTTGTCCGGATAAAGAGACCACACTCCTCTTCATCACTTATGAAAATAGGATTCTTTGAGTGAGTGACTTATAAATAGATTAAAAATTAATTAAAAATAGTTCAATAAACAATGTAATGTAATTTTAGTGACTTAAAATCTTATGATTTTCTTTGATGTGTCGGATAAGATACAACATATGCTTCTCTCTATACCATGGATCATACTAGACCTACTCTGAAATAAAGAATAGATTTATAGGTACACCCAAGATACAAAACACCACACATCTATTCCAACAGTCGAGAAAGTTGGTATGTACTTGGAACCAGTCCTCATCCGGCCTATCTATCAGCTTCACCTCATGAAGCTTCTCTATCTGTCTCGGTGACAATTGAATCAGCTAAGCACAAAAAAATAGCACATGACTCGGTCAGGATCCTAACTTTCAATAATATTGATGTGAATTAAGGGAACTACATCTATAGCATCCTCAATCCCAACAGTGTATTATGGCGATAATTAATCCATAATAGTCCAGTATAGAAGTGATGAAATCTGAAATGACATGTGACCATTGTCAAGAAAGCTCCTTACTAAAAACCAAAATTGATGTTATTATTAAATTTGTTAGACACTGATAGATTGTATATACATACCAATTAGGGTAAGAGACAACCCAATTTGAGCCAATATACACCCAAATGGTGTATCAATACTGCTTGGAAACTGTGTCTCTCACACCACCTATAAAACACTACATCGATAGTAACAAATAATGAGAAATTAAATTCAATAAATCCTAGTACCATTAAAAGTCAATAGAAATGAGTGATCATACTAGCATCCATGAGGAACATCATGAAGTACCTCTATCGTGATCAGATGACCATTAATATCATGGTAGAATGTGGGGATGCGCTCCCATGCCCACATCTGAAGAAGGATGATGCATCCCCCAAGACATATGTGGTCCATGTGCGATAGCCTAAATAATGCTCTGTATGTGTATGCCAAGCACGTTGATCCCCAAATGTACGTCCCAGCCTGATCAAAGTCCTCTAGTAGGGTTAGATACATCATGTTCATGTGAATCCTCAAGTGATCAGTACACATGGTCCCTCCAATGAGCTATAATATATATTCACAAGCATAATGCATGAAATTCTACTCATCAGAAACATCAGATATAAGTGTAATTTGGACCTCTAACAAAGTCATAGATATCGACACTCCATCTGTAGCCCTATGGTCTGACAAAATGTCAATTCCTAACAATTGCTGAGTAAGGTCGATCCAAGATGCACGAGTGGTTCCAATAATAGCTTTCCCTTAAATAAGAAGACCGATAAGAACTTCCACATCCTAGAGGGTGAGGGTCACCTCTCCCTCAAGAAGATAGAATGTGTGTGTGTCTGGTCTCTACCTCTCCATGAGGGAAGCAAGCAGGTGATGGTCAAAAATAGTGAAATCTGATATGGAAATGCCATAGAAGCCAGCATGGTGCAAGTATGGTATAATGGCATGGGGAGGCTCCCTGTGATGAAAATGTTGCACTCAACATACCCTAGTCGATTGATCCTCACCACCGTCTACCTTGACTTGAGAAACATGGTTATCCTGTTGAGTGAGTAGTATGGTATCATCCACTTGTATATAAACAAATGAAATGAGTCTTAAGTGTAAAATGTAAATATAACGTTATTGTTAGCAGAGTGTTATGACGTGTAGAATTGAATAAATTCCATGTTTATTCACATTGTTTTATGAAGTTATTTTTACTAAAAGAAAGGGGCATGTCTTTATGTTTTTCAATGAATATTACTAACGTGTTGTTAATATATGATTTTAACTAGAAAAGGGTGTTTTTTAAGATATTATTTTATAAATTTATATATATACACAATTTTTCTTGGTTGTGAACATTTCTATTAGAAAATGGTGTGCTTTTTAATTTATATATGACTATCCACATGATGGTATGTTTCACGATTATTTTCTCATATATATAGGTCATTCTATAACACTAACTGAACATCAGGAAAGATTTTGTGGGAAATGAACCATGAGGCGGGAGGAATGGTGAAAACAGCAATGATGATGATGTAAACTCATTTCATCACTACCATAATTGTCACTATTCCTAATACATTCTGTTTCATTTCCGAAAAATTATTTCTTGAAGTTCATTTAGTGTCATAGAATCAGTTGTACTGACCTCTTTTATTGGTTGTGTACTATAACATGATCCTTTCTTAGTTTCTATAACCTACTTGTAGTAGTACAAATAGGTAAACCCTGACCCTATACATTGAATATGTTTTATGATCATGACTATGATTGTGTAACTAATATTTACAAATATGGTTGATCATATAATTTTTATTATACTAATATTTTATAACATCTTTTTATACCATAATATATGATACTATTATTTCATTACATAAAATTTTATTAGAATATCATTCACTTAAATTTTTGAAAATTGAGGTAAAGGGAAGATGTATTTGGGTTTACAGTTCATCATTTTGGTTTTAGGGTTTAGAGATTAGGGTTTTAGATATTGGGTTTTGGGTCTAGGTTTTTTTATTTCATGTAAGGTTTTAGGGTTTTGGTTAATGATTTCAAGGATAGGGTTTAGGTTTTAAGGTTTAGGGTTTATTATTTTGATATTAGGCAGGGAATAGGTTTTTATGTTTAGGGCTCAGCTTTTAGGCTTTACAGTTTATGTATTAGGATTTCAAATATATTGTTTTTGGTCTAGGTTTTATGATTTTTTGGTTTGGTTGTAGGGTTTGGGTCTATGAATTCAATGGTAGGGTTTAGATTTTAAGGTTTATGGTTTAGAATTTTGAGATTACCGTATAGGGGAGTTGTTTTTTGGTTTAGTGTTCAGTTTTTAGGTTTTGGGGTTTATAAAACTAAGTTAAAAATAAGATATAACAACATATAATTTACAATATGAGAATCTCACAATGAAGACAATGCATCATTGTGGATGAGAGTGTGAACTCGACCCAATAATGTTAGTAAATCATTTCCAATTATGACCTTATTGATGACATATGGAGAATCTCAAACTCTTACCATATTTTTGAGGCTAGTTCCTCTTATTTCACATCCTAATGGACTTCAATCTCCCATGGGGACGCAACCAATTGATGTTATGTATCAATATCAGCTGTCTTTTGGGAATTCATAAATAACAAAACTCCCTACTAGGCATCCATGGTGCAGCATAATAGTTATAAATGATGTTCATCTATTACACTGGATCAACATATGAGTCCCATAATATGTTCACAGTGTCACATGTTGCGACAGCATGTGCACATGGAAACAGTAAGTCCTGAAAGTTTCTATATTGGCATTTCCTTGATTCCAGTAATACCAACATTTTCTCACCAATTCTATTTTTGATGGGTTCTGAAGGCATTTGAACTTAAAATCGAGAGTCTTCTCATCCAAAAATACATACATGATAACCATAACTTCTTCAAAATTATTTTTAGTTTCTTGTTGAATGTGTCGTTTGTACCTTATCCCATGCTATATTCTATCTGATGCTAGTTTTTTTCAATCAAAAAAGTAATTCACGCAATGATATAATGTCTCCTGAACTATGGAGTTTATAGGTGACTTTATATGCCCTTTTAAGACACCATTGATGCACCCCACAATGTCTGTGGTCATTTTTTCATACCTCTTCCCCCCATCATATACCAATTTCCATTTTTATTTTGAAATTTGCATCATATAATCATAAAACTCTTGATTATGCATGAGGATTTTTTTGAAACATTCTTCAAACCAATATTGATCCAGATCATATTCTATACAGAAGTGATCATATTTCACATAAATTGATTTTATCTATATGCTGGAATAGTAAAAATAACAAATACAACACATACCAAGCCTCGTGATTTCCTTCCGCATTCATTCGTTGTGGAAATTTTTATGTGCATTGATAGAAATGTGTCTAATACAGAACCAATGATGTGCATTTGGGTATCTCCATGTATCAGGATCCTCATTTATTTCCTCATTAATTTCTTGATGCTGATCAAATATCAAACAAATGCCCCAAATGTTGGGGAAATTATTGTTGATACATTCCAAAAACCAACTCCATGACTCATAGTTTTCTTTCTCTACAATGGAAAAAGAAAGTAGAAGAGGTGAACGGTCTCCATATTTTTTTGTTCCAATCAACAATACACCCTTGTATTTTATGTATATAAATGTTCCATCATTTTGAATGAACTGTTAGATAAAACAAAATGAGAAGATACAGAGGAGGAATGACCAGAACAACCGATAAAACTGAACATGAGATGAATCAAGTTGGTTATCTTGAGACACATGTTCATTTGTATCAATATGGAATGAAACTTGGTTATGGTTCCTCATTATGGCTAAAAAATGCGACAACACCTGATACGATTCACCCCAATCACCATAGACCATCACAATTGCCTTCTGTTTCTCCATTCATGCCTTATTGTAGGAAATATTAGAATCGAATGTCTATTGTATCCTCTCTTGAACAAGGGATATTGAAACATCCTGGCATGTCCTAATCATCTCAAAGACAATGGATTCCACTAATTATACATCCAATGAGGTATGATCTTATGTCATTCTTGGCTGAATGCATGTATGAGTGGCCTCAATTCTCGAGATTCTCCAACCACCAAATACAATGTTCATAATTTCCCTCAAGAAGATCTATAATCATCCCAATACTTATCACACCGTAAGAGATATTCAATGTTTTAGGATTCTTGAAGTATATATCTATATTTCCTCTTAATTTGAAATCTCTTTATCGTACTTTTTAATTCATCTTATCTAGGAAAGTTTTGTCCAATAGATAAGGTTTTTTCCAACTCACTAAACCTATCTAGTACAACTCTAGGAAACAAAATTTCCGGTCTGAGAAAATTATTGTTGAATTCAGGAACACATGTCATTTCTTCTTACCTAGATGAAAATTGTGGTGGATGATTTACTTTATGTTGAGGCTACTGTACAACTAATGCATTTCTCAAAACCTCCACCCTAACTTCCACTAGTCCCACCTCACCAGCACCATTGTCACCAACTATTCCATCATTATGAAACTCTTCATTAGATGTTGGATTGACATGTATATCTGGGAGATCATCTGGGTCATCCTCTTCTACATCATTTAGAATATGCTCAATTTCATGGGGTGGACTATCTTCAACCACTCTTGCAAGTTTACGTCTGCATATAACTGGACATTGTTGTTGTATAGAAAAAACGTCAACATATAACTACATCATGGTACCATCTGACCATTGAGAAAATAAATGTATTACTTGGATCAACTGTGCATCAGCAACCAATGTAAAAGCTCGATGCCATAGTGTTGTCTGGAATTCCAAATGTCAATAGCTCATAGACTTGATCTCTTGGGCAGGTCCTAGATTTAAGGAACCACGAATTCTACCTTGAAGGTCATTTAGGGTTACGAAATTAGTTGTACTAAACAATGTTATTGGTTTTATAATATAATAATCTCCATTCCCAGTTTGAATAACCTCCCCATAGAAATACACACAATAAAACATGACTCTATACGTCAAAAATGTTTTTTTGAAAAAAAATTATGATACTGTAACAAATATTAACAATTATGGTTCACCATATAATATTTATTATAATGTAATATTAGGATTCCTTTTTATACCCTAAATTTTTCTAGTAATGTTTCTTTATATAAATGTTTATTAGAATATAAGTCACAGAATGTTTTGGAAACCACAGAAAAAAGAAAAGGAAACATCAAATTAGTTTATTTATCACTGGTAAAATGAATTTTGCGATCATATAAAGTGAAATGAAGAAGAACAAACACATTAAATAACACATGAATACTTTATAACATACAAGATATTCCCTAACATTTTTCAATAGAATGTGGTTTAGATGAGATGATTCTCACTTTAGATATGAGGTAAAATCCAACTTTTTTATTGGGAGATTAATAACATCTTCGAAAGATAATCACTTCACTTTTGAACTTTCAAAACCTTTCTACCTTCTAATGACATAGCGTAGATGTCATTTTATATGTCATTAAGAGGCCAAAAACTTTTGAATTTTCCGTAGTGAAGTGCATATCATTAAAAGATGTTATTAAGCTTCTAATTAAAAATAAGATGGATTTTACCTCGTGTAAAAAGTGAGACTCATCTCATCTAAACCACATTATATTTTAAATTTTCAAGGTATTTCTTGTCGGTTATAAAGCATTCATGTGTTATTTAATCAGTTTGTTCTTCCTGATTTCACTTTATACGATCATAAGAATCATTAGATAATCATTATATGGATTCATTTTTTAATACTATTTTATTCATTAATTAATCATTACTAATAATAAGTATTATTTTTAAACTATATAATATTTATGATAATAAATTTTTATAACATTTTTTATATACTAAACTATGATACTAATGTTTCTTTGTATAGTTTTTACTAAGTTAATCACTCTTCAATCACTAGTTAATAATTACTAGGTTAATAATTAGTTAATCATTAGTCAATAATTCATCAATGAATATATAATAGAGTAGAACAAACACAAAAAATAACACATGAATGATTTACATCATACAATAAATACCAAAAATTTTCAACAACACATGGTTTGGATAATATGAGCCTAACTTCAAAAGTGAGGTAAAACACAAATGATTTTTATTTGATATTTTAATAAAATCTTCTAAAAGTATGTACTTAACTTATTAAGTACATATATTTAGATGATTATATTAAGCAACCAAATAAAAAAAACTACATTTTACCTCACCTCTGAAGTCACGCTCATCTCTTCCAATCCATGTTTAATTAAAAAATGTCAAGGTATTTCTTGTATGTTGTAAAAAATTCATGTCAAATTTAATGTGTTTGTTCTTCTCCAATTAATTTTATATAATCAAAATTGTTATTTTATCAATGATAAGTATTATTAGTGAATCATTATATGGATTCATCATTTAATCATAAGTCATTCTATAATTAATCTATAATTAATCATTATGAAAAAAATATTATTTCTAAACTATATAATCTTTATGATACTAAAATTTTATAACATCCTATTATATCCTAAACAATGATACTGATGTTTCTTTGTACACTTTTTAACTAATAAATCATTATTTAATCACTAGTTAATCCTCATTAAGTTATTATTTAATTATTTATTCTTTAATCATTAATCATATGATATTCATTAGTTAATTATAATTAATTAATCATATATATTCATTTTTAATCCTATATTATTCATTAATTTATATATAATTAATCATTACTAATAATAATGTATTATTTTTAATCTATATATAACTAATTAATCTACTTAGTAAATAAAATCATTAAAACTGACTAAAACGAATTCAGTTACTAATAATAAATTTCACTCTTTAATGACTTTTTCCTTGTCCATTTCATTCTATATCATCATAATTATCATTTTACCATTGATAAATATATTGATTTGATTTTTCTTTTCTTGGGTATTTTAGTAGTTTATAAAAAAATATGAATCGTTTTAAGCATATCCCCCGAGAGTGTCAAATCAGGAAGGCAACAAGACCCGCTGTCGTGCATCAATTCTCATTCAAGTCTATCTCAAAGCAGTATTTTTAGGTTTTACCCCTAAGTAAATATGTTCCAGAGCCACATCCTCTTATTTATATCCAGACAAGGATTTGATTTCTTAGATAACCACACAATCTTTATGTTACCATAATTTTACAATACTTAATCCAATGATATTCTATAATTAATCTATAATTATTCATTAATAATAATTATTATTATTCCAAATTATATAAAACTCATTAAATAACTTAATAAACAAAAAAATTGAACTAAAAAAACTACTTAAAAAATTAAATATTTATAACTAAAAATAATAAAATTAAATAAATAAAAATATTAAATTAAATAAAAAAATTTCTCTAAATGATGATTCACAAAAAACCAGGCCTTCTTTTGGACCACCGACTCCACCGAACAGGAAAAAAAATTAGATAGAATCAATGGAATGAAGATAGATGGGGGAAAATGGGTGTGAGAAGAAGGGGCGGTGCCCTTTCATAGGGAGTTGAGGGAAAGGCGGCATAGGCGGTTCCACCTTTCTCCTCACCCAAAGGTGAAAGGCAACACCCCCCTGCTACCTTTGTCATGTCATCGATCCGGGCTAAATGCGGTAGGGGGGAGTTAAGGTGGTAGCACAATATTTGTATTTTGGCATAAACCCAAAGGCAACATCAGTGATACCACCTTTAACGCATATTTTTTAAAAAAACATAACCTACCCTTTTAATTTTTTTCATAAAACATATTTATAAAATCCTCGATAAGCTAACAATAAAATAGGGCTTCAGTTAAGTTTATCATAAAAACACTGGTGTGTATGATAATTATCTTACACTGCCAAATATTTTCTCACACTGATAAAAAGGATTCTATGATGCTGATAGAATCATTCTTATACATGCATATTTTCTTCAAATTCTCTTACACAGTTCATTAGACATTAGAATTCATCTTACTCATCCAAGAATGACAATAGGCGAGAGTATGATAAAAATAAAACTCAACTTAAATTTTCAAACATGGTAATGCAACAAAAGTCTTCAAAAAAATATGTCATAATCCATTTTACACAATAAATAATTTAATTAAAATAAATTAATAAAAAAATTTCATTTACCTAAAAACATAAAAAATAAAAATATAAAAACAAAAACATTAATAACTTAAATAAAAACCAATGAAATAAATAATAAAATAAAATAATTTGATTAGGAATATTAAGTTATAAACATATGTTTAATTAACTACTAATATTGATAAAAATTGTATTTATTAAGTAAAAAAATAAACATAACCTAAATATTTTGTTGAAATTGTAAGAATATTAAATTAAAATAAAATAATTAACTAATTAATTGATTAAAAAGAGAAATAAATTGTAAATTTATTAGAATATTTAATATATAATTACATGTTTATATTATTTAAATTATTTTAATAAAATAAATTTACTATTATGATTTAATTAATTAAATATTTAAAAAAAAGAAAAATATTATAAATAATTATTTGATCATGAAATTAAATTGGGACATTAGAAAATAATTTGAAATAATAAATAATAAATTTAAATTTATAAAAAATTATAATTAAAATAAAAAGAAACAAATATTAATCATAAAAACAAAATTTAAACAATTATATTATTTTGGCATCAAATTATCATCGAAATAAATTTACTAATTAAGACATTATTTTAACAAAAAAACATAATTAATATAATGATGTTATGTAGAAAATGTGTATTAAAATATACGAACATCATTTCCCCCACACTGAGGTTTTTCTTATCCTCGTGAATACAATTAATCAAATTCCGGTGATAAAAATAAGTCTCAGGTTTCAAATAATGGGTTGCCACATTAAATAAGTTTTGAAAACAATTTCCCCCAGAAATTTCTTCATGTATTTAAAATTTTTACCCTCAAAAAATTAATTTTTCCTTGTGTGAAAAATATATTTTCATTTTACAATAACAATTGACCCTAAAAATTCGAATTTAGATTAAACTCTTTTCGATTGCATTCAAATTTAAGTCCAAACATATCTTTAACTCCAAGAGAACTGATTCACATAATTATCAATCAAATAATTAGAAAATATGTTTAGATGATAAGACATAATAAAATAAAGGGAGTATAATTAACTCATTCGAAAACTTTGGGAATAAAATAAGATGTCCAACCTGGATTTTGATTTTCATTTAATAATTCATTTGAATGTGTATCTTATGATACTGAATCTATATTAATAGATTCAAAGAAAAAAATTTGTATTACATTCTCAAAATTCTTTCACAAAATAATATGATTCTCAAGAGGATAATGAAAAACAAATTACTCAATTAAATCCAAGGGGTAATATAGAATTACCTTCCTTAAAGTGTATATACAACACTCAAACTTCATAAAAATTTAAAACTACTAAAACAATTTCATTGAGGCTTTAGAAACAGTTAAATTTGAAAAAAAAATTGCGGATTTAGATTGGCTCACACTGTGGTATAGATTAGCGCACTCAAATACCATATTCCCCACACTAATGGTTAGTATTGTCCTCAATTTTGAACACAAGGTGGAGAAAACATGTAAATTCCATTTTACAGTTCAAAAAAATCAATAATGTAGAATAAAAATCATTTTCAAAAAGGGTTTTATAAAAGCTCAATGAAGTATTCTGACCCAAAAAATAAATAAAAACACTGAACACATCATGCACAAAATTTCATTAACTATTTACTACATCCAAAATTTCAACTCAAAAAATATAATATGTATACTAGTTCATGTAAAAAATTTGGGAAGAAAAATTCTCAACAAAGCACAATATAGTCTAGCACTAATAAAAAATCAAAAAACACAATATAAAAGTGAGAATACCATCATACCAAAGTAGCAGTAGAAAAAAACATTCATGAAAAAGTGATCATAATTTTAATAAAAAAATCACTTGAAATATAAGCTTGATATCTCTTCAGATCGACTAAAATTATCCCCCTTCTTTAATTTTATAAAGCTTCTCTGGATAAATTTGATACTCCTAAATGTGTAATCTTATTAATATTATAATTAGTAAATATTAAGCTCAAGTAAAATAAAACTAGAGATGAGAAAGTTAGGGGTTGAGTAATTATGCTTCATATTGTAGGTTGTGTGGATCATGTAATTTGTAAAGTATCTTCTCAAATAATGGAGAGCGATCTCAAGTGACTTCCACTGGTGAATCATTGAACTTATCAGAATGTGCACAACCTTGGATGTTTTGTGCACAGTGGGTGTCTGTTTTATTTTTTACAATAAAAATATGCATAATTAAAATTTTTATTGAACTTGAAAAACATAAATTTGAAAGTAAATGTAAAAAAATTAAAGGGAAGAGGATCTTGGGTTAACCTCAAGAGGTAATTCTTTTATTTTGTTTGTGGTTGGATAGCTTTGTGTTCATCCCCTATCCACCAGTGGATGGGGCTTGTGTGGTAAGAACCACAACATACTTTTCTTTCTATAGATGGTCACTTGTATTTATTTGTGGGAGTACATTATGGAACATTAATGTTTATATATTCCCCTCTTAATGAGGTGATATTTTTCAGTTATGGAGGAATGTATAAAATATGGCCCCCAAACATCCACTATTTTAGGGGAAATGTAGTCCTTAAGTCCCTCCAAAGCATGTAGGTACATCCCTAAAATATTGAAAATTTCTTCCCTAGCTACAAAATGGACTCCCTAATCCTCTATTTCAAACCTCATATGCTCTTATAATTTGATTTTCTGTGTTTCTAGATTCGTCTCCTCTTTAAAATAATCATACATTAAACTTTTTTCAACAAACACTTACAAAATGTCCTCAATCAGTGAAGAGGGTGTCCTTCATGTAATGCCACAACAAGGGAATTTAGTGAAAAATTTAGATTTAAAGTGATCTAAAAAATTAATGTCAAAATGATTATAACCCGCCCAAAACAAGTCATTTGGAATCCCTTGTATTTCCTCTATTTCCATTGAAAAATAAATCTATCTAGGAAGTGACTGTTCTAAAATATTTCCCTCAACCTCTTGGATATCTTCACTCGAATTTGTAAATTAAATCTCTCCGACAAGAATCTTTGGGAAAAGGTGTGAAAATTCATGCAGTTCATTGACTATGTATTTCAAGATTTTTGGATTCATACACTCTTTACGTTCATCAATCATTATTTAGAATTCTGTTTCATTCAACATCTTGAAATTATCCCTATTATGTAGGCAAAATATCCAACAATTTCTTCCAATGTTGGGGAAAAATCAATTTGATTATTTGTTTAATTTTTTAATTGGTTTTTTTTTATATTTTATAGTTTACTATTTCTTTCTAAACTCCTTGGTAACCTCCCCAGCAACAATTCCAATTGAAAGCAAAGATTTTTTACATTGTCTATGCCCTTCTCAACACTTTTAAATCTCCTAACTACTGCAATATAGTAGCAACTAGGGTTGTCTCTCGATGAGGCTACCACTATGGAGTTCCTTTGTCAAGATTTTCTATTATTATTATTTTTACAAAACTATTATATTTCTATGGGGATTTCTATGACATAAATAAAACTATCCTAATTGTCTAAATCTAGAATACATGGAAACAAAAGAAAGAAAAATAAAACATGCAACGGAGAATGTATAACAACCCATCCTTTTCTTACATTACTATTACATCATTTTAATGATAAAAAACATAATAGTATTAAACATATAGGATCCAAAGGTTTAGTGTCTTGGGAAAACTAGGACCATACATAACAAACACAATATCAAGCATAAACATTTATTTAATTTCTTCTTCTCTAGCTTCTTATTGGAACTTGTCCTCTCCTTACTACATGTATCCACCTGAGGATATAAATCAAAAGGGGTGAGCTAAAAGCCCAGTAAGAGGATAGATAAGAACAGTATAGTATGGGGTGAGCTTAATCATAACATAGGCAAAAGATCATGAATATGAGAGGAGCATAAATAAAAGACTTGAAATGTGGCAATGCATAAAAATGAAACATCATGTCTTAGTGGTTAACTACCACACATACTTTTGAACCAAGCTAGAATCTTGTTCACACATCATTTCACATTTACTCAACAGATTAGTCACTTTACCCAATTCATTGGAGCTATGTATAATTTTGGGTTCACCCGTCACATTTAAACATTCGTATTGCGCTATATAATTCTGGGCGGACCCGTCATATTATAACATTATCATTTATCATGCATGCCACATAAAACATAAATCAATGATGGAAATAACTATCCCATGTAAATTAATGGGTTTCATATCATAAGAATACATTCATAAACTTTGGGTTCCCAATATAAAGGGGGAATAACATACTTGTTATAAGAACCGTCCACTTTGAGTGAGAAGTAAAAGACGGGTTCTTTAAAGAAGAGTTCTTTTGGAAAACATTTTCTTTGACATAAAAACCAGTGAAAACATGTATATACCAGAAATGTAAAGACAATTATGAAAAAATGATCTTTATGGAGTACCCATATCAAAAATGGAGTGAATGAGGGTGAACCCAAAGGATGAAAGTTGGGTTCGAGAATTTCCCCTTACCTTGTACCCAAATGCTTCCTTCTCTTTAATGTCCTGTATAATGACATTATATTAATTAATTAGAAATTACAGAACCTTTTATACATTAATAGTGTTCATTCTGGTTTCATTATGTCATTTTACGTTCTTTTGGATGACTTATTGAGTTTAAAAACATTCTTCGGGGATGTTCATTTTTATGGTTTTTCTTGGGTGGTTCACTTGTATTCAAAAATTGAAGTTTGGGTAGAACATGGGTAAACATCCAGAAATGATATTACATGTCCCTAATGATATTATAGGAGCTTTAATGATCTTATAATGAATTATATTATATCCATGTGTATGAATCATTAGATAATAATTAAATGAAGATTGTTTGGGTTAATTTGGACGGTTTTCGATCACAATGAAGTTGTTTTAATTTATCACTTAGTAATATGTTCATAAGTCAGTTCCAGGACATTAAATAGGACATAATAAATATAAAATATTCTCATTCAACCATAAAAATGGTTTCATGACCAGATCTGAAGGTAGAAATGGAAGAAGAAAGCATGTCGTTCTTGAAGTTGATAAATTAACACCTCACGAACAACGTTCTCTTTAATAAAATAAAAGGATGAAGGAAAGGGGGTTGGATGATATAATATCCCATTAGAATAATACAATTATAGTATATTTATAATACTGGATTTATAATTCCATTTTCTTGAATATAGGTGGGGAGAGATCAAGAAATGAACTTGAACTTGAAAGGAAATTAAATGAGAAGAGGGAGAGAAATTACCTCTTGAATCCTTCTCTTGAGATCCTCCTTAAGGGCCTAAGCTTGGTCTTTTGATGAGAACAGGATCTCTTTGACGTGGGGTAGGGGCTACGGAAGGTGTTTGGGAAGAGTTTAGAGAAGTCTTGGAGCTTGAGAGGTGTGAGGAAATGAGGGTGTGAAGAGTGGCTTTTATAGTGGAGGGGAGAGAGGTTTCCTTAATATAAAATTCATTAGTTTATTAATTTCCCATAAGACAAGGAATAGTGAGTCTTCAATGACCAAGAATAGTAATTTAATCATTTTATCCCGAACCAAGTGGGTTTACATCAGCAGAACATCATCGATGACTTAATTAATCCATTATTTAGCATTTATTGTGAATTATCAGATTCTACTATTCATCAAAAATTCAACTATCTCAGAAAAATCCCAAAAATTTACCCCAACCATTTTTTGACATGTAGAATCCAAAAATGAAGTCCATTTTTTAAAAATAAGTTTCTAAATATTATTAATTTAATATTTAATTAAAATCATAATTTACTTAAAAACTGTTTTTAAGATTAGAACGGATTTTATAGTGCTTTCAAAAATTAAGTAGGTTCTTATAAAATTATCTAAAAACTATAAGACATTGATTTGATAAATAATGAATAAATTTTAAGAAAATACATTTTCCTTCAAATTAATTAATTAGTTATAATTAATTATTTATGTATTACAAAATTCCAAAACGTTTACTAAGGTCAAATTGTCACTTTCTAAGATGTCTAAATTTTATTTAATTAATCATGGGTAAGGTTACTCTTATGTTGGATGATTTACTATTCATAAGGGTCATATTACTATTCATAATGGTATGTTACTATTTCTAAGGGTACGTTACTATTCACCGAAAATTATTTTTGTTTCATTAGACTCCAAAAATCATCTAGAGTACAACCGTGTATATCGGATTTTTAAAATTTCAAACACCAAAGTGAAAAACTTATATCTAAAGGCCAATAATCATGTATTAGTTAATTATGTTGTAATTTCATGTTATTTTATGGCATAAATATAAGAAGCGAATTTGCATTGAAAAACATTGGGTCATTACATAATGAAATCTGGAGAGAAGTTAGAAATGATCAATGGAAATCCCAAGTGATTCTACTGGATTCATCCATTTTTCATTGCTTTGAAAATTTTCATTTCATAAATTCTCTCAAAACACAGTATAAAATCTCTAAACTATGTGTCTCATTAAGTTTTAGAAATTGATGTCAGTGATTGAAATCTCAATCTTCAACCTCCTTTCGTCAAGCGCAGATCAATGTATTGACAATCGTCGAACACTTTGATAGAATCAAACTGTTGTGCTAATAATTCTTGATCAAAAATTAGTGAACTTCAAGAAAGAGAGTCAGACAACAAAATCCTAATCGGGCAGACCTAGCAGCCCACATTCATTGAAAAACACACGTCGATTGACAATGCATCGATCAAAGAATTGAAGATAAAATGAAACAAAATGACAGAAATACAATGATAAAATGTCAATAAATTTTTCAAAAATTGCAATTCTGGAAATTATTAATAAATTGAATTAAAATATGGATGCTCCGAGTGAAATCACCGGAGAAAAACACAACGTACATACATAATAAAATCAGTCAATCATGTTTGCAGAACATGATTGACATTTGATCTTCGTCTCCTGGTTTGACAGTAGGTCTTACTCGAGTTCGGCGAAAGATATCTTAGTTCCACTCTCTGTTGCTACACTCTGGTGATCTGAAAAAAAAAATCTGATTGATGTTTTTCATTTACTCTACTTATGGAATGTGCCCTTCTAAGATTGAAATATCCTTTTATTTCCCAGGAAAGTTTATAATCACTTATCACTACTTCTTTTGGTGACTATATAATTAGATACTTATTTCTCTGGTCTTCTGTTACTGGCCAAGTGACATTAGAAAAATTCTTCAACAAACACAGACATGGACACAAGGGTAATAAATGTTCCAACTAACACAACATTTGTTCCAACATGATGTCATCAAAATTGGACTTCGAAAATCAGTTCCCTCCCCACATGTAAACCTCCAGCAACTCCAATCAATGATCTTTCTGCCCCTTGTCTGGCCCAGTTGAAGCATCACAACAAACACAATAATAACAAATCCTGGATACCCTCTTAAACGAACCATAGTTAACTGGAATGAAGCACAGTTGTGGTCGAGATCTTCAATCCTCGACATCACCTGCTCAATCACAACCCAAATATTCAACACGACATCATCCCATGAATCTTCAAACAAAAAATCCACTACCAGTGAACTAGGATCTTGATTCCATGTTCAGGATTGAATTTCCTTATCGTCGAAGCTTGTATTTCCTTGCCAATGAATTTCATCATTGGAACATGGGAAAAAATTCCCAACCTCACATCTCACCTCCACCACATCGACATCATTGGTTCAGATTATCATCGGGATTTCCTTCCTCAGGTGGCTCTGCGAAGAGAACATTCATAGCGAGCCAAGGACCCTTCTTCAGTAAGCTCAAAAAAAAACAGGTCATTGGTGAAGTTTCTCATAAACACCGGCACCTAAGATAATTATCTTACACAGACAAATTTTCTCTCTCTTATAACTTCGATTCTATTATGCTGACAGAATCATTCTTATACACTCAATTTTTCTATACTTTCTCTTACGCAGTCCATCAAACATTAGAATTAATCTTACTCGGTCCGAAAAGACATTAGGTGAGCGTAAGATAAATATCTTACATAACCCAAATTGTAAAACCCGATAATGAAACGAAAGTCTTCAAAATAAAAATTATGTCTGTAGAAATTCTGCACAAAAAATAAATAAATTAAAATTTATTAATAAAAATTTTTTATGAACCTAAACACAACAAAAGTATTTAAATAAAACCAAAAAAATTTGATAACATAAATTAAAAAGAAAAGAAAAGAAATAATAAAATAAATAACTCGAATGTGAATATTAATTTATAAACATATATTTAATTAACTACTAACAAGAGTTAAAATTCTAATTATGAAATAAAAAATAAAAACTAAGCTAAATATTTAGTTAAAATTCTAAAACAAATTTTATAAAAATATTAAAATAATTAACTGATTAATAGATGAACAAGATGAAGAAATTATAAAATTTACTAAAAGAGTTAAAATATAATTACATGTTCTAGCTATTAAAATTATTTGAATAAAATAAATTTATTATTAAGCTTCAATTAATTAATTAATTACAAAAAACAAGAAAAATATCAAAAATAATTATTAGATCATGAAATTAAATAGTAACATTAGAAAATAATTTGTAGAAATAATAATAAATTAAAACATAAAAAAATTAAAATTAAAATGAAAAGAGAAATTTATTAATCATAAAAATATTATTTTGGCAATTATATTATTTTAACATCAAATTATCCCAGAAAAAAATTATATAATTAAAACATTTTTTAAGAACAAAAAATAATTAATATAATGATGTTATACATCAAAAGTGTATCACAATACAACCACATAAATGCCTATGAAAATTTAACTATGTGGAGTAATGGACTGTGAATTAATATCTGCGAAATTCGACTATGTGGTGAACCAAGATCAGCTATGTAGTTCTAAAACTGGCTATTTATTAATGTTGGTGTACTTTTAGTGGAAATTAAGAATGTCATGTATGTATTAAATATTGGTTTTCTTCTTTATGGTAAAAATGTTAACAAAAAGATGTATGTACTGGGGGAAGAAATAAGTAAAAGGATAATTTAATTGTCAGTGCTATTGCTGAGTTATTTTTTAGAAAAGTTCATGTAGAATTGAAATAAGATTTTATGGATCCATTGGTGCGAGATTAAAAGATATGTGCTTTATTATTTCTCATAATAGAAATCAAGAAGATAATATATAAAATGATATATGTAAGAACTCTAATCTTCTTTTCAGGTATGTGTTTCCTTTTCTGGTCGTTTTTGGGAAAAAGAGGAGAATCTGGAAATTTTCTTAGTACACGCCGTGTACTTTGATGCCACTCGAGGCCATGTGATGGTCGTGTCATGGCCATACACACCGCCATGTAGGGGTGATGTGGAGGCCACTTAATGCGGAGTATGGAAAATCCTAGTACACGTCGTGTACTCTAAAAGTACACGCCGTGTACTTTATTGTTTCCCGTTAAATGGATCGGGGTCGCGTCTTAACCCTATAAACATCTTCTTCTCCAGCTTCTTTGACTGAGAGCGAGGATACGGCTGCAGATCTTCTCTGAGCCACCTATCCGTCACCGGTTAACCGAATTCAACGTCGTCGGTTGCAATAGAATCTCACCGGTGATTTCTTGGCTCTTCTTTGGCCACGTTTCCTGATTCTTTCCCTTATGAGAGTTATCTGAGGTTTAACGTTTTAGATGTTTTTACAAATCTACTCCATTCTAGGCGGATTCACAGGATGAGGTTCAAGTATATCGATCTCCTAGGATCAAGGTAGGTGGTTTGTTGCCTTACATTGAATGTATTTGAGTTGTTTTGCAAAAGTTTTGGATACCCATGTATCGGGTATCTCGAGTTAGGGTTTTGATCCTGCATTATCATCTAATTTATATTTCATGTATGTTTGAAGCTTTTAGATGAACAATGATTGCTTGTTAGCATGATTGAGGATCAACCCATGGGTGTTTCCCTTGTTTTGGTTGTTTATCACCATTTACCTTAGGTTGCCTGTGAGGCAAACCTTATTGCATTGATTGTCTGCCTTGATATAATTGATTGTGTGTATTTCCTAATATTTATATTCTTTTGATTCATTGTATCTATTATCCAAGTATTTGTTGAACTTACTTAGGGATGCTGACAGTCGATTACGCACGACTGGACTGCTTAGGGCTGTGTGAACCTGGTGCGGTAGACTAAAGAGGGAATTAACAATTAAGGGCTTCCCTAGAGAGTCAGTTATAAATTATTATCATTCGCAGGACCAATGGGAATTGGACTTTGTTCTTCCTCAGAGTGTCCTTAGTTACATATCAAGACTACATAGGGAATTAGATGTATGTTCTTCCTCAGAGATCCTATAGGTATCGTTTCAAGACCGTAGGGGAATTGATGGTGAGAGCTTCCCAGAGTGTATGTGCCTTTGTAGGATTACTTGAATAGAGGGGTCTGCCAGTTTGAGCCACCCAGAGAGTCAGTGTAAATATTGTTTGGTTGGTTGTAACGAGTCCACCAAGCCAAAGAACAAGCTTGGGTTTTGTACTGTTTGTGTTTAGGTAGTCTGCTGAGATAACTATTGTGTTACTTGATATGCCTTGGGAATATAGAGTTGTTTTCTAGATTCCATGGTTGATAATTAAATGATTTAATTAAATTAATAAATAAATGTAAATGGATATTGGTAGGATTTTTTACTTTATTGTGATCCTGTTTCTCTAATGCATTTTTTTCATTTACTTTTGCTATATTTCTCACTGATTGTAAGGCATAGATCTTGTGGTGGTTGATAACTGGGATTAGTCTCACACCCTATTTTGGTCCTGTTTTTCGGCCCAAACAGGTTATATGGTTAAAGGTGTGGATAGAGATTGTGGGCCTTCTACTTCAGGTACATGATTGCTGGTTGGAGCTGGAGAGCATAGGACTGAGCTTAGACTTGTGATGCTGCTGAAGTTGTTGTTTACTTCTCGTACTTTGATTCTCAGTTGTATTTCAGCACGTTGTTGTGTTTGGTGTTTTCCTTAGATACTTGTACCTGCTGCATCATTATCATCATTACTAGATATTCATTGTTTCCACTGTTTAGTTCAGTTATTATATGATGTTTATTTCTTCCGCTATTGACTGCTATTTCTTTTCCCTTGTATACCTTACCAAATGAGGGCATAGTTTCCCCACTGACTCACCAAGGTCCTCGCTGCTAGTCGGCAGCCTCTAGCATTTGGGGAAATGCGCTTGAGGTCATGTGGTGAGCCGGGTATGGGACACCAGTTGAGTGGCTCCAGATTCAGGTCGTTACAATATAACTCTACCACCCATATGGAGTGGAATCTCTACTGCCATTATGAAATCAATAAAGGTCAAAATTTTCAAAATAAAAGATGTTATTGGTAATTTTATGATGTATAATGCTGATATGGGTGCTCAAGCTGGATAACATATATTTGTAAAGAAGTATAGTGCTATTTTGAAGGTTTTAACTTCAAAATATGACAAGATAAGAAAATATATACAAATAGCCAACTCCCTAGATAAAGATGCTTTAAAGAGTTCTACTTCATACAGTGATCTTTCCCATTTTTCAAGTATATTCAAATATTTCTATTACAAGAGAATAGGTTTCTTGAAATCCTTTAATAAGTATAATAGTCATGAGGGAAATACAAAATATGTTTTATCAACAAGTATAATATGCTCAAAAATATTACACTAAGCTACCCTCATTTGCAAAATAATATAAAGTCTGAGAAAAAGTATTTCTATAATGTCGTATATTATAATAAAGTCAAGAAATCTGATAAAGAAACGTGGATTACTTCTGAATATTCTATTGATGATGCATCTTCAAACTCAAAAGATCTAATTTCCAATCAAAGGGATAATATGTGATTTATATCATAAAGAAATGAGGTAGTTTTTTTATACTTCTAAGTTTGAATTTGAATATGAATTTGGAAATGAAAACTTATCTTATAAATAAATAAATAAATATTGTACAATGATAGAAACCAAATACAATTCCACGAAAACTATAATTAAAACTCTTCAAAAATCCTATGATGTTGTTGTGAGTGAATAATATAACATAAAAAAAACTTTTAGATTTGAAAACCAAGATAGAAAATTCTATTATTTGATATGAAGATAATTTTAATAATATTGAATGCTCAATGATGTTGCAAGTGATTTCATAAAAGGTGAAAATTACTTGAATCAAATTCTAGGAAACTATAATGTTCCTAAAAATAAATTTGGAATAGGAAGGAAAGGTGGAAATCTAAAGAATTATTAAAATTATTTTCTTCCTAATTCAAAGAACAAAAATCTCTCTGAAGTAACATGTATTCTATTTGGAGAATTATGCCACTATGGTAATAATTATAGTTTAAGAGACCATCAATTTTTTGGAATCAGTCAAATTTTTATTTATAATTTTTTTTTTCAAAATGATTTTCTGGATTTTATGGATAGCACAAACAAATTTGTCTTCCCATATCATTATTTGTTAACATTTCTGGACCCAATAGAATTTGGGAACAAAAGAAGTTTTTGTCTAATTTTTCTGTGTAGGGAAAATGGTCTAAAAGAATCAATGAGAAGTGTTATATGGAAATCAAATTCTAAATACTTATGAGTAGTTATTTCTCAAATTTCCACTATTTATAAAATATTTATTAAAATTATGTCACTTTTGGTGACAATTCCAAAGGAAATATTATGGGATATGGATCAGTTGTTAATCCAAGACTAGTTCTCATCAATAAAGTTCTTTATGTGGAGGTATTGATGAATATGTTAATAAGTATTTCAAAAAAAATTAAGGAATTTTATTTTATATATTCATCTAATAATGTCTATTATGGTTTCAAAGATAAAATTATTAAAATTAAGGCACCTAGAATATAGAATTTAAGTACAATAGATAAAAATTATTTGAGTATACAAAATGTGAAAATCCTAAATTTTTGGGCCATCTAGAGCTACATACCTAAGAAGAAAATATTTTTTATATGTGTTAGTTTATCATTTATCTAGATGTACTTGGTTTTTATTTTTAAAAGTTACAATTTAAGTTTGATAAATTTTTATAAATTTATTAAAATTGCTTCAACAAAAGAAATATTTAAAAATTATGAATATTTGATGTGAGAGTGGATGATAATTTTAAAATAATGATTTCAATTTATATTGTTTAAAGCATGTAATAAAACATACTTTTTCTACCCCAAGGACACCTCATCAGAATGGTGTTGTTGAAAGGAGGAATATGACTTTAAAAGAAATTGATAGAAATTTTTTATGTGAATACAACTTTCCTAAATATTTTTTCGATGAATTTATAAATACATCATGTTATTTTATAGATAGGGTTCAAATTAGATGTATTTTATAGAAATCTCCCTATGAGAATATGAATAATAGAAATCCAAAAGTTTGATACATTAATGTGTTTAGATAGAAGGTTTATATTCTAAATACCAAGGAAAATCATTGTAAATTTGATCCAAAGGATGATGAATAAATCATCCTTTGAGATTATACTACTTCCAAGGTATATATAGATTTTAACAAAATGTTAAATATTGTCAAAGAATCAAATAATGTGAAATTTGATGAAATTTCACCTTTTTATCAGAAAATGACCCTAGTTAACGAGATAGTAGATTCTTTTCAAAACATGAGACCTGGACCTCACATTGACAACAAAAAGAAAGATTATTCATAATATGATTTTGGTGAGGCAAGTCCTGAAATGATGGACACTCATGAACCAAAGAGTGTGATACTGAGAGAACATAGATCTCTTAGGAACAATCCCATAGAAACTGTTATTGGAAGTTTAGTTGAAGGGAATGAGACTAGAAGGAGTGTTGTAAATATTGTATATTTTTTTTTGCCTTTTTATCTCAAAAAGATCCTATGACTATAAAATAAGCCATAGCTTATAAGAGATGAGTTTTATCAATGGAAGAATAATTAAACCAATTCAAGAGGAAAAATGTATCATAATTAGTAAATAGACCCTCCAACTATCCTATTGTTGGAAAATATGGGGTTTTAGTAATAAACATGTTGATCATGGTGTGATCATTAGGAGTAAGGTTAAAATATTAGTTAAAGGTTATAACCAAGAAGAAGGTATAGATTATGAATTAACAATTACAACTATATATAGATTAAAATCCATTGGGATTATTTGAGCCTATTAATCGTATATGAATTCCGTATTATATCAGATATACATAAAATATACATTCTTAAATGGTTTTATTATAGAGTTAGTTGATATTGAACAATATTCTATTTTTAAAAATCCTCATTTTCCTAATTCAGTTTTCAAGATTACCAAATCTCTTTATGGACTTAAAAAAGAACATTGATGTTGGTATTAACATTTAATTTCTTTTATTTTAACAAAAGTTTTAGTAGGGGTGGAAGATCCTAGTAATTCAAGAAAAATTTGTCTTCAAATAATTTTTTAGTTTAGATATAAATTAATGATGTGTTTTTTGGTTATACAAATAACAAGTTATGTATAGAATTCTTGAAACTCGTGAAAAGAAATTTGAAATTAGAATGATGGGTGTGTTAAATTATTTTTTGTGTTTTCAGATTTATATTAAATACTATGGGAATGTTCTGAAAAAAAAAGTAAATACATGCATAACTTAATTAAAAGGGATGGAATAGTAAATGATAAAGTAAATACAACTTCTATGAGTTCTAATGAAAAAATTAGTGTGGATGAACCTATGAAACCAGTTGAAAATAAGTTATATAGATGAATAATATGAAGTATATTGAATTTAACTATTAGTAGAACTGATATTATTTTTTTAGTATGCTTATGTGCTAGATTTCATGTTAATTCCAAGGAATATAATTTTAAAGATGCAATTGAATATTAAGGTATTTAAAAGGAACAATTTATCATTCCTTATTTTTTATAAAACATATGATTTTAATTTGAATTCTAGTTTGGATGTCGAATTTTGTGGTTGTTGACTAGATATGAATATTATTTCAATAACCTACCATTTTTAGGCAAATAACTAGTATCCTGATCTAGTGAGAAATAACACTTAGTTTCATTGTCTACTGTAGAAGCATAATATATAGTTATTTGTTGTTTCTGTGCATAGGTGTTGTGGATGAAACACACCCTAACTCATTTTAGATTAAATTATAATCAAGTCTTAATATAATGTGATAGTACACGTTCTATCCAGATTTCAAAAAATCTTTTAAAAAATTATAAAAAAATAATATAGTCCAAAAGAATATTTTCTTGAGAAACAATGTTATAAAAGGTGATATCACTCTAGAATTTATCTCTACTAATAATCAATTAGTATATATTTTTAGTAGTCCTACTGCCTATAAAAATTTTAATTTTATTTTATTGTAATTTGGGTTATTTTAATTTAAATGGTCTTAGTTTATCTTATTTCATTGAAGTTCATTTTTTGTATAATTTTATTATTTTTTTATTTCAAAAATTATAATGATTTAAGTAAAATTAATTTGTTTTATGTCATATCCAAAATTCCTTATAATTTTATTTACATTCAATAGAATATGTTTTTAAAATTTTATTCATAATTGATCAACATTCCAAATCAGATAGGTAAGCCTTTTGAAAATCAGGGTTGTGACCAAAATACCAATTAAACCTCAACACTTTCTCTCTTTTCATAGGTTTCTTCTCTTTAAGGTCAAACTGTCACCATCTTCATTCCTTATTTCTCTCTTTGATCCTTCTTTATTTCAACCAATATTTATCCATGGGAAAATCCAAGTGTTAAGATAATGAGAAAACATGATATTCCAATAAATAGATATAAGGTGGTTTATCGTGTAGGGTACTAGATAAAAAATCCATGGATATGGCTTGGTTATATAGTACAAAAACTATTGTAGAGAAGATATTTTAATTTCATAGTTGGGAGTTTGTTTTGGATGAATTAAATTAGGATTTATTTTTTATGAATTAGTGAATGTGTTTTTTGAGAAATATTGAGTTCCAATTTAGTGAAATAGGGGATATATTTTCGTTGAATGTATTGGGAAATATGTTCTTATTTATTCAGTAGAAATGGATGAGATAATTTGTTTTCTCCATGAGGGGAAATTAAATGTTATCCATAATCTAGGTGGTATGAGTCCAGTAGGATTAACTAAGGTATTGGAGTTCCTGTTTGGAAGCTCTATTTTTGAGAAGAATCCTATAAAGTATTTAGAAGATGAATGCAATATTTTCTATAATTTCATTTAGAATGGGGTTTCCTAGAAAGTTGAAAATATTTAGAATGCATTTTTTGGGACATATACCTCTTATATGTCATAATTAACAATGTAAACATAAATATTCCATGGTATATGATGTCGTTTTTTCATCACTACTATAATGGAAAAGGTAAGCTGAACTGTTACCCTTTTGGAAGGATTATCTCCCTAGTCCTAAGAAATAAGGAGGTGGATCTCAATTATAGAGAGGATGTGAATGTCCATAAAGTAATACTATTTATATTATTATTTTGAAAACAACTTGGTACTATTCGGAAAATACTTCAAAATATTTATGAACTATTGGGCAGGAAGGTGTGTCTTAGGTAGAGACATCCAAAACCTCACCACCTAGGGATGAAAAAACTGCAAACATAGTTCCTACATGGGAGGTGCACGAGTCAACTGTTACCAGACGAGAGCCTTTGTTTCCACTGTTCTGATCCATTATTGAAAATCTAGTACAAAGACAACAAGGTGAAGTTGTTGGTGTTTATGTGTTTGTTCAGCATGATGCACCAACTATTGAGGTAGTTTTTTTGTATCTTATAAAGAGATGCCAATTATTAATGTTCTTAGTCTATCATCTATTGAGAAAATGGTTGATTCTAAGTTTTATCCTCAGACAGTTGATCAAATCATTCTTAGATCATCTCTTTTAATAGAAGGAGATCGATATATATTGTTAGAAGCTGTTTGGGCCATTTCTTATACTCTAGAGGTTTCGAATCATGTTCATGAGGATACACATTCATTCAGTAATATCTCTAAATGTTTTGGTATGAAAACCTTTTGTTCTTCCATTGTGACTGTGTATGATAATATCAGGGGAGATTATGATGGAGGGAAAAGATAACTGATGTCCTCCAAGTATGAAATATGAAAAATCATGTAATGTTCAATTTCAAAATAAAATTTTGTCAAGATATTTGGAATCTCAGCAACTCTGACTGACCTGATAAAAAACATTCAACAATTTACAACTATGAAATAAATTTCCTCTAAAGTGAGAGTTAAATATTTTTAAGTTATGAATGATAATGTAGATAGAGTTATATAAGTATGTGAAATGAATTATAAATTTAATGGGTTAGGTGTTCTAATTACATATAAAAATGAAATTATTAAAAATCTTACTCAGATCAAACATGAAATATCTTAATATGTAGTTGATGAGTTTCAAAGTTTTATGTCATATATGAAGGAGATATTTCATACATTAAAAAGTATTGTAACAAGCCGATCTAAGCTTATTAAGAGGATTCATCCCTCTTCCAAAGTTATCTTAAAACCTTATGTGGTTTGAATCCCCAATGATCAATTTAATCAGATGTCAGATGAATTGAATTGTGTGGATTTTTAGATTAAGTATATATTGTTTTATTTTTTCTCTACTTTCTTGATGAAATATTTGAAGAAGGATCTTCTGGTTGAGTTCTAGTACACCTGAAAAGCTATTAGAAATCGTGGCGAGAAAATAAATGTTTCTTTGAATTACATGGTGGGTTTTATTGAAAAATAAATTAGTGTAAAGGTAAAAGAGATATTATAATTATCTTAAGATATCCAGGGGATGATTTATTGGTCAATCAATCCAGTAAGTAGTAATCGTAAATGATTGAAAAATTTTCTTATTAAGGTTAATGGGGTAATTGGAGGTATAAACATAAACTACTCAAAAGAGGATTCCAGTTCTTAAGAGTCAGATAAAAAACAAACTATTATAGTTGATCCTATCTAGAGAGAGATTGTTTACTACAAGTATCTTAGTATTATTCATTCTGTGAAACCAACTACTAATACCCCTATAGTAACTTATCTAGTGGAAACTGAGCCTATAACTACTTATGCTAGTGCTCTAGTGTCTCAATATTCTTCCAGTTCCATTAAAGAGGTTTCTCAAGTCTTAGTAATGAATTTATAAAATGGTGAAAGGAATATGAAATCAATAGATTTATTATAGATTAGTTTAAAAGGATCTATTTACCATACTCCAGAGAAGATGGTTTTTAAGATTCAAATTTCCTTATCTAGTTCTCAACCTATATCCTTATTCAATGATCATTAATATTTTTTCACTAGAAATCTTGAATCATTCATGGTAATTCTGAAAAAACATCTCTCCTAAATAGCCCAGATGCATAGACATACATCTAATTCTATTCTAGATTTATATAAGTTAGACACCATCAATCAGATTGAAATATGTGAAAACTCACTATTTTATCCAAGAGGAAGAAAAAATCTCATGATAGATTCTACATATACCTTTAGAGGTACCAGACAAAGATTTGATGCTATCTATAATCCAAAAAATATTTATATGAAAGTTAAATCAAAGGTTGATGATTCCCTAACTAATGAAATATATTCTCAATATTTACATATTTGGGACATCCAAAGATGTTGGATTTTGTTCCTACAAGTTCACATGATTTTATTATTACTTTAAAAAATATTAAAGGAGTTCTCAATATTCCTGCTCAAGATCTAGGAGGTTGGTTAGTAGTTGTATTTTAAACCCATGTTACAATAGAGATTAAGAGGTCAGCATTTCCACCAAGTATGGACCCTCTAACTACCTCTCTCTCCTCCCCAACTTTCACAAAACCTCCACCCAAAATTTTCTTCATAGTTTGACTCAATATATAGTCTATAGCTTTGTATATAATATGATATATATATATATATATAATTTTGTGGGTGTTGAGTGGATTTAATTTTTTTAGAAATTTTAACAATTAATGAAATAATTATTTATTCATTTATCATGCATTTGTTAGTAATTTTTCTCATTTAATATGTTTATTAGTGATTTTTGTATTTTATTTTTTATTTTTTTGTTTTCATGTTATTTTATATTTTACTTAACTCCACTCCTACCCTAATTCTTATACAGTTTCTGAAGTATACATACAAAATTCGTTACCCTATGTTCTACATTAAAAGTGTTCCCCATCCTTAAACATAGCCTTACTTTTAAAGACACAAAAGGTGGTAATTTTACTAAAGGGGAGAAGTATACCCAAGGGGGAGAAAATAAGGACAACAAAATATTATAACAACATGGTCTATTTTATTTATTTTTTTATAAAATCTTGTAAAACATTTTAAAACATCAATGTTTAATGTCATAAGGATTTTATGACCATAATAAAGGGGGGGATTGCTAGACTACAAGTGTTATTACAATATATCCCATGTACTTTAGGACTTGATGATCTCAAATACACCTCATATATTTTTTATTTTTTTAGTGTGTTCATCAATTTTTTTAATTATCTATGTTATCCACCTATTAAATATGATATTTTTGGATCTTTTATAAAATCATCTTACATATGAAAATCTATCTATGTGGGGCATTGGACTATGTGGATAAATGGTTATGTTAATTAATTGACTATGTAAATCAGTTATGTGAAGAAATAACCTATTTAAATATTCTATGTCATGAAATTTACTATATAGAAGTTTCTTACATTAATGAATCACCAATGTGGGCAATTAGATATGTAGATTAAATGGCTACTCGAATATGATACATGGATTAATTAACTAAATGTTTTGGATATGTGGTGAAATTAGCTATGTGGTTCCAAATGGCTATGTAATTCATTCAGCTACATAAAATTTGGATGCACGAGAAAGAATCCTATGTGAATGATTTCAACTAAATGAACAAGGCCTATATAAATTCATCTATGTAGAGTAATCAACTATATTTATTTAAATCTATGAAATTCGTCTATATGGGGTTCAAAAATCAGTTATTTTGATATGTAACATTAAATTTATTACCATTGGTGTACTTTTAGTAGAAATTATTGTATCAATTCAAACATTAACTATTTTATAGGTTCATTATGGTAAAAGCGATTTTAAAAATCTACAAGAACATTGAAAGGAATTAATTACAAGGATGATTTAATAGGAAATACTATTGTTGATGTTTTTCCAAGAAAATGAAATGTGAAATAAAATTAAGATCTCATATCTTATAGAAATTATGGTGTAAAATTAAAAGAGTTGTTTTTTATTTTTTCCATAAGAGTAAAAAATAACAGAATATAGAAAATAACAGCGGTTCTTGTACTGGTATCTATCAACTCTCTAAAATCTTTCTATGTGATTATTTTTTATATGAAAAGAAGAATAAGAAGATTCAACTCTAAATCCATTCTATTAAGATCATCGTTACAATTATTTTAGGATAAAATCATTGATATTTGTTTTATTATCATCATCTCCCAAAGAGAGGTATTCTTTTATGTCATTTATATCTTACAAGTGTGAGCCTCATTTATAATCCCTATGCTTGTTTACTGACTCACATTCAAGGTTTCTGGTAAAAGAATTGTAATTTTTGGAGATTGTTAAGATTTGTTTGGAGTCTAGATGAAATCTCATAGTATTTTAAAAATTTTCAACTATTTGATATCAGTTATGTAGTCCCTAGAAAAAGGATTCCCAGTACCTGACAAAAAGAACAATATAGTGAAAATCACCTTCCTCTTGGGGTTGAGCATTGGTGGATTGGAATAGGGGATATATATTCCATAAAAAACTATAAATATATGGTTATTGATATATTTTATTAGATATTTTATTTCCATTATGTTATTTTGTTATGAAAAGATGATAATTTAGTATATCTTTAAAGATTATGATGTTATAAGAAATGAAAATTTCAAGAACCCAGTTCACCCCCTCTTGAGTCTCAGTGTTGTCAGTCACTGACCAACACATTTAAGGGTTAAATCACAATATAATATGTATCTCTAAAAATGTGAAGATGTAATTTTCTTTTATTTTTCTCAAAATTAGTATTATCTCTTTAAGGATAAATTACTTTTGTTTAGAACACCTATAACTTGATTTTTTTAAACTTTTTACCTTGGTTTCTCATGTAAACAGAAAGTGAATTGTTCATGTTCTGTAATAAGTGAATTATTGATATAGAATAAGATAATTGATCATTTTAGTATATTTTTCTTATCTAAGTTATCTATGAATAATTTTATTTTCTGATATGCCCACTCATAATTTTATATATAATATATATTGTGATACATGTTAAATTGGAAAACACAAAAGTCATCTTTGAAATCAGTTAATGAGGTTGGTACATCTAAAACTCTAGAAATAATCCACATGGATTTGTTTGGCTCATCTATAGTAGAAAGATTGTATGGAATATTCCATGTCTATGTTTTAGTTGATGAATTTTCTTTATTTAATTGGGATTACTTTTTAATGTTTAAAAAGGGAAGCATTTTCAGTTTTTGTAATGTTTTTTTAAAATATTTTTTTAAAATATTTTTTTACGAATTGATCATGGAGGATATTTTGAGAATTGGGAATTTAATTATTTTTCCACAAACTTGGGTAATAAACATACTTTTTCTATTCCAAGACCACCTCAATAGAATGGATTTATAAAATGAATAAATAATACTATTCAATATTTTCATGAACAATGTCGAATGAATATAGTTTTCCTTCATATTTTTGGTTAGAGACTTTTTGTATAGTATTATATTTTATGAATAGAGTTATAATTATAAATTTTCGTAAAAACATAATGAGTTATGGAATAATAGAAAACCTTAAGTTAGATACTTTATGGTTTTTGGAAAAAGGTATATATCTTGAATACTATAGAAAACACTGTTATTTATGATATAAAGGCTGGTGAAGGAATATTTCATGAGTATTATACTACTTACAATTCTTATAGACTTCTTAACAAATATTCAATGTTAGTTGAATAAGTTGAACATATGTGATTTTATGGGAGTGGTCCTGTTGATAAAAAAATGAAATAGATAATGTTACTAATTATTTTAATAGCTTGAATCTTTAATAATCTTGTAATACGTTTGAATGTAAATTAGAATATGATTATAATTTATTTATTTTTAATGAACACGAAATAGTGGAACCTAAAATTATTTTACCTAGATAGCCTAGATCCTTGAAGGAATACCTTTTAGAAACTCTAACTAGGATCTATGATGAAGGATTTTGGACTAAAAGAAATGTTAGAAACCTTACTGGGATCTCAACCATTCTATACCAATTTGAATCTAAAATTTTAAATGAATCCTTTGACAAAAAGAGTTGGATGTTATCTATGTAGGAAGAACTAAACCAATTTAATTGGAGTGATGTTTGGGAATTATTTGATAGGACCTTGAACCATCCAATGATAGGGACAAAATGTGTATTTAGAAATAAATAGTATGATAAATATATAATTACTAGGAATAAGTGCAGGCTAGTGATTAGGGGTTACAACTAAGATGAAGTTATAGAATTTTTGGAAACATTTCCCCTAGTTTCTAGGACCAAATATATTAAGATCATTTTGGTCTATGAATCTCATATAAACAGTAAATTATATTATATTGACATAAAATCTACCTTTTTAAATATTTATTTAATGTATGATGTTTATTTTGAACAACATATAGGTTTTGAAAATTGTTATCTATAATATTATTTTCTAAACATACTAAATGTCATTATATCCTTAAACAATTTCCATGGGTTTGGTATGCAATATTGAAGAATTTTAAATAAAATAAAATTTATTTTTTATTTTTTGAAAAAGTTAGTACTTGAAAATAGTAAGGTATATACAAAATCCATGTGCAATGATGAGAATTTTTTATAAAGATGGAAACCCATTTGACCAAACATTATACAGAGGCATGATGTGTAGTTTTCTATAACATACTACTAGTAAACAAAACAAAATGTTTTCTATTTTTCTATTTGAATAATTTTAGTAAAATATTAAAGAGTCTTATATAACTGTTGTTAAAATGATTTTTAGATATTTAAAAGGAAACTATTTATCTCTATATTGATTATCCAAAAGTTTATTTTTTTATTACATTTGATATTCATATGATGAATTTGGTGACTGATGTTTATATATAAAAATAACTTCGAGAATTTATTACCATTTAGGGAAGATGCTGGTTTTATGGTCTAGTGTGAAAAAACATTTAGTTTCATTTTCAACTTCTATGAAAAAATACATATCAACTGGTTGTTACTGTGTACTAGTGTTGTGGATAAAATAACACTTCTAGACATTGGACTTATCGTTGAGATGGTTTTTGGCATGAGATGTGTCAGGGTTATTAGATTTATGGTTAGTTGGAATTGGTTTTTTTATAGTTTATTTGTACCAATTTAATGGGTTGGTAAATAATGAAAATATAAAATAGTTTTGGGATGGAATTGAATAAACTATGGGTAGTAAATAGAATTTTAAATGCTTGGAAGGAATGGGTAATGACTAGATGAAATGTGGGAATTTCCTAAAATGGTTTTTAATTACAAGTATAATTGAATAACAAAATGAAGTTATGGCGGATGGTAAAATTTAAATCTTTATTTGGTTAAATGATATCTGTAATACCTAAGATGCTACTATAGTAGGACAATGATGCATCACAAAACCATTGCACAAATGTGCCCTTTAAATAGCCTTTATTCGTGATTTTATTAAAAAGTTAAATTTTTTAATTTTAAATTAACAAAACCATCTTCATTTTTTAATCCATCATATAAAAATTATCTTAATATTAATATTTTAACTTTTTCTAAAAATTTATCTATTTAATTAAAAATTATAGTTTTCACTAAACTTGTAATTTGTATGGCTTTAATGTTATATAATAATATCCTAGGAATTTAAAAAACATTTAATTAATAAAACATAAATTTAATTAAAAAAATTATACATTTTAAAATATTCTTTGAACTTATAAAACCTATGTAAAACATTTTTATAAATAATTAAAAAATTACTTTAATATAAAAACTATTTTTGGTCATTTAGTTTAATTAATTATTTCGAAAGTATATTCCATTTTATATTTCCTTGAAATACATAAAAAATTTAATTATTTTATATAAAATAAATTGATAATATTAAAACCATTATATAATATAATTTTATCTTATATATAGATATAATATTTAAAAACACTATTTCTCTAAAAACCGTTTCTATGTGATTAAGTGTATTTATTTTAAAATTAACTTTTGAAACCTTTAAAAATATTATTTGATAATTTTTTTTTCAAATTTTAAATTAGATGTTTGAAATTAGTTAAAAGTTACAATATTAATATTTTTCATTAAAATTAATTACTTAGGATAGAAATTAATTACCAAGGTAAAAGTATACTACAGTAAAAGATAAAAAGTTAAAATAAAAAATATTTAAGACCCTCAAAGTTATCTCAAAATGGAGTGGTTTAGGTGATTTTATATCAAAACTCCTTTTTCTATCATTTTTTCCCTATTTTTTCCTTTCCAACTAGAATAGTAACCTTAATTTATTGAAAATGTTTGGGTTTATCCCAAAACTACCCTTCCATTCACTTGTAAGAAGGTAACATATTCACTACTTCAACACTCAAAAATCATTCAAATTAGTCATTGAAAATATTCCATTTTACTATACATAGGATACTCTCCCACAAAAATAATCCCATGGTCTCTCATCATTAACATAATTCCTTTAAATTCAAGGAGACATCTAGAGAAAATTCAAGTCCCCTACATAAATATTATCAACTACCTAGTTTTATTATTAAGTATATTATTTAAAATTTATTATTACCATACTAATATAATTATATAATTATATTTTATAAATGTTAATAATTATATATTATGTTTATTATCATTATTTATTCATATAACCCATAAATTAGTAAAAAAATTGTTTTTCATGAATTTTGTAGACTACTATGTCCACGAAATTACGTGTTTTGTTTTCATTCACTAATTTAAAAGGTTGGCTATAATGATGGTATTAAAGGATAAATTTGTTTTTCTATGGGGATTATTATCGCAATATTCTATTATTTCCTAATCTAGTTAATATTCATGTTCATCAATAAAATATTGATCTACATGAAGTAATAATAGCATGTTAATCATCTAAAATTTTTCCTAGAGTTCCTTTGACGCCACCAACTCTATGGAGTGATATCAAAGTGTAACTTTTGGATACAATAGGTAAAATTCCTTAGGCATGTAGTTCCTCAATAAGGAGTGTCCATGTAAATTTCAAATATGGAGGATTTTTTTATTGGGAATACCAAAGAATGTGTTATAGGTTCACAATTTTCATAGTCTCACAAGATATTAACCAAGGTTTGTGTCCAGTTTTTATCAAATCGTAGCCCTAATAATATATTGAACCAAGAAGGAATAGCATTTCATTTTTATTGATTGTGGTTTTATGGTGTTATTTTTTACCTGAATGATAAGTTAATCATTACCATAGTTCATTGGTTTCCCAGGGAGGTTTTAATATTTTGAGGTTTTTTGTGATGCTTCCCATATGGGCTTGGGATGTGTCTTGAAGGATTCACGATAGGTGGTTTGTTTTTAGTGTAGGTAGTTAAATCCCCACGAGTATAAATGTTCCACCCATTAACTAGATTTATTGGATGTTTTTTTACATAGAATCAAGGGGATAGTTATCTCATCAATGAGTTCTTGGTGGTTTTCATAAACCAAAATAGTCTGAAATATTTTTTCTCTCATCCAGATATGAATTTATGATAGTAAAAGTGAATAGAGTTTAACAAGGATTGTGATATTAAGATATAATATACCCTGAGAAAGGGGAATTTTCATGTTGATTAATTGAGTTAGAGTTTTCAAGGTGATGTGTTTTGAGAGTTCATGAATGTTTGGAGAGGGATGGATGGGCTTGTAGTGATGCATATTGATGTGGGGGAAATTAGTTACCAAGTTTTCCTTTATTAGATGGCTATGGAATCATCCATGATAAGTCAAGTGGAGGATACTCAATGGCGAGACATAGAGGTAGAGGTGATTAATGACTGTGTTGACTATGGTGATACTTTAGAGGGGTGTTCTGAGGGTGGTTTGAATTATATGTTGTTTTGAGGGCGGTCGTTTGTTCCATTAGCGATGTATGAGGGATTCCTTCTGGATTTTTGAAGATAACCCTTAACATTTTGTCTAGATGTGTCTATGATGTATCATTTCTTTGTGTGGTCTATTTGGTGGCCTAGGATGAAGCTATCGATTGTAGTGTTCATGTTGTGGTGTCTGTTCGTTCTGTGAGTCAATGTTGAGCACCATGTTTTGGAAGGGTTATTGTAGTTTTTAGATATTTCTAAATGGAAATGGGTGGAAATATCCAAGGACTTTTTCAATGATTTACCCCATCCTCAAGGGTAATCTGATTTAGTTCTTTTGATTATGGAATGAATGATATATTCGGTCCATTTTCTTGTAATCTATGAATCAAGTGTCATTTATATTTTTAAAATACAGTATGTGTATGATGTGGTTAGGCTTCATGGGGTATCGAGGATCATCATCTCTAACTAGGATCATTATTTTACCGCATAGGTATGGAGAGTATTATTACATTCCATTTGATCCTAGTTTAATCTTAGAACAAATTTTCATCTTCCAACAAATGGGAAGACAGAGAATTCCATCTAGACACTAGAGGATATACTGCATGTCTTCATCTTGGATTTTTAGCAGATCATGGGTGAACAACCTATCCATAGTTGGGTTTTCCTGTAAAAAAAACTATCACTTATCTCTCATCATGGAATCATTGAGGTTTTGTATGAATGGATATGTCATTATCTATTGGGTTGAGAATAGGTTGGGAAGTCAATAGTTCTTGGTATTGATGGAGTGGAAGAGTATGATAGGGAAGATCCTCATTGTACAAGAGATAATAAAGGTGGTTTAAGATCATTATAAGGTTTATTATGATCATAGGTGAAGGACCAAAGAGTTTTAATTTTAAGAATATGTGTTCTTGAGGGTAACCCTTTTTTTAGGGTAGCAGAGGTTTAGTTGGGGGAGTAAGATTTCTCTTTAATTCGTTTGGCCTTTTGAGGTGTTAGAGTGCATTGGAGAGGTATCATATCAGCAGGAACTTTCATCATGGATATATTTAAACCAAAAAGTCTTAAACATGTCCCAACATAATTTATTTATTTATAATTACTACAAAATCATTTCCATGGTATATTTAGATGTCATGAATGATGAAATGGTTATGGATCTCCTGGTAGAGTTTTAGGATTGTCGAGATAAATTAGTGCAAGGGGGAACCATTAAATTAGTTTGTGTGATGTGGAGGATTGGTTTCTTAGATGAGAGTACTTGGAAATATGATACGTAGATGCATGACTAGTACCCTGATTTTCTTTATCTTTTTTCCATGTTTTGTTTTTTTTAGTGCAGCGAAACCTCAATACTATTGGTTTATGAGATATTCCCTTTTCCTGTGATGATGATGTGTGTGATGGATTAAATCACATGAAGATGAGTAAAAATATTTCCAAAAAAGAAATGTTATATTTATGACATAAATTAAAACCATTTGTTCAAGTTTTTACTTCATAAACATGAAAATATCTTGATATGGAGGGTGGGTTTTGTAATAGGCTTTGAAATATACTACTAGTTATAGTGATAAAAACATCATATTCACATTTATATACTTGATATCGATAAACATAACCCAAATTTTTCCATCCAAAACATGTAACATCAAGTTGAAATATTATATAATTTACATACCCAAATATGTTTTAAGATTAGTGTTTTAGATAATCTGTAATAACTATTACATGAAAATACCATTGTCTCTACCAAACCCATATTTTATTATTTCAAAATAATTATTCAATGTATCTTAAAAAATTCCTCACACATAAAACCTTTAGATACACAAATATCTTGACATCATTTTTGTTATGTTGAGAAAAAACATAAGAAGGGTGAGCTAAAACATTCAGTAAGGGTAAATAGTAGCATTAACAATTGAATGTCATCAATGAACATAATACGAGGAAAATGATATGATGAAATAATAAAAGTACATGAGAATAACATAACATAATTTATACCCCTAAAAACAAGTATCATAAATCATAAAACATGTAATAAATGTTTATCCTATGATAAGAGTTATATACATCAAAAATCATGAACCATGTGAAGACAATTAGTAAACAACAGATCCATTAGAAACTCATAGTAAGCATATAGAAAATATATTAGTATCTTGGAATATCAATATTATATAACTCTTAAAATAAATATTTAAAATGGAATGACATATCTTGTAAATTACAACAATATCTTAAAAGAAACAAACAACTAGTTAACTATGTCTCATTACCCAATGTAATGGAGGAATATAACGGAACCACCCATCACATATCAGAAAAATTCCATTAATTATTTTGGTTAACTTCTTAACCCCACATTCATTGAGAATATCCACATACCATACGATGAAACAAAACACATGTATGATTGTATTTACTCAAAGCTATCATAATATGATTTACCTATTAAAAACAAATGCATTTCTATAAAATCTATTTAAAATGTCACCATAAACCATTCAGAAAAAGTATGTGAATGGTATACGAAGATCATATCCCTATTTAATCTTGTAAATAATTATAATAATTTGACATATATAAAAATACAATTAAAAGAACAATTAAAATGTTTCTTGGAGAATCAGGAAAAATATTCTTTTCTTTAAATACCTTTAAAAACTAATAATTCAAAAAATATTTTAAAATTACTTTTATTTGAACATTTCCATGGATACTTATAATGTAATATTTAAATAAAATATATTAGTGACTGTAAAAAAAGTCATTTATCTATATATTTTAAAATAAAACATTCCTTTCATATCTTGGTAAATAAATTAAAAATGTTTCATATAAATATTTAATAAAGATTAATTATTTTAAAAACCTTGTAAATATATCCAAAGATACATGAAAAGGAACTTATGAAATCATTGAAGTGTAAATAAGAACATTATTCTAAACAATTTAGATAACATAGATATGGAAGAGTTTGATTCTTGATCTAAAAGAGGATACAAGATATCTATCACTTAAAATAAAATGTTATGATGTTTCATTAATAAATAAGGGTGGGAATGGAAATAAAACAAGTAAACCAATTTATTAAGTAGAGTATTATAAACAATATTTTTTTAATAAAATAATTTTATACGATCTCTCCCAAAGGAATGTTGAACATAAACAATCATGAAATAAGAATAGAATGTATCATAAAAATATTTTCCATTTTGGCACCTTTTTAATTTTAAACCTATGAAATAAATGAATAAAATTGAAACATCATATACCTTGAACATAATGAGATACATGATATAATATTTCAAAGGGAAACATATACACCTATTAATATAATATAGGGACATAATACAAAAATATTTCTAAAAGAATAAAAATTTTAGATGAATAATCCTTATGAAGATAATATCAATTAAATGAAAATTATTCTGTGGTGTGGTTGTTTTTAATAAATTTAAATACAAAAATTGTAAATAATAAATAAATAAATTCAATTTCATTTCACACATAATCCTGAGATAATATAATCAGTAAATAAGTGATATAATATAATGAAATGAAATTGAGTTAAGAAACCCCTTACCTTGAGTTGATGTTTACTATGTATGTAATTTAAAATCCATATAATAAAATATTATTAATAATTTAATTACTCAAGACACTTTTACATGTATATTTATTTATCATTACACAATGGTTTTTATTTATTTTAATGACATAATTATTTATTTAATCATTTATACCCACATGAGGTGTTTGGAGAATGTTCATATCATAATTTCAAAATGACTTTGGTATATTGAACATGGAAAATGAGATAGTTACAAAATCATATCTAGAATAATAATAATATAATATTTATAATATTTATACATTAATTATACTTTTAGAACATTACCTGTAAGGTATTTATGACAAATTAATTATGATACAACATGCAGATGGTAGTCTGTGTATAGGCATGAGCAACATTTCTGTTTTTCAATAATCATGAGGGAAATAAGGAATGTATAATTTTATATTTATAAAATTATTATTATATAATAATTATAATATAATATTTTTATTATACTTGTATATACTTTCCACATGAGCTGATAATGAAAAATAAATCACATCACTTTGTTGATGTGGTAATTCATACGTATAAATAAACGATGTTATCATTGTTCAGTGGATGGGAAGGTAAGAGAATACATGATATATTTTCATTAAATAATTATATTTATATCATGAATATAATATAAATAAATTTAATCCATCATCATAACCATCCATGATAGGAAGTGATTGAGAATGATTTACATCAGTTCATGAGGTGCTATTCCAATGCACACACGAATGATAGTTTTGTTTCCCAATAAATATATACGGAGAAAGAGTTATGGTAATAAATAGGCATAAAAATTCAATAATAATTTATATACTGAATGTATTATATTTTAAATTGTAAAAATATTTTTTATGGGGGTATATGGATAATTTAAACAAAAACATCCGCTTAAAATGTATAACACTTCTTCAGACAACCTCTTTTACTTTACTTGTTATGCCCTCTTAGGTTGGTATTATTTCTAAACTAATACCACTTAGATGTTGGGAAGGATTTTAGAAATGGATTTTGTCTTGTATTGAATGAACCAAAGGGATATTTATGAGGATAGTGGGGAGGATTGGGGGTGTGATATTATAAGTGGGGGAGAGGGCACACTTGATTTGTTTCAAATGATTACAATATGTTAATGAATTACTTATAAACAATGGATCCAAAATAGATAATTTCAGAATATGAGATGATATAGGGTTTAAATATAGACATAAAAACGTATATATAAAATTATTTACTTCATTTTAAAATGAATCGCTTTAGTTTAACCCCTAGTAAACATGTTTTAACCTTAACCTTTGTAACATTTTTACTATTTTTACTATTCATTATGACCAAAAATAAAGTTGAAATTATTATGAAAAATTAAATATTATAAATTATAATTTTTAATAAATTTTAATAAATTAAATTCACAATATTCATATAATTTAATTTCAAATGGAACACGAAAATGCGATGAAAAGCGGTTTTCCAGAAAAATGTCTTCTTAAGTATAATGTTTTTTAAAACAATATTTAGTAAAAAAATTATTAAAATTAAATTAACTGGATTATTATTAAAATAAATTAACAAGTTTTAATTTTAAACTAATTTATAATAATATTTATCTTTTAAATTTCTTAAAATGAGAAGATAGATTTCAGTAAAAATTAATATTTTTCACTATTCATCGAAAAATCAAACATTTCATAACTTTTCCAAATTTCACTGTAAGCTAATTTTTAAAAGATTATTTGAAAAAATATGTTTCATTTTCAAATATATATTTTATAAATTTAATTATATTAATTATAATATTTTCTCATAAAGGAAATACAAACCATTTTTTAGGAAAAATGTATTTTTAAAGCATAAAATTACTTTAATAAAAATTGAATGATTACTTCATAAGAATGAATAATCAGATTTTATTGAGTTGGAGCTTTATAAATATATTTTTCATTATGGTTATTCCTATTCTACCATCCAATTTAATGGCTATATTGTAAATATAATATTTAAATAATAATATTTATGGTTTGTTTAAGCTCGATTTTGATTGTCGTATACACTATAAAAATTGTATTATTATAAACTATTAGGGGAGTACATTCTACCACATTTAATAAGTTGTGTCCTTGTAATTTTATCAAGATTTTAGTGGTAATGTGTTTAAAAATTGGAAATATGTTTCTTGAAAACCCACATAATAAAAATATTTAATAAAACTCTATATTGAAAAGAGGGAAAGGGAAATATTATAGTCATATATAAGGACACATAACTAGGTTTCCAAATAGTATACCATTAGTGGTAAGTAAAAATATTGACATAAGGGGAGAATAATGTTCAAATAATGATGGTGATTGATAGAGAACACTGATTAGATGAAATAGAATGACCATGAAAATGTTCGTGATCACAACATCATAAACTAAATTGGTGTGAAAAAGACCATAAATTCATAAAAAATGAAGGTAATAGGATAATTTTTTTATTTCAAGATCATTTTATAAGAGTTTAGTAATTAAATTAACATATATATTAGGAACATAAGGGAATATAGTTACATGATTTTATTTCATTACATAACCAAATTTTCATCCCTTGGATGCATGTTTCAATCAGTTTCAACTTTGATCTAATCCCATACTCGAGGAAATTAATTTTCAAAAATGAGTAATTCATGCAAGAAGAACTAGAATAAAATTCTAATAGATCCCAAGATCTAAAAAAAGATAACAATATATTCCTCTTATCCTAATACATTAACCAAATAAATATAAGAGAAGGTAAGATAATATCCAATATGAATAAACATTTATCTGAATAAATATATTATTAATCTCTAAAGCCTCAAAAAAATGCACAGAGTTCATATTAAATCCCCAGATAAATAAATATCCTAAAAATTATTCACAAATAATCCTGACTATGATTGAAACCAAATTATTTTAATCATTAAATCACATATTCATTAATGATAAACTTAAAACATATCCCCAAATAACAGAAATCACTCATAAAGTATCATTCCAAAATTTCATATTCTTTATTCATATATTCTTGAAAATATACAAATACATTATCAAAATATATTCACAATAATTCACATATGTTTACAAAAGATAAATCAACTATTATTCCTCAAATAAAAACCCATATTATCCAAAATTATTTTTATTTAATATAATTTTATTATATCCCCAAAATATTGAATTTCATCAAAAATAAAATTAATCACATATTCACTAAAATGACGTTTCAATCCCATGGTTAACAATATGATAAATAATTTCTTCTTAATATGTAACAAACCTTTTAAGATAATTGAACATAATTACCTCAATATCAAAGATCGTATTAACCCCAAATGATATCAATATGTTTAAACATGTCCCATAAAATATAAAAATATTATTCCTCAAATAACATTTTTTTTAAAACACTTACTAAACCCAACGGATGTATTTATATAATGTATTATAAAATAATTTTAAAATTATTAAACATTAATCTCATAAAATATATAAATAGGTGTTTATTACTTTAAACTTATGATAAACCATAAAATTTTAAACCCATAATGATATCGATAATTTTTAAGTTAAACTAATATGAAAATATCATTTTCTCTAATGTTATCTAGACCCTACCATGATACCAAATACAACAATCCCAAACATGTACATTTTGATCCGTTTCTAATCACATAATATTTAAATTTATGGATTTTACATCAATATAAGTAACAAAATATTAGTCATCCAAAACATATAGCATGAAACTAAAATTTTGTGCCACTTATATACCGAAGGATCTTTTATTTTTTGAGTGATAGAGATTTTGGAAAAATACTTACATGAATTCACCAATGTCTTAAAATGATAATTTTCTCTATTATACTTAACATTTATTATTTCATAATAATTTTTCAATATATTCCATAATATTCCTCACAGATGAAATTTTTTTAGGAAAAAAGAATTTAACATTATTCTTCATAACCTCAAGAAAGGAAAACATAAAAAATTGTAAGCTAAAATGCCCAGTAATGGTAAACATAATCATTAAAAATGAATTACATCAGTGAGCATAAGATGAGAATAATGGAATGATGAAACAATCAAAGTTCATGATAATAAAATAATATAATTCATACATATCGAATAGTGATCATAAATCATGAATCATTGAATATTTTTTTAACATATGTCAAGAGTCATATTAGTAAAAAATCATGAGCCATATGAAAAGAATCCTAAAAAAGGATCCATTAGAGACTCAATGGAATCCTAGAGAAAACTTGTTGGTATCTTGGAACATCTTTGTCTTATCAATCCTATAAATGTAATAACTTACTTAGTAAATTATTGCAATATCTTAGGAGAAATGTATAAATGGTTAACTTCATCTCTTTACCCAAAAAAATGTATTACTATGACAAACCCACCCACCACATATCTTAAAAAACACCTTAAGGGTTTTGGTTCTCTCTAAAATCCCACTTTCATTAATAATTTAAAAGTACCATATCTTGAAACATAACACATGGATGCTTTCATTTCAAAAAAACTATCATATATTTATTAACCATTGAAAAAGGAATGGATTTACTTTAAATCTATTTAAAAAATAATGATAAAACATTTATAAAAAAGATGTGATTTTTATTAAAATATTATATCCCTTTTTTAACATAACAATTATTATTGAATTTTTATATAGAGAAAAATACATTTAAAAGATAATTTAATTTTTTTTAGAGAACAAGGGAAAATACCCTTTTCTTTACATAACACTAAAAATTAAAAAATTTCTAAATATAATGAAAATAATTTTCTTTGAAAATAAATATTGATAATTATAAATTAATCTTCAAAGAAAAATTATTCATGAAGGAACAAAATGGTTTTCAGGATTTATATGTTAAAATAAATCATTTGTTTCACACTTTGGTAAAGAAATTCAAAATGTGTCATATAAATAATCGTAAAAAGATTCATTTTTAAAACATTTTTAAATAAATTAAAATATAATTTAAAATTAACTTATTAAATAATTTAAGTGGAAATAAGTACTTTAATTAAGTCATTATATATAACCTTGATATGGAAGAGAATAATTCTGGTACTAAAAGAAGATATAAGAATAATATCACTTACAATCAAATTTATTGACATTTATTAAATTAATAAGGGAGGAAATGAAAATTTGAAATTTAAACCAAATTCATAACCATAGGAGATTAAAATATATATGTTTTACAAAAATAATATCACATTATCCATCCCAAGGGAACTTTGAACATATAAAATCTCGAAATAAGATGAGATTTTATTATAAAAATACTTATTATTTCGGTAAAAATTGAATCATAGGCCTATGAAAGAAGTGAAATAAAATGATATTTAGACACCATTAATATAACGATATTCATGATATAATGTTCCAAGATATAGTATATACAATTCATAAAATAATATAGGTTCATAAAATAAACATATGTTTAATAGAGGGAAAACTTGAGATGAATAACCCATACAAAGATCATATCATTTAATTAAGAATTAGTCAATAGAGCGATTATGTGTAATAAATGTAAATAAAAAAAATATATGTACAAAAAAATAAAAAATTAAATTTCACACATAATCATGGAAAAACATAATTAATGAATATGTGATATAACCAAATGAACAGAAATTGAGTAATGAAACCACTTATCCCAAGTCCACATACACATAAGTAACATTTCCATTTTTCAATGAATAAAAAGAAAAAAATGCAAGTATAATTTTATCTTTGAAGAATTATTATTATATAATAAATATAATATTATATATTTCAATACACTTATATATAATATCCATGTGAGGTGGTGATGAAAAAGACTCACATCACTTCATGGAGGTGGTAATCCACACATATGCATGAATGAAATTATCATTTTTTAATGGATAGAAATATAAGAAAATAGATGATATATTTTCATTATATAATGATAATTATGTAATGATTATCATATATACATTAAATAAATCATCATAACTATCTATTAGAGGTGGTGATGGAAATATTTATGTCGAATTGAGAGGTTACCGTACACATGACTAATTGTTTTATTTTCAATTAGATAAAGAATGATAGGTATTAAAGTTAATAAATAAATCGAATTACATATAAATATATGGTAAATAATGATTTCATTATATCAAAATGGTTATATGATTTTTTATTGATTTATAAGATGAAATAAACAAAAAACATATAGTTAAAAGATATACCTATTCTTCAGACACCTCAATCCATATAAGGATCAAATTCTTCCCAAACAAAGACCACTAGGATGTGGATACGGATTTTAGTAAGTTATTTAAATAGGTATTTTTCAAACCAAATAGATCAAGAAGTGTGAATATGATAGGAGTGGGGGTGTCCTTTTATAAGTTTGGGAGAGGAAGCATGTAGAAATTTTCAAAAAAAAATATATTAAAATGTTACTAATGAAAAATGGATCTAAAATTGAATTTTTATGATTATGAGATGATAAAGGGTATAAATATTTCTATAAAATATGATTTAGAGATGTTTTTAGGTCATTTTAACCTTTATTGCTTTAGTTTAACCCTCAGTAAACCTATTTATCCTTAATCGTGGTAAAATATTTTTATGTTTTTACTATTAATTATCACAAAAAATTGTGTTAGCCTTATTTCAGAATATTAATTAAGATGATTCAAAATTATTAAACACATTTTATCAAGCTCAATAGTATTACACCATGAGATTTTTTAGAAATATTTTTTTCTAAACTAATTTAATGTTTCCAAAAAAAATTATTCCATGAAACACTGAGTTTATAATGCATTATAAGAAACACTAAGTTTAGCTTGTGTTACATGAAACACAATTTTTTTATTGGGTTACACACAACACCATTTTTTGACAAAATGTAACACACTATTTAAATATTATAATTTAATATGATAGTTATCACCTAGCTATTTGAATGGTAGATATTAATAGAATTAACTAAACTATGAAAACATATGGATTACACAACATTATATGACTAATTATATAATGAAAAAGTAATTATAAATTAAAATTAAATCTGTTTTAAATAAAAGATATATTTTTTCGAAATACTATTTTTATGCACAAAAATGCATTTTACATAAATAAATTAAACAAATAAATTTTTTTGAATGATATTAATGAAATTTTTATATAATATATTTTATAAAACTTTAAACATCCATATTATGAGTTTGATAGTCCTGATATAATAATAAATCCAATTTTACTCTTAAAAACTATATTTTTGTAAAAAGAAGTCTTTTCAAATTTTTCACACTGATTATTAAAATCAAATTTTTGAAATTTAGGGATTTTAAAAAAATATAAAATTTAGATTTTAAATAATAATTTAAAAATCATCTTATAGTAAATTCATGATAATTTTCAGAGTATATAAATTTTTCTATTAATAGTTAAAAATAATTGATTTTATTAATATTTTTCAATTTTTATTCTTTAAAAAACATCCAAATTATTTTTATATGGTTTTAAAAGTAAAATTAGTTAAATTATATATTAATAGTTATCCATTTTCGTTCATTTAAATCAATATCATGGTGTATTGTTTTATAGTTTTTTTTATACTTTTGAAGATTTTCTCTTTGGAAAACTGGTTTTTCATTGTTATTTTATGTTTAATTTTAAATTAAATTTTGGCACTTATTTGAATTGATTTTTTTAAAAATGAATTAAATATTTGGAATAATCATAATTTATATTTTATAATATGATGAACTTATTTTTTTACCATTATTAATAGTAAAATCATAAAAAATTAATTACCACGATTAAGGTGAAAATAGGTTTAATTGGAGGTTAAACTAAGAAGACAATGGATATAACGACCATTAAATTTCTATAATACCCATTTATTATAAAGATTTAGAAATTATATTTATAGTATCAATAATAGTCTATTTTGGATACTTTTGTCATGAGAAAAACATGGGTATACCTTTTTCTTTTAAAAACATTACAAGTGTGACAATCATCTCACATATAAATGGCCACCCTCTCTCCTATCCACTTAAAAGTTCTAAACACCATTGGTTTGACCAAGAACTTTGGAAATTATTCTTTAATTTTGTCCTATCATACTATAATCCTTATTTCATCCAAAATTCAATCTATCAAGGATTTTCATGCTAATCAAAAGAAGTTGTCTAAATAAGAGGTAACATCCCTAACTGAGTGTTTTATTTTATATCTCCCTCTCATATCTAATAATATTATTAACTAATGATAATATAATAAAATCAGTATATTTTAATTAATTAGATTTTATTATACTATGGTAATGACATACTTATGTCTCCTCTTCCATCCAATGGGAAATGATAATGTTTCTCATGTGTATGGAAGACTACCTCCTCAAAGACCAGTGTAACATGTTTTCCATCAAAACCTCTCATAGTTGGGTATAATTATGGACAATATATATAAAAATATATATAAATATATGATATTTGTAATATAAATATACATAAATAACTATAATATCACATATAACTTATTAATTTTCATTCCATGATTGATATCATAACATCGTTCGCGTGTATGGCAGACTACCACCTTGTAAAGAGATGTGAATTTTTATTCACTAATTCATTTCATGATGGGTAATTTAGAAGGATCCAACCTTAAACAATACATAATCTTGAATTAGTTTAATAATTCACATTGATGAAATTTTCAAGTTTATAGGTTTAGAGAATTTTTCCATAACATAAACATAACAAATTGAATATTACATGTAGACACTTCTACACAATATCAATTTTCTTCATAAAATAAAAAATCTTCCAAAAAGAGCCATGTTTAATTCTATGTAATAGACAGCATGACTTTTCCTTGATCCCATCCTAGACCCTATCTATCTTTAAGTCCTCTGAAAAACATTTCAAAACTTGGGATGAGCATAAAAATCTCATGAAGGGTTATAAAATAAAGAAAGAAAGCATTAGTCCATAAAAACATAATCTTTTTCACATAACTAATGAAATCATAAGATTTAGTAATAACACATAGAAATCATAAATCATAAAGGTAACTTGTGGAATCTATATCAGACTTATAGTGTATCTTTCACAGCTACGTAGTGAGTTACGTTGGAATACTCATCACAATATATTCCCTAAATCTCTTTAGATAAAGATTAAAGATTACCTCAATCACATAAACCAATGCATTAGAGACATATCTCGGTCTCACCCTCCCTAGGTTTATTACATAACCTCCAGTATACGTAAACAATTCCCATGATCCATAACACATAAAACAAGCATAAAAGAAAGATAAAATTTCAAAATTGAAATCACAATATATCATTTCAGGATATTGAAATAATAAATGCTTTCTAAAAACCATTTTCAATACCAAAATATTTAAAAAGGGTATATAGTATTTATTTTCCTCCAAAAAACACTACAGCTTGTTAAGGAAGCCAAAGATCAAATAATACTCACGGCGGAAAAAATATTGTTTTCACCACGTAAATTAAAAAGAAACATTATTATGTCATTTAGTAAAATGCATCATAGATAAAAGTTTCCCTTTTAATGAAAATAAAAGTCAAATGGTTTTATACACCTTATAAAAGAAAGTTGTCTATAAATCAAAATATGCCTCAATGAAAGGTGATTGAGACGAAGTCCCTTACCTCATGTACGACTTGACTCGTACATTCTTTAATATCCTGAATAATTAACTAGAGTTAATTTATAATTTCTTAAAAACATTTTTCGAGTTTATTATTCCTTTTATATCACTTATTACCATTCTATAAACATTATTTAATATTTTAAGTTAATAACGGTCATTTTGTCAATATTTGGTACCTTAGTCAAAAATGAACTTCTTATATTTACAAGTTGTCCATGTGGTTAGAATTCCATTATCTCCATAATTATATTCATGATTTAGATATCATATATATCATATATATCCAGTATATATATGTATTTATAATATTACATAACATTTGGATATAAGAAATGAAATGCACCGTTCATAGAGATTGTAGGTCGTATGTATGCATGGACGCTCTTTCATTTATATTTCATATTTAATGGAATAAAAAATTAATGATAAATATGTTTATTTTAATTATATTATAATATCATATATAATTTCATTAACTCCATCTTTTATACGTTTCACATATGGCATGAATGACTCATATCACTTGGAGGGGGTAGTAGTCCACACTTCCTCAAATTAAATTATTGCATTTACCAATTATGGAAACCATAACTGTATGATATAAATGAAAAAAAAGAAGTATATAGAATGTATAAATATAATATATATCACATATAAATACAGTTCCATCATAATGACCACCATAAGAGGTTTTAGGGGATAATTGAACAATCATCAATTTGTGAGGCGTTAGTTCACCATCCAGAGAAACAATATTTTCTTTACACATTTGATGGAGGTGTGTGTAAGTGTAGATATAACTATTCTCATAAAAATACCTATTATATTGAGGATAATGGTTTTATTATAAAATAAATGAATAAAAACAGTATAAGGTGTTGTAGAAGTAAAATAAAAGAAAAGCATTTAAGGGAAGATGTTGCCTTTAAATCAGGTAACTCCCTTTGGTTTGAACCAAAAAGATTTCTTGAAGTGCCTTATTCCTAATGTAAGGCTTCTAGGTGGAGGAGAGGGATCTTTAGAGATTATTTGGGTAGAGTTTGGATGATCCAAGGAGCTGAATAGATGTTAGTAATGGGTTATATGTGATGGATTTTTATAAGGGGAGGAGGGGCTCTTTTGGAATGTTTGAAAATATTATTTTCTTATATAATGATATTCGGTTTCTAAAGGTCCAAAACTTATTAAAGTCAAACATATGATGAATCTTGTTCTAAATAAAATCATAAAATAATAATTGGATAGGTTTTGGATATTTTTTAAATTTTTATAATCTTATTTATTTAAATCATTCATTAATGAGGTAAACACTGCATTATTATTGTGTCATAAATAATTTAATTTATTTGATGTAGAAAAATTATAAATAAAATAACATGATGTGGGAAATATTTTTTTATTTATAATGAATATTTATAGTCAAATATATACATTATATAACCCCACATTAAATTTTTTTTATCAAAATAATACATGTTTTTGATATTTTTATTTTTACTTTAAATAAAAAGTTATTAATGTCATTATCTTACCCAAATGGCTTTAAAAGGATAAAAATCTCACCCAAGTATTGTATTGTTCGTCCATTAATCATTCAATAAGTTTAGAACAAGTTTTATGGTAATTTTGTATTATTATACTATTATTTTTACCTTGAATTTCCCTTTTTACATTTAACCGTGGTAAATAAAAGTCAAAAGGTATTATTCACCAAAAATTATTTTCATCTTATTAAACCACTTTTTATTTACTGATAACAATCATATATATCATATTTTTGAAATTCCATTCACATAAGTGGTAAAATATCATTTAGATGAAAAGATCGAGTTTTTAACTACTACTCAGTGTTTTCACTCTTCATAAAAAATGGAAGGTTTTCAGAAAAATACAAAAAATCAGCCTAAGTTATATTTGATATTCCGAATTAAAAAATTATGACTATTTTAACAATTTCAAAACATATAAGTTGCATTAATTAACTTAAAATTAATTTTCCATTGTCAAAACAAAAATCATGTTTTTAAGAAATCATAACTCTCAAAATATTTACACTTGTTTACGTCCGATTTAAATGTGAAATTACTTCCAATGACCAACATTGGATTAAATGGTAAAAATATAATATAATTAAATTTTAAAACTAGTTAAATAGATAATATAACCATATAAATAAATTATATTAAAAGGAAGTTTTGTATTAAAATAAATTATTTTTCACTATTCATTAAAAAATTAATTTTATTAGAAGAATACAAAAAAATTACCCAATGTAAATTTTGATGTTCTGATTCTAAATAAGAATTTTATTTTGTAAAATTGAACATATAATAGTGACAAAAACTATATTTAAAAATAGTTCTCCATAAAAAGGCGGTAAATTGACCTTTTAAAGAATATTAGACTATTTGTGCTTAAAATTAGATTCATTCACATTTTAAGCCTCTAAATTTTATTGGATAAATGTAAAAAAATAACAAACATGTAATAATATTGTAGTTAGTTCTATTCATTTACTCCAATACAACTACTAGGAGTTAACTACCATTTTAAATAATATTATATTATTGTTTTTCAGTATGACTCAAAATTGTGTGCAACATAATATTTCAAGGAAATCCATTGTTAAATATCGGGTACACCATAGAACATTGAATCCCCTTTAAAGTAAAATTTAATATTTAATTCACAAATATTAATAAATACTAAAATGTATTATTATTTATTTACCTGGGATGTTACATCCTTCCCCACTTTTGGAAATTTCATCCTCTCAATTTTTAATTCACTTATCAAATAAGAGGGGGTATTTATCCCTCATAGAATTTTCAGACTCCCACATTGCCCCTTCAACTATATGGTTTTTCCACAAACCCATTACTTGATGAATTATTTCATTTCATCACACTTACTCTCTTCGATCAAGAATCTGGATTGGTTGTTCCTCATAAGGGAGATTCTCTTCCAACTGAACTATCTCTAGGATCAAAATATGAGATGGATCTAGTATATACTTTCTCTATATTGAAACATGAAAAACATTGCGTACCTAGGATAAACTTGGAGGTAAAGCCACTCTGTATGCAACTGATCCAACTTTCTCTAGGATTTCATAAGGTCCAATGAACCTCGGACTCAACTTTCCATTCTTACCAAAAACACTTCACACCTTTCCATGGAGAAACTTTGAGGAAGGCATGATCACCTAACTTCAAAGAAAGACCCTTCCTCTGGTTATCCACATAACTTTTCTGCCTACTCTGAGCTATTATCATGTGCTTCTGAATCAACTGAACCTTTTCTTCCATCTCTTATACCAATTCTGGTCCCATTAATATCCCTTTAGCTACTTCATCCCAAAAATATGGAGTTCTACACCGCTTATCATATACTACCTCAAATGGATTTATCTGTATATTAGAATTAAAATTATTATTATAACAAAATTAAACCAAAGAATGATGTTGGTCCCAAATTCCCTGGTAATACAGTGAACAAAAAAAATAGCATATCCTCTAAGGTCTAAATTGTTCATTCTGACTGCGCATCTAATTGAGGATGAAAATAGATACTAAAATTTAATTAAGTACCCACCAGCTTCTGAATGTCTTTCCAAAAGTTATGAGTAAACCAGAGATAATGAATAGATACAATAGAGAGGGGAAATCTATGAAACCTGAATATATATTTAACGTGAAACCAAGAAAGATTATCTAGAGACAAAGTATCTTAAATAGGAAGTAAATGAGCATATTTATTCAATCAATCATCAATAACCCAGATTCCATTACTACCTCGATATCTCCTTGGTAATCCCACAATGAAGTCCATGGATATATTTTCCCATTTCCACTCTGGCACTGGTAAAGACTAAAACGTCCCTTTTGGTAACTTCCACTATGCTTTAACCTATTGACTAGTCAAACACTTCACAGTAAAATAAGAAATATATCTTTTCATTCCATCCCACCAGTAATACTCTCGATGATCTTTGTATATCTTAGTACATCTAGGATGAACTGAAAACAGAGAACTATGAGCTTCACATAATAAATCTTTCTTCAACTGTGAATCAAAAGGCACACATAACCTCTTCCCAAACTTTAAAACACAATCATTATCAATGTTAAAATCAGGAAACATACCCTTCTGAACCAACTCTACCTTTTTCTACAACTCACTATCTCTCTATTGTGCTTGCTTAATTCTGTCTGATAGATATGATTTCACTGAAACCTAAAAAAACATAGGAATTTCCTGCACCAAAAACATATATTCCAAAGTTCATCAAATCAAAAACCAAATGATCTCATTCCAAATGTATCATGGTTAATTAAGCATTACTTTTTTGACTCAAAACATTATCCGCTTTATTTTTATTTCTCGGATGGTAATGGATTGTGCAATCATAATCCTTGATTAATTCCAATATTCACCTCTATCTCATGTTTAATTATTTTTGAGTGAATATATACATTAAAATTCTGTGGTCAGTTTAAATTTCACATTTTACTCCATTCAAATGATGCATCCATATTTTTAAAGCAAAAAAAAATAGCATCTAATTTCAAATCATGTGTAGGGTAATTTAATTCATGAGGTTCTAACTGACGTGAAGCAAAAGAAATTACCTGATAATTTTGCCTAAGGACACATCCAAGTCATTTCAATGAAGCAACAATATAGATAAAAAACTCACCATTTTCGGAAGGCATTGTCAAAACAGAAGTATTCAATAATCTTCTTTTCAATTTTTAAAAACAATCAACAAATTCTTTTGTCTAGATGAAATTAGCACCATTTTGAGTTAATTTATTCAGTGGGATAGATAACCGTGAAAAATTTAAACAAACCTCTAGTAATAACCATCCAAACCAAGAAAACTATGGATCTCAGATATATTTTTGGATCTTGGCCATTCTTCAACAACCATTTTTTTTCAAGATCAATTGTTATGCCATTTTTTGAAAAAATGTGACCAAGGAATAAAATTTGTTGTAACCAAAACTCACACTTTATGAATTTACCATACAGTTTCTTTTCTTTTAAAGTTTTCAAGACAAACCTTAAATGAATTTTTTGTTCCTCTTTACATTTGGAATAAACCAAAAAAACATCAATGAACACAACCACAAACATATCCAGGAACTCACAGAAAATTATATTCATAAGATCCATGAATACAACAGGTGCATTGGTTAACCCGAAAGGCATAACCACAAATTCATAATGGCCATATCTAGTACGAAATGTGGTCTTCGGAATGTATTCATCCTTTACTTTCAACTGATGGTACCCTGACCTCAAGTCAATCATTGAAAAATACCGATCTCCCTAGATTCGATCAAAAAAATCATCGATATGAGGAAAAGGATACTTTTTCTTAACAATGATGTTATTAAATGCTCTATAATCACTTAAAAGTGTCATTGAACCATCTTTCTTTTTATAAAAAAAGATAGGATATTCCCATAGTGATGTGCAAGGTCGAATGAGACCTTTATCTAATAACTCCTGCAATTTTTTATTTAACTCTAAAAGTTCAATTTGATCCATTCTATAAGGGGGTTTTGAAATTGGATTAACATTAGGAACTAAGTCAAAAGTAAATTCAACTTCTCAATCAAGTATTATACTAGGAAACTCATCAAGAAAAACATCAAGATACTCATTTACCACTGGAACATCATTAATTTTAGTAGTTATTTTGTTTTTAATAATATGTGCAAGGTAACATTCATTTCCATCTTTTACCAGTTTCTCAGATTCCTGATATGTTTTCCAAAGTAAGGGTTCATTATTGTACACAAACTGAAAATCATTCATAAAAGAAACCTCTTTAGCTCTGCAGTTAATCTTAGCTTGATAAACAAAAATCCAATCCTAACCCAAAATAACATCAAACTCTACTAGAGGCAAAAAAAATAAGGTTTGTAGGTAGATTCCTTCCACACAAAAGGACAAGAATATTGTTATAATTTTTTTTTGTCTCAAAATTTCCCCCCTGTGTTTGTACCATAAGTTCAAGATTTATATCTTGAGATGGAATACATAATTTACTAGAAAACTTCTCAGAAATTAACAAATTTGTAGACCCTGAATCAAAAAAGACATTGGCATAATCTGAATAAACAAAGAGTTTACCTGATACTACTTCATTTGATGACCCAACATCGGTTGAAGTAGTTTCAAAGGATTTCACAGCCCCTTATTTCTTATAGTCAAGTTTCTTTCCCTCAGTTGAGTTCTTAATTGGAAACTCATTTGCATAATTACCCATTTAATTTCACTTAAAACATTTTACTGATTGTAAATCAGATTTTGTTTAAACATTACCTTGATCCTTTTCAGTGTAATTATGATCCTTATGTCCCATTTTACCACATTGGTAGCACTTACCCGAATTCAGAAGACTTTCCCCAGTGTGATTTTTTACCACAATTTTCACAAACTGTAAACTTAATTTTCTTACCATAAGTCTTTTTTGAAGAGTTCTTACCTTTCTTCTTCCACCTAGACCTCTTATTTTTATGTTTTTCAAAGAACACCTGATCATAAGAAAACTCCATTTCCACCTTCTCTGCACATCAAAAAAGTTTTTCATAACTTTTGAACTCACAAGAAGCTAAATCCCTTTGATACATTGGCTTTAATCCTAAGTAAAAATGGTTTATTTTACTATCAAGATCTCATATAAAATTTAGAGCATACCTTGCTAGTTGAGTGAATTTTTCTTCATAAGTAGCCACTGAGTCATCTTCCTGAATCAATTCCAATAATTTTTTTTCCATCCTAAGATGAACCACCTTAGGAAAATATTTCTCAAGAAACATACCTTTGAATTCATCCCAATCAAGAGCATCAATATCCTTACTATCCCAGATATTTTTTACCTTCAACCACCGCTGATTGGATTCAACTTCAAAATGGTAAACAATGAGACTAACCTTTTGATGTTTTGAACACCCCATGACATCAAAAATATTCTCCAGTTCTTTAATCCACCCATTAGCTAGCACAGAGTCAGATGGTCCTCTGAATGATGGGGGATGTTGCCGCATGAAATGCTCCACTACTTCCATGTTCTTATGTGGTTGATATAGAAGACATCGTACATGGATACCACCACCATTAATAGTCTTATTCAACTGTTCCATCACTGAAAAAAATGTTCATTTCAAATTCCAACCATCTCAGGTTGCTGATTTGGAAGGTTTTCTTTCTCCTAATGTCATCCCATCATTGCTGCCACGTTTCCACTACGGAAATCCATTTTGAACACAAAAATATCTTAGGTGAAGTAACATGGTAATATTTAAATGCTATATCATTTTAATCTTACCATAAATTAATTTATGGATATTAATTTATCAATATTTTAACTCCTAATGTTATCTAAACCGAACTATGAAAAGAACTATATAGACCCAACCTTAAACATTACATAATCCTGAATAAAGATAATAATTCACATCTAGGATCTTTTCAATTTTAGAGATTTAGAGAATTAGTTCATAACATATACATAACAACTTGAATATTACATGTAGACACTTTTACACAATATCCTTTTTTTCATAAAATAAAAACTCTTTAAAAAATATTTATGTCTACTTCCATGTTTTAGAATGCATGAATTTTCCTTGATCCCATCCTTGACCCTATTCATCTTTATGTCCTGTGAAAAACATTTCAAAACATGGGATGAGCATAAAAATCTCAGTAAGGGTTATAAAATAAATAAAGAAAAATTAGTCCATCAAAACATAATATTTTTCACATACATCATGAAATCATCAGATTTATGAATAACACATAGAAATCATAAATCATAAAGGTAACTTTTGGAATCCATATCCCACTTATATTGTAGCAATCATAGATATGTAGAGAGTTATGTTGGAGTAACCATCACAGTATATTCCCTAAATCTCTTAGGAGAAACTTTAATGATTACCTCATTCATGTTACCCAATGTATTGGAGAACTATATCAGGCTCACCTACCCTAGGATTATCAAGTAACCACCCTTACACATAAAAAATATCCATGAACCATAACACATAAAACAAGTATAAAGGAAAGATAACTTTTCCACATTGCAATCAAATTATATCATTTCAAGATATTGAAATAATAAATGCTTTCTCAAAACCATTTTCAATACCAAAATACGTAAAAAGGGTATATGGTATTTATTTTCCTTAAAAGACACTACGTCTTGTTAAGGAAGCCAAAGATCAAATAATACTCGCAGCGGCAAGGAGGTCAATGTCACGGCGTACGTTAAAAAGAAACATTCTTCTTGTTGTTTATTAAAACACTTCATATAGAAAATATTTTATTTGAATGAAAAGAAAATTCAAAGGGGTTTATACACCGTATAAATGAAATTCATGTAGAAATCAAAATATGCCTCAATGAAAGGTAATTGAGATGAAGTCCCTTAAATCATGTCAGACTTGACTCATTCATTCTTTAATATCTTGAATAATTATCTAAAGTTAATATCTACTTGCATAAGAACCTTTTTATTATTCCTTTTATATCACTTATTACCAAGTTATAAACATTATGTAATAATTTAAGTTAATAACTGTCATTTTGTCGATATTTATTACTTGAGTCAAAAATGAACTTCTTATATTTACAAGTTCTCCATGTGATCAAAATTCAATGATCTCTAGTATTATATTCATGATTTAGATATAATATATATAATATATTTCATATATATACAGTATATATATGTATGTATTTATAATATTACATAACATTTGGAGATAAGAAATGAAATGCACCGTTCATGGAGACGGTAAGTCATACATACTCATGAAAGCTCATTCATTTATATTTCATATTTAATTAAATGAAAACTTAATGATAAATGGGTATATTTTAATTCTAGTATAATATCATATATAATTTCATTAACTTAATTTTTTATATGTTCCACGTATGGCATGAATGAGTCATATCACTTTGAGGGGGTCGTAGTCCGCACTTCCTCAAATGACATTTTCACGTTTACCCATTATACAAACCATAATGGTATATTATAAATATAAAATACATAAGTATAGATTCAATATAAATATAATATATATCACAAATAAATACAGTTCCATCATAGCCACCATAAGATGTGGTAGGAGATAATTGAACAATCATCGTTTCGTGAGGCGTTAGTTTGCTGTCCACAGAAACAGTATGTTCATTACCTACTAGATGGAGGTGTGTGTAAGTGTAGATATAATAATTCTCATAAAAACAACCTATTATATTTATTATACTATTTTTATTATAAAATATGGTAATAAAAATATTTAAGGAGTTGTAGAAGTAAAATAATAGAAAATAATTTAAGAGAATACTTTACCTTTAAATTGGGTAACTCTCTTTGGTTTGAAACAAAAGGATTTATTGAAGTGCCTAATTCTTAAGGTAAGGCTTCTAGATGGAATAGAGAGATCTTGAGAGCTTATTTGTGTATAGGTTAGACTAGACAAGTTTCTTGATAGGTGTGATTAATGGGTAAGAGGTGAGGGATTTTTATAAGGGGGAGGAGGGTCTCTTTAAGAATGTTTGAAATAATTAATTTATTATATAATGATTTTCAGTTTCTAGAGGTCCAAAACTTATTAAAGTATAAAATTATATTATTCTTGTTCAAAATAAAATCATCAAATAAGAATTAGAGAGTTTTTGGATATTTTTTTTAATTTTTATAATCTTATTTATTAAAATCATTCATTAATGAGGTAAACCCTACATCATTATTGCGTCATAAATAATTTAATTTATTTGATGTATAAAAATTATAAATAAAATATCATGATGTAGGAAAACTTTTTATATTTATAATTAATATTTTATTCAAATATATCAATTATATAACCCCACATTAAAATTGTTTTAGAAAAATTGTACATGTTAATGATATTTTTATTTTCACTTTAAATAAAAAGTTATTAATGCCATTATCTTACCCCAATGGCTTTCAAAGTCCAAAAATCTCACCCAAGGATTTTATTGGTTGTCCATGACTCATCCAATGAGTTTAGGACTAGTGTTAAGGTAATTTTATATTATTATACTATTATTTTTACCTTGAATTACTTTATTTACCTTTAACTGCAATAAATAATAGTCTGAAGGTACTATTCACCAAAAAATTATTTTCATCTAATTTAACCACATTTTAATTACTGATAACTACCATATATGTTTTATTTTCAAAATTCATGTCACAAAAGTGGTAAAATTTTATTTAAATGAAAAAGTCAATTTTTTAACCACTACTTAATGTTTTCACTATTCATCAAAAATTGAAGGTTTTCCGAAAAATACCCATAATTCTGCCTAATCTATATTTGATCTTTATAATTCCTAAAATGATATCAATTTTTTCAAATACAAAACATAGAAGTTGCATTAATTAATTTAAAATGAATTCCTGTTGTCAAAACAAAAAAGCTTGTTTTTAAGAAAAAATAACTATCAAAAGATTGACACTTGTTTTTGTCCAATTTCAAAGTGAAATTACTTCCAATGCAAAAAATTGGATTAAATGGTTAAAATATAACATAATTACTCTTTAAAACCAGTTAAAAAGATAATATAATCGTATTAATAAATTAGATTAAAAGGTATGTTTGAATTAAAATGCAGTATTTTTTCACTATTCAATAAAAAATTAATTTTATCAGAAAAATACCAAATATTTACACAAAGTAAATTTTGATTTTCTGATTCTAAAGAATAATGTTATTTTATCAAATATAAAAAATAAATGTGACAAAAACTAGATTTAAAATGATTCGCCTTTAAAAGTCGGTAAATCGACCATTTAAAGAATATTAGATTACTTATGCTTAGAATTAGATTCATTTGCATTTTAAGCCTCTAAATTTTATTAAATAAATTTAAAAACATTTAACAAACATGTATAATCATATTTTAGTTAGTTCTATTCATTTCTGCCAATACAATGGCTAGAAGTTAACTACCATTTAAAATAATATTATATTATTATTCTTCAGTATGACTCTGCATTGTGTGCAACAAAAGGTTTCAAAGAAACCAGTTGTTGCGTATCGGGTATGCCATCGAACATATCATCCCCTTTAAAGTAAAATTTAATATTTAATTCACAAATATTAATAAATATGAAAATGTGTTATTATTTATTTACTTTGGATGTTACATAGTTAGGGTCAATTTAATGAATATATGTGATATATATGAATGAAAATTTGTTTTATAATGTGTATGAACCGGGTTATTCTTTTTGAGGTACATTTGCTTTTATTCTTTTTCCATTAATGTTTTTTTGAGAAAACAAGGGAAAACAAGACAACTACCGAAATCATACTGTAATATGGCCAGATTCAGGGTTACACAATGTGTAATTCCATGTACATGCCATGTATTTTGGCCATGTATGATGGGAATACATGGTGTGTGGGAATGTCAGGAAGAAAAAGGGGGAAAACCAACTACACATGGTGTACTTCTTAGTACACGCCGTGTAGTCATGTCAGCATGTCCCGAAAAGTAAGTCGGTGGAAAATGGCCACAAAATGAATAATAAAATGATGTAAATTCCATGTATATGGTATTACATGTAGTTTATATGAATTTTTTAACTTAAAATGGAAGAAGCCCATCCTTCCAGCAGAACGGATAGAGGGCTCGCTGGGTGGAAGAGTAAGCACCGTGAGAACATCAACCTTCTCCTAAATCTTCATTCAGACTCCAATTTGTCCGTCGTCAGTTTCATTTCAACTGTATCATTAGGATCTCAATTAATATTGAAAATTTATACATAATTACTATTATATAGTATTTTATTTAAGGTTGATTTTTTTCATGTTTTCATAGATATTTTTCATTCTAGATCGAATTGGAGCTTGAGGCTAGATGAGGAGAGACTTACTATAATGAGGTAGGTGGTCTCATGCCTCTATTTAATTTTAAAGATGGTTATATGTGAATTTTTTCCACACTCCCATGTTTAGGGTGTCGCCTTGAAATGAATTTGATCCTCGTTATTACCTAACATTGTTCTGGTAATTAATTAAATAAATTAAAGCATGTTTAGATTTGTTGTTTGATTAAGGGCCACCATGTGGGTGTGTTTCCCTTGGATGATTGTTGTATAGCTGTTTGGTACAAGGATGTTGATGTGCATGACTTCATTCCCATTTTAGGGTTGTTTAAAATGAATTTAGTTATTAATTGAAATTGCAATTGCGTTACAATTGTATGTATTTTTTATTATGGTTTTGGGATTGTGTTTGCCTTTTTCCATGAAGTGTTTTTACTTTCTAAATAACATTTGATGGTATTATTGGAATTTAATGAGAAAATGGTAAATAGATTTGGGTGATACATGGGTTCATATTAGAACTCTATGGATGAACTTGCATGACTATGGTACCTTGCACCTTGGGTGACACATGGGTTTAGTTTAGAACGCCATGGATGGACTCGAGATGCTTTTGATTTATATGTCATTAGTGACACTTGGGCTCCCTAGTAAGACTGTCAGGGATGAACTAAATTGAAAAAATCTTATATTACACATAGAGTGATAACTTGGGGCTCCCTAGTAAGACCACTAATGATGGACTCGTTTGAACTTGTACCAATGTCGAGAGTGATACTCAGGGCTCCCGAGTAGGACCACTAAAAATAGACTCGTAGGATGTCAGTAGAATTAAACCTATAGTGATACATGAATTCCAACTTAGGAATCTCAAGAAAGGACTGAGGTTATACTTAAATGAAAGATTGGAATGACTTATGACGCATCTACCAAGCAAAAGCATAAGCTTGTATTCAGTCTTCACTTCTTGTGTTAGATAGCATGTTGAGGTACCTGTTGTGTTTACTTCACATAGGGGATTGAAGAGATTATACCATACCCTTGTACTTCTATAATTAAATGAATTTTGATTGATTAAATAATATTAAATGAATGTAATTGAATTCCAGTACTTGTAGGATTGTTTACTTTAGATTACATGCTAGTTCACTGCATTTTAACTATTTTACATTACTCTTGCATATACTCACTGAAAATTGGAACAGAACTTTGGTGTTTTCATAATGGGATTTATTTCTCACACCATGTTTGGGTCTTGTTTTTTGGTTCAAATAGAACATATTTGTATAGGTTTTTATGGGGGGAAAGGCCCCTTTTTTAGGTACTTGATTGCTTCTTAGGAGCTGGAGAGCATGGGGATAAGCCTTGGATTGAAATGCTGCCGAGTTTCATTTTGTTTTTACATACCTTGGTATTATATTGTACTTGATTTAATTGTATCATGTCTTCAATATTTTCTTAGAACATGTGGTATGCTGCATCATTTTGATATGATATGACTTCTAGCTATCATTATATTTTAGTATTCATTTGTTTACTTCAGTTGCATACTGTTTACTACTTCCCCTATTGTCCTTATTTATTCTGTTGTGTTACACTCTGCCAATGAGGGCATAAATTCCCCACTATCACAACCTAGGCCCCCGCTAATAGTCACCAGCCTCTGTTATTTAGGGAAATGAACTTGAGGCCATGTGGCCAACCGAGTACGGGGCACCGGTCGAGTGGCTTCCATACCTAGGAAGTTACAAAGTGGTATCAAAGGGCTTTCTTTTCTTCTTTGTTTTAATATATGGTGATGATATAAAGGATATTAAATTCTATAATTTGTTGTGCCCGGGAGTAGCTACCTCGTGTACATGTAAAATCCAAATTTCCTCGAATTAGATTGTGCTTTTGGATTTTGATCTATTTTAAATGATTTGATTTCACTATTGGGTGACACACTTGATTTATGATATTATTATTGATTCAATTTTATGTTCTATTTTAGTTGCAACCTCATGATATGAGGGTGTGCCATCTCATGCATCATACTGGCACTTGTTAGAATCACATTCAATGCATTGTTCCATGACATTTAGGATGCATTAGATATTCCATGCTATTGTTATAGATCTCATGTTAGATATTCCTATTGTTATGATAGGTGTATTGGTACAGGCTATGGTTGGATTGAATGGATGCCAAACTTTGGATTGTGAGGTGTATTAGCCCTCTTGGACTATAATTTTATAGATCATGGTTTAGTTTTTATAATTAATTTTTCTATTATATGTTATTCTAGGGTTCCAAATTTGGATTCACGGGGAGTAGGGCCCTCACGGATCAGAATTTGGCATCCCACTAGTTGGATTTTCTACAGAAAAGGGGTTTTCTAGGAAATCTGGAGCTTATATATTGAAAAACCCAGTATACACGGTGTGTTGTTTAGCCTAACACACCATGTGATATTTCTATTCGGGGAAGATGATGTTCCAAATTTTAATATGAACACACTGTGTACCTCGTGCACATTTCGTGTTGTATCTGACCGTGTAACTGGATGTGTGAGTGGAAACACAAGCAAGTGAGTTTTGATCAGCACACGTCGTGTAGCACAGACAGGAAGAAACTATGTAGACCTGGCCATGTATAGTACATGGATAGGAGGATAGACCTATGTACATATCATATACTTATAGAACATGTTATTTACTTGTGGTTTATACATTCTAGGCAGATAGTAGAACACCAACACGTAAGAGGCTAAGGGTATACACCTTGTATTCTTTCTACACACCATGTAGGCCATTTTTTCTAAACATTTAATGTATTCTAGTATTTTGTTTTGGAAATTTTGAACAGAAAAACTTGACAATAAGTTGGAACTAAGGCATCTACTTACACTTGTAGAGTTATGTCGCCACGATGACCATGATTTGTACACCAGGGGAGCGGTGATGATCATACTCTATAAATGGTAGGCCATGGGCTACCAATAGATCCTCTAGTTGTTCCAGCTTCGATACCAGCTATCATACCAGTTACAGGTGAACATGCATAGTTTTGTGAAGTTTTTGTGAGATTCATGCAGACTTTTCAGGGAGCAACACATGATGCCACATCTATGGCAGAGTTGACGCATATATTTCAGTAGAAGGATCCACCTATCTTTTCAAAGTATGGAAGACTATAGGATAGAGAATCATGGCTATAATCAGTGATGACTATCTTTATGAATCTAAAGACATCTCTCAAGATAAAGTTCAAGATATCGACATATATACTATTGGATTCTTCCAAGAGATGGTGAGATGTTATCAATTAGGAAGGAAATCTTTGGAATATGGAATTGTAAGACTTTGAAGAAGCCTTCTATGATTATTATTTTCTCAAGATACTGAGGGCCGACTGATCCTAGGAGTTCATGAACCTAGAGTAGGGCACATTTATAGTTATGGACTATTCTTCCCGGTTTACTGAGCTTCAGTGTTGTCCGCCTATTCTGATGGGTAACGACGTATCAAAAGCTGTAATATTTGAGGATGGTATCTAGTTAGACATATGATATTAGGTGAATGTCTTTAGTTTTCCTTAAGTATCTAATATCATAAATCAGGGTCTGAACACTGAGTATAATCTACGAAAAGTAGGTGGTGTGATCCAGGGGGTTCAGCACTAATTTCTGGAACTGTATCAACCGTCATGAAGAAGAGTCACCTAGAGTTCTCTTATGGTGATAGTAGTAGTTATAACCTTTCATCTAGTAAATAGGTGAGGATCTAATAGTGTGGTAGTCTAGAGAATATGATTCCTTCATGCCTGAAAGACCAATTTGAGTGTCTAGATTGTGGAAATATGGGCAATCTACAATGCTTCTACAAGACGTTTTCACCTGTGATTAGTGAGAGTGGTTTTGTATAGACTCCACATGCAGGATCAGGGTAAGTAACTTTTCACCAGTATGGAAACTATAATACATCAGGGTGTTTAGGCCAAGGAGGTGGTCATTGTCATGGTAGTCATACACTATGATCTTAGCGATAGTAGGGTGGGTCAGCTTAGGGTAGCCAAGCAGTGTCTTAGGGTCGCGGTGTAGGTATGACTTATGCAGTGCAATAGACCCATTAGAAGAACGATCCTAGACCTTCTATTGTCATAGGTACTATCCTAGTCACCTCAATTTTATCTTCATCACTTTTTGATATTGGTGCTATAAATAGTTTAATATTTGTGGTCGTTGATGGAATCATTGTGCTATGTGTTTATACTAATTCTAATTTTATGATTCTAGAAACTCTATTAGGGATTATAATGGCAGGTGTCCCTTGGTGCAAAGAGTTCCCTCTTGAGATTTGTGGGTGTCACTTTCTATGTAACCTCTATTTATTAGAGATTATGGGCTTTGATGTCATTATCAGAATGAACCGGTTGGTTTCTTTTTGAGCCTTTTGTTGACTTCTATCGTTGCAGGGTGTGTTTCACATCACCAGAGGGTAGAGAGTTTTTATAAGGGTGAATGGGATGTTTAGACGAGCTGAGATGGACCCGAGTATTGTGGGATGGGCGGAATGACAACCCAGATTGTGAGTTTATATATAAATTATTAGGGAGCATTTTTGACAGATTTCCCCCCAGTGATTGATCATTTGAGGGATGTTTTATTTGATGACTTCTCAGGCTTAACTCCAGTTAGAGAGGTAGATTTCAATATAGAGCTAGTGATAGTAGCCGCACCAGTATCCATTCCTCTTTATAGGATAGTGATGATGGAGTTTCAAGAGCTCAAGTAGTAGTTGTAATATTTTTAAACTAAGGATTGTATCAGACCCAGTACTTCTCCATGGGGATCACCAGCCCTTTTCATGAAAAATGAGGATGATACCCTTATCATGTGAATGGACTATCAGAAAATGAACCAATTTATGGTTAAAATCTGACATCCCTTTCCACAAATAGATGAACTATTTGATCAGCTTCTTGGAGCTCAAGTGTTCTCGAAGATTGACATAAGGTCAGCATATCACCAAGTATGTTTTCGATCGACAGACATACCTTGTACAAACATTCATAAATGGTGTGGTCTCTATGAGTACTTGGTTATGTTGTTTGGTCTCATGAACATGGAAGCAATTTTCAAGGAGCCAATGAACTGAGTGTTCCATTCGTACCTAGATTATTTTGTGGTGGTTTTCATGGACGATATCTTGGTGTATTCTCACAATTGACACAACCATCCCAAGGACCTTGAGATCATTTTGAATACATTGAGAGAGAACCAATTATATGATAATATTTATAAATTCCACTTCTGGATTGATCCTATTCATTTCATGGGTCACATAATCTCATATAATAGAGTATCAGTGGACCTAGAAAATGTGAGAGGAGCAGTGACCAGGGAGCAAACCGAGAACGTTTTTGAGGTATGAAGCTTCTTGGGGCTAGATGGATACTATAGGAATTTTATACAGGGCTTCTCACGCTTAGTAGTGTCGATGATGGGCTTGACCAAGAAAGTTGTACATTTTTTAGGGGTTATATTCTTAAGACACAACCTTTTCAGAGTTAAAGTGAGATTTCACTTCAGTGCCGATACTGATATTCCCAGAGTCGGGCAAGAATTACACTTTTTATTATGATGCATAAGGTATTGGGTTGGGAGCAGTGCTTATGCATGGAGATCAATTTTTTGTGTACGGGTCTTAAAAGTTGAGGCCATATGAGAGGAGTTAACTGATGTATGATCTCAAGTTAGCTGCAGTCATCCATTATTTGCACTATTGGAAGAATTTTGTATTAAGGGAACATTTTGTGGTGTACGCGGACCAAAAAAGTTTCAAATACATCTTTACTCAGTTTGATTTGAATCTGAGAGAGAAAAGGTGGGTGGAATACCTTCAGTCATTTGATTTTGAGATTTCCTATATTCCTAGAAAGGGAAATGTAGTGGCTGATGCACTAAGCAGGAGAAATCATATTCAGGCAGTACAAGAGGCCAGTGGTGAGTGGCAGCATGTGGCATTGTTCTCTAAGATTCATTTAGAGGTTCACAACAGTCAGGGATAGAATTATCTTTATATTTGGTAGTTACCTCTAATCTACTAGATAGGGTAATGATGAGGCATCTATCATATTCTGAAGTACTAGTTCTATGGGAGAGTGTGGCAGGTGATGACCCTCCTCCTAAGTGGATGATAGGAAAGGTTAAAATTCGGTGAATCCATGGAACTGTGTGGGTTCTTGGGGATATATGCGAGGAGATGATGCGAGAGTTTCATGATTTATATTGGGAAGTGCATCTTGGAGTCACCATAATGTACCAAGACATACACCATCAGTATTGGTGGCTAGTCATGAAGCCAGAAGTGGATGGTTTTGTTATGAGGTGTTCCACCTATCAGCAGGTGAAGGAAGAACATCATCCACCTGATAAGATTTTATAGCAGTTACCTCTTTCGGATTGGAAATGGGACTATGTCCTAGTGTATTTCATGATGGGGTTACTGAGGCTTCCTAGAGGAAACGATGATGTGTGGGTCGTGGTTGACAGGCTTATGAAGGTCACTCACTTGTCTCTAATCATGGAGACCTTCAGTGTTGATGATCTTGGAAATCTGTATATTTGAGAGGTGGTACGACTTCATGGGTTCCCTCATTCTGTCATTTCGGATATGGATTCTTGCTTTACGTCTCATTTTTTGGAAGATTTTTTAGAGGGAACTAGGTACATAGGTGTTATTGAGCACAACATACCACCCTCAGACTGATATCCAGTCCGAGCATACGATATAGGTGCTAGAGGACATGTTTAGTGCATGTTTCCTAGACTTTGGGGAATCTTGGGAGAAGCATATACCCATGGTTGAGTTTTCCTATAATAATATCTCATAGTCTAATATTCAGATGACACCATATGAGGCTTTGTATGGGAGGCTATATTGATCACACCTATGCTGGATGGAGGTAGGAGAGTAAGATATGTTGGGACCTCGTCTTGTCCAAGTGACTACTGAGTAGGTCCACTTGATTCAGAAGCAGATGGATACTGCGTAGTCTCTTCAAAAATCATATGATGATCGTCATAGATGACCTTTAGAGTTTGTGGTCAGTGGTCCAGTTTTCCTATATGTCACACTGACTTTGGAAAACAAGAGGATCAGGATATAGGGTAAACTTTCACCTACATATTTTGGATTTTTTGTGACTCTAGAGCGGGTCAGGTCGATTGTCTATCAGTTAAAGTTACCTCAGAGGTATTGATTCATGCATGATGTCTTCCATGTATCTCAGCTACATCGCTATCAACCAGACTCGCGTCACATTTTTCAGCCTGAGGAGGTTGAGCTTTATGTTTATGCATCCTTTGAGTGGAATCTGATTCATATAGTTGATAGGAGAACGAATTTTATCCAAGGCTGGTCAGTTTCTCTCGTACGAATGCTATGGAAGCATGGCCGAGTACAAGATGAGGCTTGGGAGAGGGAGGCCGACGTACATGCTCAGTGGCTGGAGTTATTCTAAAATATCTATTCACTACCCTTGTAAGGGAAATTTGTGGATGAATTTATTTAAGGGGGGATTTTATTAAGAACTGGGTTCTTCTTATTGTTGTACATTTTCTTTAATTCTTTTTTCCTTTGAGCTGTTTTTGATAAAACAAGGGAAAACTAGACAAGTACGAGAATCATAATATCACATGGGTTTATTCTATGTTACATGACATTTTATTCCATGTAAACTCCATGTAGTTTTTCCATGTATTATGGGAATACATGGCATGTGGGCATGTCATCCAGAAAAAGGGTAAAAACCAACTACACACTGTGTACTTCTTAGTACGTTGCGTGTAGTCATGTCGGTAGGTCCTGGAAAGTAAGTCAGAGGAAAATGGCTGCCAAATGAATGGTAAAATGATATACATGACATTTATATGGTATTTAATGCTTTATATATGTGTTTTCTCACTTAATATGGGATGAAGCCCCTTTTTTGGCAGAACAGATAGAGGTCTCGCTGGGTTGAAGAACAAGCACCACCGAAATTTCAACCTTCTCCCAACTCTTCGTCCGGACTCCGATTCAATCATCGTCAGTTGAATTTGAACCATATTAGTAAGATAAAAATTATTCATGATCCATTATTCATTATTCATTTTTAGAGGATGTTATTTTATGTTATGTTTTTATTCTTGTTTTCTTAGATCTATGTTGTTCTAGCTCGAATTGGAGCTCAAGGATGGATGAGGACTATCGTACTACGACGAGTTAGGTGGTCTCATGCCTCTCATTAATTATTGAGATTCTTATATGTGTCATTGTGCCACCTACCCATGTTTAGGGTGTCTATTTGAAAGGAATTTGATCCTTATTGTTACCAAAAATTGTTCTGGTAATTAATTCAATGAAATAAAGCATGTTTGGCTTTGTTGTTTGATTAAGGGACACCCCATTGGTGAATTTACATTGGATGAATTTTTTAAGAACCATAATCTTCATTTCAAGTATGGATCTTGATTTTAGGAGTTTTTTAGGAAAAAATAATATTTTAGAAAGTTTCTATGTACACACAGTGTACTCTTGAGTACACGCAGTGTACCCAGTTGTCATGTGTAGCCGTGTACTAGCCATGTAATATCTGAGTATATGGCTATGTGGTGACCTGGAGGACCGCCCAAAATGGGGGCCAGTTAAGGATAGTACATGGCGTGTACATTAAATGAACACAATATGTAATTTTATTTTTTATTTTATTAATCAGACCGGGGTCGCGTCTCATATCCAGAACTCCTTTCTTCTTCCTATGTATCATACAGGAGACTGACGTACGACCGATTATCTTCCAGTTTCTCCTTTTCCTTCATATGAGCTCTGATTGAGACACCACCAAGTGCATTGGATTCCCACTAGTGATTTATCTTTGTCCCTAGAGCATCTATTCCTGATTTATCCTCTCTATTGCATTATTCATGGATGAATGTTTTTAACCATTTTGTAGATCTACAACATTCTAGGACGATTCAAGGGCTGACACTCAAGAGTGTTCATCATACAACTTCTAAGTAGGTGTTTTGTTTCATTTTATGTTTGTCTTTGAGTTATATATATCTAAATGCTGATTACTCATGATTCATGTATTTTGTGTTAAGGAATTGAACCATGTTACCATCTTCTTTAGATTTATAAATAGCTTAAGGGTTTTTGTTGATATATTATGCTGAATTTTATGTTTAGGGGAAACATTTTGGGTGTGTTTATTTATTGGAATTTTTATGGCCTTTTGGTTTAGGTTTCCTATGAGGAAGACCTTATTTCCTTGCCTTTCTTGTTAGCTTGGAATTGATTTCTTAATTGATAAGTTTTAAATGTTGGTTATATGAATTATAGATGCTTATCCTTATAGTATTTGAGATAACTTTGGGCTGATGGACATAATTTTTTCATGATTGTATTACATTGGGCAGTGATAAACTGGTGTGCTTATACCATAGGGGGAATTGAAGTTGAGTTATTCCCCAAAGTGTCTGTTATATTTACATTGCGAGACCATAGGGGTATTTATGGTGAGTTCTCCCTCGAAGTGTCTATAGTTTACCATTACGAGACCACAGGGGGAATGGACTTTGAGTGATTTCTCAAAGAGTTTGTAGTTTATCATTAAAATGCCACATAAGGAATTGATGGGGAGTGCTTCCTTAGAGAGTATTTTTTTTGGAACAAGGGGGGTTACACTGTGAGAACATTCCTAGAGGGTTTCTTATGAGTTCTTGATTGATTTTGATGAGTCTGCCAAGACAAAGCACATGCATGGACTCAGTCTTACCTGATTGTTAGATGGTCTTCTGAGACATCTACTTTTCTATTACATAGGGGATACAGAGCATAGGATAGATCTCTAGATTTCATTATTCAACGTTTTGAATAATTAATAAATTAAAATGAATGTAATTGGAAATAGTAGGATTTTTTTATTTTTAGTTCTTCCTTTTATATTGCTTAATTTTTTTATATTACCTGATATATATATTCACTGACAGTTAGGCATAGATCTTTTGGTGTTTTCCTACTGGTATTTGTCTCACACCCTGTTTAGGTCATGGTTTTCTACCCAAATAGATTTTATGGTTGAAGATGTAGATAAGGGAAAGCACCCCTCTACATCAGGTACTTGATTTCTATTATAGTTGGAGAGCATGATACCAAGCTGAGGTTGAGATTCTATTAGAGTTTACTATTTTCTGTACTTTGGTTTTATTATTGTGACTTGTTTGGGTATTTACCTAGTTACGTGTGTCATGCATCAGTGTTTATATATGTTGTAGTTGTTTATACTATCATTCTCTCATTGTTTACTTCTGTTGTATAGTATTATTTCTTCCACTATTGTTTACTATTTTTTCCATTGTGTTACTCTACCCAAGAGGTAATAGTTTCCTTACTATCACACCCAAGTCCCTTGCTACTAGTCGAAAGCCTCTAGCATTTGGGGAAATGCACTTGAGGCCATGTGACCAACCAGGCATGGGGCAGCTTTAGCTGGCACCTAAATCTGGGACATTACAAAGTGGTATCATATGAAATTATTTTCCTATTTGAATTACTGGATGGAGCATATAGCCAGGGATAGGAAGGAATAAGTAGTTGGTAATAAGCTATGTCTGGCAGTAGCAAACCAGTTTATAGGGAAAATTCATGTTACCTCTAATATTTCAATTTTTCTGGTTTTTCAATTGTTACTGTTGATTTGATTTCACCGTTGGGTGAATCACTTTTATTGTGTTGTTATAATTGATATTATTGAGTTTCTATTTCTATTGCATCCTGATGAGATGAGGGTATTCCATCTCATGCATCATATAGTAATTTGATAGAGATCACATGTCATTCATTCTTATCATGCCATTTAGGGTTCATTACTGGTTGCATGATGTTGTCAGAAATGTGGTGCTCGATATGCATTCTTTTGGGATAGATTCCATGATAGAATAATTTATATTTTGATAGGGTATTAGAATATATAAAGTTTCATTAGATGAATTCCACACTTTGGTCCCTGAGGTGTTATGGGCCCTCTTGGACCCGAACTTGGTGGATCATATATGAACAATACTTTCATTTTTTCTAGTTATGATGTGAATAAGGATGCCAAATGTTGATTTGTAAGAGTATGGGTTTGCACGGGTCTAAATTTATCATTCCTTGGACAAAGTTTTATGTTTTTAAGGGTTCTAGGGATCTTTTAGAGGCCTGCTATCTAGAAACTCAGACAACACAATGTGTAGTGTTATGAACACACACTAGGTGATCTTCTCTTCTGTAAGAAAAAAAATTAAGTACATACAATGTAATGTGAGTACACACCCTGTAGAGCTTAAACATGTGTATGTGAGCAGTGACACGATTTGATAAATTTTTGGTAGAACACACCTTTTATTAGGAGTACACACCGTTCTGAAGAGGCCATGTATACTAACATGTGGCTAACAACACGGGTGGATAAAAACATAGGTTGTACACATCGTTTCTAGTTCTTGCATGATGTGTAGAGTCGACCGTGTCTCCTACTGTGTGACCAACGACACTGGCAGCTTAAACATAATTGGTACACGCCGTGTGTATGGTGAACACACTGTAATGTTTCCTAGGGGAGACCCATGTGGTTTATCTGTGTAGAATAACTCAGGTAGGAGGTAAAATTCAAGTACATATCGTGTCACAAGAGGAACATGTTGTGTGTAGGGGTGTTACACAACTAGGTTTGGAAGAGGTACATGCCCATGTTGAAACTTAAGGGAACACACATTGTGGAGGGTATACACACCGTGTAACCCTGTTTTGAAAAGAATAAATGTTTTATTCTCCTATTACTTTCATTAAATTCTAAGTTTCAATCCTTGATAATTTTATACTGAGGTGTGTGCATGACCTTGTAGAGTCATGCCACTGATATTTCCTCTGTTTATACACCAGAAACAGGGAAACGAATAGACACTAAAAATGGTATATCATGGACTACCATTAGATCATCTCATCGTGCCTATTTTGGTACCAGATATTATTCCGGACAGAGGTTCTAATGCACAGTTCCGAGAAAAATTCATGTGGTTTATACAGACCTAACAAAGAGCACCACATCCTACCCCGTCTATGGAAAATTTTACATGGGTTTTTTAGAAACATCATCCTCCCACTTACTCAGGAGATAGATGACATCAGGATGCAAAGTCTTGGATAGAATCCATGTTTTCTATCTTTGAGCATCTCGATACACCTCTTGAGAGGAGGGTGAAGCTCACAACCAACATGCTTCGAGATTCTGCCAAGAGATAGTGGAATGTTATATCACGGATGGGATACCAAGAAGTTATGTCTTGGGATGAGTTCCAATAGACCGTTTATGACTATTTATACCTAGATACCTTGAGGTATGACCAAGCATGAGAGTTCATGGGTATGGAATAGGGTAATCTTTCAGTCATAGAGTATTCTTCTTGCCTCACAGATCTGCATTGTTTCACACCCATTCCAGGGGATGATGAGTTATTTCTGGCCAGGATGTTTGAGGATGGTATCAAAAAATGACATCTAATCCAAGGTTAACATATTATGGTTGACCTCCATATCCTTTATAGTCAAATTGGAACTGATCACAGATCATAATATGAAGGGGGTTATAGTTGTGAGCCAGGGTGGTTCGGCATCCAGAGTTGGTACTCCTCCGTCTAATAGTAGGAAGCGTAATAGGGAGTCTACATGTGGAGATATGAGTAGATGGGATACTCCTTCAGGTATCAAGGTGGTATGAGAATAGTGTGGTAAGACTAGGAATAAGAGACCTCAGTGCCTGAGAGACCCAGTCGAGTTTCCATCTTGCAGCAAGATGGTTCATCTTCAGCGTTTCTTCCAGTTTTTCTCTCCATCAGCTAGTGATAAGATTTCTTCTCTGACTCCATGTTCAGGATAAAGACCACTAGTTTCTCATCAGTTTGATTCCCCGAGTTCGTTCAGTTGTTTTGTCAAAGGAGTAGGTTGTTACCATGGTAGCCAATCAGTAGGATTTCAGTTATAGTAGGGAGGACCTAATCAGGGTAGTATGGCAGGGTCACATGGTCCTAGTATAGGTTAGACCTTTTTAGTGGAGCAGACCTAAAAGAAGCAGAATCCCATGCCATCTATGGTTAGAGGTACGATTCTAGTTTCCTCACTTTTGGCGTCTTCTATTCTTGATAGAGGTGATACCCATAGTTTTTTATTTTTTTCCATTGTGGATAGTCTTGGGCTTTGTATATTTACTTTTGAGGATGTTAAGAATCCAGACACTCTTTTGGGGCTTAGGAAGGATAGTGTACATTAGTGCAAGGAGTGAACTCTTGTGGTTGGTGGGTGTCACTTCTTATAGGACCTCAACATTTTAGAGATGATAGGCTTCGATGTCATTTTCAGAATGGACTGTTTAGTCTCCTTTTAGGAATCTTTTTGCTTCTATCATTGTAGGGTCAGTTTCACATCACTAGAGGATGGGTCTTTTCTACACAAGGGTGAATGGGATGTCCACAGGGAGCATAGATGGACCTAAAAATCATGGGTTGGTATGAGTTACAACCTAGATTTCTATTTTATATCTAGATGGCCATGGGACTTCATAGATGAAATTTCCTCCAATGGTGGATCATTTTAGATATGTCTTTCTAGATGACTTTTTGGGTTTACCTCTGAAGCGAGAGGTAGATTTATCAATTGATCTTGTTCCATGGGTGGTACAGGTGACCATTACTCATTATATGATGGATACAATAGAGTTACAGGAGCTCAAGAAGTAGTTAGATGAGTTACATGAAAAGGGTTTCATTTGACCTTGTACTTCTCCTTGGGGTTTGTATAACATGTTTGTGAAGAAGGCAGATGGTCCACTCAAGATTTTTATAGATTATCGGATGTTGAACCAGTTCATGGTCAAGAACTAATATCCCTTTCTGATTGATAATCTATTTGATTAGATTCATGATTCCTGAGTGTTCATGAAGATTGAATTGAGATCTGGTTATCATCATTTTTGAGTTAGACCACCAGAGGTACCTCTTACATCCTTTCAGAGTAGGTATGGTCTATATGAGTAAGTTGTTATGTCGTTCAGTCTCACAAACATACCAGCAGTTTTCATGGAACTAATGAACTGAGTGTTCCATCCTTACATGGATTATTTTGTGGTATTATTTGTGGATGATATCTCGGTGTACTATCACACTAAACACAACCATGCCACCCATATTGAGATCGTATTGAGTACACTGAGAGAGAATCTATTTCATGATATGCTCTCAAAGTTCCACTTTTGGATGGATAAGAATCACTTCATGGGTCTTGTCATCTAAAAAATAGAAGTATCAGTATACCCAAAGAAAGTGAGATCAATAGTTTATTAGAATCATCCAAGGAATGTCTTTGAGGTATGGAGTTTTCTGGGGTTGGTTGGTTTCTACAAATTCTTTATAAAGGACTTTTCACGCTTAGCAGCACCACTGACAGGACTGACTAAGAAAGGTGCAAAGTACTTGTGGAAAAATTCCTATGATTCAGCTTTTTAAGAGATGAAAGGAAGACTGACTTCAGCACTAATCTAGATTTTTCCAGAGTCAGACAGGAGTAACACCATTTTACTAGGATGTGTCAGGTATTGGGCTAAGATCATTTCTTATTCAAGTGGAAAGAGTCATTTCATATGGGTCTCAGTAGTTGAGGCCAAATGACAGTAACTACCAAATCCACAATCTCGAGTTGGATGTAATTGTGCATGCTTTACTCTGTTAGAGAAATTATTTTTTTAGAGATCATTTTTCTGGTTTTCACTGACCACAAGAGTATTTCATATATCTTTACTTGGCATGATCTAAATTTGAGACAGTTAAGGTGGTTTTAGTACTTTCAGTCTTTTGAAATTGAGCTAGCCTACATACCTAGGAAAGGTAACACAATGGTTGATGTGTTGAGCATGAGGACTCAGATACAAGAAGTTTAGGAGGCCAGTAGTGAGTGGTAGCTTATCTATTCTCTGATATGAATTTATAAATTCATGGTAGGTAGGGGAAGACTTTTCATTATTAGGTAGCTATTACCTCTACTCTTATAGATCGAGTGAGAGTGAGGAAGATATCAGATTCCAAAGGCCTAGACCCATGAGAGAGTGTGTCAGTAGAGGAACCAACTCCAAGATGGACCATAGGCAAATATGAGATATTTCACTTCCATGGGAAATTATGGGTGTCTGCAGACATACGTGAGGAGTTGATGTGTAATTTTCATTCTTAAGTTTGTGTAGTTCATCCTAGTGTCACCAAGATGTATCAATATCTACTCCATCTGTATCGGTGGGAATATATGAAGAGAGATTTTTCTGGTTTTTTAATGAGATGGTTTACCTATCAGTAAGTGAAGGCAGAGCATCAATGACCGACAGTTATTTTACAGTAGTTACCCATTCCTAAGTGGAAGTGTAATGATGTTGCAATAAAATTTGTGACAGGTTTACCAAGGTCGCCTCAAGGTAATGATGTAGTTTGGGTTGTTTTTGATAGACACAAAAAGGTTATACACTTCTTACTGATTAAGAATACCATTAGTGTGGATTTGTTGGGATGGTTGTACTTCTAAGATATTGTATGTTTTCATTGGGTTCCAAAATATATCATTTAAGATAGGGATGCCTGGTTTACTTCTTAGGTCTGGAAGGGACTATAGAGGGATTTTGTTACATAGGTAATTCTGAGTACAACTTACCATACCCAGAAAGATGTCCAGTATGATTGCACGATTCAGGTTTTGGAGGTCATACTTTGAGAATGTGACCTAGATTTTTTGGGGTCTTGGGAGAGTTATATACCCATAATGAAGTTTTCCTACAATAATAGTTTCTAGGTGATGATTCTGATGGAACCTTATGAGGCTTTTTATGATGTTCCATGTCAATCACCCCTATGTTGGATGGAGGTAAGAGAGTCATCTATACTGGGACCTCATATTTTCTAGGACACAACTAAGCAGGTGGAGTTGTTTAGAAGAGGATGGATATTGCACAGTATCACCAGAAATCTTATGCTGATCAACAGAGACAACCTCAAGTGTATGAGGTTAGAGATCATGTTTTCTTGTGTGTCACACTGAGGTTAGGACACATGAGTATTAGAATATAGGTAAATATTTCACTGAGATATGTCAGTACATTTTAGGTTTTGGAGGGAGTTGGGCCAGATGCCAGTTGGTTGCAGTTAACTTAGAGGTGCCAGGATATGCATGACATCTTCTATGTTTCTCTGCTATGACATTACTTTTCAGACACATCGCGTATTTTTCAACCAGAGGAGGTTGAGTTGAAGGTGGATGCATCCTTTAAGAAGAACCCTATTTGGAGTGTGGATTGCAGTACAAAGGTTTTCTATGGCCGATCTATCCCTCGAGTATGGTTGATATGGAAGCACAGGTGAGTACAATATGAGACTTGGGAGAGGGAGGCTGAGGTGCGTTCTTAGTGGCCAGATATGTTTGAATTTTCTTCTTTGCCACCCTTGGAACGGAAATTTTGGGAAAATTTTCCTTAAGGGGGGATGTTTTAAAGAACCTGAATCTTCATTTAAAGTATGGATCTTGATTTTGGGTGTTTTGTGGAAAAATGATGATTTTAAAAAATTTCTAAGTACATGTTGTGTACTCTTGAGTACATGTCGTGTACCCAGTTGTCACGTATTGTTGTGTAATGGCTGTGTAATAGAAGATTATATGGTTTTGTGGTGATATGGAGGACCTCAAAAAGTGGGTTCTATTTGAGGCCAGCACACAACATGTACATTAAATGAACACGCCATGTACTTTTCTTTTTATTTTATTCAATGTACTGGGGTCACGTCTCATCTCCATAACTCTTTTCTTCTTCCCTTGTCTTGTATAAGAGAGAAATGTATGACTGGTTATCTTTGATCATCTCACGTTCCTCCATTTTAACTCTTATCCAGACACTGAAGTTTGCATTGGATTCCCACCGGTGAGTTATCTCTTTCCGTAGAGCCTCTCTTCCTGATTTATACTCTCTTTCGATTTATTCGAGGTTAAACATTTTTTACCTTTTTTTTATCTAATACATTCTAGGGAGATTCAAGGGCCGATGTTTAATAGTGTTCATCATAAAATGTCAAGTTAGGTGGTTTTCTTCCTTTTGGATTTTTGTATTTGAGTTATATATACCTAAGTGTTGATTACCCATGATTCGAGTATTTCGTGTTAAAGAATTGAACCCTGTTATCATCTTCCTTAGATTCATTGATAGATTAAAGGTTTTTGTTGATATATTATTCTAAATTTCATGTTTAGGGGACACCCTATGGGTTTGTTTCCTTGTTTGAATGTATATGTCCATTTGGTTTAGGTTTCCTATGAGGCATACCTTGTTCCCTTACTTTCCATGTTTGGTAGGAATTGATTGCTTAATTTTTTCTTGTTAAATGCATGTGATATGTATTGTAGCTGCTTAGCCTTATATTAGTTGAAATTACTTTGAGATTATGGACATCGTTTGGGTACGATTGTATTACACAGGGCAATGAGAACCCTATTTCGTTAGACAATAGGGGGAATTTACATTGAGGGACTCCCTATAATGTCTATTATATTAACATTGTGAGACCATAGGGGGATATATGGTGAGTACTCCCTCAGAGTGTCTATAGTTTACCATTATGAGACCCCGAGGGGAATGGACGTTGTGAACTTCCTTAGAGAGTCTGTAGTTTATTGTTAAAATAATACATAGGGAATTGACGGTGAGTGATTCCTTATAGAGTTTTTGTTTTTGAGGAAGCAGAGGGGTTAGACTGTGAGAACATTCCCAGAGGGTTTCTTGTGAGTGATTGATTGATTCTGATGGGTCTGCAAAGACAAAGCACAATCTTTGAATCAGTCATACCTGATTGTTAGATGGTGTTCTGAGACATCTATTTTCTATTAAATAGGGGATATATATCATAGACTAGATCCCAAGGTTTCATTATTCAATGGTTTTAATAATTAATAAATGAAAATGAATGTAATTATAAACTGTAGGATTGTTTACTTTTGAGTACTTCCTTGTTTATTGCTTCATTTTTCATATTGCATGCTATATATATTCAGTGATAGTTAGGCACAGATATTTTGGTGGTTGCCTATTGGGATACGTCTCACACCCTATTTGGTTCATCCATTTTGACATAAAAGGATTATATGGTTTCCGGAATATATAAGGGAAATATCCCTTCTACATCGGGTACTTTAATGATGTTGGAGATGGAGAGCATGGGACCAAGATGAGGCTTGCAATGCTGTTGGAGGTACCCATTTTCTATAATTTGGATTTAGTATTGTATTCTGCACATTGTGACTTGTTTGGATGTTTTCCTAGTTACATGTTTCCTACATCATTATTTATATATTCTACAGTTGATTATACTATCAGTCTTCCGATGTTTAATTCTGTTGTATGGTATTACTGCTTCGACTACTACTTACTATTTTTTTCATTGTGTTACTCGGCCAATGAGGTCATAGTTTCCCCACTATCACACCCAAGGCCCTCACTTCAAGTTGGATTCCTCTGGATAATGAGTAAATTCACTTGAGTACATGTGACCAATAGATTACGGGGCACCTTTGGGTGGCACACGGATCTAGGACATTACAACTGTTTTATAAAAATTTTGGCAGAGGATGTCAATGGGCATGACTTTGTTCCCCTTTTAGGGTTATTTAAAATGAATTTAGTTATTATATAAAATTTTAATTGCATTATAATTGTATTTATTTTTTATTATGGCTTTTGTATTGTGTTTTCCTTTTTCTAAGTAGTTTTTTTACTTGTTAAAGCACGTTGGAAGGTTTTATCTAATTTTAATGAGAAAATGGTATATATTTTTGGGAGATACATGGGTTTATCTTAGAACTCCATGGAAGGACTCTCATGAATATTGTTTCATGAACTATGGGTGATACATGGGTTTAGTTTAGAATTCCATGGACGGACTCAAGAAGATTTTGATTTATATGTCATTAGTGACACTTGCGCTCCCTAGTAGGACCACTAGGGACAGACTAAATTAACAAAATCTTATATTACACATAAAGTGATACCTTGGGCCTCCCTAGTAAGACCATTGAGGATGGACTCATTGAACTTATACCAATGTCTTGAGTGATAGTTGGGTATCCCTAGAAGGACCACTAAGAACAGACTAGTGGGATGTCGGTAGAATTACACCGGTTGTGATACTTGAATTCCAACATAGGAATCTCAAAAACAGACTCAATTTATATATAATATGATGGAATGGAATTCATTATGATGGATCTTCCAAGACAAAGTAAAATATTGTATTCAGTCTTTACTTCATGTGTTATATAGCCTGCTGAGGTATCTGTTGTGTTTACTTCACATAGGGGATTCACGGGCATAGACCGGACCCAGAGTCTTTTATAATTCAATGAATTTTAATTTTTTTAATGAATATTAAATGAATGTAAATGAATTACAGTACATATAAGATTGTTTAATTTTGAGTACCTGCTAGTTCATCGCATTTTCAATATTGTGTTCTACTATTTCAAATACTAACTGACATATTGGAGAAGAACTTCGATGGTTTCCCACTAGGATTTATTTCCCACACCCTATTTGGGTCATGTTTTTGGGCCCAACCAAACTATATTTATGCAAGTATCGAGAGGGGAAATTCCCCTTTTTCAGGTACTTGATTGATGATTTGGAGCATGAGGGCATGATACCAAGCCTTAGATTATGATGTTGTTGAGTTTTATTTTGTTTTATCATACCTAGTTATTGTATTGTACTTGATTGCAGTGTATCATTTTTTTCATTTTTTCATAGAACATGTGACATGATGCATCATTTTGATATGATATTCCCTATGGATATCTTTATCTTTTAGTATTCAGTTGTTTACTTAAGTTGAATGTTGTTTACTAATTCCTCTATTACCATTATTTATTCTACTATGTTAGACTCTTCTAATGAGGGTATAGTTTCCCACTATCACACCCTAGGCCCTCGCTACTATTCGACAGTCTCTGGTGTTTGGGGAAATGCGCTTAAGGCCTTATGGACAACTTGGTACGGGGCATCAGTTGAGTTGCTTTCGAACTGAAGACGTTGCATAATAAAAATCTAATATTTAACTTTCTTTCATTTCATCTATTGATAATGTGGAAACACAGTTTATGTGTATGTATAACCTACCATATCCAATAACATTGTATTTCATTTTCTTTCTCTAAATTTTATGGATTAACCTAAATAAATATATATTGAATATATTATATATATATGAATCGTGGTTGAAACTCTTAATATTATGTAACCATGTTCATACTGTGAGTAATAAAAATACGTAGTCAAAACATATAAGAAAAATAAAGTTGTTATTACTCAAAACATTAATTTTTCAGGAAATTGTTAATAAATGGGGGAAAATGTCATAAGTAAATCATAAATGATATCATATATATAATTATAGACCGTTAATATCTATATAATAAACATATATTTATTATACTAGAGGTTTTGTAACGACAAAATAACTTTTTAATGAAAATTAATTTTGATCTAATTAAATGTATTATTACGAAAAATGGATATATAAAATATGCACTTCCATGGTTTTATGTTTTTGGATTTCAAAAAAACAATAAGATTTGTGACCATTCCTAATATATCCATTGAACAGTGATCCCATGATTTTTATAAATATGAGGATTTAAAAAATACAATTTACTCAGACAAAGGAAGTTATGGCCTCATCCAATAGACTTACCCCATACAAACCTCATTTGTTGGTGCTCGGAAAGGAGGTGACGTCATTGGGCTTCACTCTTGACCAAGCCCAATCTGATCTTCAACATGTTAATCTCGAACGTAATTTCCTATTGGAGGATTGGAAGTTGATAGAGATTACCACCCGAGAGATGTTATCCAAGCCACCCCAAGCGTCAGTCACCATCACACACCTTACCCTTCAGTATTATGTGGGTGTTATAAGGGGTTATGTAATAAGACCTTATCACTATGATCATGTGCATTATTTTTTTATATAAAAAAGAATATACATTCATTTTATTATTGTTACTTTTTAAATAGTTTTTAAATAACAAATAATATTTTTATTTAATATTCAATAATGAAATATATTTTCATAAACTAATTGATTTTTGAATTAAATAAAATTTTAATAAAATATTATTATTATTAAATTACTTTTTATTAAGTATAAATGATCGTATAATTTTTATGAATACAATTGTAATTTTTATTAAGGTTTGATAGATGTTTCTGTCAAAACCCATGATTTTTTAAATGTTAGTTTTTATTTTAAAATTGAAAATTCGCATATTTGGAAAATTGTTTAGATAAAATTAATATTATTTTATGGAATAAGGATGTCAAAACTATCCAATAAAGATTTTTTCATAATTTCTTGAGATAGTCGAGTTTTTGGGTAAATATTAAAAACCGTTAAAATATATAACGTGTTTTATGACAACATAATGACCCAATAGTGATTTAATAAAATAAAATTAAAAAAATTTTCATCCAATATATGTTTTACAATTAAAATAATGTGATTTTAGGTTTGTTTGATTTATTTTATAAATCCTTAGTGGACCCTCCAAGACTTATAAAACATTTTAGCTTTTTAAATTGATTTCATTGAGTGTGTGACTCACCTTTACATAAGAAACCCTATTATTTTTAGAATTTCAGCCATTGGACTTATACAATATTGTATTGCACTCTCCTTTTTCAAAAACTATGGGCTGGTTTTTGGTTTTGTTTAGTTTAATGTGTGGTGTCCCAAACCTAAATAATAGAGAATTCTCTCTCATTTCCTATATAAACCCACCGAATATCCCACTTCCTTTTCACTAAAAGCCTTTGGAGATCGACCAACCCTTTCCCTCTTTTCTCTATAATCCTACCAAGGCACCCCAAGCTTCCAAGAAGCCTCTCTCAAGCCTCTCCCATACCTTTGGGATCACACTTCCAAGTATGGGATCCTCACTTTCCTTCCATCATTATTTATTTCAAAGTTTCTTTTTATTGTTATGCCATTTTATTTTCAATTAAAAATTTTGGGGTATGATCTCTTACCCCCCCCCATATGTCCCTATTTATGTTTTAATGACCAGATACCTCTTTCTCTTTCATTAATTCCTTCATTTTACATTTGTTACCATACCGAGTTTCCGTAAGGGATTTATTCCTTTCTCATTTTTGTCCATTTTCTTTAAGTTGTTATGCCCTTTTATTTTCAATTAAAAATATTTGGATATGATTTTGAACCTCCACCATACCTCCCATTTTATGTTTTAATTATGAGAGACCCCTTTATATCCCAATAATTCCTCCCATGTACACTCATTAACATGCTGAAATTTTGTAAGGAATTTATCTCTCCTCATTTACATTCAAGAAATTATTTTGTATTATAAATACAAATTAAATTACTTATAGTGGGACATGTATCTATATAACCCCTTTACTTTCCATTTCATGTACATATGAAGAGACACCCTTTCTCTCTCATCATCATTTTTAATAAATTCTTATGTCACGCCGTTATGTTGCCAAAATTGCACCGCCATTTTCCAAGCCGAAATCATTGTGTAGTGAATATCATGCCCATTTATCTATCAAGGGTATTTGCCTTTATAAAAATTTAATTATTGGTTATTAAGTTTTGTTTATGAATTCCACATTACATTATCATGGAATAAATGATGATCTTTAATTATTCCATTTTGTATGATTCATGTGGCACAGTTATACGTGAAATTAAATTTTTAAAAAAGGTGAGCCCTAATAGCACTCCAATGCATTGGGTAAAGATTAGTATCATGATACATCAAGTAAAATGAGGATTTAATCATTATAATTCAAGTTAAATGTGGATTTAATCATTCTAATTTAGGTTCAATGAGGTTTTACTCATGATCAATGTTCAATGAGCCTTGGATCATGCTAATACCATGTTAAGTGTTGTTGCCACATTTCCATGTTATGATAATCATGCTTTATGATTCCTTTATGTTCATGTTTCTATTATGATCCATTGATATTCCAATTTCATAACTTGTATTATATTATTAATTTTTCCCTTTTTACACCCTTACCGGGCTTCATAGCTCACCCTTATCATATGCATGTCCTTAGGTTATCCCATGTAATGCCGAGTACGAGGGAGTGTAGTGGTCATGTAAAGGATGTTTTCAATAAAGATATTGTTATTCATGTTATAAGTAATTATTTAATGTTCCTAATCCACAAAGACACTATACCTATAGATATTCCATATTGTATAAAGTTAATAGTTTATGTAATAATTTGTGTTTAAGTGTGAAATAAAAAAGTAGGGTTGTTATAGTTGGTATTAGAGGATAGGTTTAGTTATTTTTGGTATTTGGAATAGAAAACCCTAGTTAAAGCCTTAGGGGTAAGAATAAGTATAATAAAAACATCCCAATGTTTTTTTAGTATTGATTAAGTTGTTTATCAATAAAATGTATCCCTTTTTGGATATGAGCAGGTAGAGGCGGTTGTGGAACAGATGTACCTGGGAGTGAAAGCTCCGACAATGAGTATCGGGCTTGACCCGGGGTATCTTGGTACACAACAAAAGGCATTGATCCACTCATGGTTATGAAACTCCTGGGGTATTTTCTTTGGAAAATTCACAAGTTTAGTATGAACCATTATTAAGGGAATTAAAAAAATGCCCCTAAGAATATATGTTAGAAAGTAGATCATGGATAATATCGATTAAAGCCAATAGATTCATAAGATACGGAAATAAAATTAATTAATAAGTAATCTATTTTGTCATATGTTTACCCTTTATTGGTTACCCCTAACATTCCTTTTATTTCATCCAATGTCCGGTAATAGGAGGACTCGTGCTAACAACCGATGTGAAGACCAATGTGATGACTATTCTAATGAGATGCCCAATACGATGGGAGAAGGAATCACAAACTTTATCATGATAATATCTCATTTAAATCAAGATTTTAATAGAAACATGGGTGAAGAGGAACATTCAACCCCCCCTAAGAAAGAACAAGTTGCTATCAAGAGCTACATGAGACAATGGCCTACTACTTTTAATGGATCATCTGATCCCTCAATCACCGAACAATGGATCAACTCCACTGAAAAGATATTCTCTATCCTTCAATGTCCAGAACAAGAGAATGTTCTTCTTACTCTTTACTATAAGGAGGGTTAAGTTGATTAATGGTGGAAATTGATCAAAAATATGAATCCTGAGGAGGATATTGAGGCATTGGAATGGAAGGATTTATGGAAATTTCTTTTAATAGATATTTTCCTTGCACCCTTCAGCTTAAAAGGGAATGGGACTTCCTTGTCCTCTAGAAAAAAGACGAATAATCCATTGGAGCTTATGAGGAAAACTTATCATGTCTTGAACTTTATGCCTTCAGATTTGTCGTTACCCCCGAATGCAAGGTTGAATGTTTCTTTGGTGGGCTGAAACCTAGCCTACCAAAAGCCCTGGAGATCTGCGACTTTGAAAGCTGTGAGGAAATTGTAGGATGTTCCCTCAAGGTTGAAATGGAGATCCGATAATCTCAAGGGTATCATGGGGATAAGAAGTATAAGGTGGAATTCAATTCTGGCAGTCCGATGGACAAATCCAATGGTGCTAAGAAAATCTAGCACCCCACTTTCCAAAGGTGTGGAAATAAGCACCCCAGAAATTGCCTGAATGGGATGAGGAAATTCTTCAGGTGTAGAAGAGAAGGGAAACTAGATATTTACTAATGATAAGAGAAACCTACGGCTTAGATAGAGGAGAGGAATTATTCATTAGACTCTCAATGCATTGTTAATTGCTTCAATTACAAAGAACCAGGGCAACGTGTAAATCAGTTCTCTAAGCCACGGGTTTTCAGAGGCAAACAATAATCTCCAAGGTAGAAAGGGTGAGATTTTTCCATCACTACTTCCAAAGTGAACCTCGACAACGAAGTGGTAATAGGTATGCTAGTTATTCATTCATGAATATTGAATGGACTTTTTGATTCTAGTTCTATTAATTCCTTTATATCTCGAAATTTTAGTAGAATAATCCCAACACCACCACAAATCATGGAAGTAAAGATGCCAGTGAGTACGAAAAATGGGGAAATTATTTAATCCAATTAATATAACTCCTCCCCTGTCATAATTTTTGGATTTAACTTCCCAGTGAACCTCATCATACTCCCTTTGGTGGAATTTGATGCAATTATCAGTATGGATTGGATTTCCTTATATAAAGCCAAAATAAATTGTCACGAGAGTAAAATCACTCTTCATATGGAAAATTAACCCCCAATTCTATACAAGTGCAAGGTGGAAGATGAATATTATTTATCACTATCATCTCAAGTGTGGATATTACTTCCCTATGAGCATGAATATCAATATCAGATGATTGAGTCCAAGGAATCAACCATCCATGAAGACATGCATATTGTGAGGGAATCCACTAAAGTGTTTTGAAAGGGATTGTTTGGTCTTCCTCCTAGAAGAGATGTTGAATTCTCAATTGACCTTATACCTGGGGCGTTGTCAATATCCAAGACTCCATATAGAATGACTACTGTGGAGCTTGAGGAGCTGAGGAAACAACTACAGGAGAACTTGTATAATGGGTTTATACGCCCAAGTGCTTCACCTTGGGGTGCTCCAGTCCTCTTCAACAAGAAGAAGGATGGGTCAATGTGACTTTGCATTGATTATCATGAGATTAACAAAATATCTGTAAAGAAAAGGAATCCTATTCTACGAATTGATGACTATTTGGATCAGTTCCACGGAGCACAATACTTCTCCATGGTAGATTTGCGGTCGGGATATTATCAAGTAAGGGTGACGAAAGAGGATATCCCCAAGACTGCTTTTCATATGAGATACAGGCACTATGAATTCAAAGTAATGCCTTTTGGACTCACTAATGCTCCAGAAATATTCATGGACTTGATGAATAGAGTATTTAGAGATTACATAGACAAATTTTTGTTAGTCATTATAGTTGATATTATAATAGACTTCAAAACCAAGGAGGATCATGAGGAGCATCTAAGAACTATACTAGATACCTTACAGAAGGAGAATCTCTATGAAAAGTACAACAAGTATGAGTTCTAGTTGAAGGAGGTCTCATTATTGGGTCATATAATCACAAAAAATTGGATATCTATGGATCCCTCCAAGACAACTGAAATTGAGGGATGGTCGAAGCCAAAATCAGTAACGGATATCCGTAGCTTCTTAGGGTTATGGATATTATTGCCGATTTGTGAGAAATTTCTCATGATTGTCTAACCCTCTTATGATGATAACTCGGAAGGAAGTAAGTTTTTCTTGGTGTGATGAATTTAAAGAGATCTTCAAGGAGTTGAAAAGGAGGTTTATCACTATGCCCGTGCTCACTTTTCCCACAAGTGGAGAACTTTTTTAGGAATTCAGTGATGATTCGAAGAATGGACTGGATTTTTTGTTGATTTAGAATGATAAAGTGATATCCTATGCCTCAAGTTTACTAAAAATACATGAGAAAAACTATCCCAAACATGATCTGTAGTTAGAGTTTGTGATCTTTGCGTTGAAAATCTATTGGAATTGTCTCTAACGGGAGAAGTGTGAGATATATATTGAACACAAGATCCTAAAATATATATTTACACAAAAATATCTTAATATACACCAAAAAAGATGGATAAATCTCATCAAGTATTATGAATTCTCTATCCATTACCATCCCGGCAAAGAAAACAAGGTGGAAAATGCTCTAAGTATAAAGGATCATGTATCTCTATCAATGATGAGAATTGAAAAGGATCCAATATTCTAAGATTTAAAGAGGATAGACATGGGAGTCATTAAGGTAGGAACATCATCAATCCTTTCTAAAATTATTTCTCAACCATCCCTCATAAAGAAAATAAAAGATTCTCAAAGAAAGGATGTTGAAATTCCGAAAAGGGTAGAATCTATCAGAAATGGGAAATCCTTAGAGTTCATGGTTGACAAGGATGGAATTGTGATATTTGGGTCACGATTATGTGTACCATCTAATCTAGAGATAAAGAAGGATCTTCTGAATGACGCACATAGATCAACCTTCTCTATTCACCTGGGGAGAACAAAGATATATCAAGATCTATGAGAAAAATTTTGGTGGGACAATATGAAATGGGTGATTTCCGAATGTACATAGAAGTGCATGTTATGGTAGAAAGTGAAGGCTGAGAGGAAAATCCTAAGGTGATAATGCAACCACTGCCCATACCAACATGGAAGTGGGACAACATTAACATGGACTATGTCATTGGACTTCCAATGAAATCCAGAGGAAATAATGCTATATGGGTTGTTATAGATCGTCTTTTGAAGACAAATCAATTTATCATGATTCGAGAGGACTTATAATTAGATCAACTTTCACGGATTTATATCAAAGAAGTGGTAATGCTGAATGGATTACCACTATCTATTGTATCCGAACATGATTCTATATTCACCTAGAATTTCTGGAAAATTCTCCAACATGCTCTAAGAATTGAACTAAACATTAGTACGGCCTATCATCCTCAAACTTATGGTCAATCTGAGCGAACTATTCAGACACTAGAAGATATGTTAAGATCATGTTCTATGGACTTCAAAGTATGATGGGACCAACATCTTCCACTAGTTGAATTCTCCTATAATAATAGTTTCTAATCTTGAATCCAAATGGAACCATATAAATCCCTTTATGGGAAGAGGTGCAGAACACTGATGTGTTGGGAAAAATTTGGTGAGCATAAGCTGCTAGGACTTGAAATGGTCGAAAAATGGTGGAGAATGTGGAAACCATTCAGCATTATATCAAGGCCACCCAAAGTAAATAGAAGAGTTATGTAGATAACCATCAATGAGTCCTTGAGTTCAAAGTTGGAGACATGTTATTTCTACGCATATATCTGTGGAAGAAGGTCATGAGGTTTGGAAACAAAGAGAAGTTAATTCTTAGGTACATCGACCCCTTTGAGATTCTTGATCATGTCGAGGATGTGCCCTATCGACTAGCACTTCCACCTACCATGGCCAAATTACATGATGTATTTCATGTATCACTCTTAAGAAAGTACAAACTAGACCATTAACATGTACTCTCTTCTGAGGTATTATAGTTACAGGATGATATTTCTTATTAGGAGCAACCAGTGAAGATCATAGATCATAGAGAATAATTTCTACGAAATTAAGACAATGCCCCTCGTCAAGGTGTTGTGGCACAACCACAAGTTTGAAGGGGAAATGTGGGAATGATATAATGTGATGAAGCTGAGTTACCATAATATATTTTAGTGTGTAAAAAGGAAATTTATAGAGATAAATTTCTTAAGCGGGGAATATTGTAATGACCCAATATTTTATTAATGAAAATTTATCTTAATCTAATTGATTATCTTATTATGAAAAATGGTTAAATAAAATATGAACTTTCTTAGATTTATGTTTTTGGATGTAAAAAACCATTAATAATTGTGATTATTGCTAATATAGACATTTAAAAATGATCACATGATTAGTATAAATATACGGCTTTAACAAATCCAATTTACCAAGACAAAGGAATTGATTTCCTCATCCAATAGACTTTCCCCATATGAAGCCCATTTTTCAGATCTCAGAAATGAGGTAGCGTCATTGGGCTTCTCTCTTGACCAATACCAAGCTGAGATTCAATATGTTAATCTCGAACGGAACCTCCTATGGGAGAAGTGGAAGTTGATTGAGATTACCACCCGAGCGATGTTATCTGAGCCACCCCAAGAGACTGTCACCATCACACACCTTACCCTTTGGTCTTATGAAGGTGTTATAAGGGGTTATGTAACAAGACATTATCACTATGATTATGTGAATTATTTTTGTATATAATAAAAAATACGCATTCATTTTATTATTGTTTCTTTATAAATAGTTTTTTAGGCACAAATAGTATTTTTAGTTAATATTCATCTAAGAAACCTATTTTGATAAGTTAATGGATTTTTGAATTAAATAATATTTTAATAAAATATTACTATTATTAAATTAATTTTTATTTATTAAATGGTCGTATAATTTATATTAATATAATTGTAATTTTTATTAAGGTTTGAAAGCCATTTTTGTCAAAACCCATGAATTTTTTTATAAATGTCGGTTTTTATTTTAAAAATGAAACTTTCTATATTTAGAAAATTATTTGGATAAAATTAATGTTATTTTTGGAATCAGGGCATTTAAATTATCAAATGGTTAATTTTTCATAATTTTTTCAGACAGCCAAATTTTTGGGTAAAAATAAAAAACGGTTTAAATATACAATTTGTTTTATGACATCATAATGACCCAATAGTGATTTAATAAAATACTATAAAAATTATTTTCAGAAAATATATGTTTTAACATTAAAATAATGTGTTTTTAGGTTTTTTTGATTTATTTTACAGAGCCTTAGTGGACCCTCTAAGACTTATAAAACATTTTAGCTTTTTAAATTGATTTCCTTGAAAGTGTGACTCACATCCACATATGCAACCCTATTATTTTAAGAAGTTTGGAAATTGGAATTATAAAATATTTTTTCCACTCCCATTTTTTAAAAATCATGGGAAAACCATGGTCTGGTTTTTGGTTCTGTTTAGTTTAATATGTGGTGTCCCAAACCTAAATAATAAAGAATTCCATCTCCTTTTATATATAAACCCACCCAAGATCGCACTTCCTCTTCACTCAAAACCTTTGGATCTATACCAACCCCTTTCCTCCTATCTATATAATCCTAAAAAGGCACCCCAAGCTCCTAATAATCCTCTCTCAAGCCTCTCCTAGGCCTTTGGGATCACAATTCCATGTAAGGGATCCTCACTTTCTTTCCTACCTTATTTATTTCCATGGTTCTTTTTATTATTATGCCATTTAATTTTCAATTAAAAATGTTTTTTATGATCTATCACCTCACCCATACTTCCCTCCTTATGTTTTAATGATGGGATACCTCTTTCTCTCTCATTAATTCCTTCCTTGTACACTTGTTACCATGCCTAATTTCTATAAGGGATTTCTTCCTTTCTCTTTTTTTCAAATTTTATTTAAGTTGTTATGCCCATTTATTTTTAATTACAAATGTTGGGGTATGATTTCTAATATCCACCATACGTCCCTATTTATGTTTTAATTATTATAGGCCCCTTTTGTTCTCAATAACTCCTCTCATGTACACTAGTTACCATGCAAAAATTCCGTAAGGAATTTCTCTCTCCTCATTTACATTCAGGAAATTATTTTGTATTATGAATCCAAATTACATTACTTATGTAAGGAAATATATATATATATATAACCCCCTTATTGAGTATTTCATGTGAATATGATGAGACATCCTTTTCTCTCTCATCATCATTTTTATGAAGTCTTATGTCACGCCGTTATGCTGCCCAAATTGTACCACTATTTTCCAGGAAAAAATCATTGTGTAGTGAATACCATGCCCATTTAGTATCATCATACGTCAAGTGAAATGCGGATTTACTCATGATAATTCAAGTGAAATTAGGATTTAATCATTATAATTCAAGTGAAATGAGGATTGACTCATGCTCAATGTGAAATGATACTTGGCTCTTGCAAATACCATGTTAAGTGTTGTTTCCACATTTCCATGTTATGATAATCATGCTTTATCATGACTTTATGTTCATGTTTGTCTTATGATCCATTTATATTACTATTTCCTAACATGTATTGTATTATTTATGTTTTCATTTTTTACCCACTTACTGGGATTTATAGCTCACCCTTTTCTTAAGCATGTCCTTAGGTTATAACATGAAATGCTAAGTACGAGGGAGTGTAGTGGTCATGTAAAGGAAGTTTTCAATAAAGATGTTGTGATTCATGTTTCAAGTCGTTATGTAATGTTTATAAGCACTAAATACACATGACCTCTCAATATTAAATGTTGTATCAGGTGAATATTTTATGTAATAAATCATTTTTAAGTGTGTAATAAAATGCAGGATTGTTATAGGTTCGATCCTGTATGAAGAAATTCGTGACTTATGGTATGAGATTTTCATATCAATGTTTTACTTATATGTCAAACATGAAATATAAAACACCTATTTGTTTTATGAAATGTATATCATTCAAATAAAATTAGTCTATAATGGTCCTCATACAATTTTTTTCAATTTATATATCTATTTTAGTATATCTCTTTCTCGGGGATTATAGTTCAAAAATTACTTAATCGGTAAAGGGATTTTTGTCTCAATTTTCCTTCTCTAAGACATGTAATATAATGAAAATATATTTATTTATGATGTGTATACACTACCCATTTGACATTCTATATCATTAATATACTTTTGTTCCTGATAAATAATATTTCATTTGATGGTATTATTTAATGGGTATTATGCTTAAAAAGTTATCAAAGTGGAAAGGGTTTGATTTTAAAATCTCATTTTCTATCATGATTATTTATTATCATTCTTTTGATGATGAAATATTATTAAATATTTATCAATAATTTAATTGTTTTTCTTATAATATAGTTATTTCATGATAATACTTGTTTCACTGTCATTTTTCTCTCCTTACTAACTAAATATTGGAAAAAAAACTTTTTTAATAAAAATATTATTTATTTATATCTTCAATCAAAACCATTATTTATTCCATATCCATGTTTTTAAAAAAATTCAAAATTATTTAATGTTCCTCAACAATATTTTAAAATCAATTTTTCCATTTTTAAAAAATATATTCTTAAATGAATCTTCATGTCATTTTCAAAGACAATATCAATTTGTATTTTACCGATAATGTGAATGAAATCTTTGTTTTAACATGTAATACATGAATACAATTTCCCACCATTATAAGAGCTGTTTTTTTATAAAATAATTTATAAGATTAAAAATATATTCTGAATGAAAATTATTTACTGAATAATTTATGATTTTTTAGTCTTAAAAGTTGTTTTTCAAAGAATGGTTATTTTCCTCAAGAAATGTTCCAACTGATTTTTAATTCAAAATAATTTTTCATATAAGATGACATCCTTTGCTGTTATATAATCTTTACATGGGATATTATCCTATGATACCATTTTTATTTTTATCTCTATATGGTTTGGGATTTTGATGAAAACATACTTATAAAACATATTTCTTTCCATGGTTTATATTATAATGAAATGTTTATGAAACTAGTTCCATTTTCATGGGTTATGAAATTATAAATGTTATTTTACCTTTTGGAACAAATATGTATGTATAATTTTATGGATAATACCTATATCATCCTAGAATTAATTGGGTAAATATGGATAACCCAAGATTAAATATGTTATGCATGAACTGAATCTCATGTTCACATTGTTATGTGTGTACCTAATTATATGATAACAATGTTATGTGATAATCTTATTACATGTTCAAAATGTTTTTAATATACTTGGATCTCATGTACATAAGTTTATTTTTGGACTTTTTTGCATGTCTATATGTTTATACAAGGGCCTGATTTCATGTCCTCAACTTAATGAGTGAATGTGATTCTATTTATAGATGTTCATAATGTTATAATCATATGTGTATGAAACAAATCTATTTCTTATGAAAATTTTATATTCTCATAGTTCATGTTATTTAATTTTATTATGGTTCATGTCCTATTAAATACAGATATTTATGACACAGCTAATGTTTATGATCTATGATATGCAAGGAATGGTTTTGAAATATTATTCTCATGTTCTCATAACCTTATTCTCATGATACGTTGTTATATTTTTTTTATTACCTTTATAGAGAATCTATGATCACCCATTATTATGTTTCCTTTCCATAGGTTATTATGAAATTTAATAGGTATGATATGTCTAATAAGGGTTCTAGTTATGAAGATATTGGTGGTAGATGATGTCGATCACTTATGGACCATCTCATACCGTGTCCATGTTTCTAAAGGATATATACCTAAATTATTTTGGTGTGATTGTTATTTAATATAAATAATATTTCTTTAATAAGATGTAAAGTTTATATATGTTATGTTTGGGTCTTTATAGTTTTTATAATAGAAATTTTCAGTTATCCTTTGGAAAATAGGATGGTAACACTTTAATGATATCCCTAGTGATATTTATAAGGATTTCACTAAGGATAAGTATATGGATGAGTTAGAGTAGAGGAAAATTGCATGGAATTTTGGTAATGGAATGATTGAGTGGTTTCCATGAAGTTACATCCCTTTATAGATACTACAAGTGGATGTAAAAATATCATATAGGTATATATAGGTAATAAATCTGAAAAGGGTCCATTGACCTGGAATTTTTCTTCACATAGTGTATAAAAATGGGTTTTACTATACACTTGGATTGAAACTCCCAAGGGATTTATTTTGGAAATTTACAAAATATTTATGAACCAATATGAAATATTTGAATAATGACTATTAATAACCTAAGTTAAGCATAATTTTTAATAGATTGAAAAGAAGGTGAAATTATTTAGACATCCTATAACTGATTTTTCATGATTATGTGGTCTTCTACTATGACTAGTGTTTCTCACGCTATGATTTATGGTTTTAGTCATCAGGTAAAACCCAATGGAAACATCTTAATGTTGAATACAATAGATAACTAAATGGTATTCCTCCTAAAAAAATTAATGTGAAGGGATATATAATTCTAAACCTCATTAATATGCTCACACATATTTATAAAGCTATAAATCATTATTAAATTCCAAATGAGGAAAAGAAGTAACAATGTTGTGTTGAGACCTATATGAGGCTACATCCACCTTCATTTAGTGATTGAACTGATAAACGTGTCATTTTGTAGTCGATAAATTCCACTAAAAAGATATTTTCTATTATATTGTCTTTGGAGAATGAAAAAATCATTTTAAAAGTCTATCATTTGGAAGGCGAAGCAGATAAATGGTGGAACCATATTAATAATTCAATTCAAGAGGTGGAAATTGAATCTAGGAAATGGGATGAAATAAATATGATATTGTTAGTAAGTATTTCTCTCATATTCTATGAAAAAGGATGGATATGGAAGTTATCAATCTTAATTAGAAGGATGGTGAATCTATTGGTTCCTATAAAACTCATTTTACAAGACATGCATGGTACTAATCATGTTTAATAAATAGTCGAGAAATAAAAAATTGATTGATTCTTTAGTTTCATAGGATAAAGTCTTTTAAAGTAATTTTTTATAATTTACATTAGTAAAATTAATAATTAATTTGATTTTCACTAAATTTGTAAAATGAAAATAGTTATTCTGACCATTCCCATAGTTTTGATAAGAAAAGGAAGATTGAGTCTCGTGATAACTCAAATAAATCACATAGTGGAAAGAATTTTTTCACACCTATATGACATAATTTTATCAATAAGTGTATAAGAGAACTCTTGAAAGGATCAATAGGGTGTTACAAGTGTGGGAAGGAAATCCATCAAGAAATATAATGTAAATGTGATTCGAATAGGTCAATAAGTGAAATGAGTATTGAGAGACCACAATATAATGAACCACCCACACATCATTGCTTTAAGTGCAAGTCATTGGGGAATTATCCAAGTTAATTCCCCATTACAAGGAATAATCTGGATGAAAATACACAGCAACATCTGTTGATATATGAAACATGGAAATCTTGTGAAATAACAATGGATAAAGAAAATCATGATAATTGGGGCACACTTTTACCCTCCTACTTAGTTGTGAATTTCATTTTTGATTTCATATGAATAATGCCTATGGAAATATTATTTTATAAACATTAGTGAAAAATCATGTGATTATATCCCTATACATGGATTCTAGAATAATAAAATCACATTTGATGTTATATCAGTACAAGGATGGTCCCAATCTTCCAATGAATTTTTTTTTATAAGATAAGATTTTTTATCTAGAATAAATGGTGAATATAATATAGGAAGTGTATATTATTCCGTGTAATATAAAACTGAAAATAATGGATTCCAACATTATTTTATGGGTTTAAGTTTGATTATATGTTCAATATCATTATCATGAGGCTTTATGTGACGGGTATTTATCAAGATTAAAGATGTTTTAAGAGACGTTTTTTAATAAAACAATTTTGTTTTTTATATGTTTTATTGACAATTTTATTTGATGACGAATGACTTTACACATTATGGATATATGATTAATGGTACTGGAAACCTTTAGGTTTTATATTATCTTCGATGTTGCGGTAATTATGGGTTATAAATGAGCACCTTATGATATCTGAGCACTTTGTTTCTATCTAGGAAGATGTATCTCTAAATATTATTTCAATAATATATATTAAGGAATGGTTAAGGTTTAATAGAGTACAAAAATTAATTTTATCTGCAAAGCATATCATCTTCAGATATATGGCTCATCCAAGAAGACAATTAAGACCCTAAAGAATGTTATAATATCTTTTTATATGGTTTTAAAAGGTGGTTGGGATCAACAACTTTATATTGATGGGTTTTCTTATGAAATATCATTAACTCGAGTATTCAAATTCCTCATTATTAATCCCTTTATAGAAATTAGTTTAGAACTCCATCGTATTAGAATGATGTTGTAGAAAAAAATAAATTAGGACCTAAGATAGCTGATTAAATGGAATATAATGTTAGTGAAATAAATAAATACATAAGGTAAAAAAATAGATAGATATTTTATACTGATAATAATCAATGATTTCTAGAATTATTAGTTTGGGAGAATTTTATTCCATGAATTTCTCTATGGAAGAATGAGGGGAAAAATAATCCCTAAGTTTACCATCCATATGAAATTATTTAGCATATAGAGGCCATAAATTTTCACTTGGAACTTACACTAATCCTCAATTAGGTTCACATTGTGTTCCATGTATATATCCTAAGAAATTATTTACCCAATCCACTATATTTACTTAAATTAGATGTCATACTTCTAGAGCGTGATCTTTCTTATGAGGAACAATTAGTGGAGATTAATCATTATACATAAAACATTCTATGAAACAAATCCAATCACCAAGTCAATTTTTCTGGGTGAAACCATGAGATTGGGGAAGTAATTTGGGGACTTGAGGATGTAACAAAGAAGATGTATCCTCATTTGTTGGAATCAAAGTGTTGAATTTTGAGGGTGAAATTTAATTTAAATGTGGTAGAATTTATCACCCTGATATTTTATGAATATATATTTTTCAAATAAATTTAATATTTATGATATTTTTTATTAAATTAATCTCCAAGTTTATTAAGAGTTACAAACATCATATATTTTACCTTTCATTACATGAAACATTGATTTTATCTTGCATTATAAACAACACATAGTTTTTAGGAAACATAATATACTATTATGATATTATTATTTAATATTGTACTTATCACCTAGCCCTTGGAATTTTGATAATGAATATTATTAACTAAATTATTAAAATATATGGTTTACACACATATATATAATGAATTATTTTACTAAAATTAAATTATTAATTAAAATATAAACTATTTGAAAATAGTGGAAAACTATTTCTAAAAGACCAATTTTTATGAAAAAAATGAATTTTACATTAATAAATAAATTAAATAACTTTTAATCAATTATTACAATTAAATTAATATAATATATATTCATTCAAATTTTTAGCAATCATTTAGTGTTTTTTTGTGCATGATATTAGAATAAATCCAATTTTACGCATAAAATTATAGTTTTCTAAACAGATGTTTTCTCACATTATTGACAATTATTTTCTTAAACATTTATAAAATGTATTTGAAAAAATAAAATTAATTTATAAAATAAAAATTTAAAAATTATCTTATAGTGATTTTTTGAGAATTTTTTGTGAAGATAAAGTTTTCGATGAATAGTGAAAAATACTGATTTTTATTAAGAATTTTCATTTCTTTTAAAGATGTTAAAAACTAAAAAATAGTTTCAAAATATTTTTAAATATAAATATGGGACAATTTTATATCTATTAATACAATTTATGTTATTTTAATAAATTTAATATCTTATTTCGTTATAAAATATTTTAAAACTTTTAAATTTTTTCTATTTGAAAAACGGTGTTTTCGTCGCATCTATGTTTTTAATTTTAAATTAAAATGTTCCAATTATAAAAATTAAATTTGGAATAATGGATTAAATTATTTTAATATAAATAATTTAAATTCTATAATATATTCTCCTTAATATTTTACAATTATGAATTGAAAATGTTGTAAGAATTAATTAGTGTGGTTAAGGTAAAAATGAGTTTACCTAGGGTTAAACTAAAAAGATAAGGGGTAAAATGACATATAAACCTATAAAACACCAATTTTATGGAAATAGTTTTACCTAAAATCTTCTATTATTGATAATGGTCATTTTTTTATACTTTTGGCATGGGAAAAATATTGGTAAACATTTTTATCTTAAAAAATTAAAAGTGTGAAACTCACCTTGGTTATTAAAGAACACCCCATATCATTTGTTGTTCACACTTAAAAAAATTGGTTTAGAAAATACCTATAAAAATGTTTTCCTTAATTCACTCCTTCTATCATAGAATCCCTATTTTGGTTATAAATCCATCGTATGATTGATTTTTATGAAGACCACAAGAAGTTTTATGCAGAAGATATTTTTTTCTATTTTGGTTAAAAATCAGTAATATAATAAATAAGTACATTTAATATACTGAGATTTAATTATATTTTTTGAATGAACTAAGTATATCTTCACTTCACTCAAATGTGAATCGATAACTTCACTCTTGTGTGTGGTGGACTACCACCTCGCAAACCGAGGTGTTAATTATTCCATCAACACCTCTAACAGTTGGGTATGATGATGAATATAGTGTATATATACATATTATATTATTAACATAAATTTACTTGTTTAGTTATTAAATCACAAATAAAATATTACTTTCTATTCCATGGGGGATACAATAATGTTGTTTGTGTGTATGACAGACCACCACCTTCAAAAATAGTGTGGTTATTTTTTCACTAACTCTTTGCATAGAATGTAAATTAGGAAAATTTAATGAATACATTTTATAAATATGGAATAAATTTATTTCTTCAATGTTAATATATTATTTTACATTTTTAGTCCATCCATTGATAAAATGGAAAAAACATTCACGCATATGTACGACTTACCATCTCCCTAAACAATGCATTTCATTTTATATCTGTAACTATGGATTACTCTAAATAATTATATAATTAATATATATTATATTTATATCATTTTTTACATTATAAATATGAAATAACCATGATCAACATATAATGATAAACAATCCAAAATCAAAACATACAAAAAAACAATGTAGTTATTACCCAAAACCTTACTTTAACATGGAATATTTCATAAATGGGTAATAAAAGGTAACAGGTAAATCATATATGATGTGATATATATAATTATAGTTCTATAATAGATGGATAATTAACTTATATTTATTATATGATTGGTCTGAACATTTTTTAAGAATATTGAGACTTATGGTAAAGGATTTTCATCTTACCTTTTACTTTTATGAGACACATTCCATATTCACCAACTATTTATTTTATGTGGTGTATATAATTCACATAAAACTATTTTAAAATTATTATTATGATATTTTTTTATATTTACATATCCATTTTAGTATATCTCTTTCATGGGGTTTATTTTTTAAAAATCACCAAATCGACAGGGGATTTTTGTCCCAATTTGCCTTTATTGAGACATATGTTACATTATGAACTCATACTCCTTTATGAGGTGTACATGATACCCCTTTGACATGTTATATCATGAATATAATTCTACTAATTTTATTTAATTTTTCATTATATTTTATCCTTTAATGTTCTTTATGATTCAAAAGTTACTAAAGTCGTAATGGTTTGATTTAAAATAACATTGTTTATCAGGATTGTTTACGATTATGCTTCAGGTTGATGAAATATTATGTTCCGGTTTTTAATATATTTCTGAATTTTATTATAATATGGTTATTTATTGATAATATATGTTATCTATTCATTTTACACTCTTTATTAACATTGTAATTAAAAAATGATCTTCAAAAAAAATCATCTTTATTTCACTCTTGTAAAAAACCCTTTTTCATCCATATCTACGTTTTTTAAAAATAATTTCAAATTTTTTTAATTTTTTTATATTATTTTTTAAATTGAAATGTAATTTTTTTCAGTTTTTTAGAAAAATAATTCAATTTAATCTACATGATATTTTCAAAAACAAGTCTCATTTATCTTTTACAAAAAAATTGTTAAAGGAATATATTTGTTAATGTGTGTGGAATGAATAAAATTTCCCACCATGATGAACAATTATTTTTTTAAAATATTAATTTATAAGTTTCAATTTTTATTTTTAAATATTTATTTTAGAAATAATTTATGACTATAGTTTTAAAATTTTTATTTTCAAAGAATGGTTATCCTCCTCATGAAATATTCCAAGTGTATTTTCATTAAAAATAATTTTCCATATAAAATTAAATACTTTTATGTTACGAAATATTTTACAAGGATATAATCCAATGATAATATCTTAAAATTTTTATTTATATGGTTAATTATTTTGATGACATGATGTTTATGAAACATATTTCTTTCCACGGGTTATAATACAATGATATATTTATGGAACTAGTTAATTTTAAAGGTTATGATATGATGAATGTTTTATGATCTTGGGGAACATAGATGTATGGATCATGTGATTTGTAGGATCTATATCTCTATACAATTCATTGGGTAAATATGGATAACTCATGATTAAATTTTTTATGTGTGAACCTTATTACATGATCATAATGGTATGCTTGAACCTGATTACATGTTCAAAATATTATTAGTAAACCCGATTACATGTTCCAAATCTTATAAATTGACCTTGATTTCATGTCCATAAGGTTATGCGTGGACCTATTTTCATGTTCGTAAGTTTATCTCAAGTCCTTATTCTATGTACTTTATTTAGCGATTGAACTTGTTTATATTTATAAATGATCACAATGTTATAAGTTTATGTGTATGCCACAAATCTCTATATTAGTCCAATTTTATGATATCATGACCCGTGTTCATTGAATCCATTATGATGTAAACATTATTAATTTTCAATATTTATTCCATTATCTTGTTTATGATCTATGATATGTATGGAATGGTTTTCAAAAGTTATTATGATGTTCTCATATAATTATATACATGACATAATGATATATCAATTTTACCCTTATTGAGCATATAAGATCACTCTTCCATTTGTTTTCCTTACCCATGTTATGATGAAAGGATTTATGTTTCAAATGTCTAATAAGGGTGATAGTTATGAAGAAATTAGTGGGAGATTACTTAGCTCACTTATGGACAAGTTGTTTACATGTCCATGTTTCCAAAGGCACTAAACCTAAACCATTATGGTGTGGAAAATAAATAAATATAATGTATATTCATCCTTTAATATTTAATATTTTTTTATGATAATTTTGGGTCTTTAAAAATAGATATATGTGGTATAATTTAATTTAATATTAAACTCACAATACATGATGAATATTAGTTTTCCAAAAAGATATCATATTATGTTTAAAACATTTTATCAAAAATATTATCATAAAATTTATTCAAAATATATAAATTGTATTATTAAAATATAAATGAACTAATTTTACTTTAAAACCATTTAAAAATTGATATTTTTAAATTCTTGGATAAAAGATTTTTTGAATAAATAAAACTCTTTTCACTATTCAATGAAAAATCAGTCTTTTCAAAAAATTCTCAAACATATACTCTAAACTAATCTTTACATAATTATTTCAAAAATGAATTACATTTTATCAAATAAATTTTCAAAAATTTTCATAAATTAATTATAATATATTTTCCTAAAAACCATTTTTTAGGGAAATTTTATTTTTAAAACATAAAATGATTTTACTAAAACTTCAATGCTTATTTTTTTTAAGAAACAATCAACACTTTCGTAATGAGCAAGTCCTTTTAAAATATAATTCACAATGTTTTTATTCATATTCAAACCTTAAAATTTAATGGTTACCATATAACTTTCATATTTTAATATTAATATTTTGTGGTTTGTTTAAGCTTGGTGTTTTGTGGTGTATATTCTATTAAACATAGAGTTATTTTAAAAATATAAAGTTTATAAAAAATTAGTTAATTTGTGTTATTGGTTAATTTTTTCATGATGGGTGTAGAAGTTATTGGATTATTTTAGTATAGAGGTAGAAATGTGGGGTTAGATAATTTTTTAGAAGTGTTGTGGCTAGAGGATAACATGTGACGGTGGTAGTGCTTCAATTGTAAGGAGATTCCTAATAGGTATCTCATGAAATATTTTGACCCCTTTCCATTTCCCTTTTATGTTTCTTGATTGTATTATTCATTATCAGAATTACTTGAGATGTATGTAATGTAAATTAAAAACGTTTGTGACCCATTTGTGATAATTTAGGTGATAGAGGCTTCTTGGGAATGTTTTGAGGGAGATGAAGAGTTGATGTTCGATTTGTAGCTGAGATATCATCTACATTAAGATTTTACAGCATGATGACATGTGCAATGCTATAAATTGGGTGCCAATATTTTAGAGAGATTGACTATGGTGCAAATCCTTAGATGTGGAATTATGAACATTCATCCATTTTGATCATAGCCATGGCATAGAGATATGGGTTATGGAATGGATTCTAAGAGGTTCAATTCTTGTAGTTCTACTGATTTTGAGGTGCTTATGCCAATGAGAAGGGTTGCGATGTGGACTTCTATATGGTAATTAAATTGAATGAAATGGTGGTTTTTCTTGTGTCAGGGTCCTTTTTTAGTTTATCAGATATATAATTTATAAGTCACCATGTTTATGAGACATGTCTTTGATCACTACCACTATGGAGTCGTACATTCCTTCAAATTATATTTTTCTCTAATGTTGCACCCATGTGTCATAGTGAAGGGTATTTCTCCATGTTCTTATGTTTCCTAGTTTTCTTATATATTTTACTAAATCCATTGAAAACCTATATTCCTATATTATTTTCTATTGACCCTTGGGAGACTCCCTAATGATTTTGGGAGACCTTTCACACTCTCCATTCAGTTTTCCTTCCTTGGAATCTAAAGAATAATTGTTGGAAATTTTTAGGGGATTCTCAACTATTTCATCTCAGTTTCCATTGTTCTTTATTTATAAGAGGATATTCTTGTGAATTTTAATTTTTTGAGATATTTTGTGTTTATAGGTTTATGTGGATGCTATGTTATTGGTTTATTGAGGTGATTCCATACATTCTAGTGATTGGTCGTTGTCTTCATCTTATCCCATCCTTTGGTAGCGATTCAGAAGGCATAATTGAATAAAGAGATCCTCATTCTCTCCTAATTTATGTGCATGTGTGGGTATTTAATTGGTTTTCCACCATTCGTTTTTGGATGGAATGGGTCACCTTAAGAAGATAATTAATTGGATTAATATGAAATTCAATGTGAGATGGGACTATAAACATTTTTTTACTATATGTTTTATTTTTCCAATGTTGTTATTCATGATTAATTATGTTGTTGAAACTACTATAAATTAAGGCTATAGCCATAGTTTGTATAAACATATATCCTATTGGTATGGAAATATTCCCACAACTATCACCATAGTTCCCACTATGACACTGGACCTATAGCCATACTTTAAAACTGTAAGATCATGTGTTCTCGTAAGGTGCATGTTTGTTTATGTTTCAGTTCAAGTCTCTTATATTGGTTAAATAAGTGTTTACCCAACTTCATGATATGTCTTGGTGGAGTTTCAGGGATTTGGGACATGAAAGAGGAGAAAAAAAATTATGGTCATGTTGCATGGTTTGGGCACGGTTAGGGAAACCCATGTGGAGCATCCCATGTTACCGTGTAGCCATGGGTAGAGGCTTGCACACAATTATCTCATAGTTAAGAAAATTGTGAAAATTTCTTAGTCAAGCATGTGAAGGGGTAATTTTGGGATATTGGATCACGCATGGTTTGGGAAGAGTTTTGCAAACCGTGAGGGTAAACCATGTATCCCAGAAAAGTTGAGATATTTGAAAAATTTCCACTCTAGGATTTTAAATCCTCACTCGAGATTTTACTCCATTCTTCCCCTCTCAACCATAGTGATGAACCAAGAACTCCATAAACATACAAGGATCAACCTCTCTCATTATAATATTTTTTTAATATCTTTAGTTTCAAATCATTGATCTGGGTAAGTATAATATTCCTATTGATTATCATTCTTGGATTAGGGTTTGTAGTTTCTCTCATCTCTTCCCAAAGCACTAAAACCATAATTTTACTATGGAACCTAGTATTGAACATTAAGGGGATGTTTGGATTAGGATATAAGGTTATATTTAAGAGTTCTTTCATCATTATATTTGTGGTAGGTAGTCTACAAATTATATCTCATAGTTTTGTTATAGATTTGGGCATGTGAGTTAAGATCATGCCTTCATCTTATTTTGTATTTGTTACACTGAGTATAACTTAGTAATTTTGGATGTCTAAATTATTACTAGAACCCCTCACGGTCCCTGTGGGATGTTTCAAGGATTAATTGAATGTTTTAGTGTCACCCATGGGGTGCGCCGACCTTATCAGAATGAGGAATTGGTGAAGTTAAGTGTAGAATTGATGTGTGATAATGTTGTGACCTTTTTCAACATGAAAATATATTAATCAAAATTGTGAATGGAATGTTTGTAGTTATGAATATATTGGTAATGGATTAAGGTGTTTTTTTGGAATGGCTTAATAATGGGTTAATTGGGTTAAAGGAGATTGTGTCGAAAGGGGTACGAATCATGTGTAGATACCCAAAAGAAATAGTATATATTAAATTATCAATGAGTTAAATTGGAAATGGATTATGAATTGAAGAAAATTTTAAAGGTTTTCATAAGGATATTGATGAATATAAGGAATGGGTAAATACATCGGAATTATGAGGTACACCTAATGGGTAGAATGTGATAAAGTGGTTGTGCTAAGTGATATAAAACTTTTACTTGAAATGCACAAGTGGGAAATGCTTGTAAAATGATAAATTTGATAATTGGATTAATACATGGTAATTGTTGAATGTTGTTAAAGGTGTGTAAATCTATAAACATACTTAATGGGTTATGGAATAGTATTAATTCCCATGTTGATTATTGTGGATTGTTATTTCCATTGATAATGGTTATGTTTGTGCTGTTATGGTATGATTGTCATATGTACTTCTTGTTTTAGTTTGTGATATGGTTTGTGTGGTAAATGTAAGGTTAAGAATTTGAAAATGTCTTGAGGTGTGGGATAAAGGATTGAGGCTCCTCCCATAGGCCGAGTTGGACTGATTCTCTTACTCTAACCACAATTCACAAGTTAGGGAAGGGGACAAAACTCTATTCCCCTAAAGGTTTCATTCCACACAAACTGAGGCTCAGATGTGAGGATATTGTGATGTTGTGATATGTTATCCCAAGTGAGTTAGGGACTTACTTATTCCCTTAAGAAAAATGAGAAATTCCATGAACATTTCATGAATTATGTGAATTACTAACTTATGAACTTCATGATTGATGATGAACTGGTAATAAAATATACATAATATATTGGAATCATGGTTAGTAATAGATATGTAGAGATTTATAACTAATGACCCTAAATTTTATTTCTCTTACTTGAAATTTATTTATAATTCCATGAACTATTTATTAAACTTGATATTTTAGATATTATTGGTGGTGTCCTAATGAGTTATACTCACACCCTACTCGAGTCGTAGTTGGGTAATCAAGTAGATTTCATTATTATAGGTTATGATATGGGAAATGCCTAGTGCTCAAGAGTTGAGTTAGACTTGGGATGTTTGTGAATGAGGTTCCCTACATGGAGTCTGGACTACTAAGGGATTTCCACTTTTTTCTATATTTCAGGGTTCCCTGCGGTTGTAAAACTACTAGTATGACATGTCATGGTTATATTGGATTTTTGGTTTGTACCCTATTTGGGGGACGCTTGGTTTTTCATGTTCATTTGTTGTTTCATAATTTTCCCTCTATTTATATTGGGTTATACTATGGATTACTATTCTCAAGAGGGTATAGTCTCCCCATGTCACTCATTAGACCCTCACCTCTAGTCGACAACCTATTGCGAATGGGGAGGCGTGCTTGAGGTCATGTGACGACCTGGATTGGGGTACCATTTTAGTAGATCCTGGGTTGGGGACATTAAAAGGTGGAATCATAGTATTTCTTTCCTTATTATTACTATTTGGGTATGGTAGATAGGATATTAGGATAGTTTTAGGCCCTAGTAATGAGATCTTTATTTGGAGTAGCTAACCCATGTATGAGGGAAAACCCAAGTCACCCAAGGTGGGAACTATTTTCCTTAATGTGTGTTGTTACGTTAGAATGATATTTCAGCATTGGCTGATGCTCATTTCATGTGATTTGACTAATTTATGATATTTTTCTCATTGCCATAATGGCATGAGGTTATTCATTCATCCATAATTTTATGCACCTAATGATATAGGTGGAATGCATCATGATAGGCACACACGAGATAGGTGTGATGGGAATAGAGAGTAGAATTTATTTTAATTATTTGAAAAAAAACATGAATAAAATGGTGCCTAATAAAGGTAACAAAAATTGTGAAGTATAAGGAATCAAATGGATAGTTATTGATTTTTTGGTATAAAAAAATATGATCAAGATAAAAATTTTGGGTTGTGGTAAATTTTAAATATTGAATTGTGTCTAAAGGATAAAAATTTTCATAAGTAGCAATGATATAGTAAGTAAATTTTGTCTAATTAAAGGTTTAAATTAGTTAAAATGATGGTTATAAAAAGTTTTGAGATGAAAAATGTGCCTAATAGAAAATATTTGTATGTAAAAAAGGAAATTTTTTAAAGGGATGTTGGATGAATGGTTTGCGATCAAGTAATTTGGTTGGCCCCATGATGACCATGACCCATTGTAGGAAGGGTTAAGTGAAGTGGTAGATATGTGAACACATCTATTGAAATAGTGTATGTGGAGTGGTTTAAGTATGTGAGGTAGTGAATTCTTCTATTGCAGTCTATACTGGTTGTACTTCCTTTGATATTTTTGTTGATAAAAATGTTAGGGGGATATGAATTTGAGTGTGTAGGGATTTTGAGAATTTCGGTAATTAGAATTTTCTAAAGAATAAACCTTTGGACGCTCCTCGTTGTGTCTTTATTTATGTGGTAGCCTTGAGGTCTTAAGGAGTTTTTATGTATTTGGAAAGTAGTAAACCTTATGGGTTGTATGTTGTACTTAAGAATGAGTGTCTTGGTTGTAGTTTCATTAGATATGGGTGTTGTTGAGGATTTAGTGACCCATGTGGGTTCATTCCTTGTGAGTTTTATCTTGGACCATAGAGTGGGAGTTTTGGCTAGTGGTGTCTATGTATGTGTATGATTACATTTTGCGTGTAACCTGAAGAGAATGGTCACTTGGTGCACTAGGCATAGTGTGTATTAGAATGAGGGTGAGAGTGTTTTCGATAAATATTTATTCTTTCATAACTTGATGTGTGTGCAAACCAATGTATTTTTTCTTTCATGAATCAAGTTTAGGGAACTGGTATCACTTTACCATCAAGCTGGCCTATGAGAGAGGTACGATAGTGTTCCTAGTGCAATTAGGTGTGTGTCATATGGGTGGATATTACACTTTTATAGTTGGACATGGACGTCGTCACCCAGTGTGAGTTACCCTAAAGGGATAAGTGGGAAGGTTGACGATTTGGTTATGTGACTTGATTTATGGTGATGCATTGGTAGTTTTAGAGAAATCAAGGGAAAGATGAAGGGAGGCTAACCTAGTGATTTGGTTGCTTCTAAATATGTTTCACATGGGAATGCTTCAAAGGAGGGATCAATGCATATGAGTACCTTTAAGCATTGGTAAATGGAATCACATGTATGGGATTGTCAGTATGAATGGTTTGGCTGTTGGGTGAGATGTTGAGAATTCAATGGGGCCCATGCAGTTGACTAACCAAGAGGCATGGTTAGGGGAGTAAACAAGTGTTGGGCTATGCACAGGTGGTGGTTGTCTTGTGGAAGCTAAATTCATTATGAGATTGGTTGAAGGAAATTTCAAAATCACAAGGTCTCTAAGGGGTCTAGATGTTGGAACCAATTATAAGGGTGTGATTTTATATGGGATATGCGTATTTAATTCCTTGTGAAACCAATGCATGAAGTACGGCCATGTGATAAACTATTGATATTAATGGTGGGGAAAACCATAGTGTTTAGTTGTTAATTATCAGGTTCATACCATAAGAACATTAGTTTTTTGTTGGAAGTAGTACCAAGGATTGTATTGGTTCATGACTGCTTGATAGATGGTCATAGGGTGGTGGTGAGTCTCAGTTGTAAATCATGCTTGAGTGGTGGTGGTTAAATTACAAAGAGAGGTTTGAATAAGGGAATCAAAAAATCCTCATAATATCATGGTGTTCCATCATGGTATGTGATATCATTAATAAATAAGTTGGTGGTGGTGTTATTTGAAACATTCTTAGCATACCTCATCTATTTATGATCATTCCAAACATCTTTACATTTTCCTGGGTGTGTTGATAAGATCTAGATTTACACATAGCAACTTGAAGGTGTTTTGGAAGGATGAAGGAAATCATGAGGTTTACGGTCTTGGGGTGGTATTTGGGATGTGGGATGGTGGGATGCACACCATCGATTATTTTGAGCGTAGTCCCCAGGATGGGCCGATTGTTGACAAACACCATGGTAACCGCCCATGGAAGCCAATAGTGGGCATTGTTTGACATTCAATCCTTTGTTTTGGAGAAGGATAGACCCCAATATCTAAATTCTATGATTTAACTTGTGATTGGGTGTAATTTATAGTGATTGTAATATCATTTGGTGAGTAATGGTAACAAAACTCCTGAGGTGGGGAGTGATGAGTCAGTCCAGAATGTGGGGAGGAGAAAATTGAGATCATATAGTGGCACAAGGATGCTAATAATAAACTTGTGAGGTGTACATTGGGTCTCTTAGAAAGGCCAAGTGGGCCTTGACTATGGTAGTTCATTGAAAAAATCATTGGATTTGGGATCATGGTGGTTCTGAATGAAATTTGAAATTAGTGTGTTTAGTAATCAAAGAGTGTGGTGAGATGTAACATCGGTTGGTGGAATGAGAGGTTGGGTTCTATAACTCCAATGGAAATAAAAAGAATACTTGGGTATGTTTCCTTCAGTGGTTTTGGAATGAATCAACGTTTGAAGGAACCTTGTCCATGTGATGTAGTGTCATGATAATGGGGAAGATATGCATTCTAGGATAAGTCAATTAGGGAAACCTGACTCAACTCAGAGAAAGGGATGAATGTGGAGAGTGGTAAATCACCTTTGGTTGATGCTTTAGAGAGAAAAGTGTATCTCAAATTTTGGAATTTCATTGAGTGAGAACATAGACATATATAGATATTGTATAAATGGTATGGGTTCTAGTGACTGGTAATATTGTTTGAGATGGTGGAGCCTAACGATGGATGGCATGAAATTGGTGCCGTGATGAATGGATTCTACCAGATATTAAGGAATTACCTTAGTGGGTGCATTATTTATGATGTGAATGTCTAGTTGAGATTACAATGGTCTTCCATCAAGATTGGAGGTTCCATGTAACCTAATATAGTGGAGATAACCATAGAGTATAAATGGTTGGTTGGAGATGTGATTGTAGATTCAGGTTGGAGAGACTCAAGTAGACACCATTTGAGTGAGTTTTCTTATGTAGCGAGCTTTGGAACGAGCTAAATCAGTTGATTGCAATAGTTTTTGGGATTTATTTAAATATATGGTTATGGGATGGGATTTTTGGGACATGACTGATGGATCAACAAAGGTTGGGAAATGTGGTTTGGGTGATCTTGTGTTTTTCTCTAGGAGATTTCGGGTTTGGTCACCATTATAGATTAGAAATTAGAGGAAAATGGCACCAAGTGATTCAGGTTGTGATTTTCGTATGGGATCAAACTGATGGGGTTCTGATTGGTTCCTACACGATGATATAATATTGTGTGTTAAGTTTCCATGTGTTCTGAGTTTGGAACTATTTCCTATGTTTTCTCTATGATGTTATCATGGTTGGATGTGGTTGAAGTTGATGCCTCCTTGAGGAGTATCTAGTTCATGTTGGGGGTTGTAGAGATGAATTCTTTTGAGTAAAAACCACACCTTGGTTCACTTATTGTGGTAGAATTGTAATGTTCAATGAGAAACATCGAGAAATGGGAATGGATATCCGGGTCTAGTGGAATGACCTATTCTTACGGATGTTCAGTAATTATCGGGAAGTGTGGCTTGAGGACGAGCTGTTATAAGGTAGGGAGGTTGTAAGATAATGGATTTGCGTAAGGTGTGTGTTTTTTTATGTTTCAATTTATGTCACTTTTTTTTGTTATATTTGTTTTTCCCAAGTTCATGGGAAGGATCAAGGGTGTTTTGGGGGTTTGAAGCATGAAAGAGGAGGAAAAAGTATTTTTCTTGGCCTATTCCATGGTTAGTGAAAACCATACATATCATCCTAGGTAACTGTGAAAACTTGGATAGAGGATTGCACATGGTTATCACTGGATTAATAAAACCGTGCATAATTCATTAGAAACTATGTGAAGGGTTTATTTTTGGATTGTGGCTCAAGAACTATTTGGAAAACTGTGCGGGTAAACTGTGCAGCCCAATAAAGTTGAGAATTTTACAAAATTTCCACTCTGGGATTTTAAAGCCTCACTCAAGATTTTCCTCCTTTATTACCCTATCAACCCTAGTGACGAACCAAGATCTCCAAGAGCTTCCATGGATCGATATCTCTCATTTATAGGCCGTTTTGGATGATTTTGGTTACGAATTGAAGATCTGGGTAAGTCTAATCTTCCTCTTGTTTCTCTTTCCTAGATTAGGGTTTGTAGTTTCTCTCATATCTTTCTAACGCTCTAAAACCATATTTTTATAGTGGAACCTATATTTTAAATCAAGGAACATTTGGATCAAGAAATAAGGATTTATTTAAGAGTGTGTTCATCATCATATTGGTGGTAGGTGGTCTGAAGGTTTTATCCCATAGTTTTGGTATAGATTTTTTCATGTGATTTGAGACAATGTGTTCCTCATGTTGTGTATTTTTTACCTTGAGTGTGATTTGGTAATTTTGGATATCTAGATTATTACTAGAACCCCTCACCACCCCAGTGGGATGTTTCTGTTGGAGTTGGTTCCCTAGAAACCAACTTCTCTATACTTTATGATAAACCTATATTTATTGGATGAATATTAATAAACTATTTATCACATCATGATTGTTCTTATGTGTGACATAGTTTTTGATAATGTCTTAAGAATAGATCTTGCACTAAAAGGTCATAATGAATCCCTACTATGATGAGAACATGAAAGTTCCATGAAACAATTCAGAAATTTATGTTATATGGCTAGATGATATCATTTTAAAGGACATAAATGATACAAGCTATCAAGGGTGGGGACTCATGAAACATCAAGGCACCTTCTCATGGTGTGCTCCCTTGGTAATATCCAAGAGGATATTATAAGAACAAGACCCGATAGTAGTAAATCCACATTCATAAGGCTCATTGGATGTTCCTATTTATGGGTGTGTGTTTGGGCCCTTAGACTTCAAAATTATTATTAATGGTTTTTATGGCTCACAAACTTAGATGTATTGATGATAACCATGATGACAGATGATCATGGTGAGGTTGGATATGTTGGGTGTGTCATGAGTAATATTTCATTAATGAATAATGTGAGAAAGGATTTTTCACTTATATGGAAGTTGATATCTCAGGACCTTTGATGGAAATGATATATCCTAACTAAATAAATTGACATGGTGTTCTTAGGAAAGTTCAATTTTTGGAAGTCAAATAATGAAAAATCATGTACATAGGTTGATGGCACTTGCATGCAACCCGCTTGATTGGAGATATCAGGACAAATGTACTATATTACATAGTTTGTATTCTTATGAGGTGACATGTCGTTGTGACATAAACTTCTTTCTCTTGGGGTACTTGACCCATTTCTTGAAAGGAATCTTAGAATTTAGGCAATCCCTGCTAATGCCATTGATAAAGAGGCATATAGGGTCACACACTAAGTGTATCAAGTATCTTAGTCAAATAATTTATTATTTAACAAGTTGAATTAATATTTTTACCTATTTTTGTTTAATAATTATTCAAGTATGCATGATCAAATTTATTTCATCACTGGTTATTAAAGATAATATATTGTGGATGGAATATTTATTTATCGGTGAATAATGTAGTTATATTTATTTAATAAATAAATTATTATTATTCAAGGGCTGAAAATATTGACATGGATTGGCGAAACAAGTTATGGGTCTGGTGAGAAATAATATTAAATGTTATTTAGTTAAATAATTTTTAAATATCACATGAAAGTTAGGTACATGTTATAAAAATAATATAATTGCTATTATTATTTGACATGGGGTTTAACATGGAATAATAAAATAAGTAATAAAACTTGTGATAATTATTTATTATTACATGGTAAACTAAATTCCCTATTATGTTATTATTATCTAATTATCCAATGGTTCATTCCACATGTTACCCAATAGTGGTGTGCACAACATCATTGGAGAAAATCTATCGAGCCTAGAGAGATCTTCCCTATCCAAGAACGCTCTCAATATAAAGAGCGATCCTCCTCCACTAGATCTATGAGAACACTTTGGAAGCAATTCGCAAGTTGATCAAAGGCAGACCTCACAAGAGCAAGGATCTTCTATGCTAGTACCCAAAGACTCCTTCTACAATGTCTGGAGATATGCGGATAATGTGTGAATCACCTCTAGAGGATTACTATACTTTGATTCTATATATCAATGAAGCCACACCATGGACCTGTGGTCAAACACATCAATGAAAAAAGAATCACCTTGGATGTAATTATTTAATTTAATTAAAATAATTATAAAAAAAAATATTTCAATACTCTCTTCTCAGTTCTGGGTTCTTTTTTTTGAATTTTATCTCTGATTTAATTCCATGGATACTAGAATTTGTTAACGTATTGATCCTAAATTAATCATTGATCATTCCAATTTTCAAAAGTTTGGTACATGCACATCATGCACATCCAATGTGCTATAAACCTTCAAGTTGTATCAGAGCGATCATATTTTTTGTTATAATTATTTATATAATTTTTTGATGATTTATGATTTAATAATTTTGTTTTTCAATTAATGTTTAATCATTATTATAATCTGATGTTAGAGATATATTCTTCCTCTTTCATTTCTCATCGATATAATAGAAATGATGAATTTTTTTATTAAAATTAAATCGAGGATCTCACCAGGAGGCACTGGTGATTTTTTCTAGGTAACATGACAGTACACACATTGTGTATTCATAATTACACAATGTGTAATCTTCCACACACATCGTGTAATCTGGATTACACACCATGTAGTTGTTCTCAATATTCCTAATGTAATTTGAAAATTATTGAAGCCATGTTCATTAATAACATGTGGTGTAGTTAATTCTTACACCACGTATTAACCAAGACAGACTGACACACAGTTAGCTGGACTACTCATGGTGTGGCCCACTAGACCAGGCGTGTAGTCCCTTCAGGTCAGGGACAAGTGGTGTATCCTATACACTACTTGCCCAGCTGGTGAACATGTAACGTGGAGTATACTTGGTGTGTGGCCGACTAGACATGTTGTGTGCTCCAAAGATTTCTGAAGTACACCTCACACACTATTTCCCTAGGTGTGTACTTCCGATGGATGGTGAGGAGGGTACACGCCATGTAGTCAGATCTATATACAATGTACTATTTCTAGATTATGCATATTTAAAAAAAATTATGTTATGTAACCCTTGAGACATGTACCTTCATGTGGGTGTAAATATGGGACACACCATTTGATATGTGTTTGATATATATATATATATATATATATATATATATATGTTTAATTAGTATCTATATAATGTTCAAAGATTTCAACATCTTGTATTAGTGGTATTACAATTATAATAATGTGTTCATGATACATGTCACAAACAATAGAGTGTATAAAAGTATAAATACATGCTAGGTAGTTTTGGATGGGTACTCAATGGGTTTCCTCCAAGGTACATGTTATGTACACTATTATGGATGATAATCTCATAGAAATTCTGAAAAGGATTAAGATAAAAAGGATTGATTAATTAAAGATAATGATTAATCGATTTGAGCATAATTTATCTTAATAATAACGATTAATGAATTGAATTATAGTTTAATTAAATTCCTAACTTTTATCATGTATGTCGATGATCATGAGTTAGACCAGACCTTGGTATGTGATTGGTTCCCATTTAATTTATTTATTAAATTAAAATTGTTGGCATGCGTACCATCTCCTCATTAATATGTTTGTCATGTATTCCCATTTTTTCTTTTATGTAAAAAACCTTTTAAACCTCACCTATGTGTGAGTTAAAAGCATGTGTAATGGACTGAGATCCCAAGCTAGCGGATGCAGTTCAAGTTAAGAGCCGAGATGAAACCAATCTAAGGAGATAAAAAGGTGGATAGGTGAAAAGTTTTAAACACAAACCTTAAACAGTACAAGGTGTTTCTCCCCTAGTCCAGGGTTCATTTATCAACCACTAGATAAACAAAGTAATTGTAAATCTCATGATCATAACCTTTATTTATTTATTTTAGTTTTATATTTATTCATTATAGATTTTTGACGTAATTAAATAATTAATGAACTAACAAGCAGACAATATGGAACTGAAATAAAATTTCCTATGTGTAAATATAATATATGCATTTTTAATCACTTAAGTATATCCCACTTATTATTAACTAGCATGTGAAAATATAATAATTATAAATTTACATAGAAAGGATAAAATCCCTCAATTAAATATTAAGTTGGTATAACCTTCCATTACTTCATTATAACCTTCCTATTTGGGGTGATTTGAATTATCGAGGAATTATTATTTGAGGTTTTGGGTTGACATATCATATTTTACATCATGATTTGACTACCATAGTTAGACCTAGTGAAACTAAGAGGAAAATTTTGAAGAAATCCAAAAATAAGGATTTTAGGATTAAAGATTCCACTCAATAGATCATGGAGCTATGAGTTAATGCAGTTGTCATTTGTAATTCCTACCTAAAACATTTGAAATTTCATGACTAACCCTAGTTTGGGTAATGTGAAGGGGAATATGGATCCTTGCCACTAGAAGGTCTAAGAAACAAGATATTATGAAGCTAATGGTGAGGGAAATTAGGTTTCGATAAAATAGTGGGAGACTAATAGATATTTATTAATTTATTTGTCTATATTTATCAAAATATTTACTAAAACTCTATTTTTCTTATTTGTAGAAACAATATAAAAATGATATCAAACATATCATTACAATCCATGCTCATGAAGAAAAACTTATCACTGCCACTAATTTCTAGGAGTGGAAAAGGAGACTTCGGGTTATCCTTCTCCATGAGAGGAAAATTTATGTGCTGGAATAGACTTTACCACTTGCACCTAGAAAATAGGCGAGTGTTGAGGATCTCTCTATGTATAAGAAATATCTAAATGATGATACATATGTTTAGTGCCTCATGCTATCATCCATGACCAATGATATCTTAAAGAAACATGAGGAAATGGATTATTATAGCATGATGTCTCACCTTTGGGATATCTATCAAGAGAAGGTGAGACATGAGAGGTATTAGATCTCAAATTATTTGTTCACTACTAATCTTGGAGAGTCTACACAAGTTGGAAAACATGTAGTTATTCTTATTGGCTACATTGTTCGTCTGGTCATCTTAGGGATTAAATTTCAAGATTAGTTGCATACATATCTCATAATATCATTGCTCCCTAAGAACATATATAGTTATATTGTGAATTATAATATGATCAATAATGAGAAGAGCCTATTGGAGCATCATGCCTTGATTTTCCAAGTATCACTACTATAAATATTACCTTTGTCAATGCTATAAAAGGGCATTAATAGTGCTAGAAAAGTACTTTTAATCAAGGCAAAGATAAAGGGGGTCCCTTTTATCAGTGCTCCAAAAAGCGCTGATAAATGCCCTTTTTATCAGCGCTAAAAAAGTGATGATAAAAGGTGTATTTTATCAGGGCTAAAAAAAATTCTAATAAAAAGGTCCTTTATCAGCGCTAATAAAAGAAAACTTTTATCAACGCTTCTTTTAAGCACTGATAAAATTAAAAAAAATATTAATTTTTAAAAAAAATTATATTTAATGCGGGGGGAGCTTTTAACAGCTCTTGAACCCCCCCCCCCCCCCCCATTTATCAGTGCTAGGAAGAGCCCCCTCCCTCTCACTACACGCTGCCCTTTCCCGCACAACCCCCTTCCACTTATTCCTGCGCGCCATTGCTTCTACCACAAATCGAACCCAATACCTTTCCCTTCTGCTCCTTCACCTTTAACACTAGGCCATTTAGTTTTTTTCTCTATTTAATGGTATATCTATTTATATATATATTTATAGTTATATTTATTCGTATATTAATATAGATTCATATTAATATAAATATATTTAGATATATTAATACATATATATTTATTCATATATTAATATATGTATATATATATATTATATTAATATATATTTATATATATATAGTTATAATTTTTTATCTATATATTTATTTGTATATTAATATAAATTTATAAGATTAGTTTTAAATACATTTATAAAATATGTTTTTATGTGTGTTTAAAAATAAATAAATATATACATACATACATACAACACACACACACTCATACACACACACACACACACACATATTTATGAATAAATACATATATATATATATATATATATATATGTATCTGAAAAATACATATAATGTTAAAACGACCATAAATTCTAATCCAGAAGTTTTTTTGAAATCCACAACCAATCAAATAGAAGATCACTAAATGAACTTCGATATGATTTGTGGTAATGGCCTAATAGAATTTTGAATAAAAAGTTATAGCCCCTTGAATGTTAAAAAATTAGGGTATCCTGATTAAAAACTATGTTTAGAAGGCCTTATGGGACATTTTTTGCCTCAAAAAATGTGATAGAAGGTTTCCTTCTATCATTAGCATATAGAGATTGTCACATGATTCGATTTGATATGTTGTGGAGCTCAAACAGACACCCAGAACAAATTTTATGGTCCTTTGAAGTTTGAGTTACATTTTCAACTTATTTTAGATCTTTTATTATTATTTTTTGATTTTTTGTGTCTTAAAATTGTTAATAAATGATTATTAGTCGATTATAACTATAAAATTATTAATTAATAATATTTTTTTAAAAACATTAAATCCATTTTCACTAAATTTCTTATATATTAATTTTAATAGTCTATTTATACTTATATAAAACATATTGAAAAATATATATTATATTTATATCAATATAAATATACTTATATATCAATATATTATTTTTCATGAAAATTTATTTTTTTTTTTGAAATATATAATTTATCATTGCTAGGGAAAAGCACTGATAAAGCTCCCCCTTTATCAGGACTACTAAAAAAAGAGCTGATAAAGGGGTTCCCTTTAACAATGCTAAAATAGTGCTTATAAAGGGGAGGCCTTGATCAACACTATAAAAAACACTGATAAAGGGTCACTTTTAACAGTGTTATTTCAATGCTATTAAAAGTTCCCTTTATGAGAGATTTTTTAGCACTGATCAAGGCACTCCCTTTATCAATACTTTTTTATCATTGATAAAGGGTGGTGCTACAGAAACCATGTTTTGTGGTAGTGTTGATAAGGACATGGGGCGTGAAAAACCTGACTCACTTATAGTGAACAAGAAGTGGAAGGATAAAAAATGAGCCTAATATTTATAAACAATATAATGCAATCGAGCAGCGTTCTACCAAGTAGAAGAATATCGAGAGGAATATCCATGAAAAGAAAGCAGTATTCTTTGCATGTGGAAATTCAGGCCACTGGAAGAAGAATTTCACCTAGAGGAAAGGGGAAGCCAAAGGTGTGTTCCTTATCAATTAAAATCTATCCATTTCTAAACATTGGTTATTAGATACATCTTTTGAGGCTCACATCTATATTCAAATACAGGAAACAAGTAGATTCTAGAAAATTTTTAAAGGAGAGGTGGATTTGCGAGATGCCAACGGTGTGAGGCTGGATTCTTTTGGCATTGGTGAATACCACCTCACAATGCTGATGAGAATTATTTTGGTTTTACATGGCTATTATTTTTATGTACCTATTTATATCAATAAAATAATTTTTATATTTAGTTTAGATACAAGAATTAATTATGTAACACCCCGAGCTTCCACGATACGCTTCTCATTCAATAATGCAATAGCTTGCATTGTACGCAACTTCGAGTTCTAAAACACCGCGACTAATAAAAGTAGCCGTTATGAATAGTAATAACCACTTTTTAAAATTATATAAATCTTATATTTCAAAATGGACTTCATTTTTGGATTCGGGATATCAATTATAGCTTAGGGTAAAATTTTGGCATTGTTCTGAAAAACTTCAATTTTTTATGAATAGTGAAACCACTAAGTGGTAGTTAAATAACTAATTTTTCATTTAAATGAAATATTACCACTTATATGTTTTTAATTTCAAAAATTCGACATACATGGCTGTCATTAGGATGTAAAATGTGGTTCAATTGGATTAAAATAATTTTTTGGTGAATAGTAACTTTTAAGTTTAATTAATCGTGATTAGAGTTATTTAGTGTAGTTTAAGGTAAAAATAATGTTTTAATAATATGAGATGAGCTTGACACATGTCCTACCCTCATTGGATGTTCCATTTCCGACCAAGACAATCCATGGGTCAACTTGGGGATCCCATGGAGCCACTTTAGTTGGAAAATGACATAAATACCTTTTATTTAATGTTAAAGTAAAAAAATGACACAAACATGAAATGTTTTACTAAAACAATTTTTACATGGGGTTATACAAGTCATATTTTTTACTATAAATAGTAATTGGAAAGCTAAAAATATTTCCTACATCATAGTATTTTTTTTATAATTTTTAGACATTAAATAAATTAAATTATTTATTACATCATTATGATGCAGCGATGACCTCATTATTTAACGATTTTAATAAAATGAAAATATAATGTAACATCCAAGGCTTACACTTGTCCAGAGACTATTGGATGGGTAGATTTCTAACCCTTATCACCTTATCCTCGAATTTTATAAGTGTGGGACCTTTATAATCCGAAAATCATTGTATAATAATGTAAAATTTCCTTACTTTCCAAGAGTGCCCCTCCTCTCCTCTTATAAAAGGCCCCCACCTCTACCACATCATTCACACTTTCAAGCCATTTGGCTCAACCAACCTCTTCCCAAATACTCTCCCAACTTCCCCCCCCCCCCCTTTACTCCTAGAAGCCTCACTTTGGGAAGAACTCTTCCCAAGGAAGCCTTTGGCTCAAATCAAAAAGAGTTACCCGATTTTGAGGTAATGTCTTCTCTAATGTTGTTTTGTTTTATTTTGCTTCTCCAACCCCCTAAACTCTTTTTATTCTTTTCTCTTGTAAAAAAACCAGTATCCTCAATATACTAGGATGTTGTTATAAGATGTATTCGAGCTACACTTACACACACCTACATCTAATGGTTAAATAACATACGGTTTCTGTGGATCGCGAATTTCTGCCTCACGAAACGATGATTGTTCAACACTCATAAAACACCTTCAAAGGTGGCCATTAAGATGTAACTCTATTTATAAATGATATATAATATGTTTATGTTTTAATTAAGGTTCTGTATTTTTCATTTATTGCATACCTTTATTATTTCCATTATTGGTAAACGTGATATTTTCATTTTAGGAAGTGCGGACTATCGCCCCCTCAAAGTGATGTGAATCGTTAATGCCATATGTGGGATGTATAAAGGATGGATTAAATAATATTATATATGATATTATACTGTAACTATATTATACATTTATATAATTATGATTTCATTCCATTAAATATGAAATAGAAATGAAAGTAGCGTTCATGCGTACGTACGTCTTACCGTCTCCATGAACGGTGCATTTCATTTCTTACCTCTAAATGTTACGTAATATTATGAATGAATGTATATACTGGATATATATGAAATATATGACATCTAAATCATGAATATAATTCTGGAGATAATGGATATTCTACCACATAAACAACATGTAATTATAAGAAGTTTATTGTTGACTCAAGTACCAAAAATCGAAAAAACGACCGTTATTAACTTAAATAATTACATAATGTTCATAACATTGTAATAAGTGATATAGAAAGGATAATGAAATTGAAAATGGCAGATATTAACTCGATTTTATTATTCAGGAGGTTAAAGAACGGTCGAATCAAGTCGGACACAAGGTGAGGGAATTTCTTAACCCATCTTCCATTCTTTGGGTTAATCTCCTACTTTCAAATTATGTCATGATATTATTATGTCTTATTTTTTATTTTTACCTTATTTATGTGTACCTATAGTTAATACACATAATAGATCTATTATATTTTAAAAATGATCTTTTTAAGGACTTCGTCTCAATCTCCTTTCATTGAGGCATATTTGGTTTTATACACAATTTTCTTTTATACGGTGTATAAACCCCTTTGACTTTTACGTTTATTCAAAAGGAATCTTTTTTATACAAAGTATTTTACTAAACGACAAAAAGGGAATGTTTTTCTTTCCGTACTTATACGGCAACAACGACTTCTCCGCCGCCGTGACTATTATTTGAGTTTCGGCTTCCTCTACAAGCCATACCTCTTTTTAAAATGAAAAATAAATACAAAGTTATAATTTTCTTTTATTTTGGTATTGAAAATGGTTTTGAAAGTGTTTTTATTATATCAATGTGTCGTATTAATATCTTATTGAAATGTGGAAATGTTATGTTTCCTTTATGCATGTTTTATGTGATACGATTATGTTATGGTTTATGATATGTTTAAACCTATTCATATGAGGAATGCATTGGACTTAATAAGTGACGGGTGGAGCCCGCTATAGCTCCTCGATGCATCGGTAGGTCTCATGAGACAACTAGATGTGGAATTGGCCGAGGCCCTTTCCCAATTTGATTTTTGGTTTTGGCCGAGGCCTTAATCATTTTAGAAGTCTTGGTCGAGGCCTTGACAAAATGTTTCAGAATGTCTGGCATTATGCCTTCCATCATTATGAAAGTGGTTATTGATATTACATGTGATTATTAGACCAGTAGAATATCCATGTGAATAAGTGAATGGAATTATTTCATTTTACTTTTTCCATATTATGCTAAATTTCAAGTTTAAAAGGCTTTTGTTTTAGTTATACATTGCCTTAAATGTTAATTTTTATTTATGAAAGCTTCTGATATGTTGTTATCCATACTGAGCATCTGAGCTCACCCCTTCCAATGTTTTAATATTTTCCAAGATGTGAAGAAGTATTTTATGAATGACCTGCATGGATAGTCAGAAGAGGATATGAGTGTGGACTTTGAAGACCATGTTATTGTGTTTTTCACTTTATGATGTAATGTAATGTTTACAAATGTATCTAGTGTTTCCAAGGCTACTAAACTAATCGGTCTTTCGAGACTTGATCTTTTGTGATCATGCCAATGTTACAAAGTAATACACCGACTCTGGGTAGCTGGGTCGGGGCGTTACAATTTATTTTGAAATTTGGAAATAAATAATGTTACTTTTATAAGTAAAACATATGTTATGGTATGAAACATTTAAATAATGGTCTATATGTATTAAATTAATAGAACCAAGTGATGGAAATTGATAATGAACCAAGTTCACATAACTAATACAACACCAAGTTGTGGCATCACCAGCTCAGTCATGTAAACAATAATAATTTTAAAATCTTTATCAAGATGGTTATTTATACTATTTTTTTCTAAAACCACTTGATAGATGTCATTCTTATTTACAAGGGAAAATGAAAAAACCACCCTTTGGTGGAAAGTGTGACAGTCCATGGAGCTTTTGGGATTGGTACACATTGATGTATGTGAACCATTTCCAATAGAAGCTAGGGGTGGATATTCTTACTTCATAACTTTTACTTATGACTTGATTAGATATGGCCATGTTTACTTAATGAGGTATAAGTCAGAGTACCTTGAGAAATTCACAGAATTCTAGAATAAAGTATTGAATGATCTTGGTAATAAGATAAAGAAGCTTCAATCATATCGAGGTGGATAATATCTTAATCAATTTTTCATCAACCTTTTACAGGAGTCTGGGACTCTATATCAACTCACTTCACATTATAAAACACAGTGGAATGGTGTCAATAAAAGTTATAACCATACCTTATTGGACATGGTAAGGTAAATGATGAGTCATGCGGATCTTCCAATATATTTTTGGGGATATGCATTGAAATATGTGGAATACATTTTAAACCAAGTGTCAATTAAGGAGGAAAACAAGATTCCCTTCGAGCTATGGAGTTGATAGAAACCCACTTTTTCGCATACACATGTATGGGGATGTGAGGCATTTGTTAAGGCTTTTTCAGGAAACGAAATAGCACCTTGGGGTACAAAGTGTATTTTTATAGGGTATCCTAAGGAAATAAATTTATACTACCTATGAAATGCCTTAGAAAATAAAGTGACTATTTCCAGACATGTCATCTTTATTGAGAGGGATCACATCCTCAAAATGGATAGTGGGAGAAATATTTACTTCAATGAAGTTGATTCTCAAGATACACATGAGTTGGTACCGGAAGAAGTTCCACAGGTCCTTTTGGATGAGGTAGTTTCTGAAAAACAAAACTGCGTAGGAGTAAAAGAGAGACAAGGGAACCAGAGAGATATGGTCTCCTTTTCACCAAGGATGGTGACTCATTGTTGTTGGACAATGATGAACCTATCACCTACAGGTAAGTAGTAGAGAGATTAGAAGTTGTAAGATGACTAGAAACTATGAATTCTAAGATAGATTCCATTTATAATAACCAAGTCTAGGTTCTAGTCGATGTGCCAGTTGATGTAATGCCTGGTAGGTATAAATGGGTATTCAAGAAGAAACTATACATGGAAGGTCATGTTAGTACCTATTAAGAAAGTCTAGTGGCTAAAGGTTTTAAATAGTGTTAAGGAATTGACTATGATGAAACCTTTTCACCAGTTTCCATGTTTAAATCCATTATAATCATATTTTCCATAAAATATTTCCATGACTTTGAGATTTGGATGATGGATGTCAAAACTACATTCCATAATGTGAACCTTTAAGAAGATGTCTATATGACACAACTAGAAGGTTTTGTGACGCCAAGTGATGCTAAAAGGGTATGGAAGTAGTAGATATCCATTTATGGATTAAATAAGTCATCTAGGTCATAGATCATTACATTGGATAAACCCATAAGAAAATTTAGTTTCATTAAGAATGAATGTGATCCATGTGTTTATGAGTGGTTTAATGGGAATGTGGTTGTTATCCTAGTAGTGTATGTTGATGACATATTTCTTATTTGAAATTATATACGAGTCTAATATTCAGTCAACTGCTGGTTGAAAAAGTTCTTCTCCATGTAGGATGTAGGTGTAAGAGCCTACATTCAATGGACCAATATCATTCGTGATAGATTCAAGAGGCTTCTTGGACTAAGTCAAGGTATATAAATTAAGCATATACTATAGAGATTTAGTATGAAACCATCCAAGAGGGGACTAATTACAGTGTCACGTGGTATACATCCTTCCAAGAAAATGTGCCCCTAGGCACAACATGAGAATGATTGGATGAGTAAGATTCCATAATGTTCAGTGATAGGATCTATCATGTATGCCATGTTATGTACCAGAATTGATGTTGTCTATTCACTGAGCATGGTAGGAAGATATCAAGTAGATCTTGGAAAACAACATTGGACTACTGTCAAGACTATCCTTAAGTATCTGAGAAGAACTAAGGATTTCTTCCTGGTGTATGGAAAATATGAGGATCTTGTCATTAGAGGGTATGCTAATGTTGGTCTTCAGACAGATCAGAATGATATGAAGTCTTAATTAGGATATGTTTTCCATATCAACAAAGGAGTTGTGAGCTGGAAGAGTTAAATGAAGACAGTTTTCACTGATTCTATAGCAGAGTCCAAATATATAGAGTCTTATGATGTAGCCAAGGAAGCCGTATGGATTCAGAACATTGTCTAGGATCTTGATGTTGTACCTAGCATTATGGATCCCGTTATATTGTATTGTGATAATACTGCAGCATCAGATATTGCAAAAAATCCAAGGTCACATCAATGGAAAAAGCACATACTCAAAAAGTGTCACCTTTTGAATGATTTATATCAAAGGGGTGAATTTTTAGTGATCATAGTGTCCACAGAAGAGAACGTGGTGGCCCCCATGACTAAAGGCCTATCTTAGTAGAAGCATGAATATCATGCGGGAGCTAAAGTACTGAAGGATGTTAGCAGCTCTCTCTAGTGAATGTGGGAGTCTATTGGATTTGGTTCCCTACAAACAAAATTCTTTGTACTTTATGATAAACCTTTTTTCATTAGATGAATATTAATAAACTCCTTATCATATCATGATTATTCTTCTATGTGACATCGTATGTGATAATGTCCTAGGAATAGCTGTCACTATAAAAGGTCATAGTGGATCCCTACTATGATGAGAACCCAAAAGTTCCATGAAACTAATCTTGAATATATATTCTATAGCCAGATGAAATCATTTGAAGAGACACAAATGATACTGACTTTCATGGGTGGGGACACATGAATCCTTGAGGAACCTTCTCATGGTGTGCACCCTAGGTAATATCTAGGAGGATATTATGAGAACAAGACCTGCTATTAGGAAATATACATTAATAAGTGTCATTATATATTCCTATTTGTGGACATGTGTGTTGTACTTTATAATTTAATATTATTATTAATGGGTATTATGAATCGTGCACTTAAATGTATTGATGAAAACCATGATGACAAATATTCATAGCAAGGTAGGATATGTATGGTGCATCATGAGTAATACTACATTAATGAATAATTCAAGAATGGATTTTTCACTTCTATAGAAGTAGATATCCTAGGTGAATGGATGGAAAGTATATATCCTAACTAAATCTATGTCCATGGTGTTCTCTGGGAAAGTTCAATTCCAGGAAATCAAAGAATGAAAAATAGAGCACACGGGTTGATGGCACTTGCATGAAACTCACTTGATCGGAGATATCATGAAAACGATTTTATATTAGATGGTAAGCATTCGTATGAGGTGAAATTTCATTGTGATATCAACTTTGTTCTCTTGGGTGCCTTGACTTGTTTCTAGATAGTAATATTGGGCTTTTGGCAAGCCCACCTAATGCCAATGAGAAAGAGTGCTAGAGGGTCACAAAATAAGTGTATCCAGTATCTCATTTAAATAATTTGTTATTTAACAAGTTGAATACGTATTATTCTTGGTTGTGGTTTAATAATTATTCAAGTATGCCTGGTCACATTTATTTTTTTCATGTTATTTGAGAGAATATATTGCGGACGAAATATTTATTTATCAGAAAATAATGATGTTATATTTATTTAAGAAATAAATAGTCATTATTCAGGGATCAATAAATATTTAGGAGGATAAGCGAACCATGTTTTGGGTCCAGTGAGAAATAATATTATATATTATTTGGTTAAATAATATTTAAATATAACCAGAAATTTAAGAACATGTCATGGAAATAATAGAATTTCTATTATTATTTGACATGGGGTTTCAAATTGAATAATAAAATAAGTAATGGAACATGTGATAATTATTTATTTTACCTAGAGAATTAAATTCCTCATTATGTTATTATTCTCTAATTAGTTAAGGGGTCATTCCACTGACCAACTGATGGTGGTGTGTACAAAATCCTTGGAGAAAATATATTGATCCTAGAGAAATCTTCCCTCTCCAAGAATTCTCTCAAGAACAAGAGAAATTGTCCTCCATCGAATCTAAGATAATGATTTGGATATGATTTTCAAGGTGATCAAAGGCAGATATCACAAGAATATGGATATTCTATTAATGAACTCAAATAATCATTCAAGAACATCCAGAGATATGTGTAGTATGTGTGGATCACAACTATATGATTCCTATCCAATGATTCTATAGTGTAATAATGATACAACTTGTATTGTGGTCTAATAGATCAATGTATAAAGAATCACCTTAGAGGTATTTTTTTAGTTTAATAAAATTAATTATAAACAAAATTTGTCGATCCTCTCTTCTTGAATCTGGGTTCTCTCATTTGTCTTTTATCTTTGTATGAATTATATGGATACTATAGTATATTATCTTATTGATTCCAGATTAATCATCGATCATGGAAATTTTCAATGTTTGGTACATGCTCATCCTGCACTTTTGTTGCACCTAGAACCTTTAGTGTCGAGGATAAATCAGATGTTTTAGAGTCACCCATGGGATGAGACGACCTTATCGGACTATTGAATTGGTAAATTTATGTGTGAAATTGGTGTATGATAACATAGAACCCTTATTGGACATTATAATATGTTTATCTAAATTATTAATGGAATACTGATAGTTATTTCTTGGTTGGTAATGGCCTAAGGGGTTGTTTGGAATGACTTATTAATGGGTTAATTTGGTAAAATGAGATTGTTTCAAAAGGGTTATGAATCATGTGGGGTTTCCCAAAAGAATTTGTATATATGAACTGGAGATCGTGTTAAACTGGAAATGGATTGTGAATTGAAGAACATTTAAATGGTTTAAAAATGGAAATTAATGAATATATGGAATGGGTAAATACATGAGAATTGTGAGGTACACATAATGGGTTGAATGTGATAAAGTGGTTATGCTATGTGATATAATAATTATAATTGAAATGCACATGTGTGAAATGATTATGAAATGATAAATGGGATAATTGGGTTAATACATTCAAATTTTTTAATGTTGATTAAGGTGTGGAAAATCTAGGAACATACATAATGGGTTATGGAATAGTATTAATTCCCATATTGATTATTGTGGACTATTATTTACATTGATATTGGTTATGTTTGTGTGGTTATGTTATGATTGTTATATGTATTGGTTATATTTGTTTGTGATATGGTTTGTGTGGTAAATGGATGGATAATCATGTGCACATGGATTGAGGTGTGGGATAAAGGATTGAGGCTTCCCCAACATGTCAAGTTAGACTGATTCTCTAACTCCACTCATAATGCACGGTTAGGGAAGGGGACAGATCTCTATTCCCCTAATGGTTTCATTCCACCTAGATTCAGGATTCAAGGTTTGGATATTGTGTTGTTGTGATATGTTATCCCTAGTGAGTTATGGACTTACATATTTCCTTTGGAATAATGAAATATTCCTTGAAAGTTTCATGACTGATGTAAATTCATAACATAATAACTTCGTGATTGATGATGAACAGGTAATAAAATAGAAATAACAAATTGGCACCTTGGTTATTAATAGCTAAGTAGAGATTGATGAATTTTGGCTCCTGAATTTTCTTTCCATTAATTTTCATTCATTTATACTTTAATGAACTGTCTTTTAGACTGGATATTTGTAGACATCATTTGTGGTTGCCTACAGAGTTATACTCACACCCTTCTGAGGACACCATTGGGTACCAGAGAAAAATTCATTGTTGACAATTCAGATATGGAAAAGGGATGGTGCTCAGGAGTTGATTCGGTTATGGTATGTTCATGGATGAGGTTATGGACTTGGATTCTGAACTATTTGGGTATTTATGTTGTTTTATTTATTTTGGGGTTCCCTGCACTTTTGGAACTACTAGTATGACATGGTGTGGCTATATTTTATTTGGGTTGCTACCTAGTTTGGTGTATTCTTGGTTATGTATGTTGATTAGTTGTTTCATATTTTCCCCACTATTTATATTGTGTTCTGATTTGGAATACTCTAATTGATAGGGTATTGTCTCCCCATATCACTCGTTAGACCCTCACTGCTAGTCGAAAATCTCTGGCATATAGGGAGGCGCACTTGAGGTCATGTGACTACCCGGCTCAGGGCACCGTTTTAATGGCTCCTTGGTTTGGGAAATTACAGGTACTATGGCTATAGATAATTACATTAAAATATGCAGCTATAGTTTCAATCTATGGCTATAGTTCTAGTTCCACGCTAGAAACTATTGCATTAGATCTATAGAGATAGTTTCTACTGTGGCACTAGATCTAAATATATAGTTGGAAACTGTGTTCTTATTATTCAATATAATTAACTATATCCATAGTTTGAAACTATGGATATAGGATAATATCCATAGCTCAAACCATGTAAATAGGTCTAATGCAACAATTTTAAACAGTGGTTATAGCCTGTACTTTCTAGAAAACACAATTAGGGAATCTTTGAATGCATAGAAATTTTCATAGGGTTAAGAATGTTTATTTATAATGGGGAAAAAGAAAATATTGATATTTTCCCCAAAAATCAATAAATTTTATTACATCAAAGATAATAATAAGACTCAATGATATTGAATTACACTCTACATAAACCATACTATCCATTTAAATGACACTATTGTGGAGCCACATGACTTGTTCCCCCATTCACACTAGCCAATTACATTCCTTTGTCCCTTATGGAATTTTGGACCCCACCCACAAACCCTTTATGGATGTGTTATTCAAATATTTCCACCTTGAATGGAGTTCCAAGCTTCGTTCCATAACAAAGAGAACAAAATAATGGGGGGGACCTCTTCATTTTATCGTAGATAATGTTGGGATACCTAAATTACATACTTGATTGATAGTGGAATAGAGTGGGAGGGCGTTGTAACTATAAAATAACTAAATTAAATACCAGAAAAATGTTCCACATTCACATCCAGTGCATAAAATATCCAAAAAAGAAGGAAATGCAGGGTCAGATCCTACCCGATAACAAGTCTGCTGATATTGATCCCAACTTTTCCCAAAATGCATGAGTCAAATCCATATTGAAACTATAAATCAGATATAACCATGGATTTTTCTGAATAAACAAAAAAAAGTAAAATAATTTATTCACCCATATCTAGAATAATAAACCCAACACAATAGAATTTTGGAACAAGAATATGTGAATCATTATTATCAAAATTTTGGGGGTGGTGGAACTAGTAGTGATCTGATGGTTGAACCACAAAGTATCTATCAATGGGTAAATTTGTCTCAACAACTTCAGGGGATATCTCATTAATCACATCCAGTTTAGTACCCACATAATGTTAAATCTACTAGAGAGGTTCACTATGAACAATCACTAAAAATTAAAAGAAAATTTATATGAATTTTCATAATCTATAGATCATTAAAATGATATGTTACAATACTAACCATTAAAGGAATGAATTCTATCTGAAAATATGCATGCCAACATACAAAGGAAAATAAGAATGTGTAATATTTTGACACCAAGGATATTCATTTAATCATAAAAAAACAACATCACTGGTAATTTGGTACATTCAATATTATTTCATATCATAGTTTATGGGTTTAATTTTATTTTATCATTATTTTAAATTTGATCTTCTTCCATTTTTATTAAAATTTGATTTATCTAGTTCAAATATTAATCTCTCACACACACATACATGGAATAATTTGAAAAATCTATATTTTTTCACTTGAAATTATTCTTCCTCAATGTTATCTTATTCTCTCCCAAATTCAATTCTTCAATTAAGTGTGAGTGTTTTTTTAGAAATATAATAAACCCCACTTATTTTTTATAACTTCTTATTATATGTGATATATGCTTTAAAAAATTTTCTACATGTGTCGACTAATGAATGGAATGACATAACATGTGTAGATGAGAGATCATAGAATATATAATAAAAAACGTTTTAAGTTTTAAATGTATACCAATTTCTCTTCTATCTAACTAGAACTAAGATTATTACAGTTAGAAAATGAAATTGAATTAGTTTCAGGAATATTAAATTTGAAAACTCGGTTGCATCCATGTGTGAGGGAGATAAAGTGGGATATAAATAATAAATAGAATCATTCCAGAAATAAATAATAATATTACTATAAGTATTTAGGAACAATAATCCTACCACAAATAACTATATATGCCAACTACAATATAAGAAATTTAGTGAGTAACAAAATATCTAAAATAGTATTTATTAATTCACTTCATGAATGTATTATTATTTTTTAAAACAATTACAAATTCAGACCTAAAAACTCTTTGAAATATCTCTAATTAATAGAAGATTTAGAAATTTATGGAATTCATAATTAAAAGAAGCTTTAGAAATTTCAAGAAAGAAAAAAATGTTACTTCTAGTAGATCACTAACATAATTCCAATAACTATATTGAAATATGCTTTATGGGAATGGATCATGTAATTATAAAAATTAAACTTCTAGTTTCCCCTGTAATGGGTCTACAGGAAAATCCAATGGTCATCACAAAATGCACTATGGTTATTTCAAAAAACTTCAAAGAACTTATATTTACAATGATGAACCCAAGTCACCGTTTGGTATAATCAAACTGGTTCAGAAAACCATAGAATTAATTGAAAAATTATTGTTGAAAAATAAGTAGAGGATCCACATCCCTACATAAAATAGTAGTTTATAAGCTAATATTATTTATCCATAATATATACCTACTTAAAAAATATTATTCTTTCAAGAACATACATGCCTGAAAAATTGATATGCAAAGTCATATATTGAGACAATAATAGAAACACCCACTTGAATAATATAATTCTATCAAGATCATGTCTATTTGAATATTTAAATAACATAAAAATTGTTTTTTCAATATTTTTTTTAAATAAGTGGCAGAAAATTATTTTTTCCAATATGATACATTTTTTAAAAAGAACCTTTTAGTGGTGGAGGGTGGTATTTTATGAGAAACTATGATGTCCAGTATATGTATTTGTATCATGTTTGGTGGATGGTAATAGGTCTACTATAACAACGTGTAGTGGCATAATAATCTTGAAAAAATGGATAACATATCTAGTTATTATAATTACTATAAGTCATATGTTATTCCATGGATAGTTAATCCATTAGAGTGTATAGGTATTCCTTGATCATGAGATGTATGAGTTGATATCCTTTTAGGTTTAAGAGAAGGGAATGTTCAGATTCATGACCCGATATTTATTAAAAAAGAGTAAATAAACAAGGGAGAATAAGGTAAACCATGGTTCAAAACAACATGAAATAACAAACATAAAATTTAACATGTCAAATATTATTTCTCCCCTTAGAACCCAAGTTTCTGGGATATTGACAACCACCTTTGGGATTTTGTCTTCTCTACCATGATTTAACCCTTTGAGGTGGTGTAAGCTCATAATCTGATGAAGAGTCAGAGGAGTCATATGGAATGAAGAATTTCTTTTATTTCCTAGAGATATCCCTAAAATCAATTTATGGATTAAGTTAGCAGATATGTTCGATATTCATTTACAGTATTTTTATGACTAAGAGGTAGTCCATATAACAAATAATATCTACTTCTATTTTTGTGAATGTATCATCAATATGTAAATTAAACAAAATTATTTTTTTATTCCTTAAGTCCTGGGGGTATCCATTCACCCCCATAGTCCTCCAATGGAGTTTTTATATTTTTCTCTTAAATTTTCATATTAATCGACAAAGGATTTTCCAAAACAACAAAGGTGATTTTCATATGGTCGAAAAATTGAGATTGATAAGACCATTAGACATTTTCCATTATAACTATTGTTATAATGAGTGCCTTATCAACATTCCAACCATTCCCCTTATCAGATAAGACAATGGGTATAGAAACAATTCCAAATCAAGATGGTATAGTTTATCCATCTAGAAACTCTACTTGGTGGGGTGTTTCATTTTTAACAGGTGAGAAAGCATCCTTATCAAGTATGGGTGGAAAATATTTTCTATAGGGAACCAATTTTATCCCTTATCATCCATAATATCTTTTCAATTTTTCCAATGATGATATAAAACATTGAGTGTGCACATATGTTAAGTTGGTCCTCCTTTTCAAGGCCTTATAGAGAGATCCCTCCAAGGGGTTTAAAAACCAAAAATACTTTCCCCTTAAGTCACAAACCATCAATAACATCATTCTCTAATTGATGATAAGGAGTTTCATTACCCTTCCTAGTTCCAACTATAGAAACAACCTACATTCCAAAATTTTACCCTGTAGTAGTAGGATACACATCAAAGGTAGAAAGGTTGTCTGAGTTACCATCCCCATGCATCCCCAAGCACTACCTAATCCGAGCAGGTGAACCACAAGGGGAGTCAGATTCAGAGAAATATCTAGAATCATATCCAGTAGGAGCTAGAACCCTATAAGTTCCAAGTTCAGATTAGATAACTATCTAGGGAAAAAGTTAATTTTCAACTTCATAAATGTCCATGTTGACCCTGATTTTTACATTGTGTAATATAGTTCCTAATACACCCACATAGTCTCTTACCACATTTTCCACTCCCTAAATATTTCCAGTTGAATAGTACTTTTCATTTTTGAGAAAATTAACTAAGCTATGTCATTTTTCGAAACATAAATCAAAAATACTATCTTTGAGATATTTCAATTTATTATGACCAATGGATTGAAATCACAAGAAGAATGCAGACAAGAACTCAATGAAAACTTTTAGTTTAATATATCCATCTGTAGAAAAGAGAAATACTTTTTCGGTCAGCATGGAATTCATATCCAGTTCATCTAAGAACCCAAAAAAACATCCAAATGTAAAATCCTTTGTAGCTCTATCAAGGTTTAGGGGAACTCTGATAGATGAAACAATGTCATACAAGATCCTTGGGTGACATTACATCCACTTCATTACAATGAAAAGTTCCTAAAAGTTAGTATGATCATTTTTAATAGTAAAAGGATTTAAGTGGGGATACCACAATAGAATGAAAATAGATATATCACATGAAAGCCCCATCATCAAATCCTTATGATATCAGAGGTAAATACTAGATGATAAAAGTCACAACCCATTAAAATACAATTCAATTCCATGAATCCTAAAAAAATTATTAGTTGTTTTACTAGGTATTCACGATTCTAAGGCATTCTTTCCATAGGTTAAACTACTCAAATAATAATTTAAAAGTTTAAAATCATAAACCTATCTAAACTTTCTTCCAAACACCTAATGATTTGAGTATTGTTGCCTCTTTTTATAATTCGATCAATGGTTCAATCCTTTAAGGAGGATAAATTAAAAATCCCATATTCCATGGAAGATATATATTTATAACCCAAAAAAACCTTAATACCCAGATTTGAAAGATAAAATTGGGTTGTTTGTCCTATGTGGTCTCCCACCACCATTAAATCAAGATCTAGGTGCTATGAAAATGCTTTATTCTTCCTGAATCCCTCGGTCTCAGTGCCAACTCTATCGTTGCGCATGAGATTTTTTCATGAGACCCATTTTATACCATTAAAATGTTATTATTTATATAAATTAATATTATTCAAATATATATTATTTCTATTTATAGAAATCAAACAATACATCATTTTATATTTAATGTCTTTTTTTATTTATATTAGTATTAGAATGTTTTATTTTAAATATATATAATAACTTAATTTTAAGGGAAAAACATGATGATTCAACTATATATTATCAATGAAAAATACTACACCATGTTTGAAAGAAAACATATTTAATTCATAACATAATATTATTCTTTATTATTATATTTTCAACAAGAATAATTCTTATAAAACAGACAATTTTAATACATTAAAATGAATCCTCAATCAAAATTTCATTAAACAACCATTCATCATTTTTTATCAAATCAATTAATTTGAAATGAAATTTATAAAAAGAAATAAACACATTAAATGTTTATATTTACATTATAAAAACCATCATAAACTCATATAAAATGATTTATTTTCATTATATTTCTATATCCAAGATACACCTACAGTTACAATAAATCATATATATATATATTACAATACCAATTTGAAACCACAATTTTCAAAACATCAATAAACTAATCCAAATAAAATAATTAGAATTATTTCAATCAGGAAATTATTTTTTGTAGTTAAAATCATGTTAAAAAATCAATATAATATCCAAAAAGAATTTTAAACCCTCGCATTAACATTTATTCCACCAATAATTATTACATAAAATTCAATTATTACATTATTATTTTAATTATTATACTATCATAGTGTGTAATATGTTCTCTAATTTTAGTTTTGAAGAAGAATTATAATGTTTCATCATCACATACTATTTGATGAAAAATCATAATATAATTTCATAAAAAAATTTAATGTTACTTAACTAAAAATAATAATTACATCATTATTACATCAATAAAATTATACAAAATAACTCAATTAAACCCCAATGACTCCATGAAGTAACCTACCTCACACAAGAAAAATAATATGCACTAAGGGAGAAGACTTAATTCTTTTTAAAGTAAAGGATCTATTATATATATATTACACTATATTATAAAACATGGGCTTCATATCTATTATATCATATACATTATATATAACTATAGTATAATTTATAATTATATTTTTTAAATACAAAAATTATATAATTTATAGATGTAAAAAATGATTCATTTTAGGCATACTTTATATTTATTTATTTTTCTAAGATATGAATTTTTATGAACCAATTATGATGGATATGAATAAAAAATAAATGGATATTAATCATTTTTCAAAATGATATGAGGATGGTGTTAAATTGTTCATAAAATTTTCAACAGAGAGTGCATAAAAATATTCTCAAATATTTTTTCTATATTTATATTTTTTAATCAAGATGAATTTGTATAATGGAGTTGAACTAACACTTTACATATCCAAAAATAGATCAATGTTATAAATGAGGGACTAGAAAAGGGTAACAATTAAATTTATCTAGTTAATGGGACAACACTTCAATTAAGGGATCATCTGATGGGATTATAAGTGTAAGTGATGATGGGGATCGTATTGAGGAAATAACAACAGAAGTTTAAGATGAAAATCGTGATTATCCAAATAATATTTAGAATTTAAAGAGTTGTCCATAAGAACCATTATATATTGGTTTTACTAAATAAAAAACAATATATGCGACAATGAATCTATATAATTATAATATATGGAAATAGATGGGTAAAAACCAACTTTAAATAAACAATTTCTCTCTGGAATGATATTCTATTAGAAGATAATGAGCTTCCATGTCAAACATATCATTCTAAAAAATGTTATATTAAGTGGTTATTATATATAAATTAATAAAATCATCTCCAAATTACTATATATTGTTTCACAAAGACCATGAATCACTTAAAAAATTCTCTAATTGTGGTCCAACGTGATAAAATAAGGATTAATCAGGCCCTCTAATATCTGAATTGTTATTTACAATAATTATAAGGTTTAAATGCATATATTGTGGTGAAGAGACTATTATTTAATTTATGTCACACATATACATGATTCTAATATGGGAAATTTTTCCCTCAATATATTCTAATCAGTGGAAGGTAAATTATCTTGAGTATTATAAATTTGAAAATGAGGGGGGAAACCACAATTTTACACTATTTGCAGAAGGAATAAAACTATTTGGTATATAAAGTATCACTAAAAATAAATTTATTCTTATTTTTGAATATTATAAATTTAAATAATGGTTCTTCATGATGAAAAAATACATTATATTGGCTCTATAAATATTAGGACCAAAATATTGGGTAATTATATTGATGTTTATTTGGATCCACTAATAAATGATTTGAAATTAATTGGGAATCTAGGTATTACACTATATAATTATCATAGAAATAAATACTTCACATTGAGAGCCATGTTTTATGGGATGATAAACCACCTTCATGATTATAGTTACTTTTCCTATTACAAAATTAAAGGAATTATATGTTATCCTATTTGTGAAGAAAACACACACTCAGTCATGTTTAAAATTTTCTCAAAGTGTATGTTTCTAGAAAGTAAATCATTTTTACCTTGATGAAAAAATACCGATCTTGGATGACATCATTTTATGGGAATTAATAAGAAGTTACAACATCATCTCCACTAGCATAGGATAAACAGTTTGATTAAGTGAAGGATATTGTCACCATTTTTGGTAAACTTTGTTTTTGAAAAACCATAAAAAAGTAGTTGGAAAATGATATTAGTTATTATTGAATTAATTTTTCTATAATTATTTGGACATAGAACATTTTATTTATGTTTCAAAAATGGTAAACAATATATGGGATAGTTTTATTAGAATATTACTAAATGAAACCAAAAAAAATAATGATATTATGCCTAGGTATGATATGATTTACATGGGGATAAGGAAAGTGTTAGTACCATTAGAGGGCGGAGGTCATTCTTTTCTTCCTCAAATAACTTACATTATTTTTAATAAAGAGAAATATTTTTTTCTAACTTCTGGAGGGATATAAAGGTTTCAAAGTGGTATTTATCATTTATTAAGAATATTGTGTCTTTGAATTAATTTATGTTAAAGGGACTAAATTTTATGTAATTCATATTTTATTGAAGATTTAGGGGTAGTAGTTATACATTGTATTTTACCTAAATTTTCCCATTACACATTAAATAATATTTTATTCTTTTTCAAAGTTATAAAAATTAATGTTATAGATTCAATAAATCTTTTAACTAGAGAAAATGAAATAACATTTTTATTAAGGGATTTAGATATGTTCTTACAACCACAATTCTCTAATATAATGGCACGCATGATGGTTCAATTGGTTGTTTATATATTTAAATGTAATCTTATACATTGCATATGGATGTAAATCATTGAAAAATATATAATTTTTTTGAAAGGGTTTGTAAAAAAATAAAATTCAAACATAAGGTTTTTTATGTAACAGTATATTGTTGATGAATATATTGAAATCAGTACCAAATAATTATTTTATGTAGAGAACATTAGTTTAAAAAAATTTATCATAGCGGGAACCTTATAGGTAATGGAATTTATATAATAGATGTTGTCTCAATTACTATTACAAAGTTATGGTGTCCTTATCTTTAAAATTTACAAATGAATAGAGTGTTTTATCCATTTTTTGTAACCCATATGTTAACTTATAATAATTTTAATCCATAAAGGGTTGAAATATGGATATTAATAACACATAATCATGAGTTTATCAGATGGTTTTGATATTATATTTTTAAGGATTTACCTAAAAATTCAAAGTCAATTTCAAAATGTCTTCGATGGAAAACCATACTATCAAGTGTAATTTTATTATATTATAAATTTTATATAATTAATGGTTGTTTGTTATATAAAAATTAATAAGATGAATGCAGTTTGATGAAAAATGTAGTTACTCTCATAGAAGAATTGATTCATGATTATGAAACTAAGTAATTTAATACAATTTATAAAAATATGTCATACATTTGAATCATAAAAAAATATGGGAGTTAGATTACGACATTTAGTGTTCCAATTTTTCAATTTAAATGGGTTAAAAAGAGGACGGTAGTTAAAATAGATTAATTGAAAATCATGAAATTAAATTTTAGTAAAGAATTTTATGTGGATAAACTGATCAAAATGGAATTATTGGAAGTACGTGTACTTTTTTCTTAGATCCTATAAACAAAATTTAATATATTATTCTGGTTTTGAATCAAACAAATGAATAGTCAAAAGAAAACTCCATTAAGGATAACCCTATATTTGTATTGTTGCAATAATTTTTTATTAAACCCAACATAGAGAGTGTCTTTTATTTTATAGGGGATCATAAGGACATAATTTGAATACATAATAAAGGGTCCAAATAACTTAAATATTTAAATAAAAAATGATTTTAATGAAAAGTTATTGTATTTAAAATATAGAGTTTATTTTTCCGTAATATTAGGTGTTCACTACTACATTTAAATAATTAAACATAAATGTATAATTACTTCTATAGATAATGTATTATCCACATGTTGATGCCACAAAACCTATGGAAAAATATATTGCCAATGATAAAACTGAGGAAATGTTATTAGGTGAAAAATATATGGATTAAGAAATAAAGATCATTGAAGAATGATAATCTTAACAAAAATAATTAATGTGAGAAACAATAGACTAAAATTTTATGTTGGATGGAATCCATGTTACAATTTTTTTGACACCAGAAAGTATATTTTGATTATTTACATTGGGATAAATACTTAAATTACCATTCTTACTTGTATGGATATGTGGAACAACGTTGTTCCAATATTTGAGGTAATAATATAGAAAGATATTAGGGTGACATTATGATTTAATTTCTCTATTTTACCAAAAAATAAAATAATTAAACATTTATTTACTCTTCATTAGTACTTTATATAGTAAATTTATATTATATTATTTTCAAAAAATATTCATATTTATGGTCACAGAATAAGATCATCGATCCTTTCATACACTTCTTATGAATGATCATATCAAGCATGCTAAGAGTAAAGTAAATACCCACCCACCAGGTATATATTCACACATGATAAACCAGGAAACATGTAATTATTTAATTTTCCATAGTATAAAGGAATAATTTAATGTACATTTTAATTGGTATTATTTGATTTGAAATGAAACGTTTTAATTTCATTGATTTTGAACTTTTAATTTATGAAATCGTAAGGGTGTGTGAAAATATGATTCATACATAAAAAATATATCCCCCTATATTAATTAAATAATGGGGTATGCATCACATGAAACAAATAGTTCAAATTTTAAATCTATTGTAATACTTTTATGTCCCAAGAAAATAATTATGTTCAATTTTTTATATATTGATTAATGTATCATAATCTAAAGCCACAACCGTCCAATGTTTTGTACTATGGAAGGAGGATCATGTAAATAAAAGGATACAAATATTATATTAAAATATTCAAAAATTATATAAATCATGGTTATGTATGATATAATATAAATTTTATTATACATTAAATAAATATCTTATAACAATGAATATTTTTTCTAAACTTTTTTATCTGGTTTAGAAATCATAATTTTCACTCACTGTACCTAATTAATAAATATTTTTATTGTATTTTAAGATGATAGAAAAATTCATCCACATTTTAGGTGAAGGTTTTAGAGTGTCACCATAACCATATTTTGATAATTAAAAGATATAGGGGATGAAAATGAGAGATTGAAAGATATATAGAAATAAATAGATTCTCTAAGAGAATAAATTACTTGGATGTATGGTTTGATAGACAAGTTTATTTAAATAGATCAATGAGAAAGAACATAACACTAGAAATAACTACATTAAGATCAAACCCTATATTTTAGGATAGACATTCCCCTCAAAGGATTTCCATATTAAACATGATCAATTTTACCAGAAAAGTTCCTATTAAATTTGAATCACCAATCTATTGATAACATTATTATTCTAAATATCTAAAATGTGATATTGATTGTGATTTATATCTATCATCACCCACCCAACATCTTTATGTGAGGGGTATAATGTTAAATATCCAAGGATATATTCTATGTGATAATAAACATCCAAAATATCACATTTGGGTAGGGATTTATATAGATCACAAGTTATCTATTCAGATACCTACTCCCCTTGATGATATATATGTTCACATAATCAAACATCCTTTTGAAACATTCATATTGTGGATATTTAATCTTATAAAGGTAAAATATTATATTGATGTTTGTTGTTTCTAATTAATTATATAAAAAACATTAATAATTAATTAAAAAATATTTTATATGAGTAATGTTATTACTGATTGAGAAAAATATGAGGAAACTGAATTTATATTCAATATAATCTAAATAATCCACCAATAAATTAAAATAACCTTCTTAGAGTTCAATTATTCTTTCAATTCAACTGTCAAATTAACAAAATTTTCTTGGTCATATGTATAACACATTATATGGAACTAAAAGATGACAAACTCTTATTAATCCCTGTAATATAAGAGCATAACTCTACCTTCTAAACATATAAAATATTTTTTCATTTTTTTCATTTTTTATTCATTTTTTTGTATAGGAAGAAATAAATGATTATTTTAATCAATTTGGATGCCCTGAAATTATATTTTAGGGATCCAAATCATGTATATATTGAAAATCAACAACACATGATTTCATTTTTAAATTTTTAATGCACTACAATCATCATTTTACAAATGAACATCAAATTATATTAATTGTAATATGTTAAAATCAAAATTTTGGTTTGATAGGTCATTATTTTTTTATCTTCAATAGAATATTGTATAGCTGAATATGATCCTATGAATCTTACGGATTTCTATAGGGAGATATGTATTAAGTTATATATAATAAGATGTCACTATAAAAAATATATCAAAATAGTTCACTTATTGTTCTTAATTATTCTTCACTATTTGAAACATATAAATGATAAATATTATAGTTATTATATTTATAAATTTATAAAAGATATCATATTACCTAAAAACTTGAATCCTGGAGAAGGTATTTCCAAGCATAATTATTATTATTATTTTGAAAATATTTATTAACAATATATTTACCTCTACATTTATAGTACTACTAGGATTTTCAATAGTCTAATAATTCAAAAGTAGAAGTAAATTTGTTTATAACTGAGTGGGAAACATATATGGTGTTAAAATTTATGAAGACATCAAGAAGAGGTGATATCCTATCATGTTGTATTTGTTTATTTCACATTGATCAAAAAGAGTTGATTTTTCTACTTCTTATTTAGTTAATTTTATTATCATTATAATTTATGGAACTAATTAATTTTCAAAATAATAGAACAAAAACCACATCAATATGAGTTGTGTTTTGATGTATAAAATAATTTCCCCATCATAATCCCACTTCATGTCAAATATATTAGTATTTAATTCATTATTATTATTCTCCACTCTATGATTAGTAAAGGCATCATCAATAAAATTAATATATATTATTTATCATTATTTCTTTATTCCATGTATTAATGATATGTTTATTAACCTATGAGATAAGAATACCAATGATGAAATACAAACTAATATAGTTTAAATGAAGTTTAATTATTATGGAGAAATGATTTTAACCTTCATGGGGGACTATGAAGTTTGTATATAAGTATTTTATGATATCAACATACACTAAATGGTTGGATATAAATACAATATTGATGATGGATTTCAAAATGATAATACACTCAGTTACTATTTAATATTATATTCATGGGGATTTGTTTTCTTTACTTGATTACTTTATATTCATTTGTGATGAAATTCATTCCCTTTTTTGTCCAATCCTTTATAATAACATTTTGGTGAGAAACATTGTGTTTTAACAATAGGAAAAAAGTTATTGAATTTACTAAAATATGTGATTCTAGTATGAAACTATCAATTGTACAAATTTATACTAAGTAAATTTATGATACTTGTGTGTATGTATATATATATATATATATTCCTACCCCTTTTATGACTTTCAAAATATATTTGAGGCTATCCATTCCTCTTAAATTAAAATTTTAGATTACAACAGCTGTGACATAGTCAATAAAATTAAATGTCATCATATTTTATTGATACTGAATTAAAATGATCTATGATTCAATTGTAATATGTAGGAATCAAACACATATCAATCTAGAAAATAGTGTGAAGACATAGATCAAAGTGTGACTCTTCAATTAAATGTGAATTCATGTCTATTTTTTCACCCACTAAAAAATGAGTAAAATTTGTTATAGGAATTGATATATTAGTACAATGATCCATGATTCATTTTTGATATAATAAAATAAACTTTATTCTAATTTGAAACATGATGTTTTCCTTATGACTAAAAGTGAATGTTTTTATTTAAATGTAGAATTTTAGATCAAAATATATATCACACAGTCTAAATTTATCAAAAATACTCTTATTTTGTTTGGTACTTTTAGATATATATCCATGATTCCTTTGTGATATATAGGAATGAACCACACATTAATCTATATAGATGTGTGTATGGAACAAAACAAGCTGTTTTTTCAGTATAAAAGTGCCATTTTAGTCAATAATTCACTTTATATACTAAAAACTAAGAAACAAACTCATATTATCTTTATGAATTAGGTAAATGATCCTTTTTCAATTATAAAAAATAATAATTAATTAAATAATAATATAACACATAGTTTGACTGGTATAATTGAAAGTGGGTGTTTTGATTTGAAAAGTTAAATTTTATTTTAAAACACATATCACATATGAAAAACTGTCGAGATATCGCTCATATTATATCGATAAATTAGTAAAACTAAACACAATTTATTCTTTTGTGTAAAAATTAACTACATGAAAATATAACACTCAATGTTGTAGATTTATAGTCCCTCTGGTGAGATCATGAAAGAATCCTACCCAAGAACCATTGTGTAGAGGGAATTGTAGCTTGGGTATCAACCCATGATGTGAACTTCCAACAATGATCTGTGGATACTATCACACCCAATTCAGGATCCTACCATAGTCATGATAATATTAGTATTGAGTAGGGAATCCCACAAGTTCCCACTGTATAGGAAAAAGGGAATTCTGCTAATGTAGACCTTTGTCCATAGGATGATCTGAAAAGTATTGTGGCCATGACCTCATATCTTGTTCGGAATGTACACCAATGACCAATTTTAACTAAAAAAATAAGGATATAAAAAAATCAACATCCTAGAAAAAATGAAAAATCAAATAAATATCATAGGTCCTTAACTCTAAGGGTGTTTAGAGGAAAATAACCATAGAAAAACCTACTAAACCTGGACAGCTAGTGAATAAGTTCACTCCATTGAGTGGTGTCTTTTGGTATGATGAAGCTGAGGATAGACAACTCCTTGAGATGACGAGGATTACATCCACTGAATTCAATGATGATAAATGCCTATATATTGAATTCATAAAGGAAAAAGAAATAAATAGAAACATGCAAGTAGGAATGAAAAAAGGAAAAGAGAAGGAAAAGGTCGTACTAATGTGGAACAACAATAAGGTCCCTAGAGAAGGGGAAAATCCCTCAAATAATGAGGCTGCTTTATTGGAATTTATATCAAATAAGAAACTCTCTAATATCCAAAGACATTAAGAATTGTATCATCGCCCACAAACCCATTCTGGATGGTTTTACTAAACCAAAGCTAATATTGGAAAACTGAGAATAATTAAAATGGTAATCTCTTGGATATAAATTTTTCTAAAAAAAATATACATAATTCTATCATGGATCACCTTGGAGTTATCAAGCATGAAATCATCAATATTGTTACATGTTGAAAAAACCTATGAGTATTTCAGTGTCATGAAACATAACATGTTGTGAGATTTCAATGAAATTTGTGTATGAATCTACATCCAATATCAGGAGAAGAGATGTGTGGAAGGAAATTGAGATAATCTTTAAAATCATGGATCATGAATGGGTGATTCTTGGATATTTTAATAATGTTTTTAATCTTAAAGATAAAAATATATTTACAATTACAGGAATTTCCTCTCAGGATTTCCCCTGTTACATTAACCGGTGCAATATTGTTGAGGTCCCAATTAAATGAGTTGATTTCATGTGGAGTAGATGTAACACCCTAGGTAAATAAAAAATATGACATTTTTATATTTATCCATATCTGTGAATAAAATATTAATATTACTTTAAAGGGGACGCTATGCTTGATGGCGTACCCAATACGCAACAACGACTTTCTTGGAAATCTTACGTTGCACTCTAATAATAAAATAATATTATTTTAAATGGTAGTTAACGCCTAGTCGTTGTAATGGCGGGAATGAACAGAACTAACTACAAATTATTATATATGTTTGTCAAATATTTTTACTCTTTACAATAAATGTTAGAGGATTAAAAATTCGAATGAATCCAATTTTAAGCGTAAACATTCTAATATTCTTTAAAAGGTCGATTAACCGCCTTTTGATGGCGAACCTATTTTAAATCCACTTTTTGACAATTTTATGTGTTATATTTGATAAAATAAAATTATTATTTAGAATCAAGACATCAAAATATACTTTGTGTAAATTTTTGGTATCTTTCCGATAAAGTTCATTTTTTAATGAATAGTGAAAAATGTTGTATTTTAATTCAAAACCTCTTTTTAATCTAATTTATTTATATGATTAGATTATATTTTGAATTGTTTTTAAAGTTAAATTAGAATAAATTTTTACCATTTAATCCAATAGTGGTCGTTGGAATTAATTACACTTTGAAATTGGACTTAAACTAGAGTCAATATTTTGATACTTATTGTTTCAAAAACACACGCTATTTGCTCTGACAGAGGAAATTAATTATTAAATTAATTAATGTAACTTATATGTTCTGAATTTTGTAAAATAGAAATCATTTTTGAATTCGGAATATCAAATATAGCTTTGGGTGAAGTTTTGGTATTTTTCTAAAAAACATCAATTTTTGATGAATAGTGAAACCACTAAGTGGTACTTAAAAAACTGATTGTTCGTTTAAATGATATTATATCACCTCTGTGTTTTGAATTTCAAAAATCTGACATACATGGTTGTCATTAATAAGTAAAATTTGGTTTAATGAGATTGAAATATTTTTTTGGTGAATAGTAACTTTTAAGTTTTTAATCGCGATTAGAGGTAATTAGTGTAATTTAAGGTAAAAATAATGTTATAATAAAATGAAAATACCTAGACACATGTCCTACCCTTATTGGATGTGTCATGTCCGACCACGACAATCCATGTGTCAACCTGGGGACCCAATGGATCCACTTTGGTAGTAAAATGACATTAATATCTTTTTATTTAATGTTAAAATTAAAATGACACAAACATGAGTTGTTTTACTAAAAAAAAATTTAAATGGGGTTATACAAGTCATATTTTTTACTATAAATAGTCATTGGAAGTCTAAAAATATTTCCTACATCATAGTATTTTTTTTATAATTTTTAGACCGTAAATAAATTAAATTATTTATGACACCATGATGATGCAGCGATTACCTCATTGATAAAGGATTTAAATAAAATGAAAAGATAATGTAAAATATGAGACCTAAACTTGTCAAAAACATATTGGTTGGGTATATTTCTAACCCTTATCACCTTATCCTCAAATTATATCAATTTGGGACCTTTTAAATCTGAAACTCATTTTAAAATAAAGTAACATTTCTTTACTTTCCAAGAGTGCCCCTCCTCTCCTCTTATAAAAGTCCCCCAACTCTACCACCTTACACACACATCTCAAGCCTTTGGCTCGGCCAACCCCTACCCATTTCATCTATCCACATCCCTATCTTCATTTTTTAATCCTCACCTTTGGCATAATCCTTTCCAAGTAAGCCTTTGAGCTTAAATCAAAGAGAGTTACCCGTTTTAAAGGTAGTGTTTTCTCTTGTGTTCTTATGTTTTATTTTGTTTCTCCAACCCCCTAAACTCTTTTTATTCTTTTCTTTTGTTACAAAACCAGTATATTAAATATACTAGGATGTTTTTATGAGAATTATTCGAGCTACACTTACACACACCTTTGTCTAATTGTTAGAGAACATACTGTTTCTGTGGTTGGCGATTTTCTATCTCATGAAACGATGATTGTTCAATATTCTTTTAACACCTTTAAAGGTGGCCATTATGAGGTCACTGTATTTTATATATGATATATATTGTATTTATGTTTACAATATTCTTCTATATTTTACATTTAAAACCTATGTTTATTCTTTTCATGTTGTGCAAATGCGATAATTTCATATGAGGAAGTGTGGACTACCGCCCCCTCAAGTGATGTGACTCGTACATGAAATACATGGAATGTATAAAGAATGAAATTAATGAACATATGTGACCTATATAACATATATATTATACTATAATTATAATATATATATATATATATCATTTATTTTTAATTCCATTAATATGACAAAAATATGAAAGTAGCGTTCATGCGTACATACGGCCTACCGTCTCCATGAACGGTGATTTTCGTTTTTTATCTCCAAATGATATGGAATAGTATAAAATGAATATGTACTAGATATATAGTATATTTTAATCATTAATACTATTATGGAAATTATTTACTTATAACTACATGGGAAATCATTTTTCAAACAAGTTCATTTTTGACCCATGTACCAAACATCGACAAAAACGTCTGATATGAACTAACATTATTAAACAATTATTTTGACATTATAATTTGTGATATGAACTGAATAATAATATTTAAATGAGGTTCATAGGAAATTATAAATTGAACAAAGTTTATTATTCAGGAATATAATGAAACGAACAAGACAAGTCGGACTTGAGGTAAGGGATCCTACCCCTCTCTTTCATTTTAAGTACACTCTTTTATGTCATTCCTTTTAAGCTCATCTTTATTATGATTGGGATGTTATTTTATATTACTCCTACTGTAATTTTTATGTTCATATGATGAGAGACCATGTTTTCTCTCATCAATCCATTTTGGATGTTTTAAGTGGCGTCGTTAGGTTGTCGAGTTTTCATAAGGGATTTTTTATCTCACTTTTATTCCCGTGAGATTTATGCTACATTTTCCAAAATTTCCTTTGATTGGTGTATTTACTTCCAATTATTTTACTCATTGTGTAATATAATTTCATTTATGATTATTTACATCAATTTTTTATTGTCCTTCTTTCACGGGGTGTATGTTTCGAAAGTTACCCAAGTCGGTAAGGGAACCTTTCACCCTCCTCTTTTTAAAAGACCTATTTTGTTATGTCTTTTAATTCACATACTATTATGTTGTGATATGTTCTTATATATCCTTATTTATGTAAATTTTATGTCCAAGTGATGAGATACCCTTTTTATCTCTCATCAACTTTTTTCTAAATTTTGAAGTGACGCCGTTTGGCTGTCGAATTTTTTGCAAGGGAACTTCTTAACCCAATTTTTATTCTTTGGGATAAACTTGTACTCCTTGAATATGTCATTCTATGAATATGTGTGAATGTCCTATGATTGTTTTACACATAATATCCACTTATTTTTGGTCTATTCGTTTTTCACACATAATTATGTAATTGATTTATCCATAATCCAAGGATACCGTCTTTGTATGTGACTTCGTCTCAATATCCTTTCATTGAGGCATATTTTGTTTTATACACAACCTACTTTTATACGGTTTATAAACCCCTTTCACTTTTACATTTATTCAAAAGGAATCTTTTTTATACTATGCGTTTACTAAACGAAAAAAGGGAATGTTTTTGTCGTACGTATGCAGCGACAATGACTTCTCCACCGTCGTGACCATTATTTGAGTTTAGGATTCCTATACAAGCCATACCTTTTTTTTAAATGAAAAATAAATACCATGTTTTACTTTTATCTTATTTTTGTATTGAAAATGTTTTTCATAATGTTTTTATATCAATGTTTTGTATTGATATCTTTTGATTGAAAAGTGGAAATATTATGTTTCTTTTATGCATGTTTTATGTGATACGATTATGTTATGGTTCTTGGGCATTATTATGAAGACGGGTGTTTTCGTGATAAACTAAGGGCGGGTGAGCCTGATATAGCTCTCCAATGCATTGGGTAACGCGAAGGGGTTAAACTTTAAGGTTTCTCCGAAGAGAATTAGGGAATATACTGTGATGGGTATTCCAAACGTAACCAAGAGGGTTACTCCCTACGTAAGAATGTTATGAATGCCTCAAGTTGCCTTTATGTCTTATGATTTCTATGATTTATTCATGATTTTATGAGTTATGTTAAAGTGCTTATTTTTTATGGGTAAAGTATGATTTCATTCTTATGTATACATGTAGCCATGTTTCCTTTCCATATTTTTAAATCCCTTACTGAGATTTTTATGCTCATCCCATGTTTTTGAAATGTTTTTCACAGGTCAAGGGAAAGGTACATGATATGATGATAGTGTTAAGGAAGTTTCAAGAAAGAATCCATGTTTTATTTTAAATATGTTTTCGTTGATGGGGAAAACGAGTAATATCTTTTATGTAACCACTTTGTCAAAATGTGGAATGTAATTCATGATTTATGATCTAATTCTATAAAACTCTAAACCTGAAAAGATCCTCAAGGTGAATTATTCATTTAATTAAATATTATGTATGGTTATAAGGTCGGGGCCTTATAGTTGGTATCGGAGGTCGGTTTAGACAACTTGAGGGATTAGGAGTTTTTGTTAGACACATGATTAGTCCCTATATATATTATTTCAGTTAAATCCTTGTTTTATAACTTTTTTTAGGTCAAGTAAAGTCAGTTACGAATGGAAGGAGAAGGATCTCAAACTACATTCCTATCTCTTACTCATGACAAGCTTGCAATAATTATTGCAAAGTCATGTTCGGATGATTGTGAAACTTTTTCTAGCATACAACTCACTTGCAAGCAGTTGTTTGAGATATCAAACTCCTCCACTATACCTCGTTATCATTTTGGATCATGGGTTGTATTTAGACAAATACTATTTTTACAATATTCTCATATTTTCAAGAAAGGTAAATATTATCAAGGTATTTTCAAATATTTTACCTTATCAAAAGAATTTGAAGAATATTATGATTTTAAAAATGGTGCTATGGAAGGAGACCCTTGCGCAACCTATTTATTTTTTCTTTTAAAATATATTCTCTCAGCACATACTTATAGTATTTTAAAAGGACCAATAATAGAAATTTTCAACTCAAATTTTGTTCGACTATTTTATAGAAATCATGTTTTATCAGATGTTTTGGAATTATATGTCATACATGATTATTTTCCAAAACTTTTTTTCTGTGAACACCCATATGACCCATGTTGTACAAGGTGTATTTGGATGGAGGAAGCAAATGATTTTGAAGGATCTCTAAATAATTGTTGTAATGCATGGGACTTCTACCTACGTGAGCAATATGATGATGAAACCGAGTAGACACTATGATCAAGGTATTATGTTATTCATTTTGGGAATCATTTTATTTTATCTTATGGTGGTCAAATAAGACTTCAAGTATTAAGATATTGAGATCGTAATGAATTTGGATGAAAATGAGAGGTATAAGGAAACTATTGAGATTAAAACATGTTAGGGTTATTTTTGGAGTTTTATAAAAAGGAAAACATGTGGACCGTGTGACAACCCATCGCGTCGGACAAAGCTATGGGAATCGAACCCACAACCAAAGTAAAACTAGTATTTATCGCCTACCACTGGACTACGTGAAGTCCCTGGTTAGTTTGACTAATTCTTTTTAGTTAGATGGTTTTATGAATTAATAGTAAGTTGATTTTGGGTTATCTATGGAAATTTATTAACCTATCATGGAGGATATGTGATTAGGTTAATTGCTTTTCAATACGAGACTTTAAGAGCAACTGATGTTGTTTGGAGATAAATGTTACGATTAAACTTGGAAGACTATGTGACTAAATCCTTAAAATATTTGGGCTTCAATCTTAGTTTGGTTTACTTTTAAGAATTTTATGGACAAATTTATTTTTGAATGGTCCTCATTGAACTTTGGGGTTTTTTGGAGAAATTTTGGAGATTAAGATTAGATTTTATTTTTATAAAGGTTTATCCTTTTCTGGATTATCTGATCTTGTACTAACCTTTTTTGCTTTGGTTTTGGTTAAAGTCTAAAGACATGGGAATTATATAGTTATTTTTTGTGGATTAGTTGATTCTCTATAAGTTGATTATAGTACTCTTAATATAAACAAGTCTTCCTAAATACTCATCTTTTGGAGAAAATATGAGTTTGTGTAAGAAATCTAATAAAAGTTGGAAGTCAACATGATAAGTGATTATGTTTCCTTATGAATAAATTCCACAATAAAAAGAAACTCAAAACAAAAATTTTGTCTATTAACTTTTCCTACTGGGGAATCGAATACCGTTTAACCCATCACAAGTTTGTGATTTTCTTATGATTAACTTTCTCCTAAACATGTTTTCTATCACTCTCCATCAGAACATGACCTTATGTTATCTCCTCCATGTCCATGTTTTCCTACATGGAATCCTAGTATGGGTTAACTTGGGTGACCTCTGTACTTCTCTTTCTTTATTTTAAAGTGATTGTTTTACCGACTCTTGTTCTGATGTGGGACTTTCAAGGATGTTTCCAAGACCAATTTTAAAATTGCGAGGACACAATTCCCAAAAGGGGGGAAGGATGTAACACCCCAGGTAAATAAAGAATATGAAATTTTTATATTTATCCATATTTGTGAATAAAATATTAATATTACTTTAAAGGGGACTCTATGATCGATGGCATACCCAATACGCAATAATGAGTTTCTTGGGAATCTTACGTTGCACTCTAATAATAAAATAATATTATTTTAAATAATATTTAACTCCTAACCGTTGTAATGGTGGGAATGAACAGAACTAACTAAAAAAGATTATATATGTTTGTCAAATATTTTTACTCTTTACAATAAATGTTAGAGGATTAAAAATGCGAATTAATCTAATTTTAAGCGTAAAATTATAATATTCTTTAAAAGGTCGATTAACATCCTTTTGATGGAGAACCTCTTTTAAATCCACTTTTTGACAATTTTATGTGTTATATTTGACAAAATAAAATTCTTATTTAGAATCGGGACATCAAAATATACTTTGTGTAAATTTTTGGTATCTTTCCGATAAAGTTCATTTTTTAATGAATAGTGAAAAATGTTGTATTTTAATTCAAAACCTCTTTTTAATCTAATTTATTTATATGATTAGATTATCTTTTGAATTTTTTTTAATTGAAATTAGAATAAATTTTTACCATTTAATCCAATAGTGGTCGTTGGAATTAATTTCACTTTGAAATTGGACTTAAACTAGTGTCAATCTTTTGATACTTATTGTTTCATAAAAACACGCTATTTGCTCTGACAGCGGAAATTAATTATTAAATTAATTATTGTAACTTATATGTTCTTAATATTGTAAAATAGACATCATTTTTTAATTTTTAATATCAAATGTAGCTTAGGGTGAAGTTTTGGTATTTTTCTGAAAAACATCAATTTTTGATGAATAGTGAAACCACTAAGTGGTACTTAAAAAACTGATTTTTCGTTTAAATGAAATTATACCACCTCTGTGTTTTGAATTTAAAAAATCTGACATACATGGTTTTTATTAAGAAGTAAAATGTGGTTCAATGGGATTAAAATATTTTTTTGGTGAATAGTAACTTTTAAGTTTTTAATCGCGATTAGAGGTAATTAGTGTAATTTAAGGTAAAAATAATGTTATAATAAAATGAAAATACCTAGACACATGTCCTACCCATATTGGATGTGTCATGGACGACCAAGTAAAGCCATGGGTCAACTTGGGGACCCCATGGAGCCACTTTGGTAGGAAAATGAAATTAATATCTTTTTATTTAATGTTAAAATTAAAATGACACAAACATGAGTTGTTTTACTAAAACAATTTTTAAATGGGGTTATACAAGTACGATGTTTTCCTAGAAATAGTCATTAGAAAGATGAAAATATTTCCTACATCATAGTAGTTTTTTTATAATTTTTAGACCTTAAATAAATTAAATTATTTATGACACCATGATGATGCAGCGATTAACTCATTAATAAAGGATTTAAATAAAATGAAAAGATAATGTAAAATATAAGACCTACACTTGTCAAAAACCTATTGGTTGGGTATATTTATAACCCTTATCACCTTATCCTAGAATTATATCAATGTGGTACCTTTTAAATCCGAAACTCATTTTAAAATAAAGTAGCATTTCTTTACATTCCAAGAGTGCCCCTCCTCTCCTCTTATAGAAGTCCCCCACCTCTACCACCTTACACACACATCTCAAGCCTTTGGCTTAGCCAAACCCTGCCCATTTTATCTCTCCACATCCCTCTATTCATCCTTGAAGCCTCACCCTGGTCATAATCCTTTCCAAGGAAGCCTTTGATCTTAAATCAAAGAGAGTTACATGTTTTAAAGGTAGTGTTTTCACTTGTGTTCTTATGTTTTATTTTGTTTCTCCAACCCCATAAACTCTTTTTATTCTTTTCGTTTGTAACAAAACCAGTATCTTAAATATACTAGGATGTTTTTAAGTGAATTATTCTACCTACACTTACACACACCTTCGTCTAATGGTTAAAGAACATACTATTTCTGTGGTTGGCGATTTTTTACCTCACGAAACGATGATTGTTCAATATTCTTTTAACACCTTTAAAGGTGGCCATTATGATGTCACTGTATTTTATATATTATATATATGGTATTTATGTTTAATATATTCTTCTGTATTTTAAATTGAAAACATACCTTTATTCTTTTCATGTTGTGAAAATGCGATAATTTCATATGAGGAAGTGTGCACTACGACCCCCTCAAGTGATGTGACTCATACATACAATACATGGAATGTATAAAAAATAAAATTAATGATTATATGTGGTCTATATAACATATATATTATACTTTAATTATAATATATATATATCATTTATTTTTAATTCCATTAATATGACAAAAAATGAAAGTAGCATTCATGCGTACGTACGGACTACCGTCTCCATGAATGGTGATTTTCATTTTTTATCTCCAAATGATATGGAATAGTACTAAATGAATATGTACTGGATATATATGATATTTTAATCATTAATATTATTCTTTAAATTATTTACTTACAACTACATGGGCAATCATTTTTCAAACAAGTTCATTTTTGACCCTTGTACCAAAATCAGTAAAAACATATGACATGAACTAATATTATTAAAAAAATTATTATAACATTATAATATGTGATATTAACTGAATAATAATATTTAAAAGAGGACCTTAGGCAATTATAAATTGACCAAAGTTTATTATTAAGTAATATAAAGAAACGAACAAGACAAGTCGGACTTGAGGTAAGGGATCCTACCCCTCTCTTTCTTTTTAAGTACAATCTTTTATGTCATTCCTTTTAAGCTCATATTTCTTATGATTGGGATGTTATTTTATATTAATCCTACTGTAATTTTTATTTTCATATGTTTAGAGACCCTATTTTTTCTCATCAATCCATTTTGGAAGTTTTAAGTGGCGCCGTTAGGCTGCCGAGTTTTAGTAAGGGATTTTTCATCTCACTTTTATTCCCGTGAGATTTATGCTACATTTGACACAATTTCCTTTGATTGGTGTATGTACTGCCCATTATTTTACTAATTGTGTAATATAATTTCATTTATGAGTATTTATATCAATGTAGTATTATCCTTCTTTCACGGGGTGTATGTTTCAAAAGTTACCCAAGTCGGTAAGGGAACCTTTCACCCTCCTCTTTTTAAAAGAACTCTTTTGTTATGTCTTTTAATTCACATACTATTATGTTGGGATATGTTCTTCTATATCCTTATTGATGTAAATTTTATGTCCAAGTGATGAGATACCTTTTTTATCTCTCATCAACTCTTTTTCTGAATTTTTAAGTGACACCGTTAGGCTGTCGAATTTTTTGCAAGGGAACTTCTTAACCCAATTTTGATTCTTTGGGATAAACTTGTACTCGTTGAATATGTCATTATATGAATATGTGTGAATGTACTCTGATTTTTTTACACTTAATATCCAATTATATTTGGTGTATTCATTTGTCACACATAATTATGTAATTGATTTATCCTTAATCTAAGGATACCGTCTTTGTATGGGACTTCGTCTCAATCTCCTTTCATTGTGGAATATTTTGTTTTATACACAATATACATTTATATGGTGTATAAACCCCTTTTACTTTTACATTTATTCAAAAGGAATCTTTTTTATACGATGTGTTTACTAAACGACAAAAGGGAATTTTTTTTGTCGTACGTATGCAGTGACAACGACTTCTTCGTCGTCGTGACCATTATTTGAGTTTCGGCTTCCTCTGCAAGCCATACCTTTTTTTAAATGAAAAATAAATACCATGTTTTACTTTTATCTTATTTTTGTATTTAAAATGGTTTTCATAATGTTTTTATATCAATGTGTTGTATTGATATATTGTGGTTGAAAAGTGGAACTTTTATGTTTCCTTTATGCATGTTTTATGTGATACGATTATTTTATGGTTCTTGGGCATTATTATGAAGATGGGTGGTTCCGTGATAAACTAAGGGCAGGTGGGCCCAATATAGCTATCCAATGCACTGGGTAATGAGAAGGGGTTAAACGTTAAGGTTTCTCCGAAGAGATTTAGGGAATATACTGTGATGGGTATTCCAAACATAACCAAGAGGGTCACTCCCTACGTAAGAATGTTATGAATGCCTCAAGTTGCCTTTATGTCTTATGATTTCTATGATTTATTCATGATTTTATGAGGTATGTTAAAGTGATTATGTTTTATTGGTAAAGTATGATTTCATTCTTATGTATACATGTACCCATGTTTCTTTTCCATATTTTTAAATCCCTTACTGAGATTTTTATGCTCATCCCATGTTTCTGAAATGTTTTTCACAGGTCAAGTGAAGGGTACATGATATGATTATAGTATCAAGGAAGTGTTAAGAAAGAATCCATGTTTTATTTTAAATATGTTTTCATTGATGGGGAAAACGAGTAATATCTTATATGTAACCACTTTGTTAAAATGTGGAATGTAATTCATGATTTATGATCTAATTCTCTAAAACTCTAAACCTGAAAAGATCCTCAATGTAAATTATTCATTTAATTCAATATTAATTAAGGTTATAAGGTCTGTTCCTTATTGTAGATACACCTTGAATGGAATATTGATCTCATTAGTTTTACTTTTCCTATGTTGGCTAATAAATTAAAACATAATAAGGAGTTACTTAGTGAATGGAGTAGAAAATAATTTTCCAAGAATGACCTAGGAATTAAGACCGGTTAAGGTTATATTGCTTTCTCTCAAATCAAGAATCAAAATAAAAATACCCCTTTTAGAGATAAATATAAGCCCACCACATTCTTGATTGTATTTTAGTAACAAAGGAAATTATTTTAAAAAATCAATTGAATGTTAAATGGATAAAGTATGGACATCGAAAATAAAAATTATTTCGTTTATTGTCCAATATAAAGAGGGGAAAAGATATAACTAAGGCCATCATCATAGATGGTTTCCTTTGAAACACATATAATGATATCTATAAGGTAGTTGTGGATTTTATAAAGGGTATTTATTCTAATAATGGTATGGTCAACACCTTGAAAATGGTTGACAACATAGATCCCATAATTGAGGATCAAAAAAACTGAACTCTTATTATAGTTCCATCCAAAGAAGAAATCAAAGGTGATCTCTTCTCTATAAATATGTAGATTTCTCTTGGACCTAAGGTATTTACTAAAAAAATTGTTTATGTTTTATTCAGATATTTTGCAAGATGATATAACCCATTAAAAATCAAGGAATTTTTGAATCATTCCTTAATCCCATACAGGATAAACTGAAGCATCATTTCCTTTTCTCATAAAAAGAATAATGAACTTGGTATTAGTTAATTCAGGCCAATTTCCCTTGTAAACATGATAAATAATCTTATTATCAGGATAATCATGAAACATGTGAGAGAAATTGTTAATTATTTTATTACTCCAAATTAGTTCGGCTTTGTTCTGGGGTGGAAATATTAGAATTGTCTATTCGTAGCCTCAGAAATTGTAAATATTATGAAGATTAAAATAGAATAAGAATAATTTTCACTAAAAATAAATATCCAAAAGGCCTTTCACACTCTGAAACGGAGCTTAGTTTTTTCTGTTATCAAGAGATTTTTGTTTCTCAAATTAGTTTATAAATCTTATTAACAACATTATTAGACCTACAAGGTTTTTCATTCTAATTAATGGAACCACCATAGGATTATTTCAATGTATAAGGGGTGTGAGAAGATTTGGTTCTCTTTCTGGGATTTAGTTTTACCCTGTTGAGGATTATACGAGTCATTGTATCAATAAACTCACTCAAATTGGATTTTATTAAAAAAACAATATGGCATTAATGATTATTCTCCTTTACATATTTTTGATGCTGACAACATTCTCCTACTTGAGAAAGCATCAAGAATGTCCATATCCTATATTAAGGATCTGTTTGCACATTATAAATAGGTGGAAGGTTAATCCATTAGTTGTGAAAAAACATTCATTGTTTTTTGTGATGGAATTATTTTTGGAAAGAAAAATAGTATAAATAATAGCCTTGGATTTAAGATGGGATCTCTTCCTTTCAATTTCCTGGGGGTAACTTTATTCTATGGAAAAGTGAGGAGACAATATCTTGAGGAAATATGCAATGGAATTTTTAATCAAATGTCTAGGTGGAAAGGTAAATCCATGTTCCTAGATGGAAGGGTGTGTCTTGTAAACTCCTTGATCACATAAAATATTGTCAACTTTTTCTTCCTTTATTTGTAGCCTAGATGTATCATTAAGAAGTTTCAAGGCATGATCATAAATTTCATATGGACTGGGACGACCTGTGAAAAGAAGTTGATCATTGTTTCATGGAAGTGGTGTATTATGTCCATTGAAATTAGTGAACTTGGGATTGAGGATATCAAGATATTTAATGGTTGTATCATTAGAAATTTTACAAGGAATTTGATCTCTAATGATATTCCCTTTTTTTATCCAGTATATGAAAAGGGAGATTACTGAATAGATATAAATATTATCTTGCATACTCTATTTGGAAAGATCTTAAGAAATAATTTAATGGAATCATGTATGATAAATAATGGATGGTATGTAGGAGCTCTACTCTTAACTTTTAGACAACTAATTTTCCAGGTAGTCCACTACAGAAAAAATTAATCATACCACCTAATTTGTTACACATGACCACTTTTTATTTAATTGCACAATGTAAAAACTTTATAAATATGGTTCCTACTCAAAAGAGTCTGGATATTCATAATTACACCTGTATGTACTATGATACTCTCATATGGATGAACAATAAGAATCAAAAATTTAATATTAATGAGTATTAAAAACTAAAATATAGGGCTTCAGTAGTCCATCATAATGGATAATGAAATTCAAGGCACTATTTATCCAACCTTAAAAAAATTCTCCTTTAGAGGATATGGAGGAAAAGGGTTCCCGCACATAATCAAATTAAAAGGACTGGACATCACATTGTGTTAGACTATCACCTATTACTAAAGGCTGAAGAGAATGAGAAACATCACGTTTGGCGGGTGGTTTCACCCAAAAATGTATGGGCTTATGATGGATACCTATTTGGGATGAAGATTGAAACTCAAATTCTAGTACATGATTTTATGGATAAGAATACCAATTATGGAAAGAGTGAACATGTCTAAAAATTCCTGCTGATAGTGGTAGATTCAATTTTTTTGGTTGTCTATAATGCATGAAATTCCAAGATGCTTGAGAAACATCAGCTCTAAACTTATATGGGCATTATTTCAATACACAAAGAGGTATACACTGAATCAGTGGTGAAAACATGCGGTATGTATAATATATTTAATTATCTAAACACTCTTATGTTCTTTGGTTTGATAGGTAGGTCGATACATACTAGGGTACTCAAGTACATACGATGTATCCGACCTATCAATTCAGGTATCAATGTAACATTGGTGGTTCATATTCTTGAATTTTATGACCCTCAGGCTATGGAGGTGTGTTCTGAAAAAATTATGGCTTTTTCAAAGTGTTATTTTACCTATACACTTGAATTTCATTGGAATATGAAGTATAGTAATGAGATATTTTGTATGAAGTATAATATGATATTCAATTTAAGTAGAACTGCATATCAATTGATTTTATTTCCAAATTTTTTGCCAAATCCTTGAAAATATGAATAAGGAATATGCCTAGGAAAATCCTACCTCATTGGATTGATTTTCTTATAAATGAAACTTGTCTCAATTTGGTTATCTCGCATGTATATTGAAAGGAAAATCAAGTCTTTGATGCCCTATCAAAGTAGGCGGTCATTTAGATGAACATGATGTGGCCAATTAGGAATCTTGATTACTTTTATCTAATAGAGGATACATACTTGTACGGAATAATATATACTCATATTTTTTATAATCTATTTTAAAAATTGTCTTTTCTTGCACCCTTATTTTATAATATTTTCTTAGTACTAGCTTCGACAAGATCCTGGACTTTTGGTTATGAATGAAAATGTGTGTTTCTATTTAAAACTGAAATTTGACTCTAAAATGTTATTCACATAGTAAAAAATAATTAAACACACTAATATAGAATTTATTATTTTATAAAATGATTTATGATACACGTGTGATCCATAGAAACAAACCACACATTAAAATAAAACATGATGCATCCTATATGACTCAAAGTTCATGAATCCATTATAAAATTAACACTCCAGTTCAAAATGTGCATCACATACACAAAATCAATAAAAAAGTCCAATATTTCCTTGATACATTTATAAAATGTTCCTTGATTCATTTTCTATATTTAGGAATCAACCTCATGTCAATATAACCCAAAACATATCTCATATTACACAAATTTTATGATTTCATTTAAAAGTTTAATTTTAGTCCAAAACAAACAAGATATTAAAAAAACATGAAAATTTCCTTTTATTGTCTAAATAATAAAGGAAAATAATCCATGATTTTTTTTCTACATCAATCAATTCACCAGACACCAATCTAATGCACAATGTGTCTATTATGACTGGATATTTGTGTTTTTATTTTAGATTAAGATTTTATTTCAAAACATGAATTACATAGTCAAATATAAGAAAACACTCTTCTACTGTCATCATACATTGGGAAAATTATATTTGAATTATTTATATTCTAAAAGAATACTCTAAATATCAATCCAACATGAGATGTGGCTAGTATGAATCAAAGTACATGATTTAGCGTAAGAATAAAATTTTATTTCAAAACACATTTAAAATTATTATAACTATGAAAAAGTACTCATATTATCTTGATAACTTTTGAAAATAATATTTGATCCATTTTTGAAGTGCAAGTATCATCCAAACATCTAGCTGACACACGGTGTGGCTGATATTACTCAATGTGTTTGTTTTCATTTAGAAGTGAAATTTTAGTCCAAATAACACATCACATACTCAAAACTATGAAAATGAACATCAATTATGTTGAAAATTTAATATAGTGATCCATGATTCATTTATAACATGTATAAATTAACAACATTCCAATCTGATACAAGGTGTAGTTGTTTAGACCAAAAGTGTGTGTTTTTTATATGTGATATTTTTGGTGAAAATAATTATTAGATAGTAAAAAAATACAACATTTTTCTATTTTCATAACACATTAATAAAATAATACATGATTAATTTTTAATAATTACTAATTATTCTCAAATATATCTGACATACGGTGTGATCCTTATGGATGAAACTGAACATTTTCATTTAAGAGTGATATTTTTATCCAAAAAATGCATCACAAACTCAAAGCTAAGAGAATATGTTCAAATGGAATTGATAATTTAGTAAATTGATCTATTTTTTGTTTGTAATGTTTATAAATAAACTATAAGTTAATGTGACTCATGGTGGGTCTGTTATGATTTAAAGTGCTTATTTTATTTTAAAAGTGGTATTTTTGTACAAAACATACATCACACAATCAACAAAAATAAAACACACTCATAATGACATGATAAGTTAGGATAAATAATTATAATTTATTTATGATATATAATAATTGACCTCATGTCAATCTAATAAACTATATGGTCAATATAACTGAAAGTGCATCATATACTCAAATAGAGTAAACATAATGTGAGACTTGTATTACATATCAATTTTTTTGTTAATGTATTATGTTTTATTTTTTATTTAAATATTATGATTTTACTTTATGTTTTCATTTATTTAATGAACTATTATATCATATTTATGTTTCATTTTTTCATTATGATATTAATAAAATAAGAATTGTTTTTTATTAATGGTAAATTGTTTTTGTGTATGAGATAGTGAAACAATTAACAGGACCAAGATATATTAGATGAATATAGAATGGATATCTACAACACACCAACCTAAATCATCCAGTTTGGGTTGATGTGGAACATAGCCTCATACGTTCCTCCCCATACATATGAGGCTACTGAATAGTGTTGAGGGCTTAAGTGACACATTGGGGAGGCTATTCTATATGTATTTAGTGTTCGTTAGAGTAATTCATAAAAATAATTAATAAAAAAAGTAAGTAAAATGAAATAAATCATTAGAACAATATAATTAAATAAATAATTTCATCATAACATGATATAACATAATGACATACCAAGGTCCTACAAAGTAGTCAAAAGGTACCCCCCCCCCATGAAATGAATCAATGTAAAAAAAAGAAAAATATATAAAATAATAAAAGTGGGATCACTAAAGATGATCCCTGAGTCTATCCTGGTATTTTCCATACCCTGTCCATGAGAACCCACTCAATATCCTACCATAGGTACCTTTTCCATGGATGGATCCCTAATCATTAAATATACATGCGCATTGAGATACCCATTCATGGTGTGAGAATAACTCAATCAGACACCACCAAAGGCCCCTTAATATAAATGATAGAAGTTTATGATTTTTTCTACATTTAAAATAAATAAATATAAAAATAAACACATAACCCATAAGGTCATCTTATTATAACGGTGCTTCCAAACACCCCGGTCCTACCTACTTTAGCTTCATGCTAACAGGAATGTCTATTGAAACTTCAAAAGAAAAGTATAACAATAATATTTCACCTTAAACAGAGGTAATTAACTCTTATAGAACCCCTAACCATCCCCACACACACTAGGTAGGACATCCCAACTCCCCCACCCATTTATGAATACCTAGGGAGTTCTCCTTAGCACACTAACACATCTTTGTAGACTCAAAAGAGGATTCCCTTGCACATCGACCCATACCTATGGAATATAAGGAGGTATTACCAAGTGTACTTACCCTTATCTATAAACTTATGGGAGGTCACGTCGAGCATCATGAATTAATAAATAAATATACATCAAAACCCAAGATGCAATGACCTATGCTATAATGTGTTAGAATTGTTTTAGTGATGTTTTGACCATTCATTTTTCAAACAATTTTTTTTGAGAACTAGGAATAATAAAAAGGTTATGGGAGTTTTAATGTTCAAAAATAGTTTTTTATGGGGTTTAATGATCGAGTGATGATCCAAGGGGCCATGAGGATACCGGTGGAGCAGATGGGGGGCCGAGACAACAAAAATATATTAGAGATGCCTATTCACATGGTAAATAGGGTATTCATGTTGTGAGGTAAGTTCACATGGTGTAATTATGTGGTTTGGTATTTGAAAATTGGTTTATGATTAACTAAAAAACATCACAGTGTGAGACAGAGTGTCACACTATGACATATGTTGGCCATAACTAAAAAGGGATTTCCCACTGAAAACCCACAACACGAGTCTTTATTTCATGATGTGAACCTCTTATGGGATGTTTGATAGGGGATTTAAAGTTTGTGGACTAATCCTTTCACTCATAATTCATTCCATCAAACCACTTATGATTATTTTGATAGTAATGGATGGTTTTGGCTTCTAAGAGCTCCTTTGATATCATTCCTTCACCTATTGAAGCATAGTTAATTATGATGGATCCCTCATGTATGACATTACCCTTGAAATATCATGATGTATATTTCAATTCAATTATATTTTTATCATGGATTGATTCTGATTAGATAAATCAAATGTAAATTCTACCATATCATAAAGGATTTCTATCAGGATGGTGAGACTTTAGATCAGTGTGGAAAGAGAATTTCATGTGATGATGAACACGTGATATATATGGATATTTCAGTGATAATATGTTTCCATTTTAAATAATTGTATTTTACCAATTTAATTATATAGAATTGGTTTTGGTTGTGTTACCATGTGATAGGGGTTTTACCGGTTTGGTATCAGGAAAATTTATTAGACCTTCCAAGGTTTCTGTAACACCAGGATGTTTTTATGAAATATTTTCTTTAAATAATTTTTATTCTTTAGTACTTTTCTTTGTACAAGATCATGAGTTTAAACGAACTAAGAAAAGACCTTATTAAAAAATTACCATTATATCCTAGCCATTATCTTAGGAGGAATAATTATAACTAACTTAAGAAAATGCATTGTGAATTCATTGACTATCAATTATTTATGAAAAATATAAATTATATACTTTTATTTTTGAGTGAATTACTATTGGTAATTAAATTAATGAGATATATAATTTATATAAACAATAAATTATTTTTATTCAAGCAATGTATATTTTAATCATAAGATGTTAATAAACCCTATTTGTTGTATAAAAACCTACTTTTTTAAAAAAAAGGGTAATCTTATGCCTTTGAATGGAGAACCCTATTTAAATTATGATTTTGACACATTAATAATTTTTATATGAAAAAATAGAAATTTTATTTTATATTTAGATATAAAAATTTACTTTGGAAGAATTTGTGATATTTTTTATAACAATAATTTTTTGATGAATATTAAAAAAACACAAAATTTAAGTGAAAAAAAATCATCAAGATGATTCATACGGTTAAATTATAAAATTTAATTTTTATAAAGTATAAATAGAATATATTTTCATAATTAAGTATAATTTATGTAATTATCATTAATTTTACATTGAATTTATATATAAGAACATTCCAATCTTTTATAATGTTTTAACTTTTAAAAAACATGTTCTCTTATTATGACAATGGGATTAATTTTAAATTAATTACTGCAACTTCTGTGTCTTGTATTTTGAAAATGGATTCCATATTTAGAATCATTAGGTCCAAATTATGTTAATATTCTACTTTTATCTTTGAACATTATGAATAGTAACTTTGGTACTTGTTTTTATTACCATGGTTAAAGGTAAATCAGGTAATTAAAGGTAAAAATAATGTTATAAAATTACATTAATACATATAAAAATCCTATTGTATGACTAAATTATACCCTAATCATATAGTTTCAGAAATGGAATCAATATATGACCACTTACCTAGGCATATGACATATATGTAATAAAAACTAATGAATGTGAAAAAATGTCACAATCTCCTTTTATATAAGTATATTAATTTTAATATATGGATAACCATGAGATAATATTGACTATAGATATTATTTGAAAATATAAATTAATTACCTACATCATATAAATTTATTTATAAATTTTAGAGATTAAATAAATACCATTAATGGTGACACAATAGTGACGAAAAAATTATTTTATTAATAGAAATATAAAATAAATGGTTTTAAAATATTAAAATAAATATAATATTAACCAATTAATGCTATACACAAATTTTATAGGTTACTATGACATTTATGAGTGTATTTAAGTTTTTTTTTAGATTTTATCTTCTGTTTGGATTTTTATTTTAAGTCAAATAAATGAATTTTGACAAAATTGACGCTATTGATTTTTTATAAAAATAACATTTTATTAAATTATTTAAAAATTATAAAAATATTATAAAATTTATAATTTATATTTATAAGTTCTATAATTTCATTTAATATCTATTTATGTTCAATTAACAACATATAATTAAATATTTATAACCATTAAATATTTAGAATGTTATTACCACAATTAAAATTGAATCGAATAACTAAGTGTCAATTAAACATATATGGTGTAAATTGAAAAAATAAATTGTCTAAATTTTATTTTTTAATGATATTAAAACCCTATATCATCCCATATTCTAAATTGGTACATTTTTTTGGTTTTTGGGTAGGGTTAGATTTTATTATAAATTATTATTTAGGGAGTTTCAACAGGTTCCCATCACCTCAATTATAAAAGGGAACCTCACACCTAACATTTTCACTTATTTTTTAGCCTTAAATCTCTAAAATCTCCTTATATTATTCCTTATAAACTTTTCCATTTTCATTCTAGAGGTTTTGGTCATCTTCATAAACCAACTCTAGTGCTCTAAGAAGAGATTTAGAGGAAGCATGTCGAGAAAGAGGTAATCTCTTTTACTGATCCTTTCAAAAAAAATCTTCTTCTACTTACTCTTCGTTAGTTTTTTTATTATAAAGTAATATAATAAATGTCATTGATATAACGATATGTTACTATAAATATTAAACAACCATATTTCACCTTCTATCCATCCTATGAAAAAGGAAATCAAAGCGCGTGTGTACGTACTGCTTAACGTCTCCACGTTGTGGTGTAATCTGTTTTTCACCACCACCTTACTTGGATGGGTATAATGATGGAAATAATAACTTTATATTATTATTATAACATGTTACTAATTATAAAATTTTATAAACCATCCAATTCAATACCATTCAATAATTTTGGGAATGATATCATCGCTCGTGCATATGTACAACCTACCGTCTCCACGATGCGATGCATTTCATTCTACATTATCTTAGTTAAAACATTATTATATACATGAATTTAATGAATAAATATGATATATACTATAATTATATAATTATTTAAATTATTTAACAATATCCTAAGAAGTGTAATATGAACTTATCCAACAAATCTTGGATAAGAACATAAAGTAGTATATATCTGAATAACAAGTAACGATGAAATGTCACTAAAAAATGGATGATAATATAATAATATATGATATCATAAAAATTATTATGATTTTGGATTAATTCAATAACATTATTTAAATTATTATAAAGTAGGTTCAGATACATATGATGGATATTGGACCTAAGGTAAGTTATAATTTTACAGTCTCATTTTTATCCAAGTTTGTTTATACGTAAGTATTTACTAGGGTATATTTATCATCCACAACCCCATTTCCAAATTATGTAATATTATTTCTATTAATCTACAATTTTTTAAAGTTAATTTTACCTAATGGTGAATTTTTATTAAACGGTATTAAAGGAATCTTTTGTAGTTAATCGATTCGAGGAACTTTTTGACTTTTCAAGCAAAAGTATGAGGAGAATGTTTTTTTAACTTATATGGCATGAATGGATTTTTACAGTTTCATGAAACATTATTTCCATGAATCTTCCTCTAAAATATTTCAAGACTATTTTCAACTAAATTATTTTCTTTTAAAATTCTGTGGCATTTGGAGAAAAGAAATAATTTTTTAAAAAGAAGGGATATTTTCCTTAGGAATGAAGTTCAAGTGTTTTATCAAAATTATTTTCCATCTAAAATGATATCGGGTTATGTTCCTATATGTATTATTACTTTTATTTGATTGTGTTTATGATGAAATTATTTTTATTAAATCTATTTATTTTATATGGATTATTATGGAATGATGTTTAATATACCCATTTTATTTCATGGGTTATGCTATGATAAATGATTTATGTTTTTGTGGAACACGTAAGAATGGTTTCATTATGATATTGGTGGGACATATATCTCCCTCCAATGAATTGGGTAAAGGTGTATATCTCATGAGAAAGACATGAATAGAACATCAAGTAAATCTGGTTCAGTAATATAGTGATGGAATGTGGAGTGAACTCAGTTCACTAATAGGCTTGGTTTTATATGATGGTATTAGAAATGAGCCTCGACTAATATGAAATTATTTTTATGATTATGTGTCTATTCCATGAAATTTAATGTCTTATTTTATGACTATTTGAATTACATTTCACTTTTATGATATATACAGTGACATGATATTATGATCTTTTATATGGAGGATATGATTTTTAAATGTTATGTTCATATGATTAAGATATGATTGATATTTCACTTGTTTATCCTTACTGATTATTTGAGATCACCCTTTAACATGTTTGTTTTTCCTAGGTCATAAATAAGGGTATTAAGTAAGATATTTCAAAAATTATTCTAGTTTTTAAGAAATAAGATAGAGACAATGTAGATATTTTATGAACCAGTTGTTTATGCTTCCCAGTTTCTAAAGACACAAAACCTATACTCTCCTGGTGTGGTTTTTGTTTTGTTATGTAATAAATATTATTCAATTTTGAATTAATATCTATATGTAAAGTATGGGCTGTTATAGTTTGTATCAAAGCAATGGTATAGTTAACCTTTGTAAACTAGGATGAGAGAACCTTAGTAAGTACCATAACGAAGTGTCTAAGTATTGGTTACAATCCAATCCTAGTGTTTTAGAGATTTTCATGAATAACCGAGGAGAAAACCTAAAGTGTCCTAAATTGAAATTTTTTTCTTAAATTATGTGGTTTTAACATTATGATTAGTGTTTCTCACAATATTCTTCTTAGTATAATTCAATGGATGGAACCTGAAGGAACCACATTAATGATGAATGCAACAGGAAATGCAATGATTGTACCACTAAGAAACCAAATGTTATGGGAGATGTAATGGAAAATATTGTAGCCAAGCTCACACAAGTTTTTCAATCTATGAATCATATCAGACTTCCAAATGACCAAAATATGGAGAAAAATTCTATTGAATCCTTCGTGAGGTAGTATTCACCTTTATTCAATGGGTAATATAATCCATTAGTTGCAGAATAATGGACCAGTGCCACTAAAAAGTTATTTTTAGTTCTACGATGTTCTGAGCATGATAAAGTAATATTATCCGTCTATTTTTTGGAAGGTGATTCTAATCAATGGTGAAATCTTTTCAGTAATAGGAGGCAAAGATACGAAATTGATTCCATGGAATGGATTGAGTTCAAGAACTTATTTTTCAATAAGTACTTTCCTCATATTCTTTAAATTAATATAGAGAATGAGTTCCTTGAACTTACACAAAAATATGATGAATCTGTTGGTACCTACAAAGAAAATTTTACTAGAATTTCAAGGTATTCTTTATGAATAATTATCCAACCTGAGAGTAAAATTGATCGATTCTTTAGTGGATTAAAACCAAGTCTCTGAAGGGAATTATCTATAAGGGACTTCAATATCTAAGGGGAAATATTTCAATGTTATCTCAAGGTTGAGATGGATATTGGATTAACACATCAGTCATATGGGTTTTATAAGAAGATAAAAATGGAATTCAAAGAAAAATCTAAAGACCACACTGAAAAGAAGATGTGTTTTTCCTTATACTCAATGTTTGGAAAGAAACATGGGGGGAATTGTCTTAAAGGGACCAGTAAATTTTTAAGTGTAGAAAAAAAAGGTTATCAGGAAGTTGAATGCTGATGTGATGGGAAAAAGATGTCTAATGATGAAAAAAAAGGATACCAAATATTCATCTCTTACACTTCAATGCTACAAGTGCACAGAAATGAGGCATTATGAAATAAATTCTCTAATCAAAGGAGAATTGATGATGATTGACATCAACAAACTCTTAAGGCCAAAGACAAAGTAATGTCACATGAAATCACTATCGGCAGTGTAGATTATGATAATGAAGTGGTTAAAGGTACACTTACCATCTACTCTAAAGTATCAAATGTTTTATTTGATTATAGATCCACCCACTCTTTTTATTTAAAAATAATTTTGTAATGGTATCTCTATATTACCGAAACAATTAGATTTTGAGTTAGCTGTGAAAACTTCTAATGGCACAACAGTCGCATCGAAAGTTTATAGTTCTTCTCCGGTTGAAGTTTGGGGGAAATTGATTCTTACAAATATTTTGACATTACATATAGTGCAATTTGTTGTGATTCTTGGCATGGTTTTTATTTCTCTATAGGGATCTCATATCAATTTCCAACTAAGGGAAGTCACATTTCATATTATAGATCAATCTATGATCATATATTGATGCATAGTTGAATATAACCTTCCAATAGTAATTTATTTTATCTTATGGGTATTGATTCATATAAATGAATTTTATTTATCTCTAATAGTTGGGTAGAAACTCATGATTTAGAATACACCCATTATATGAGAGTTTTTTTATGTCTTTTTAGAGGAATTTCAAGGTCTTCCACCAAATCGTGAGGTTGAGTTTTCAATAGAACTCATACAGAGTGCTATGCCTATTTAAAAGACACTTTATAGAATGGAACCAATTGATTTGTAATACTTAAAGAAGAAACTCCAAGAGAATATTGATAAGGGATTCATATTACCTGGTGTGTCACCTTGGGGAGAACCTAATTTGTTTGTTAAGAAGAAAGATGGATCAATGAGACTCTGCATTGATTATCGATAACTTTACCAGATCACTATAAATAAAAAATATCATATTCCCTGCAGTGATGACATATTTGACCAACTATGTGGAGATCAATAAATTTTCAATATTGATCTTCATTCATGATATCATCAATCAATTTTCAAAAAGGATGATATACCAAAGACAACATTCCGTACAAGGTATGAACACTATGAATTTATAGTGATGCATTTTGGTCTTACTAATGCCCCTATTATCTTCATGGATATAATAAATAGTATTTATAGACTCTCTTGATTAGTTTGTGGAAGTATTTATGGAAGATATTCGTGTCTATTAAAAGAGAAAATAAAAGCATGAATATCACTTTGGAATTGTACTGAAGACCCTGAGAAAGAGGATAAATTATTAAAAATTTACTATGTGTGAATTTTGGATCCATAATGTTTCATTGTTGGTTCATATAATCTCATGATAGGGGATATATGTGGATCCTGCAAAAAAGTGGTTATTAGAAGATGGTCGAGACCAACAACAGTAACTGATATCCGATGTTTTATTTCTTTAGTTGTATATTATCGATGTTTTGTGAAAAAAAATTCATGATTATCTAATCCACTCACCAAGTTTACTTGTAAAAGAGTTATGTTCATTTGGATGGAGGAATGTGAAGAAATTTTCAATGAAATAAAAAGAATGTTAGCCAGTGCACCTTTGCTCACACTACGTTGTAGTGAATAATGGTTTTTGATCTCCAGTGATGCATCCAAAAAGGGGTTGGGATGTGTTCTCATGAAAAATTATATGGTGATAGTTTATGAATCACAGAAGTTGAAATTATCTGAGAAAAATTACCCAACTCATGATTTGGATTCAGCTGCGGTAATCTTTTCATTAAAGATATGGCGGAATTGTCTCTATGGTGAAATGTTTGATATTTATACTAATCATAAACATTTAAAGTATATTTTCACACAAAATGAGTAGAATATGTGCCAAAGAAGATGTTTGGAGTTGATTAATGATTATGACTACTCAAAACATTACCAATCTAAGAAAGCAAACAAGGTGGAAGATGCATTAAGTCGACAAGACCATGCTAGCTTATCCATGATGAGGATCATGAAAGATCCAATATTTATGGATTTATAAAGGATTGATCTAGAAAATTTTAATGTAATGGAAGAAATAATATATTTCTCAAATTAATTTTCAACCATATATACATGTAAAGATTAAGGAGTAGAATAAATATGTATAGATATAAAAGACAGTGGGAAATGTTCTTTAATTCAACCTTGATTATGATGAAATAATAAGGTTCAGGAACCAAGTTTATATTACTCCCATGCCATAATTAAAGAAGGAGCTTTTAGATGAGGCTCATTGTTCTTCATTATCTATTCACCCTGGAAGAACAAATATGTATAGGGACCTGAAAGAGTACTTCTAGTGGGATGACATGAAAAGACATGTCACATAATATGTCTCTCGATGCTTGGTGTTTCAGCAAGTTAAGGATAAGAGATAGAATTCTAATATTATGTTACAACCATTAACCATACTAGAATGAAAATGGGAAATCATCACTATGGAAATTCTCATCTAACTTTCCAAAACTTCCAAATGAAATAATGTTATCTGGGTTATAGTTGATCATCTTAAGAATTCAGCACACCCCATTACTATTAGAGATGATTTATCTCTTGATCATATTTCTAGGATATATGTAAAAGAAGTGGTACAATATCATGGAATGACACTTTACATTATATCTGATCGAGATCTTAGGTTTAACTCAATGTTTTGGTGAAGTCCTTAGCATGATCTGGATATAGAGTTAAGTTTCATCACTACTTATCATCCTCAAATAGACGGTCATTCTAAGAGGAAAATTCAAACTCTGTAAGACATTTTGAGAGACTTATCTATGAATTTTAAAGGTGTTTGAGATCAACACCTACCATTGGTGGAATTTTCTTAAAATAATAGCTTTTAATCCAATATTGAGATGGATCCTAATGAATCCCTCTATGCAAAAACTTTATAACTACAACTTTCTGGGTTGAATTTGGGGAAAGAAATATATGAGGACCTGATCTTGTTGCTGAAATAGAAGAAAATGTAAGATTTATTCAAAAACACATAGGATAATCTTGGAGTCAACAAAAAATTTGTGCTGAAAACTGAAGAAAAGACATAGAGTTTGAAGTGGGCAATAAAGTGTTCTTACAAATATCACCCTAGAATAGAGTAATGAAATTTGTAAAGAAGTAAAAGTTGAGCCCATGGTATATTTGTCTTTTTGAAATTATGTATCGTATTCGGAAGGTAGATTACTGATTTGTGCCTCCACCTAATCTCTCTCAAGTTCATGATTTGTTCCATGTATCTCTCCAGAGAAAGTACATTCCCGATCCTTCACAAGTACTAAGCTTATAATTCATACTGCTGGAGCAAGATCTTTCATGTAAAGAACAATCGAAAGAGATTCTAGATCGTAGCGAAAAAGTTCTATGAAAAAAGACCACTCTATTGGTTAATGTTTTATAAAGGAGACACCAATTTTATTAAGCTACGTGGAATCTTGAGGATATGATTAGGGAGAGGTATCCTTATCTATTTGTTTCAATGTGACAAATTTTGAGGGTGAAATTCAGTTTAAGGGGGTAGAATGTAACACTCGGAAGTTTTTAGGAAATATTTTCCTTAAATAGTGTTTATTATTCAACAGCTTGATTTTCACAAAATTGTGAGTTTAAATAAACTGAGATACACCCTTATTATAAAATTATCATTATAGACAAGCTATTAGGTTATCATGAATAATTATAAGTAACTTATGAAATTTCATTGTGAATTCATTGGATATCAATTATTTCTGAAAAATATAAATTACATATTTTTATTTTTGAGTGAATTACTTTTGGTAATGAAATCAATGAGATATATATGTTATATATTTAATTTTTTTATTCATGCAATGGATATTTTAATCATAGGGTGCGAATAAACCATATTTGTTGATGAAAAACCTACTTTAAAAAAAGGCTAATCATACGCCTTCAAATGGTGAACCCCTTTTTAATTAATATTTAGACACATTAATAATTTTTATACGACAAAATAAACATGTTATTTTAAATCAGTATATAAAAATTTACTTTGGTTGAATTTATGATATATTATGATAACATTCATGTTTTGATGAATAGTAAAAACACACTAAATTTTAAGTGAAAAAACCTTTTCATCGAGATAATTTATATGGTTAAATTATAATGTTGAATTGTTTTAAAGTATAAATATAATATATTTTTATCATTAAATATGATATGAGTAATTATCATTAATTTTATATAGAATTGATATGTAAAAACATTTCAATCTTTTGTAATGTTTTAATTTCTAAAAAAATTGTTCTCTTATTCCGACAACGGGATTGATATTACATTAATAACTGAAAATTCTGTGTTTTGAATTTTAAAAAATTTATTCCATATTTATAATCAGAAGTTCCAAAGTATTTTAATAGGCTACTTTTATTTTTGGGCGTTATTAATATTTACTTTGGTAATTATTTTTATTACCATGGTTCAAGGTAAATATGATAATTAAAGGTAAAAATAATATTATAAAATTAGCTTAACACCTATAAAAATCCCATTGGATGACTGAATTCGAACCTTATCATATATTTTTTAAAATTGAATCACTATATGGCCACTTACCTATGAATATGATATGAATGTAATAAAAACTAATGAATGTGACGAAATATCACAATCTCATTTTATATAAGTATATTAATTTTAATATATATATGAATAAGATATAATATCCACTATAGATAGTCTCTAGAAATAAAAAAGAATTACCTACATCAAATATATTTATTTATAATTTTTAGAGATTAAATAATTACCATCAATGATGACACAATAGTGATGTAAACAATATTTTATTAATAGAAATATCAAATAAATGGTTTTAAAAATACTAAAATAAATATCATATGAACTAATTAATGTTCTCCAAAAACTTTATAGGTTACTATGACATGTTAGGAGTGTATTTAATTTTTTTGTAAATTTATCTTATGTGTGTATTTTTATTTAATGTCAAATAAATGAATAGTGTTAAAATTAACACTATTGATATTAAATAAAAATATCATTTTATAAAAATTATTTAAAAATAATAGAAATATTTAAAAATTAAAAAGTGATATTTATAAGGTCTTAAATTTTATAAAATATCCATTTATGGTCAGTTAACACCATATAAGTAAATATTTAGAATGTTATTACCACAATTAAAATTAAATAGAATAACTAAGTGTCAATTAAAAACATATTTTTTAAATTGATAAAATAACTTGTAAAAAATTTATTGGCTAATGATATTACAACCCTATATTGTCTCATCTTCTAAATTGGTTCATTTTGGTGGTTTTTGGTTAGGGTTTTATTTTATTATAAATTATTATTTATGGAGTTTCCAAAAGGGCCTCTCACCTCAATTATAAAAGGGCACCTCCTCGCTCACCTATTCACTTAATTTGAGACATCAATCTCAGCCATACCATACCCTTTCTCTTTATTAAATTACCTATTTTCATTATAGATGTTATGGTCATCTTAAAAAACCATCTTCAGTTCTTTAATAGAATATGTAGAGGAAGCACGTCGAGGAAGAGGTAATCTCTTCTACTGATTCTTTAAAACTTATTTCTTATTATACTTTGTATTAATTAGTTATTTAATTATAGAGTAATTACATCAGTATCAGTTATATAATGATGCATTATTATAAATATTAAACAACCATATTTCACCTTCTATCCATTCTATGAAAAACGAAATCATTGCGCATGCATACGTATGGCTTACCATCCCCATGTCATGGTGTAATATGTTTTTCACCACCACCTTACTTGGATGGGTATAATTATGAAAATAAAAACTATATATGATTATTATAACATGATAATAGTTTTTAATTATAATAAAAAATCCACTTCAATACCATTAAACAATTTTTGGAATGATACCATCGCTCATGTGTGTACGACCAACTGTCTCCATGATGTTATACAATTATTTCTACATGATCATCATTAAAACAAGATTATATACATGAATTGAATGAATAAATATGATATATATTATACTAATATAATTATTTAAATTATTTAACTATAACCTAATAATTGTAACATGAACTTATCTGACAAATCTTTCATAAGAACATAAAGCAGTTAATATCCAAATAACGAGTAACAATGAAATGTTACTAACAAACAAATGATAATAGAATCATAAATTATATCCTAAAAATTATTATGGTTTAAGAATAAGTCAATAACATTATTTATATCATTATATTGGAGGTTCAAATACATACAAAGGATATAATACCTAAGGTAAGGGATAATTTTACAATATCATTTTTATCTGAGATTGATTATACGTAAGTATTTACCTGGATATATTTATCATCCACATCAGTGTTTCCTAATTATGTAATATTATTTATATTATTATTAAATTTTTTAAATTTAATTTTATCCATTGGTTAATTTTTATTAAATGGTATGAAATTAATCTTGTTTCGTTAATTGATTTGAGGTACTTTTTTACTTTTTCGAAAAATGTAAAAGGAGAATGTTTTCTTATCTTATAAGGTATTAATGGATTTTTATGGTTTCAAGAAAATTTATTTCCATGAATCATCCTATACACAATTTCAATGTTATTTTCAACTAAATTCATTTCTATAAAAATTATGTGGAATTTTGAAAAAAATAAAATGTTTTTGATAAAGTATGTATATTTTCCATAGGAATTAAGTTGAAGTGTTTTATCAAAATTATTTTCCATCTAAAATGAAATAAAATTATGTTCTATCCATGTTATTAATTTTATTTTATAGTTTTTATTATGGAATTATTTTTATGAAATTCATTTATTTTAAATAGATTATGATGTAATGATGTTTAATAAACCCATTTTATTTCAAGGGTTATGCTATGATAAATGGTTTATGTTTTTATGTAACACTTAAGAATGGTTTCATTATGAGATGGGTGGGACTTATATCTCTCTCCAATGCATTGGGTAAAGATTCATATCTCATAATATAGATATAACTGGAATGATATGTAAATATGGTCTAGTAATACAGGGATTGAATGAGGAGTGAACTTAGTTCAGTAATAGACTTTGTCCGTTATGATGGTCTTGGAAAATATCTTTGATTAATATGAAATGATTTTCAATGATTATGTGTGTATGTCATGAAATTTCATGTTTGATGTTATGACAATTGGGATTACATTTCACTTTTATGATTTATCTCATGACATGATATTCTAATATTTTATATGAAAGATAATATTTCCAAATTTTTTATTATTATGATTATGATATGATTGATATTTTTCTTGTTTAACCTTACTAAGAATTTGATCTCACCCTTTAATATGTTTCTTTTCCCCAGATCATGAAGAAGGGTAATAAGTAAGATATGTCAAAATGAGTCTAGTTTTGAAGAAATAAGTGGGAGACAATGTAGATATTTTATGAACTAGTTGTTTGTGTTTCCGAGTTTCTAAATAATCTAAACCTATAAGGTTTGAGAGTGGTACTTGTTATTTTATGTAATAAATATTCTTCAATGTGGAAGTAATATATACATGTAATGTATGGGCTGTTATAGTTTTGGTTATGCAGTGACATCTAGTAAGCCATTCGACATGTATTCCATTTAATTTTGATTATGAGGTTCCATGTAATTAATTAAGAAATTATAACTTAGTTATAATTAATTAACATGAATTTATAGGCATGAGATAAGAACTCGCAGTGATTGAGGAAAGCTGAATGGGCTTGGATGAAATGGAAAAGGCCATTGGTATTTTCTTGATTTGGTATTGACTCCATTTACGATAGGTGGTGCTATGTACCCTGCCCTATGGTTTTTATAAATGATTATTAGCATGTGGTTTAAAGTTCACCACCTTAGAATAAATAAATTTGTTTTCATAAATAATTATGGAAAATAATAATTCTTAATTAATTAATAATTATTGACTGTTAATTAAATAAGGTAACCATGCCAAATGTAATTAGGAATAGTGAAAAGGTCCCCAATAAACCCTTGTACACTTCCTTGATATTAACCACTGATGGATGATTATTGATAACATATGAGTGTCTTAGACTACATGGACACATTGAGGTGTATTTTTATGATACTTGAGTCTTAAAGACATGATACCATGTCGGTTTATTTATTCCATGATTATTATTAGATATCCTGATATACTATGTTTGATTTCAATCAATTGTGTAGATGCTATGAATCTTGATGATATTCCATGTTTTATTTATAAGTGGAAACTTTTTTCCTTTATGTGATATCTATTATGGAATATCTTATAGACCATGTTAGATTGTGATAACATGTGGGTGTATGTGTATCTTTGAGACTATTTTATGATGCTTGTTCCAATGAGTGTTATTATGTATCCTATATTACCATGTTTGATTTATTATCCCGTGTTGTGTTTGTAGCTATTATTTCTTGATGATGACATTCTATGTTATTCTTATCATTGGGTCTCTACCCTGCAATGCATGTTGGGTATACCTTTGGAATTATTGATTACATATCTAAAAGAGGTGGAACATCATGATAATGTTATTCCTTAAGGGGAAGTATGCTTGGAGTGTGGTTTTAATGATGAAGGACATGAGTACATGGTAGTATAAAGATATCTTAGATTCCATATGTAACATGATTCTTACTGGATTTTGAGTAACATGTTGACACATGATGCCTTTTGGATTTATAGAAACATGGTCTCCTCAATTCCTTGATGATTCTGTGAGACATGTCTCTAATCCTTATGGAAATATTTCCTTGAGGCCTAACCTGAGACTCAATGCCTTGTGGATTCTGATTACATTGTCATTAGTCGGTCGTGTGTCCTATCACAATACCTGATTCCTTGTGGATACGAAGTACATTCCCATTAGTCAATCATGTGTCCTAACATAAACATGATGTCCAGAGGATGTAGAGTAATATGATCCTATACTTGTGGCTACAACATTGTCTTTTTTATTATCCTTCTTGACTATCCTTTTATCCAAGAGATGATGTAGGTACTAAGGAGGTTCATGATATCTTGGTAAGGGAAAAACCACTCAACAAATGGTTGTTTATTGATTGTGTGTTCTTTGTAATATTATTCTATGTTGCATAGTTATGATTTAACTATTTACTTTCTATTGATATTATCACATTAAAATACACCGTATATTATTGGTTGGGTACTTGAACATGTTTCAAGTGTCCTACTTAGTTGTAATCACCCCCTTCATAGGTGACTATTTCTCTTGGGTACCCAAAAATCCCACACTTGTTTCAAGTATAGGTTGGGCTAGGGCATTGGTTGACCATATAAAAGGATAGATCCCTTTGATTTGGAGCCCAAGATGAGGTGAATGTTGGTTTTGTAGAGCCTCCTTATGATTTTTAATTTTCTTTATTTGTATATATGATCGACCTAGTGGGTGATCATCTATAATATCAGTGTTTTAATTTGGATTATGTTGCCTCAATTAAAAATTCATAAAATTCGTATTTTGTAAGTATCTGTATACTCTAATTTGATATTGTTATACTTCTGGTTATTTATTTTATAGTATGTACTCTAATGGAGAGTATAGTATCTCTATATTTTCTACTCGATATCCTTATTTCTAGTTGTCTACCTCAATAATTTGGGGATATATGCCTAAGATTATGTGGAACTACTCGATATCATTATTTATAGTCAGCTACCTTAAGAATCTGGGGATATATGCCTAAGATTATGTGGAATTCAAGCATGAACATGGTGATTTGAGTTATGATGGTACAAAATGGAATCATAGGAATTGTTTTTTTGTGTTTTCTATTTTGGAGATTTGGAATATAGGTGACTTAAAAAAATTTAGATCATATTATAAAACTCCTAAGGTTACATTTTAAACACTATTTATTAGGTAATTCTAGGTTTCTACGGAATGGGATTGATGTTCTTGGTTTTAATTGTTGTCATATGTTTTGACCTCATGTGAAACACAATGATTTTGAAGTTGTGATTTCATATTTATTTAACACTTGACCATGGTGGAGAGAGGCATCACATACATTATATTTTGAATGTAGGTTTCTAATGACATATATGTTGATTGTATATGATTTTACTTGTCCCTATGTGTGTGTACATTTGATACAAGGTGATGTGGGACTATAGTTTGGTGCACATTAGATATTATGATGGTAAAAATGGTTGTGATGATGATATCATTCCTCTATGAACATCGGGTACCATGTTCTTATTTGGTCATGGTCAATAATTAAATTCCCAAATAAGAAGTTTGTGATGTTTGAAAATGGATTAGTCATGTTGATTATGGTTCTTACTATACTATATACGGATTTATCCATAAGGAACCTGGTGGAATTATATTTAACATAACCTGACATTATGGTTCCTAATGTGGTATGTATAAGAGATAATTCATCATAACTTGTCTTTTGATGCTTTTCCTAGATGACTATAAATGAGTTATAATGCCCAGTAAAACCATTTTTGGGATTTATTAATGACTTGGTGACTTTGAATTTAATTCAGGTTACCAATGAGATGATACCTAATGATACTTGAAGGTTACCTATGCGAGGATACTCTATGTGAAGGAATATTCAAGGTTAATTACAAGTGGAATTTTTTATTGATGTAAATGATCTAAGAAACTGAGCAACATTTTTAAAGGCCTATAGGAAGTTCATGAAATTTTTCTAGTAACCCAAAGTATGCAGAACCATGAAATATAGTGCTCATGCTATAATATTGGGTTCTTAATCATTTATATGCCTACTGAATTAGGAATAGGATCCAATTTTTAATGGATTATCAGTTTGAAATGAAAATATCTTCATAAGCTAAGGAAATATCATAGGTGGCCAGGACTAAGAGAATTAAAACAAGGATTCTCACTCAATGGATATAAATGACACCCAAGTGTTGAGTATTGTGATAAGAATCATAGAAGTGAGGAGATCCCATTTCTAAAGAGTATCACCAATTGTAATCTAATTTGGAGGAAGGAAACTTGTGTTTTGGAAAGCTAAATGGATTTGAGTCTAGCACTGAGGTTCACCACTCATGAGAAAATCAACCCATTAGATTTTTATTATCAGGACTCATTTGAAAAACCACAGTGCATGAGAAATCATGACATGGTTTCACAGTGAGTCTTCTAAATCATTTTAAGTACGGTGGTGACCTGACCATTGTGTATGTTCATTGCTCTAAGGATGAACGTGATGGATCTAGTGATTTTAGATCACTAATGAATTTGGTTTAGTGTTAAAATTTCTATTAGAAAATGGTGCATTATTAATTAAGATCATAGGGTTTTGCAGACCAATGGTTAATACTTATAGATTTGTCTCTGCAGTGGAATAAATCATCGTTAATATATCTGGGTACTAATATATGGTCAACCAAAGTCTTTATTGATGGGATGCAATGGTTACTGCAGTGGAATGCATAAGAGGATTAGACCTATTAGGATGGAGGTCCTAAACTACACTTATGTTAATGGAGGGTGTCAAATGTGTCATAAAATGATTGATGGATACAATTTACTATATTCTGAGTAATCTATGTATACATAGTGTCTACTATTTTCTTGATAATTGGTTTGATCTAATGGTTATTTGTAGTAATTATAGTACAAAATATTCTAGATGGGGGCTATGTAGGATGATTGGATCTATATAACTTTTCTATAATGATACTCTTGTGGCAGGGATCATTGACCTAGTCATGTGTGAAATTCTTCTCTTGAAGAAGGCATTATTATATAAGAAAAACTGATTGTTAATGATAGCGATACTCTGGAAACTGATGTGTTGTTGGCTCGAGAGTATCTAGTTCCATGTTTAATGTATAATGGTTGATTGATATTTAATTTTTTATAGATACCATATGTGGGATATAGAGTTGAAATAGAAATGAGTGAATTATAATAAGGATTTAGATCATTCATGTGTTGATGAATGGATGAGATCATTTTGGATTTTGAAAGTGGAAAGTGAACCAGCCAAGGAAAAACACCTTTAATGTTTGTTTAGACTCTAATTATCATGTTGGAAATATTTAATGTTTCCTATAAGGTCCACTATAGGAATGTTATCTAGGGACAGGATTAACTCCCTTACCCATTTTCCAAACATCCTATCAATATTATACTAAGCCCCAATTAATAAGTAAATAGAAAATGTAGTATGATGCCATTTTGAAACATCTTGACCCAAATCACCTGGTATGCACTAATTTGGAACATGACCTCATGCATACCACCCAATATACAAGAGGTTTGTTTCATAACTCAGCCTCCCCAAGCTAGAAACCTGTTAATTTTATTTCACGAGTCTCCTGCAATACCTTGGTTACCTTCCTAGTAGACCATATGATATTAACCACTAAATTCACTTATTAAACAAATGAATTTACCCACATTCCAACACTTCTTCTTTCAGTGTGCATCTTCCTCACTCACACATGCCCTCTGAAACATCCTATGAGGTTACTTATATTGAATCTAATCTAATCCAGATATGTTTAAATAGATGATTTATAATTGGGTAGGATCCTAAAAATAAAGGCATACATTGTTTACATGGGTAATAAAATTTGGTATTATAAGTTTTACTTTTCTAGGGGTGATACACTGTCATCCCCTTTGAAGAATAATTCCCTTGTTGTGAACCAAAAACCTCAAACCCATGACGTTCCATTGCACTTTTTTCTATTTATAGTCTTTGAAATCATTTTTCATAACCCAACCTTCCCAAGTCATGAACATGGTCATATGGACCTGTGATTCTCCTGTAATGCATTGGTTTCCTTCCTAGTACACCATATTCTATTACCCACTATATCCACAGATTAAGCTAAGTATTTTTTTCATAGACAATTCCATGTTCATTTAGTGTGAATTTTACTCACTCATACACGCCCTTAGAAACTTCCACATAGGTTTCCCAGCTTGACACTACTCTCTAACAAGCATTCATAACTATAAGGATTTAATAAGTTAGGATCTTGAAAATAATTATGAACCTTTTTTAACTATGATGGATCATTTATAATTGTATGTCTCACGTCTTCCATAGTGTTATACTCTCACCCCATTAATGAACAACACCCTCATTGTGAACAACACACCTCAATCCCAGGATGTTTCACTACACTTATGGCTAGGTATTTCCTTTAACCAATGTAAACATTAATCCTACAATTTTGAGTCATGCCATAGTCTATCTATATAATAGGATTCATGTTTATTATAACTAATGTTCCTTGTGTTTCCTTGTTATGTATTTCCATAGGGTCTATCCCATTAATTTTTCATCTTTGTTTTTATTTATCTATCATGTTTTTATAATCACATTTTTGTTCTTTTGAGGTATGATTTTTTTTCCCTCTATGTTATCATTTATGTTTATTCCCATATTCATGTTTCTTTAGATAAGGGTTGTATTAAAAGGAAAACCAAAGGCTGATTTATATAAATTTTTTTCAAAATAAATATCTTTATGAAAAATGTTTTTTTAGTTATAATAATATTATCATGGTGAGAGGAATTTTATAGATTTATGTTGGTATCCAAATATAAATTTTCTTCACACACTATATAGGTCTTTTGGTGTATATTATATTGGTTTTATAGGATACATGTAAAGGGAAGAGTGTCATGTAGCTCATTGAATTCCCTTTGTTGATTCCATCATTGTAGTGAGTTGGGTTGGTGGTAAGGGTTGTCACTTGAATACTTTTCTTTGGTCTAAGTTTGTTGTGATTCTAGGGTAATCCTTTTCTCATTATTTTTTATGCCTTATGGTTGATAAAATTTTCTTCCATATTTTAATTTGATTGGTTATCATTATTTTATTATACATGAGACACATTGTGTTATCATTTAGTATGAAATCATTCTCATGGTTTTTTTTGTTTCCAGCATAGGTGCTACTCACCAACTAATGTTGACCAAGAATCTACATTGGGACTTATGGTAGTCCAAATTGGGTGGCATGTCAGGTCAGCCCGAGTAAGTTCATTATAGCTACTAACTAGAAATGAGGGCCTATTATCTACATTGGTGAGTCTATTACCTCTATATTTGATGTCCATTAATGTAACAGATATAACATAGTCATTAGAAAAATGAACAAATAAAAAAGGGTTACAAAAATAATAAAAAGAATAATCAATAACACTATCAAAACATTCTATAACCTAATGGCATATCAAGGTCATGAAAATAAATAAAAAGGGATCCCAAAAATTGGTTGATAAATGTAAAAAATGAAACAAAATATTAAAATAATAAAATTGGAAGCAATATCAAAGATCCCAGAGTATGTCCATATATATTCTCTACCCTTTTCCACTAGTACACACATAGAATCCTATTGTAGGGTCATTTCCCTGGGTTAGAACCTAGATCATAAATTCTACACCCACAATTAGATTCACATTCAAGTTATACTAACTAATATAGACACCATAAATAGTCCCTTAGCATAAATAAAAAAATATATTAATGTGGATGCATCAGTTGAAAATAAATACAAAAATAATAACACAAAATGCTTTGTCAGTATGGGCTAACTAGGCTATCACAAACCCCAAACCTACTTAATTTAGCTCCATTATAAAAGTAAAGACTTTTGGATTCTCAAAATAAAAGTACAGCACATAGATCATGCCTTACACATAGGTAATAGCCTCATATAGCACCCCAGTTCTTCCCCATAGAGTATTTGGAGGTCATCTCAACACCTTAACCAACCCCTGCATACTCAGGCCTATTACTAAATCACACCAAACCATCCCTTAAAATTCTAGAGAGGTGACAAAAACACACAAAAATATACCTATGGATTCTAGGGAGGTACAATTATACAGAAAAATACATCACCGTAGAATTTGAGGATGTCACATAAAGGATAATATACTAAAAAACAATGTACAAAAAAATCAAGAAAACATGAAAATTCACTACTCAAATCCCAACATAAATTATAATAGCCACAATATCCTCATGTGATCCGAAATGACTATCCCAAGGTCACTTTTCCCATGATAAAATCCATATGAAACCCATAGTAAAAGTAATTAATCTACTTTAAACAAACCATAAACCCATATCTCCCCCTATAAAGGGTCTACCATGTCCATACAGACCTACCTGATCACACTGATATAGTATGAAAACGTTTTATATGGATATAAACACACCAATATGTGAAAATACATACATATTCAATTTAAATCTATAAAATGGTAAGGAATTCATACCCCAAGTGCGGTAACGGTAAGTGGCTATGAATCACTACCTGAAACAAGAATGGAATGAAAAATCCCTAAAATATCCTAAAAATTGAACATTAGCGTTATTATATTATATTAATTGATAAATAGAGTATGAAATAATTATTTAAGTCTTGTAAATTTTTAGCCTTACCGAGTGAGACCTTCCACAAAATGTTTCATTTGAATCAACCAAGATAAGTATAGAAGGGAGCTCAAATTCCATGGACGTAGGTTCATATAGCCAAAAACCTGAGTGAGGTTTGACGGGAGGAAGAGGTAACTTATGCTAGTTTTATAGGAATGTTACTAGAATAAACATTTAAAAAACTACCAATTTTTTTCTCCATGTGAACAAGGTTCACACCATGAACCACTATAGGAAAAACACTCAGGGTTTTTTCAATGTTAATCATGTGGTATAACAACCCTTATTTCCATAATTTCCCACAAGTAGTAATTAATTAGCTCAATATATTACTCATTCCTATTGAACCCGCTCCTACGATACCCCAATAACCTAAATATCCTAAAACAATAATAATATAAAAGACTAGGGGAAAAACTAAATAGGTTTGCACTTAAAATCCATGGGGTACTATAATTGTAGAATATATGGACACATGGTCTGCTACTTGTTAAATTGTATTTGTTTTTTTCATAAAATGTAATGTTTCTAATAAATTGTATATATAAATGTAATTATAGTTTATTTAATTTTTATTAACATATTTTTTTAATTTATTATAATGTAAATTTAATTAAATGTATGTTTTAATTTTATATATTGGTTGGTTATGTGATATAAATAATGTAGTATGTTATTTTAACTGATATATTTTGTTATCACTACATATAACTATAATAAAATAACTTTTTATCATTTATAAAAATATATATAATAAAAAGTTCTTTTATAAGAGGAAAAAAATAATTGATAAATTCAACATTTATAAGTGTTTTTTTGTACTAACAAATTGGGATTTTATCAATGATTTTTTAGCATTAATAAAAGTTTCATAATTTTTTCAGTGATCATATAATATGCACTATTTTAGGGATGATAATAAGAAGGTAATAGAATAAATAAATCCATGATCTATAGTAATGATCATTATTCAGAGTATCCACATACAACTTGATGATTCATTCAACTACTTCCAAGTCCACTTCATCATTTGGTGAACCGATGGTAATCCTATTCATGGATATAAAGTATTTCCATTTCTATACCCTTGAGAATATTTTACCAAGTAAACAAGATAAATTATTTTGAACCTTACATGTAGTGATATACAACCATGTTTTCATAGATAAACAACTAACAAACTTCTCATCAACCATCAAATACTAGTACACAAAAATTGGTCTATATCAACATTGGAAAATTCATTTTCCACTATACTTAGGAGACTCTCAGGTAGGTGTCACATTGATTTTATGATTAGATGTTTTATCAAAGCTATAAAAACTCAGTGTTCATATATTATTTTAATGATTGATATATGAATTTCTTAGCATATTTCATCCGGTAACATGATCATTATCTTTACGATCCATCTTCAACATTTGATTTTTTTACCATCCTTAGAGAATCAATTATAATGGAATTTGGTCAAAATTATGATCAGTTCATATTAGGTTCATTGAGTTATATAATATTTAATATTTAACCCCCAATCATATAAAATTTTAAGTTAGTTAATAGGGTTAATAAATGATTACTTTTTTCTTTGAGATCTCCATCTGAAATTTCATATCGATTTTCATCCATGGAACTCGAAATTTATTGTTTTTATATTTATATTTTAAATAATTTATCTTTTAAAATTAATCCATGATGATAATATTAATATATTAGTAATTTATATTCCTAAAATTTTTCCCATCAAAACTATTATTTTTATGTATAGGTCATATGCATACGCCCTTAAAATTCTGGTTTACTCCTATGCTAGAGAAAATCAAGCTTTGGGAAAACACTACAATAAATCAAGGCTTTATCAGTAAAAATAAATGATTTTATTTGTGATAAAATAGAATATATTTTATAAGTTATGATAAAATAAAAGAGAATTTATCATCTCTAAATAACACTAATAAATGTGGACCTTATTTGTTTTTTTGTGTAGCATTGATAAAAGCTATCACTTGAAGTAGTGTGATGATATATTCACATCATACTACATCGACACAAAAAATAAACTAAAACTTATTTTACAATAAATTAAAATTTAAATAAATTAAAAATAAAAATAAATTTACAATACATTTAATTAAATACATTACAATTACATTCATATGAACAATTTATTACAAATATTACATTTTATAAAAAAATTAAAAAAAATTTAACATATAGAAGGCCAAGTGAACTCATATTAAAAAATTCTTGAATCAAATTCTAGTAGAGCCTAATCATGCTGCCAATTTTAAAACACACCACCCATAGCTTGATAAATATGAGTGACCTATTCAAAAATTTATTACATGACAAAATTATAATTAAATAAATAAAACATAAAAAGGATAAAATAATGCACTAATAAATAATATGTAAAAAGAAGAATATTAAGTAAAAATAATAATTAATACTTAAAATTTATAACAAAAAACATAATTAAAACATATTACAATGTAATACAACACCCACAACATGTTTCTATGTTTTGATTATGTGATTCATGTTCAGTCATGCCGATCTCACCATATATCAGATTAACATGAGATCAATTCTTTCAAATCATAAATAAATTTTTCATATTTATAAAAATATATAAAGAAATTATAAGTTTGGTTTCATTTTTTTAGTATGTGACACATGTGTTGACAAGAAATATCACTTTTAAATGAAAACATGTACATTCAGTCATAATTGACACATGATGTATTAGATTAATGTGTGGTTAATTTAATTATGTCCCAAAAAAATTCAAAATATTTTTTTATTAATTATAGAGACAATATGGGATAGTTCTCTCTATTTTGAGTGTGTGATGCATGTTTTGGGAAATTGTAACTTTATAATGAAAACATGAACATTTATTCATAACCATCAGACTGTATTTTAGATTGAAATATGATAAATTTAATACATCAAAATAGAATTGTGAATAATTTTCTAAAATTATTTTTATAATATGAGTATGTTTTATTTTTTTTTACTGAGTGAAACAAGTTTTTTATTAAAATTTAACTTTTAAATAAAAACATACACATTCTGTAATAAATACCATAACATGTATCATATTGGCTTGAGGATAACTGATACACCTAAAAAATAAATCATAGATCATTATACTAAAATATTAACTAAATATGAGGGTTTTTTCTTAGTTTTGTGTATATGACTTGTGTGTTGGACTAAAACATCAAATTTAAATGAAAGAACATACTTTGAGTCATATCAGTCACAACATAAGTTATGTTTTTGTGTGGTCGATTCCTATATAAAAAAATGAATGAAATACCATTGACCTAAATTGTCAAAAAATTCATGGTGTATTTCATTATTATTGACTATGTGACATGAATTGTGGAATGAAATGTTACCTTAATACAGAAAACACATACTTTGATTCATATCAAAGAAAACCATATGCCATATTCATGTGCAGTTCATTTTTAAAATTTAGAAATGAATAATTAATAATTTCCTTAAATTATCAAGATAATCCTAGTATGTTTTCTTAGTTTTGTATTTATGACATGTTTATTGAACTAAAATATCACTCTTAAGTAAAAAAATGCTTCTTTAGTGTTAATGATAAAACCATGAGTTATATTAGTATGAGGTTAATTGATAAACATATAAAAACCATAAATAATTTTCTTAGAGTATAAAGACCATCCAAGTGCATTTTCATGATTTTGATTATGTGATGCATGTTTTGGACTAAAATTCCACTTTTTAAACGAAAAAATATTGTGTGCCATATCATCCAACCCATGTTTCATATTAACATTTGGTTTATTCTTACATATTATGAATCAATCAAAAATCTTTTTTCTAATATATCAAGATAATATATACACTATTAATTAGTATTTAATTTTGTGACACATATTGTGAACTAAAACATCAATTTAAGGGGAATGAATTGCTTCAAACATATTTGGATAATCATAGATATAGAAGGGAAAAAGTTATGCAAGTACTAAGACAATAGTAGTTATTAATGTATACAAGGGATATTTTCAGGATCAAATCACCTACAACAGAAAAATCAATAAAATTAATTTATATTAGAAAATTAGAAAGTTGTCTCACCAATATGTTATTAAAAGGGATTAGACCTGAAATAGAACACATTGCATCACTATTGAATATAAAAAATAAAATAAATAATTAACAGATCCATTAATGAACAATAAATAGTACATAAGCACACCATTAATTGCATAGACTTCATTAATAATTGATTTTTTATTAGAATTTGTGCCAACAATGAATTCAAATGGCCTCCATTTAGAGTTAGGGGCCCCTATTAAAGGATAAATCCCCTAAACCTTCATATTACCACATAATTTCAACATTATTAGTTTTTAATTCATCATTATTATTATTAACTCTTGAATCACTACAACAAACATCAATATAATGAATATAGGAAGAAAAAGGCACTATCTATATTCATTTAATTTAGGAAATAATTTGTGATCTGGGAGTGGGAACAAAATTGATGCATTTCAAACTAATAGAGATGGCATGAATAGGGTTTATGAAGGTTAAATGATTTTATCCTTCATCACAAAACATTGATTGATGTGGAACATATTCCTACATTTTAAAATTCAATCAATACACTAATTTTAAATGATGATAAAATTAATTAAATAATACTCATATAAAAAAAATATTCATGATATATTTAAAATAAAATGATTTATAGCTTTGTTAGAAAATAACCTCTTCATGATGTATATAGACATTTTGACGCCATGTAATATTCATACTCATTTCTAAACAAAGATAATTCCTCTATTGAATTCTTGAACTATCGAAAATCCTAGTAGAACTAAATATATATATATATATATATTTATATTTATATATATATGATTAATAAATATTCCAAATAAGATTATAATTGTAAGAACCTGGTTCTTATTTTTGAGGTACAGGTTTCTTCTTTTCTCTTTCCTTAAGTGTTTTGCAGAAAATAAGGAAAATGAGGAAAAATCCTAAATTTTGGGACTACACACCGTCTACTTGTACACACATCGTGTACTTTGGTCACGTAGGATGATTACACAGGGTGTGTAGACATGTTGGCGATGAATGGTGTAAAAACCAACTACACGCCGTGTAGTAGGTATGTACACACCGTGTAGTCAGTCGGTAGGCAAATAGTAAGGCGGTGGAGGAAGCCGCCAGCTGAGCAGCAGTACACACCATGTACTCAGGTTTCACACGATGTGTACTCATGTCGACGGATGAACAGTGCCACGCTGGTGATAAGCCTCTAAAGGAACAGTTAAAAAATTGAAAGTACACGTTGTGTACTCAGTAGTACACGCCGTGTAGTCTGTTTTTTTTCGCTTAAAATGGGCAGTAGCCTCCCCTGTTCACAGGGAAGGCTTAAAACTGGAGGAGGAGTCGGGAGAGAGGGTCGGACCTTCGAGGAGCTCCATATTGAGTACCAAGAATCTGTTTTCTGCACTGTCGATCTCCTTAGAACCGCACGGGTGAGTTCTTCCTCTTCCTGGCATAGTTCTTACCTATTCTTTTCCAAGGGAAAGTCATTTATGTTTGAAAGAGTTTTCTTCGAACCCAGATTTATGTCGTCTTTGGGCTTTTCTGGAAGTGACGTTCACATATACCGTTTAAGGGTGTTTAAGGTAGGTGTCTTAGTGTATAAATTCCAATTATTGTGCGTTTTTTGTGTATTTTTGAGCTACGAGAACATTTTTGGGTGTCGTGTGGCTGAGGCCTTGGCTGTTTTGAATACCTAAAATTGTATAGGTAATTAAATGTGATAATAAATTAATTTTTGGGATTGATTCTTGGATCCAGGACCCCCCCGAGGGGTGCGTTCCTCTGTTTAGCCGTTTGGCCAGGATACCCGAGGGTATGCAATGTTTAATTTGTTCATTACTTTTGCCTTGAGAGGAATTGCATGTAAATTTTTTGTTATATGATGGGCATGGCCCGGTTACTTGTTAAGCCCGAGGGTAGTGTTTTACTTAGCCTGAGGGCAGTGCATCTTTTAGCCTAAGGGAAACTTTTTCTGTGCCTGTGGGAAATAGACTTTGTGCCTGAGGGAGACACTTTGTATGCCTGAGAGTAACATCTGTTATGCCTGTGGGAAATTACCTGTGGGTTACGTTTTTGATTACTTGAGGGTAAGAGTTTATGTGTCTGAGGACACTGACTGTTTACATAGAAATTCACTGTGGTGGTTTTCTTATAATGAACGATTCAATGAATATTAAAATGGAAATATAACTAGTAAAGCTAGTTACTTTTGAGTACTGCTTAGTTTATTGCATTTACTTCTGCACATTGTTGTTGCATGTGTACACACAGTTGAGCACGGGCCTTTGGTGGGTGCCTACTAGGAATTTTTTTCTCACACCCTGTTTGGGTCATGTCTTCGGCCCAAACAGATTACATTTCTGTAGGTGTGGATAAGGGAAAGGGTCCCTATACAGGTATTTGATTACTTCTGATGAGTAGGGGAGGATGGGACCAGGCTTAAGCTCACGATGCTACCGGTTGTTTTGTTTTTTTTTCTGTACTCTGTATTGTAATGTATTGTATTGTTGTGTAACATGTTCTGGATGTTTTCTTATAACTTGAGGCATGTCGCATCATTATATATAACCGTTGGTTATATTTTACAATAGTTGTTTATTTTAAATGTGTATGGTTTATTTCTTCCGCTGTTGTTGTATGTTTTATCATGTATTCCACTGTGCTACACTTTGAAAAATGAGGGCATAGTTTCCCCACTACCATACATGGGCCCTCGCTGCTAGTCAGTAGCCTCTAGCGTTTGGGGAAATGCTCTTGAGGTCATGTCACCAATCGGGTTCAGGGCACCCGTGGAGTGGTACCCGGATCCGAGATGTTACAAAGTGGTATCAAAAGAGATTCTTTTTTTTGAATTACTATTTGGAGCCTTAGTCAGGGATAGGACGGAAACGGTAGTTGGTAATAAGTTGTGCTCGGGCATAGCTAACCCGTGTAGAGGGAAAAGCTAGTCTACCTCATATTTTTTTTTCAATTCTTCTGATTTTGCAAATTTTACAGTTGATTTTATTTCACCGTTGGGTGACGCACTTGTGATTGTGCTTTTAATATTTTATCCATGGGTTCTATTCAGTTGCAACCCAATGAGATGAGGCTATGACATCTCATGCATCATTTAGGCACATGCTAGGAATCACATGCCATGCATAGTTTTGATGCCATATACGTGCATTATAAATTCCATGTTGTTGTGATAGTTGTTGTGGTATAAAAATCCCGCTGTTGTGATAGCTTCTTTGATAAATACCTGTTATATGATAGAGTATTTTTGAGTGATCATATTGATAGAATGGATGCCAAACTTTGGTTTTTGGGGAGTATATGCCCCCATTGACTGGAATTTTGTGGATTATTGACTGTTTATCTTTTTATAACATATATAAGATGCCAAACATTGATTCGTGGAGAGTATGGGACCTCACAGGTCGAAATTTGGCACTTATGTGTTGTTTTTCAGTATTTACTGGGTTCCGGAGTAGTATCTGAGCCACACTATCCAGAAAACCCAGGATACACGCCGTGTAGTTCCTCGAACACACGCCGTGTGTTCTTCTGTTTGGGAAGAAAAGAAAACTTTTTAAGTACACATTGTGTACCCTAAGTACATGCCGTGTAGTCTCTTCCTGTGTCATAGACCTTGTGGGCAGGGACATGGGTAAGGGAAAAGCTTAGGGAGAACATGTCGTTTACCTAATGTACATGCCATGTAGTATTGACCTGGATCCCGCCTGTGTAACTAATAACACGGACGGAGGAGACCTTAAGACATACACATTGTGTCCACTATGGAACATGCCGTGTAGTCTTACCTGGGGACCCATCCGTGTAACTAACAACACGGGTCGGTGTAATACTTTCATGTACACTCCATGTCCATCTAGAACACACCGTGTACTGTGAGTCATGTATCCGGCCGTGTATCTAATAACACGGGTCGGTGAAGCTCGTCTAGTACAGGTCGTGTACCTGTGGGACACGCCGTGTAGTCTTGTCAGAGGACAGACCATGTGGACCTAACCATGTGGATGGGAAGACAGAGTGGTGTACACACCGTGTACAGGTGTAACACGTCGTGTATCTTTTTCCGAGTAGTCGGTCGTGTCACAAACGACATGGGCAGTTGGAAAATTACACCATACATGCCGTGTAGATTATATAAACGTTGTGTAGTTTTGTTCAATGGGAGACGTGTGGCTTAGCCGTGTAGAAGGACCCGATAAGGGGAAGAAAAGTCAGGTACACACTGTGTAGTTAGTATACACGCAGTTTAGTCTTGTTGTGAAATCTTTAATTCCTTATTCCTCATGTTCCCCTTTTGGTCCCTTCATTTCAGTCTTTGATAATCTTGATCTAAGGTGTGTGTTTGACCTTGTAGAGTCATGCCACCAAGACGACCACCAGTTGTTCTCCAGGAGAGCAGCGATGATTACACTCCAGAGATGGTGGGCCATGGGCTACCAGTGGATCCTCTAGCAGAGCCAGATGTAGTGCCATCCATTATACCGGACACAGGTGCGGATGTGTCGTTCCGTGAAGGCTTTATGTGGTTCATGTAGACCTTTCAGAAAGCACTGCCGGCTGCCACATCTATGGCTGAGATGACTCGAATCTTCTAGTAGCAGCATCCGCCCACGTTTTCAGGGGATGGTGGACCACAGGCTGTAGAGTCTTGGCTGGGGTCTATGTATACCCTTTTTGAGCACCTTGAGATGCCTCCAGGGCGGAGGGTCAAGCTCACAACTTATATGTTGTGTGATTCTGCCAAGAAGTGGTGAGATGTTACCACTCAGTCAGAGCATCACAGAGACATGGCGTGGCAAGATTTTCAGACAGCCTTCTATGACTTCTTCTTCCCAGAGACGCTGAGGGAAGATAGACCTCGAGAGTTCATCAATCTACAGCAAGGAGCTATGTCGGTGATGGATTATTCTGCTCGTTTCACCAAGCTTCATCGTTTTTCACCCGTTCTAGTGGGTGATGAGATGTTGAGGGCTAGACGCCTTGAGGGTGGTCTTTGATATGACATATGAGCACTGGTGAATGTTTTCAGGTTTCCTTCAGTACATTCTATTATGAACCAGGCACTGATTACCGAGCGAAACCTGTGGGAAGCTAGTGGTGCAATCCATGGCGGTTCGGCACCAGTTTCTGGTACTATTTCTACTGGTAAGAGGAAGTTACAGATAGATTTCTCTCATGGTGGCAGTACGAGCTAGGCAGTTTCTTCATGTGGTCAAGTCAGGTGCTACCAGTGTGGTAGAGAGGGGCACAACAGACCGCAATGTCAACGTGACCCAGTGGAATGCTGAGCATGCGGAAAGATGGGTCATCTACAACACTTTTGCAGGGAGTTTCCACCAATTTCTAGTGAGAGGGGTTCTATACAGACTCCGCGTGCGGGAGAAGGACCAGCAGCTTCTTACCAGTCGGGAAACTGGAATACGTCAGGGCATGTAGGCAGGGATGGTGGTCATGGCTGTGGTAGCCAAACACTAAGATCTCAGAGGCATCAGGGTGGAAAGATTAGGGTAGCCAGGCTGTGTTACAGGGCCGCGGCACTAGGCAGGAATATGCAAAGCAACAGACCCAACAGGAACAGGATATCGGACCTTCTACTGTCAGAGGTACTATTCTAGTAGCTTCTATCTTATCTTCAGTACTTTTAAATATAGGTGCTACACATATTTTTATATCTTTGCATGTCATGGAGAGCCTTGGGCTCTATGTTTCTTCTTCTTCTAATGATATGATGCTAGACACTCTGTTGGGAACTAGAATGGCTGGTGTGCGTCAGTGTAAGGAGTTCCCCCCTTGAGGTTGGTGGGTGTCACTTTCTTTGGGACCTCTATGTCTTAGAGATGAAGAGATATTATGTCATTCTCAGAATGGACAGGTTGGTTCCCTTTCAAGCCTTTTTAGATTGCTATCATCGCAGGGTGAGTTTCACATCACCAGCGGGCAGAGAGTTTCTATACAAAGGAGAATGGGATGTTCAGGCGAGTCGAGCTGGACTGGAGCATTATGGGCGAGGTGGAGTCACAACCCAGATTTTGAGTTTATATCTGGATGATCAGGGGACTTGTCAGTAGGATTTCCCTCCAGTGGTTGATCATTTCAAGGATGTTTTCCCGGATGACTTTTCGAGTCTACCTCTGGAGCGAGAGGTGGATTTCTCTATTTATCTTGTTCCAGGATCAGCAGCGGTGTCCATTCCTACTTATAGGATGGCCACACCAAAGTTTCAAGAGATAAAGAGGAAGTTAGAGGAGTTACAGTCAAAGGGTTTCATCTGACCTAGTACTTCTCCTTGGGGTTCGCTGGTCCTTTTTGCGAAGAAGTCGGACGATACCCTTAGACTATGTGTGGATTATTGTAAGATGAACCAGTTGATAGTTAAGAACTGATATCCCTTTCCAAGGATTGAGGATCTTTTTTATCAACTTCATGGAGCACAAGTGTTCTCGAATATTGACTTGAGATTGTGATATCATCAGCTGCGCGTGAGACCATCAGATATCCCGCTTACAGCTTTTCGAAGCAGATATAGTCTGTACGAGTACTTGGTTATGCCATTCGTACTCACGAACGCACCAGTAGTTTTCATGGCTCTGATGAATCGTGTGTTTCATATTTACCTGGATTCCTTTGTGGTTATATTCGTGGATGATATCTTAGTGTACTCTCACACTCGACATGACCATTCCACCCATCTTGAGATCGTATTAAGTACACTGAGAGAGCATAATCTATATGAAAATCTCTCAAAGTGCCACTTTTGGATGGACCAAATTCACTTCCTGGGTCATATCATCTCAGAGGACGGAGTTGACATGGACCCAGAGAAGGTGAGAGCAGTAGTTTCCTGGGAGCAGCCTAAGAATGTGTTTGAGATACGGAGTTTATTGGGGATGGATGGTTACTACAGACGCTTCATCCAGGACTTCACCCGCTTAGAATTGCCGTTGACAGGTTTGACTAAGAAGGGTGTGAAGTTCGTTTGGTCATAATCTTGCGAGACAGCCTTCCAGGAGCTGAAGGGAAAGTTGACATCAGCACCAATCCTGATACTCCTAGAGCAAGGGAAGAGCTATACAGTTTACTTTGATGCATTAGGTATTGGGTCGGGAGCTGTGTTGATGCAGGGCAATCGAGTTGTTGCGTACGGGTCATGACAGTTGAGGCCACATGAGAGGAATTACCTGACGCATGACCTCGAGTTGGCTGCAGTCGTTCATGCGTTGCGCTGTTAGAGACATTATCTCTTATGAGAGAATTTTATCGTTTTCACAAACCAAAAAGGTCTCAAGTATATCTTTACTCTGCGTGACTTGAGTCTGAGGCAGCGAAGGTGGGTCGAATACCTTTATTCCTTCGACTTTGAGCTTGCCTACACACCTGGTAAAGGTAATTCAGTATTTGATGCACTGAGTAGGAGGACTCAGATACAGGCGGTTCATGAGGCGAGTGGTGAGTGGCAGCTTATGGCTTTGTTCTCTGAGATGAATTTGGAGGTGCATGACAGTTAGGGGCAGACCTATCTCTCTTCTTTAGTTGTGACTTCTACCCTCCTGGACAGAGTGAGGATGAGACAGCTATCTAATTCAGAAGGCCTAGTTCTACGGGAGTCGGTGGCAAGTGAGGACCCTCCTCCTGGGTGGACGATAGGTGATTATGAGGTACTGTGTTTCCATGGATGAGTATGGGTTCCAGGGGATATATGCGAAGAGTTGATGCAGGAGTTTCATGCTTCAGCTTGGGAATTTCATCCCAGAGTTACCAAGACGTACCATGACTTGAGACATCAGTACTGGTGGCCGGGTATGAAGAGGGAGATAGCTAGTTTTGTTACTAGATGTTCCACCAATTATCAGGTGAAGGCGGAGCATCAGAGGACATCCAGACTGTTACAATAGTTACCCATCCCGGAGTGGAAATGGGATAATGTCGTGATGGATTTTGTGACTGGGTTATCGAGGTCACCTTGAGGCAATGATGTTGTGTGCGTTGTTGTGGACAGACTCACGAAGGTACCTCACTTTTTTCCGATCAAGGAGACCTTTGGTGTTGACGAGCTCGGGAAGTTGTATATCCGAGAGGTTATATGTCTTCATGGGTTCCCTCGTTATATTGTTTCAGATAGGGACGCATGTTTTACGTCTCGTTTCTGGTAGAGTTTTCAGAGGGCACTGGGTACAAAGGTGCTTCTGAGCACAGCTTACCTCCCTTATACCTATGGTCAGTCAGAGCGTACAATACAGGTGCTAGAGGACATGTTGTGCGCATGAATCCAAGACTTTGGGGGCTCTTGGGAGAAGAATATACCCTTAGTCAGGTTTGCATATAATAATAGTTTTCAGGAAACTATTGAGATGACACCTTACGAGGCTTTATATGGTAGGACATTCCGATCACCTTTGTGTTGGATGGAGGCAGGTGAGGTAGCTTTACTGGGACCACAGCTCGTGTATGAGACTTCTGAGCAGGTCTAGTTGATTCAGAAGCGGATGGCTACTGCGCAGTCTCATCATAAATCTTAGGCTGATCGCCGCAAAAAACCCCTGGAGTTCATGGTCAGGATCATGTTTTCTTGCGTGTTTCACCGAGGTTGGGACACAGGCAGATCAGGAGACAGGGTAAACTTTCATCGATGTATTTGGGGCCATTTGAGATTCTAGAGAGAGTCGGGTCGGTTGCCTATCGGTTGCAGTTACCGCAAAGGTATCGGTCCATGCACAACATCTTCCATGTATCTCAGTTGCACTGTTATCATTCAGACCCATCTCACGTCTTTCAGCCTGAAGAGTTTGAGATTCAAATAGATGCATCCTTTAAAGATCATCTGATTCGTATTGTGGATAGGAGAAAAAAAGTTCTATGAGGCTGGTCAGTTCCTCTCATACGATTGCTATGGTAGCATGGACGAGTGCAGGAAAAAACCTGGGAGTGGGAGACCGACGTACGTGCTCAGTTTCCAGAGTTGTTCTGGGCTTTATCTTCGCCACCCTTGGAAGGGAAATTCGGGGACGAATTTTTTTAAGGGGGGAAGTTTGTAAGAACCCAGTTCTTATTTTTGAGGTACGAGTTTCTTATTATCTCTTTCCTTAAGTGTTTTTGAGAAAATAAGGAAAATAGGGAAAATCCTAAATTTTGGGACTACACGCCGTGTTCTTTGGCCATGTGGGATGAGTACACAGGGTGTGTAGCCATGTTGGTGGCGAAGGGTTTAAAAATCGACTACATGCCGTGTAGTGGGTATGTACATGATGTGTAGTCAGTCGGAAGGAAAATAGTAAGGTAGTGGAGGTAGCCGCCAGCTGAGCGGCAGTACACGCCATGTACTCAGGTTTCACACGTCATGTACTCAGGTCGACGGATGAACAGTGCCACGCTGGTGAGAAGCCACTAGAGGAACAGTTAAAAAATGGAAAGTACACGTCGTGTAGTCTATTTTTTCACTTAAATGGGCAGTAGCCTCCCCTATTCATAGGTAAGGCTTAGAACCGGAGGAGGAGTCAAGAGAGAGGATCGGACCTTCGAGGAGCTTCACTTCGAGTACCGAGAATCCGTTTTTTGCACCGTCGCTCTCCCTGGAACCGCGCAGGTGAGTTCTTCCTCTTCCTAGAGTATTTCTTACCAATTATTTCCCGAGGGAAAGTTATTTATGTTTGAACATGTTTTCTTCTAACCCAGATCTACATCATCTTTGGGCGTTTCTGGAAGCAACGTTCACGTATACTGTTCAGGGGTGTTTAAGGTAGGTGGCTTAGTGTTTAAATTCCAACTGTTGTGCGTTTTTGTGTATCGTTAAGCTACGATCCCATTTTGGGGTGTCGTGTGGCTAAGGCCTTGGCTGTTTTGAATACCTAGAATTGTATAGGTAATTAAATGTGATAATAAACTGCTGTTTGGGATCGCTTCTTGGATCCAGGACCACCCCGGGGGTGCGTTCCTATGTTTAGCCGTTTGGCCAGGATACCCGAGGGTATGCCAAGTTTAATTTCCACATTACTTTTTCCTTGAGAGGAAATGCATGTGAATTTTTTGTTATATGTTGGTCATGGCTCGGTTACTGGTTTAGCCTAAGGGTAGTGTTTTACTTAGCATGAGGGCAGTGCATCTTTTAGCCTAAGGGGCAACTTCTTCCATGCCTGTGGGCAATAGACTTTGTGCCTGAGGGCGGCACTTTGTACGTCTGAGGGAAATATCTATTATGCCTGTGGGAAATTACCTATGGGTTACGTTTCTGATTACTTGAGGGTAAGGGTTTGCGTGTTTGAGAACACTGACTGTTTACATAGAAATTCCCTATGGTGGTTTCCTTATAATGAATGATTAAAAAAATATTAAAATGGCAATATAACTGGTAAAGTTAGTTACTTTTGAGTACTTTTTTTATTGCATTTACTTTTCCACATTATTGTTGCATGTGTACACACAGTTGAGCACGATCCTTTGGTGGGTGCCTACTGAGAATTTTTTCTCACACCCTGTTTGGGTCATGTCTTCAGGCCAAACAGATTACATTTCTACAGGTGTGGATAAGGGAAAGGGTCCCTATACATTTACTTGATTGTTGCTGAGGAGTAGGGGAGCATGAGACCGGGCTTAGGCTCGTGATACTACCAGCTGTTTTGTTTTGTTTTTCTGTACTCTGTATTGTATTGTACTGTATAGTTGTGTAACATGTTATGGATGTTTTCGTAGTACTTGAGGCATGTTGCATCATTATATATAACTGTTGGTTATCTTTTACTACAGTTGTTTATTTTAAATGTTTATGGTTTATTTCTTCCACTATTATTTCATGTTTAATCTTGTATTCCGTTGCGATACACTTTGAAAAATGAGGGCATAGTTTCCCCACTACCAGACCTGGGCCCTCTCTCTTAGTGAGAAACCTCTCGCATTTGGGTAAATGCACTTGAGGTCATGTGAACAACCGGGTTCGGGGCACCTGTGGAGTGGTACCCGGATCCAGGACGTTACAATAATTGCCTTTGAAATTGCATTTCTAGCATTTCTAGACTTTTATGGAATATTATATTGTTCATAAAATTACAAATGTAATAAATAGAATAATGATAATTACATTGTTTCAAATAATGAAAATAAATTGATAAAAATTAATAATAATTTTTTCTATGTCCTTATATAGTGAAATAATATTATATATACCTTAATACCTATCTATTTGAATAAGTATATAGTGTTATTCTGATCATTTCCTTCCCCTAGACTATTCTTTTGAATAAAAAAACACTACCCAATGATATAAAAAAAACAATTAAAACATAATAGAAAACATATAATTTGATTTTTATTAGTAATATGTGAAATGTGGTATGAAATAAATTCTTAAAGGATTTCATGTGTGTTCAATCTTTTGGATAACTGTGTATGGGATCCATAAAATATATATTTGGATTATCAAAATTTTTTGATATAAGTATTAAATAATTATTATAAGAAACAAAGGGGATAAGTATTGAAAATAATGAGAACATTTTTATATAGTTAGATTATTGAGATTTACACCTACAATATAGTTGTTAATAATAGTGTATCATTTATTAGTTTCTTTTCAAATGTTGTGGTTAATTTATGTTCTCTTATTAGGCTTTCATATTCTTCAAATGATTTTTTATAAAAGTGAAATGAGCAATAATAAGTCCAAATTTATCTTTATACGGTTTCCAATTTATATAGTTGTGATATTTATTCTAGTAGAGACAATGAATGGTATTTAATGCAAATTAACAAAGTAGAGAAACTATTAGAAAAAAATTATGAAAAAGAACCTCATGTAAACATCACTATTGAGGAACCCAAAAATTTATAATAGAGAATTTTATTTTCATTCTCACGATGAATCATTTCAGTAATAGAATCTCTATACATTTTTCCTCAAGTTCAATGTTGGTAGTATTTAAATCATTGACTGCTGTATTTTCATGAACATGGAATTTTAGTAAATGTGGTATTTTACTTGGTGGGATAATGGTAATCTAAAAAAGGCTATTTATTTTTTTGGTTGATCTTATATACTGTATAAATGAACTTCTATTTTCACTTATTTTTCTCCCACTATAATTCCATTTCTATTTTCAATGAATTTCTCATTAGTTTTTAATGTTTTTTCATATAAAATATATTGGAATGAATATACCCCAATATATTCATATATATTTATAATATTAAATAGCCATGATAAAAATATTATAATAACATATTTAACTATATGAATATCTTTATCATTAAGGTGATTAAGTTTCTTGGAACTCAAGTCATGATCTATGTCATTCCCAATTCTGAAATGATATTTTGGAAGATGATTAGTTTTTAGAATATCTCCAGGAATATTTTATATTTTACCCCTAAAAACAAGGTGAGTAGTGTAAACTATTAGATATAAATAACAATCAATATCACCTGATAGAATTTTAATAATGGAAATTTATCAATAGTTTTATAATTCACATTTAGTAAAAACTATTATGAAAAAATTGATTACCTCAGATAAGGGATTACTTTGAGGGGTGTGACTAGACTTAATTTTTGGGGTAAAAATTCATGATGTAGTTACTGTGGTATTTTATCTTTTCATTTATCCTTCATCAAAAACTTTTTTTACACATAATTCCTCAGTAATTTTTTCTCATATCTAATCTTTTTATGCCAAAATGTTTTTATTTCTCCCATTTTCATTCTCATTTGTCTATGATTTCACTAAATATGTGCATAGAACACTCTAAAATATAATCATTTGAAGCAAACATATTTTTATATAGGATTTAAAGATACTAGAATGATCAATTCATTAAGTACATACAATGATGATTCTTATGTATAAAATGGAAAAAATATAGAAAAATAAATAATCATTAATTTTTAATACTAGTTTTAGTTGGAATAATTTACTATTATGTAAAATTTATATATGATTATCATATTTTTTTCTTGAGTTATTTCAACTTCTATTTGTCCATTTTTATTTTCACGATCCTCCTTCCATAATTTAGGATGGGAGTTAAAATTTTAATTAGATTATCTTCCTTCAATCTCTACCAAAACCAAGGAATATATTTATGTTTCTGTTTTATATCACATTGAAGATTTACTATTGGTTTAAAATATATATAATTTTTTCCAGTGAATATTACCATATCATTTTTTATAGTAAGTGTTTTTTGTTTTTGATAACCATGACTTTTTTAGGACTCCTTTACAACTTCAAAAATTAAAAATTGTGAATTAAGGTAATTAATGTAAGCAACATAAAATAATATATAACCAATTACAATGTTCATATAACTATTTCACCTCATGAAAACCAATTAAATCCTTAATTTTTTCTTTGTTTTGAATGTATTTATATATAAATAGTGGGTGGGGGTTTACTCTCCTCTTATTATCTCTGAGATGATGCTTTGTAATAAGTTTTAGAAAGGATCTATGTGGCTTTCTAGGAACCATTAATAAAAATTTCATTTGGCACTATTATAATATAAATATACACTATAAGGGATAATTAAGAGTAAATCAATGTTTCAATATTTTATTTTTTTGTGAAATAATTAAATTATATCATAACATTTCCCAAATTTATTCTCAAATTATTGTATTTAATGTATATAAAACACTCTAAAACATATCTATATCACTCATTACATGCATTCTAGTAGAAAACCGAATGTTTCTAATGAAAATGGGCTTGTTGGAGTCAATAGGTTGGTCATTTTCATTCCATCCAACCTTGATTTTTTGGCGTTTTCTTCTTGATATAATAATATTTGTTAAGAATATTATGCTATGATGATTTATAGCCATATTTTGTTCTCCTTCAAACATTTTTTCTATTTATACATTATAAATTTATTATTCCTAAAGATAGGTATCATCAATATGTGAAACTAAAAATCTAGAAAAATATTTAAATATTTAATTCAGATTACATAAATGTAGTAGTGGCCACATAATATGAAGAATAAATAGTATATATATTAAAAAAAATAATCTTTTCAAAAAAAACTTTATTTTATTTAAAGGATCAAGGGATCAATCAAGTACATTTAGTATCTCAATCCTCGCCTTATGGTACCCTAAAATAAACAATACCCTACCAACATTTGGATCACTATGAAAAGATTATGACATATCAATGAATGGTTCATCCTCAATGGAATTTTCATATGACCATGTAGTTGTTTTAGTGAAAAATATAACAATTGAATAACTTATATTTGTAAGATCTAAGAAATAAAATACTTTTTATGACAATGATGCCATTATGAGTGGTTTGTTCATATTATCTTACTTACTAAAATTCACTTTCATGAGTTCCAACTCATCAATTATAAATAAACACATATTATAAACTCATTTTCAATAAAAAATTAGACCTTGGAATGAATTATACTATAACTATTATATTTTTTCAATGATTCCAAAGTATAACATGCTTGTATAAATTGGATTTTTCCCTTTTTATAATATTCATGCATCACTTTTTTTAGAATATTAACTCAAATAATTTTCATCACACAAAATAAATCCTATTTCTTTGTAAGAAACATATAACCATTACTTATATAAAAATTATAAGATAATTTATGAACTTTCACGACATGAAAAACCTGGTCCCACCTTGCTGGCAGTAAGCCTAGTGAGATACCCCAACCTCAAATAAAATAGGAAAGCTATTGGTGAAAAACACTGAGTAGGAAATGTGAAATGTGAGGCCTTATCCTAAGTACCTATACACACACACACAACCATATACATGAAACAATGTAGAGATGAACTAAAATATTTAACATATAGAGTGTTAACCATTTATGTAATGACCTATAGGAATGCATCGAAGTACAAAATAAATGTAAAAAATTATAAAGGGTAAAAAAACACCCCAACTAGAAATATGGACCAAACCTAAAAAAGACTAGAAAAGGTGTAGAATAAAGATATCTTCAATAACAATCTCTAAGGTCAACCCTAGATCATGTTCAGATCTGTTGGGTACAAATATTCTCATCTAAAACCTGATCCTTTAATATCACATTAAATATATATTTCATCTATTAATGACACAACACATGAATGAAAATTCTATACAGGTTTGTGTATATATATACCCAAAAGGATCCCCCAAAATCTAAAAAGGTATTAATATAAGTATACCACAATCATATCAACCTATAAGAAAGAGTGAGAAGAAACCCAACACATATATACTGATAAAGAAACCCACAAGAGATAGAAAGGGGTTCTATGTCTCCATAGATCATACAAGAATGATGAGTAAACATGTAGATCTAAATGTAAATATATTATTCTCAACACCACACACATCCTCGCAAGAATTTTAGTGCAGCGTCCCACTCCTTGCTACTGCGCTCTATAGATGCGGGAGTACTAACCCCATGGAGGAACTGATTTTCACTAAATCTCAAATATGGGTGTACAAATTTATAGATATAGGATCCATTTCCTTCAATAATAGGTGGAGTACCAAAAATAATAATTTTTGGTGTGTAGGGGCCCCACGCCCTTGTCTGGAAGGGGAGTATCGACCCTAACATCTCTCTGATGATCACACTTGATCACTACCATTGACTAAGCATTGATGAAAAAATAATTAGGCTTATAAAACCTCATGTCATATATTTGATTACAAAAACGTTCACCATCACATTCTTTATGGAATGATACCCGTGATAGGTTACCAGCATGGACAAATCCAAGTATCAAATAATGAGACACATTGGGCGGATGATTATGAGGGAGTTATATGGTATGTACCTAGGGTCACATGATATGGGTCCTATCCTTGAAACCTAGTGGTTTCTTCACATGAACACTACTTAGATGTCCATGTGGTACTACACGGTGTGTAGATGTTGTAAATGAATCATCTTAGTCACTTGGGCTTTTCCCATGTACTTTTTTTCTGTATATATACTTTATCCATGATCATGTACACTAGCCATGTCTGAGTACCATATACATGTTTGAGTACACAACCCTACCTATGTACTATATCTATTCCTTTGTGCCATGTAATTTGTGTGCATGTGTAACCTTGGGGTACACACTAGGCCTCCAACACTGGGTCACACATTGTGTATTGGTCATACACAACATGTGATATTTATTTTCACCTAATACACTAGATTCCATAGCTAGGGGACTAAATGACATGTGTTCCAAGACTATATTCCATGTATGTTAATATTTTCAAGAATATAAGGAACTCTCTAAATATATTGGCTACTCCCATAATATTACCTTTTCCACATTTATTCACATCAGGGAACTCAGATATAGGGGTTTTCATGCACGATCTGTCACTGGTGGTTAGATTTTAGACACTCAAACCACTTGCGATTCATTTCCTGACACTGACCCAGACTCATGGAAGAGGAAATAATAACTAGCCTCTAATATATTTCATTACACACATAAGCCACACTAAATCATGATCCATCCACAAAACACTGATCCAAAAATCATGCATGCATACTACATGAATCAGGTGTTTTGATCATTCTATAATCCAAGACAACAATATCAGGCCACAATACAATTGGCCAATGATAAAGAACAAGAAGTAATGTAGTGGAAAATCACAATAAAATATTCATAACCATCATTGGATGATGTGATCACAAAAAATGATCATTAAGTGTAGAAAGTAGGGGTGCGGCATGCCACAATGTTGAAAATGATAAATTATAATATCAAAAAGATTTATATCTAGATTTTTTTGAATCAAGATATCCAAGATAAATTAAATAGTTAATTTATAATCCATGACAAATAATCAAAAAGGGTAGAAAAGGGAAAAAATTACTATATTAGGATTAGATTGATTGTTTTTTATGAATGAATTCACTAATGATAAAGGAGAATATACACTTTGTCTATAATCTGTCTCATGATACCCAAAGATCATTTTATTGATCCACATTTATGGTTTGAAAATAACAATTAAGAACATTCTCCCCTGATCACTAATATCCAAGGTTTTTGAATGTAATTCCAAGGACTTCCTATAATAGCATATTTATTGAGATATTTTTATTTTTATTTTTATTAAATATTATAAACAATTTAATTTATTTATTTTACTTAATACATTTCCAGTGATTACCCTAGACTAGAAACCTATCAAAGACCATGTTGATGTCATGCCTTGGATAAAACCCACATTTTAGAATCACCTTTGGTCTTAGATTTCCGATCTATGGTCACAAATAGTGGGAAACCCATTTTTTTGAAAATATTCACACTCATTATTTAATATAAATTAATAATTTTAATATATTAATTATAGGGTACCATGACACCCAAATTCCATGTCGAATATTAGGTAAAATGTAGAGACATATATAGAAATATTTGAATGAAGTAATCCCCGAAATTAAATTCATTACATTTTCCCCTCCTTTGAGTCTATTCAACCTGAAAAGAACAAGATACACAAAATGGTGGGGATACTAAATATTTATATTATACTCATACTCATAAGAGTGATCCAATATGCTCTTTTGATTCCAAATAACTCAAAAAAGGGATTATCTATCCATGAAAGATCCCCTCCTGTCTATCATCAATTCACCACCAGGTACACCAAGAAGGTGGATCCATCCTTGATGTTAAGTTAGGCCTAGTCAATAACATACATAGTATCATGTATATATCTTTTAATTTGGTACAAATGGAAGAACTCATGCACTCAGTATAATTATTATAGAAATTATCAGAAGTAAGATACCTTACCAACCCTCCATAGGATCTCAAATAGTCGGATAAACCTCGTGGATTGCTTGCTTCCATAGCCAAATGTATGAAATCCTCATCATGGGGTGACTCTTAGGAAAACATCATCTTCCCAATAAAACTCTGGAGGCCTATAATGGAGATCTATGAATGAATTTTGTCAGCTCTAGGATGTCCTCATACTTTATGGATCACCTTAACCTTTGTTGTCATCACATTCACCATCTCTAACCCAAAAAGAGTTGTGTCCCCAATCTTAGTCTAGTATAAGGGAGACCTGTAGGGTCTCCCAAATAGTTACTCAAAATTTACATGATGATAATAGATTGATAAATAGTATTATAATATTGGTATTTCAATGGAATGTGATCCTCCCAGCTTAGTTGAAAGTCCAACATAAAGTCTCTTAACATACCCCCCCAACACATGGATAGATCATTATATCTTCCCATTGATCTGGTTTTGATATGTTATACTCATATAAAAATGGGTTTGAGTTATTTCCTAAAGACCTCTCCATAACCATTACATGAGACAAACATCACATTCAGAGATCATCATTTTGGGTGCCCCATTAATCTAGATGATCTCATGGGGTATCAAGTGTTTGAGTCAAACTATCTTGAGTTGGATGTTCGACCATTACCTGATGATATGTGAGATGTGAAGGATCAAATATGAAATGGTCAGCTTCATGTCATCTGACAAAAACTACTAATGAATTTTCCTATATTTTTTCCCATTGGGTTGTATGAATAAGGGAGAAGTGTGAATCTCCCTAAGAACCTCCTCACATAACGTGATTATAACCATCATCCATCCCTAGAAAAATATTACGTGACCCCCTACTTTATTAAATCCATATAGAACATATCTTGTGGATATCTAGTCAAATATAACCTCATTGTCAATGTCTCCTAACTTAGCCTCTCACAAAAATAAAATAAGTTGTAAAGTAACCGCCTTATACTGAAGAAAAATTGAAGCCATATTCCCCACTAAGGTGAACTATAAGAAATAAAACAACTCAAATGCCCCTTCCACTGAATGATAACAAGAATTATAAAAAAAAATCCACCACATTTAACTTTTTAAGAGAATAGACCATCTCGATGTGATGGTCTGGTATGAACTTTGACCAACACATTTGTCTCTAGTTTAGATCACTCTGGGTGATGATGTATGTAAGACTCTAGTGGTCTGATTAAACTACAAAACTCTAACCTAGATGATGGTGAATTTAAATATTTTGAGAAAAGACTAATGTTGTCAATTCTATGTCATGGGTCGTGTAATGATTCTTTTTTGCTATCAACTACCTCGGCCCATAATAAATCACCATATGCCTCTATATCAATCTTAAATTGATCCCATTTGTAAATGCATCATAAAATACCATGTATTCAATACCATCCTATAGTAGTTTAAGGATAACAGGAATGGTTATCCATATCCTAAACCCCTCATAGGCACTCTGATATAACCATGTCCAAGAATAAATTCCCTTTACATGAAAAAATAGTCAAAGGGTCTGCTATGCTTGAAAATTATATCACGACACCCATGTAGTAACCATAAATACCTAGGAAAATTCATACCTCTAACACATACTTGAGTAGATCCCAATAAATCAATGCATCAATCTTCATTAGATATATATATATATAAACAATTCTTAGAGATGTCATGGCTCAGAAAATGTACCTATAATATCTATAATTAGAACTTGGAGAGCTTACATAAATTGTCTACATGATCCTACTTCAATGAAAAGTAAATTATTATTTCATTCATGAAGAAAAATAAAAATCAGTCTTTGTATGGATGAATTATTTCGTTCATAAGAGCCATGGACATAGAGGGTGATTTGTCATTTCAAAAGGAATAAATAGGAACTCACAATGTCTATAGAGAAACTAAAATACCATCTTCAAAATACCATACTTGAGAACCATCAACTGATAGTTTCCAAACCTAACATCAATGTTAGAAACCAAAACACACCTCTGGAAAGGTCAATGTGTTCATCAATCCTCAATAAGGGTTAATTTTTTTGTTACCCAATTCAGGTGATGATAATAAAAAATCATCAAACTCATCCCTTAATTTTTCATGAAAAAAACTAGATCTACTCAGGGGAAACATAGGATATGATAAAACCATTCTCTTGAAGGTGATCCAACTAAACCCTGATCTCCCAAAGCTCATTAGGGTCCATATGATATATTACAGATGATATATTTGTGGTATTAGGGTTATAGTCGATACAAAATTCCATCTCATTCCTTGCAGGTAGTCCCAAGACATTCTTGGGGGTGAAATCAATATAATCCTACACTACCATTGGAATATATATTTATAAATAGACTACTACACTAAGGTATAGGATCAAAAACTTATGGGTGATAGGTTATAGTTTCCTACTCGCAATATCAACTTTCCCTGCCTTGAGATCTCTCTCACCCACAAATGAGAATCTCATCCAAACATTTTCAAGGAAAAAGCTCTTGAACGATGAAAGGGTATATGGGAATGCACCATGTACAACAATTCCATCACCAAGATGATTTCAAAATGTTTCATCATGATGACCAAGAGGTCCAATGAGGTACTCTCTCCACTGAATTCCAACTCACACATATTGAAGTTGTCCAATATGGAAGAATAATTCCTCATAAGAACCTCTAGTCATAGATACTAGGTTAAAGTATCAATGATAATCTCTAACTCTTGAATGATAGATATAAAGATAATGTAATAACTCTCATGAGTATCTATAAGTACTAGGAAAAAAGTCAAAAATATACAAATAATACCACAAATAATCTTGTGAGAAGGGAGATCATACCCCTCCATATCCTGATGTTTCCCAAAACCTCAACCACCAGACCTATGAGCCTTGAATGGAACACCTGTTAGGGAGGTTGGAAGCATATAATTACATTTCCCACCATAAGAAGATCCTCCCTCTAGTTCTTTGCATACTCCTCTTACCACTCCACCTCCCAGGGGGGCTACACTATCCATTCCCAGTAAATCTCTGATCACGACACTGCATCTACTATGGTGGTTCATCCACTTCCTACCTATCATTCTCAATACAATGGGCTAGTCACTTACATTTAAGTGAAATTTATCATTACAATAAAATAATCACCCCTATCATTGATGATTGGATCCTCTATGTGAAAAAAGCACTGTATATCCATTTTTCTAGGTTCAATCGTTGATATGCCTCCAATGCTGAAATCCTGACATATTTCTCCTCATAGTAGATGAAATTGAATCATCCCCATGAAGACCACTACGAAATCTGTCAAATTAGGTCTCTTATTCTCAGATTCTATATGTAACCAGATCCCACTTCAATAGTCATGCATAAGAACAGATGAAAAAGTAAACTACAGTGGAATAGATGATTCTACAAAGTCCTTACCCAATCATACAAAACATGAAGTATCCATATCACACCACATTGATGGAATAATGATTGACATTAGTAAACCTTACAGAATAATCAGAAACTATCACATCCCCCTCTATCAACTCCTAGAGCTATTAAATCTTCAAAATAATAGGTACATAGTGTAATACCCATTGTGGAATAACTACTGGTAGTCTAACCATGTAAGAATCATCTGATTGTGATTTCACATGATCATACTCTTCTAGTGCCCTAAAGATCAAAGAAAAAGACTGGCTTTAATCACAATAATCTAATTGCATAGGTCTAAACAAGCCTAGTCACTCAGCTCACCAAAGTCGAGCCAATCCTACACTTATTATGCATTTGGATCACTATAAAACCTCAGTGGTCACTATTTCTAGAACTCACATAATGCGATAAGCCTGAAAAAAAATCATCATCATTCCCCACTAGAGCTATCATATGTCTTATATGTAGTCAATTCTCCTCCTAGACAACTAAGGGAGACACATCATGAGGTCCCCAAATTAAGGCCTCATCACTCAACTGATCATCATCATGACCTCATATTGGTATCCAAGCTGGCTATTTTCATGGATGCATTCTGAATTTCATTAAGACATACAATAATTAGATGAGCATATATGGGGATCTAGCTCAAGAAGTACATGATGTCCAAAAGGCCCAAAACTACATGATCAATGTACTATTTTTCTCTAAAAATGATCTCTTAGTATGCTGAGTCTCCATGCAGGTAATTAGAGTCCAGGTAAATGGATACGTTGGTTGTTGCACCAATACTAGATTCCCTAACATGAAAGATACAATTGAGACACACTGTCATTATTTCCCTCTGTCCCCAAATCAATCCTCACAAGAATATATAACTTCAAACACAAGACCATGAAAATACCACCTTTTAAAGCATTATACCATGACCCAACCCATTGGGCCCCTCATGGCTAGAAGTAAGCTGAGTGAGACTACCTAAGCCGACCTCCAATAGGGTACATGTTTTGTACTAGAATGAAGTAGGTCATTCTAAAATGGGAGGACTTAGACTGTACATATAAGAATTCTCACAACCATGTACATGTAATAGTCTAGATATATAATAATAGAATGAACATCTATAGTGTAAATCATGCATGCAAAAACCTCTAAGAAAGAAAAAATTTACAACAACAAAAAACAAAAGTATAAAGTGAGAAAATACATTCCCAAATAGAAATATGGTCCCATCGTGAAAATAAGTAGAAAAAAGGGGAGAATGAAGATAGATTGGCTACCAATATCTTAGGATGACCATCAAAAAGTCATATTTTTTAGGTTTAACTATTCTCCTCTTAAACCTATCCCTCTATTATTACCACTGGTTTTTCTATCATACATGGGGGTGAATACCATGTAGGGGTGTGTATATACATATTCAATAGGATGCCTAAAAATCCTATATGGGATCAGTAAAAAGACACAATAATCATCTCAACCCATAAGCTGTAGGGAAATGAAACCCAATACATATATGATTAAAAACAAACCCAAGCAAGAGGGAAAGAGGATCTTCACCTCCATAACCCAACCAAGAACGATGAATTAGCATAACTAAAAAGTTATATCTTAAATTCCCATCTCCCTGCACATCCTCGCATGAATCTAAGTGGAGGGGTCTGCTCATCACTACCACACACCACAACCGATGGAGAATTAAATCCCATGGAGGACCTACACACCGCTGGAGCTGGAAGATGGGAGAGTACCACTTCATAGATAAAGTATGTGTGCCTTGCTATAATATAGGGTATTACCGACTCTACCTATGTAAAGAATATAAGGGACCTATGCCTCAGTAGAACAAGGGAGTACCAGTATAAGGACCCAACCTGAAACATTATATAATCTTATTTTTATTCAAGAATTTACATTATTTCACATTGAGGATATTTTTATGTTTTTAGTTTTATATAATTGTGTCATACATCAAACACTAAACCCCCATATAATAAAATATCGACACTTCCAATTAGTATCAATTTTTCCAACAATATAATACGTTTAAAATAAAGAATGATTTAATTTCATTGCGAATATTCGTGACTTTCAACTTGACTTCTACCTTTCCATTACACATCCTTAAGTCTTGAGAAAAACATTTAAAAATGTGGGATGAGCATAAAAATCTAAGTAACTAATGTGTTAGTTTTTCATCTCTTTTTGCCACATCTATTTTCACGCTTTCCTCTATTTTTACTATGAAAATAATGTTCTTTGGGATATTTTTACAATCATTTTCATCCTTGTAATTTAAATTTTGAAAATAGTTTTCCTGTATTTAATGTGTGTTTGTTGTGTTTATTTTTGTTGTTTTTTAATAATAAAGTTAATTCTTTATTTCAATTTCGTTTAATTAATTCTTTATTTAATTAATTTTAAATGTAATAATTTTGAATTCATTTACTTAATTAATTCATTAATTATTTTCTAAATTAATTAATTTATTTTGTTTTTTATTCTTTAAATAATTTAAATTAGTTTTAAAAACTTAATCATATTCATTTTAATATGTTTATTTTAATTTTATTTTTTAACTTCAGTAGTTAATTAATTCATTAATTCATTAAATAATTCAATTCGTTAAATATTTTTTAATTATTAGTCTTAGTTAATTCTTTCATTTCATTAGTTCTTTAATTAATTGAGATATGCTGTTAACTTTTCAAATTTTGTGTTTTTTAATTTATTAATTTAGTTAGTTATTTTATTTTAGTTTTAGTTATATTAAATAATTAATTTAATTTTATTAATTTAATTTTTTAATTTAATTTATTTTTTGTTGTGCAGGTCTCACTGACACGACAACCCCGGTTAGCGACTCACTTGAGTCATAGACCCCGACACGGACGCCCCTTGACACACTGACACCGTTCTCATTTCCAATCCCACTCACAGACAGCTCTTGTCGGTGACTTGAGTCACCAATGACACCACCCCTCTTCCCTCTGCCAACCTACCGACCAACAAACACCACTAATTGACCCACCGATACCACTCCCCTCCTCTATTCTGCTACCGACACCGACGCCTCCTGTTTTACCATCACCCTTTGCACTTCCATTCCACCTCGTTCTCATCCCACCGCATCACCTCCAGTAGCACGACAACAAATCAAAAAGACGCTGAAAATTCACAGTAGCAAAATAAAATGAAAATAGAATCGCATAACCCGGAGCCGCCATCTCCCGCCGACATCTGCCGAGTCCACTCTTGTCGCACCCTACCATCGTCGGCCGCCGATCGATCTCCGGCCATGTCCACCCTTCGTCTCCTCCGTGGCTCGGCCTCGCCAGCACACCGGAACCCCACTCTCCTCTCGGTTTGCGACCACCCCTCCCTTCCCTGCCTCGCCACGCCGCCATACCCCATAGTCCGAGCAACCCCCTAGCACCGGAGCTGCCTACCCTCCTTCCCCTCGTTTCTGTTATGCACGACCGCCCCCCCCCCCCCCCCCCCCCCAAATATATAACATAATATATCTTAATAATATATATATATATATTATAATTAGTATAACATATATAATATATAATATACTTTTATTTACTTATATGTATATATATAATATTAATTATTTATGTTTTATAATAAATAGATATAATATATATATACATAATTTAGTATATAACATTAAATAAAAACATGAGTGTGTGTGTATTTATATATAATTATATTTTTTGCATTTTCTAATCCTAATGTTCACATGGGTTTTTCTGTTGCTTTGTACAGTGGGAGCAGATTATGGGTGGAAGACGTACTTGATCATGGGATTTGGAAAGTACAGGAAATATTTGATTATCTGCAAGAGGATGGGTTCTTTTATAGAGATACCACCAAAGATCCGGTGACTGACGTACTGAACGTGTTCCACGTACAGGATACCACTGCCTATTAGTTTTGTTGCATTCTTTCTGTTTTTGTTTTAGAATAAGAGGCGCGCTACTCCTCTCGCATGGTGGGGGGGGGGGGGGCACTCCACAATTCACTGAATCAGTCATCACTCCATCCACACCACATGGACTGGGGAATAGTCTTCAATATTGGTGACAAAACTCTTCTCCTTCATCTCCTTCATCCATCTCCTTCCTCCATGCTTTGTTTTTTGTGTGTGTTTTTTTTAGTTTGTAAATACATTATGTTTTAATTGAATTTTGTATTGGTTTTAATGGTGATGTTTCATTCTTCCTCTTTCATTTTGTGCTGTGATATCAAATCTCTAGTGATGGAGATATGATTTGAGGGACCTGCTTTAGGTTATGAAACCCCACGCGATCTGGATATTCGAGTATCATAATGATCATCTTTATTTATTTATTTCATCATTAGGAAATCGTGAAGGTGAATTGGCGTGCATGTGAGTGCATTCTTGCACTAGATCCGTTTCCTTCTTAATTTCCCCTCATCATTTTCCTTTTTCTCTCATGACTTGCTCAACCGAGTAGTTAAGCGAGACCGTGTGATTTCCTGAACCATTCTAGATTAGTTTAGGCATGAAGAAATTCATGGCTAGAGTGATTTAATGTGGAGATGTCTTCTCTTTGGGAGAGTTATCGGGTATTACAATTGATTCTACGTATGAGTGCTCACTGTTTAGGGAGATCGAGGTGTGTAATATGAGTCATGACACATACATTGTGTGAATTGAGATTGGTTGCTTAATTTCTTAAGTTGATCGATGATAGATATCTGAGGGTGAATTGACCTGAGTTTGGCCTTGTTCCCACTAACGAATGTTTCATGTGTCTTGCTGTCATTTTTTTGTTTAGTGTGATTTTATTCCTTTTGTTGTGTCTGTCTTTCTATTCTTGTTTTATTAATATTATATTTCTCTGGTGCTTCTATTCATTCAATTTTTTTCACCTCGCTATTTTTTTCAACACTAATTTTGTTGATTTATTTATTTTTTTGATTTAAAAATATAAAAATATCCAAAACGATTTTCAGAAAGACCACGTAAGCACTCAACATTGCTTCCTTGACAGTGACCCCAAGGGTAGCCACTATGCTATATATTGGGTTTTATAAATGTAAACTTGATCATCCTCATGATAAGGACGACATCAATTTCTGGATCTATTGCCAAGGGAAGCAACGTTTTCCTGAGTGTTTTTTACATTTTTCTTTAAGGAAAAAAGAACAAAATGTCCACTATCATTTATTCTACTGACTCTAATGATGATTTGTATACTGATTTGTATGATTTGTCTGATATGAAAATACTATATGATGATGTAGCCCTTTTTCAGTTTTGGTTATAGACCCGACCACCAGGAGAGTCTTCAAATGCTACAAGGGCTGTGATACACCAGAAAAAACACCATTATATAGATATATACAATCAAGTTAAGAGGAGTAAAGAGTGGAATGAACCATCAAGGAATGAATTACTTGTAACATACAAGATCAATAAATTCCTTGGCCCAGCCGACCTGAATCCGCAGAACCAAATGAGAAAGGTAGAGCCCCATCAAACCGAGTTAGTCGCACCTTCTGGAAAGCTATTAAGATGAAAGGAGAAAAGAAATAGAAGGAGAGACAAGAAGATGGAACTGCTTACTTTTTAACCTTCAGTACCCTCTGACATGCTGCTGGAAAGACATGAGCTACATCCAGAATCTGTTCTCAAGGGTTGCATGCAAATGGGATGTGAATACATTGAAAAATATGGGCACAAACTAGAAGATCATTTTATCTCTATCATTTCATTTGATGATATTATATATACTAAATTGTCTAATTATTTCTCCTTTTTTTCACATGCTGAGATAGCACAAGACATCCTTTAATTTTCCTTGAATGACACCATGTCAAAGGTCATCTATTTTGAAGAGAGGATAGAGGAGGTCGACTACCTTCTTCCTGCCACATACACACTCTTAGGAGCTCTGGATACCCTTGGAGAAGAACATATTGCACTATTAAATAGAGTTGACACTATTTTTGAAGATTATGTTTTTGATTTTGTTGAAGCTAACTTACACTATGTTGCTCTCATTACAGGTATTGAAGATGCAATCTATTTCTGTGAATTCCTGGATAGAGATGAATTTGAGGTTGCACCTGTAGAGGAATTGATAGTAATCCCAATTATGGATGACACTTCCAGTTTGGGAATTATTTCGAAAGTGGAATTGTTGGAGTTATGAACATGATTAAAAGTGGATGTTGACAGATTTTTATTAGTAAAAGAAGAATATGCTGAATGGATTAAAATAAAAGACAAGTATCAACCTAGTGCTGAAGTCTCACATCCTTTTCCCTCTCAGCCTCATGATGTAGATGAGAGACAGTACCCTTACATATTGTTTTCCCCTCCAACACTCCACAAGAAGTATTACACTACTAAGGAGGGGGAATTACTTCATGATGAACAAGGGATAATCCACAACATACAAGTGATTCTAGTTGGAAGGAATCATATTTGGTGGTCCATAAGCAAGAAGCTCAACCCTCCATCAGATTGGGGTATATCCAAGGTCTGTTTAGTTGTGGACCTACTCAAATGATAATTAGTTATGTCCTTTGTAACTGGTGTAAAATGGGAAAATGAGATGCCACGGTGAGTTTCTAAGACAGGTGCACTGAGTGCATTTCTATGAATAAATTAAAGCCAATTTCACCATGAATAAGTGCCATGTATAGTGATATGCATATGAAATATGGATGGGAAAAATTAAAATAAATTGCCTTGCCAAAAAATAAGCTCATTTAGGGGAGGGATTTTTTTTACCCAGATGAAGAAGGAAGAAATTCACTTAAGTAAAGATCATTTGATTGGTATAAGAGAAGTGATTCCAAAAAATAAACAATTTTGGAACCTAGGAGAAAGTGAAAATTGAATGTGCCTTTGGTTAAGGTTTTGATTCCAGTTTTGTCTAACATGTCATCAATTTTTGAATTGGAACTTGAATTAGAATTGAAGTAGGAGAGTTAGTGAAGTTAATATAGGAGGCATGACATATTTAGCAATGGATGAAACTGTGTTGCCCTTGGTTTCCAGCATGTAATTGAAGCTAGGCAAGACCACAATTTTGAGCACATTTTAAAAAAGCCTGACCCACTTCATGGTATTATTCCTATGTTTGTCAAAGTTTCGACATGCTCTTTTTAAACTGAATGTGAAACATCATTTTTTTTCTATTTTAAAAAGCTAATATGCATGCATTTTTTTGGGGAAAAACAAAAATTAATTGTGGAGTGTCACGACCCGTCCTCAGGGCCCGTGCTGTGACTACCCCAAGCCCACCTTCCATAGGCCAGGGGCTGGCGACTAGCACCAAGGCATAAATCCCGGTAAAAAAGGGAAGGCATTTCCTTTGTAAAGTAAACAAACACCACAGAGTAAGCAAACAGAAAAGTAAACACTAAGTAAAAACAGGTACATCTGTAAGTGCGGAAAAGTAAGTGGTCCAGTATACAAACCCAAACTAAAAGTAAAGTACAACTCGAAAGGGAAAATAGAAACTGAAAAGTAAAAGCTGCTACGCTGAGCTGTCCACTGGAAATCCCACCTGAAGGGTGGGTACAGATAGCTCCACTGCTCCTCGGGTCCCGCCGTCCGCTCCGAGCACGTCCCGCCCAGTGGTCCACCTCCAGGTACCGTCCTGCTCTGCAAGCCTCAACCACGATCAACGCTGTCCATCGTCTGCAACCAACACAACGTAGTGCGGGCATAGCCCGTGCAGGGGTGAGTATAAGCTACTCACTAGGGACCCTGAGACCCCCGAAGGTCTCCCAAAATCCACAAAGGATAAACCACAAAGGAAAGATACAATCACGAAATAACAACCAACTCTGCTTAGGTATATGCCCATACATATACCTAAGTCATCAATTCCAATACGCTCCAACCTCCGAGCCCAAGTACAACCCAGTCCACACAGGAAAGTATACGTATTCCACACAGGAAAGCAAAACGTAATCCACACAGGATAGCACAACACAATCCACACAGGAAAGCAAACAGGATTCAGATCACACAGGTATACTTCTTCGAAAGACGATAGAGATGATCAATGATCCATCTAAGTCGTCGGACTCACAAAGGATCGATAGGTACTAACCCCCGCACAGACCCACAAAGGATCGGACCCACACAGGATCTGTAGGCGTTGGCTCACACAGAACCGCTGAGCGCTGACCCACACAGGATCGGACCCACATAGGATCGGTAGCACTGATCCACATAGGATCGCTGAGTGCTGAAGTCATCTTCGTCGAATCCACTGAGGATCTCTGCACAGTCGTCATCGCAGTCACAGTAGCAGTCGCAGCCAGTACTAGGGTTCCCACACACAGCAAGCTCGTTCGGGAGGGTCCGCTCCACAAGCCGAGAGGCTGATACATCAACTGTCACATATTTCAGAGTTGATGTATCCAAAAGTTCCGTAACGTCATCAGGAACTCAATGCAACAGACGATGCGTCAATCAGACTCCCGGTCTGAGAGTTATTGGATTTTTCATCCCAGGGGCCCGGTTGGTTTTTAAGGCAAAACCAACCCGACCGTACTCCACCTGTGTCCAAACCTCAGTCGGAGTAAGCCAAAAGATCCGTCTCACAAAGAGGAACTCAACAAAGTCGACGGCACGTCAATCGGACGTCCGTAGCTCAGGATATGAGCGTTTCCGCTCCGAGGGCCCGGTTGGTTTCATGTATGAACCAACCCGTCCAAACTCAAAGTATTCCGAAACCTTGATTGTGATATACTGAAATGACCATCTTGATCCAAGTATCACAATGCCACTGACGGCATGTCGTTTGGAGGTCCGTAGCCCGAGTTATGGGAAAATGAACCCAAACAGTCCGATAACGGGGGTTTCGAGCCCGGACCGACCCGGCCCGAGACCCCCCGGTTGGCCCGAACCGGGTCGGCCCGGCCCGGCATGGCCCGGCCCGGCTGGGCTCGGCCCGGCCTGGCAGATCGTCCAGGCGCCGGTCCGGCTGGGCGAAGCACGCCCAGCACGCTACCAGCTCGGCTTCGGCCGAGCTGTTGGAAAAAAGGTGGGGCGCCTGCCCCCTTTGTGTAACCGCGACCCCCCACAATTAAGGGGGCCATTTTGGCCAGCCGGCCAGCCGGCCGGGGGTTTGAACCCTCGGTTGCACACCGGTCCGGCCGGCCCGCCCTGGCCGGCCGGTTCCGGCCTCCACGGGACCGGCGACGGCCGGTCCCCTTCCTCGCTGACACCAGCGGCCCGGTCCGGCCGCCGGTCTCCTTGCTTCGCCGCGGCCCGGAACCGGCCGCGGCCTTTGTCATCCAGCGTGGTGCGACGACACCGCGCCCCTCTTCCACGACCCCGCTCCGGCCGTGGCATCTTCGGTTTTCTTCGACGCGGCGCGACGGCGTCGCGTCCTTGAATTTCTTTCCACGGCGCGGCGCGACGGCGCCGCGCATATCTTCCGCATGAAACCACGTGGTGCGACGGCACCACGCTTCCTCATACCAAACACAAAGAAATAATTCATAAAAAATAAGGAGGAGGGTCGGCCGTGTTTGTGCGGACCGGCCCCCTCACATTATTCGATAACAATTAGTCGAAAACCACGAAGATCGACAAACTAGAATCAAGAACGGAATTAATTAAAATAAAACCCCTACCTCGGTTCAGGAACGATGTTCGTCAACGACCCGCGGAAGACGAGCGTCGCGGAGGTTGGGCGTCGCGGGAATAGAATGTCGACGTCACGAAGCGAGGATTCGAAGTCGTTGACGGTGATCTCATCATGGAAAACCGTCACGAAAGAAGAACGTCGCGTCGCGGATACGGCGTCGCGGAAGAACCATGTTCTTCGGCGGAGAAGTTCTTCGTTGAAGAACGGTGTTCTCTGCGTTCTACGTCGAGGTTGAAGAAGATGAAGAATTCTTCCCAATCCTCTCAAGGTTGCAAAAAAAAACTAACCAAAATAAATTAAGTCCAAGCCTTATTTTATTTACACATCATAACCTCTTTGAATATCAAGAGTTTGAAATTAAGTAACTCATCTTAATTAATAACACAAGCTGTCAAATTAATTAGAGTGGAGTTAATGGAGAGTTTAAGGGGAAATGAAGAGTTAGGGCTCGTGTGGGCCCCACCACACTTTATCCTCTCAAGGGAGGTTATGTGAATGTGGGCCCCACCTCTAACTCCCTTTGGGAGGAAATAACCAACAAAGTTAGAAATAAATTGTGTTCCACAATTTATTTAACTTCTTCTAATTTCTCCCAAAACTAACTCTCATCCCGCATAAAACGCAACCTCGGAAAAGGTCTTCTTATGCGAATATCGGCACTGCGAGTTCATTGGTGTCCTCAGATTTCAATTCCGAGCACCGGTTCAAAAGTTAGAAATTTCCGCTCGTTCGTTCACTGAACGTACCCGAGCCAAACTTCGGAAATTGATTCCGGGCACACCGGACCTCGGAATCAGGTGCCGTCAGAAATTGCACTCTTTTAAAATTCCAAAGAAAATTAAGAAAAAATTTCCCTTGAATTTTACGGATCTTTACATTACTACCACCTCAGGGCTTTACGTCCCCGTAAAGATACATCAAAACTAGGGAAACAAATGAGGGTACTGAACACGCATCTGAGTCTCCCGCTCCCAAGTGCTCTCTTGGAGGTTCTCGTGCTGCCATCTGATGCGCACTAGAGAAATCGACTGTCCTCATAGGACCCGCTCCTATCGATCCTCGATCTCCATCGGGACCTCCGTAAAAGTCTCCCCATCGTCAACGTCAAGCAACCCATGGTCAATGATGTGCTTCGGGTCGTGCACGTATCTCCTCAGCTGAGATACGTGGAAGACGTTGTGCACCCGGTGCAACCGAGGTGGTAGAGCCAGGCGATAAGCCACCTCACCTATCCTGATGAGGACCTAGAAGGGTCCGATGAAGCGTGGAGATAACTTACCGCCTCGGCCAAATCTCCGTAAACCAGGTTGAGGTGAGACACGCAAGAAGACATGGTCGCCATCCTCGAACTCTAGTGGCATTCGCCTCCTGTCAGCGTATGACTTCGGCCGGCTCTGAGCTGTCCTCATCCACTCCTGGATGACCTGGACCTTCTCTGTCGTGGCCTGGACCATCTCTGGTCCCACAAGTGCTGACTCCCCAGGGTCTGTCCATCACAAAGGAGATCTGTAAGGTCGGTCGTACAACGCCTCGTACGGTGCCATTCCGATGGTGGAGTGGTAGCTGTTGTTGTACGCAAACTCCACCAAGGGTAGGTGGTCCTCCCAGCTATGACCAAAGTCGAGGACACATGCGTGGAGCATGTCCTCGAGAGTCTGAATGGTCCTCTCCATCTGACCATCCGTCTGAGGGTCAAAGGTTGTGCTCAGACGTAGCTGTGTCCCGAATGCCTCCTGCAATCCCTTCCATAGCTGGGAAGTAAAACGAGCATCTCGATTGGAGATGATGGATGATGGCACACCGTGAAGCCGAACAATCTCCTGAACGTAAAGTCATCCAAACCTCTCCATTGAGCCTTGCTCTCTGATGGGTAATAAGTGAGCCGACTTGGTGAGTCGGTCGACAATCACCCAGATGGAGTCGTGACCTCTGGAAGTGCGTGGAAGCCCAGTCACGAAGTCCATAGATATCCCGTCCCACTTCCACTCTGGGACCTCCATGGGCTGTACCAAGCCTGCTGGTACCTGATGCTCTGCCTTCACCTGCTGGCAGGTGAGGCATCGAGAAACGAACTCTTCCACAACCTTCTTCATGCCTGGCCACCAGTGCAGTCGTCTGAGATCCTGGTACATCTTTGCCACTCCAGGATGTACCGCCAAAGGATAAGTGTGAAACTCTCTCAGAACCTCCTCCCGTAAAGCGACTGGTACCATTGTACGTCCTCTGAAAAGGATGTTGTGATCTGCTCCAAGGGAGAAGCCATCAGGTGCCTGTCCTAAGGATATCTGTGCACGCCGCGTCTCACAGTCAGCATCCCCACACTGTGCCTCTCTGACCTGTTGTAGAAGTGGAGGAGTGACTCTGAGATACTGAAGGGAGGCTGCTCTATCTCTATCCATGAACGATATCTGCAAAGAGGATAGCTGCTCCGTCGCCTCCTCAAGTAGCTGAATGCCCGTCCTCCTGCTGAGGGCATCGGCTACTACGTTCCCCTTCCCAGGAGTATAGACTATCTCAAAGTCATAGTCCTGGAGGAACTCGAGCCATCGCCGTTGTCTCAGGTTCAGGTCTTTCTGTGAGAAGATGTACCTGAGACTCTGATGGTTAGAAAAGACTGTAAAGCGCTTGCCCATCAGATAGTGTCGCCATGTCTTCAGAGCGATGACCATTGTTGCTAACTCCAGGTCATGGGTAGCGTAGTTCTTCTCATGCGGCCTCAACTGACGTGATCCATAGGCGATCACTGCTTTCTCCTACATCAGAACACATCCGAGTCCAGTCCCTGATGCATCGCAGTAGACTACGTACCCTACTCCCTCCTCAGGCAGCCTCAAGATAGGTGCGCTGGTCAATCTCTGTCTCAGCTCCTGGAAGCTCTGCTGACATCTGTCTGACCACACGAAGGGTTTCCCCTTCTTCGTCAAAGCTGAGAGTGGTTCCACAACTCTGGAGAAGTCTGGCACAAACCTCCGGTAGTATCCAGCTAGTCCCAAGAAACTCCGCACCTCTGGCACGCTCCTGGGTGGCTCCCAACCTAACACTGCCTCGATCTTTGCAGGATCCACTTCAAATCCCTCCTCAGAGATGATGTGTCCCAAGAAGTGGACCTCACGTATCCAGAATTGGCACTTCGAGAGCTTACCATAAAGCTGGTGCTCTCGGAGTGTGTCTAGTAAAACCTGCAAGTGGTAGGCATGCTCCTCCTCAGTCGTCGAGTAAATCAAAATGTCGTCAATGAAGACCACGACAAATAGATCAAGGTATGGCTGAAAGATCCTGTTAATGAGGGCCATGAACACTGCTGGAGCATTGGTTACGCCGAAGGGAATAACCAAGAACTCATAGTGGCCATATCGACATCTGATGGTCGTATTCTGCACGTCCTCGTCTCGAACTCTGAGCTGGTGATAGCCTGACCTGAGGTCTATCTTTGAGAACCACCGTGCTCCCTTGAGCTGACCAAAGAGGTCATCAATCCTCGGTAGCGGATACTTGTTTCTCACTGTCACCTGGTTCAGGTGATGATAGTCAACACAAAGTCGCAAGCTCCCGTCCGCCTTCTTGGCGAACAAAATCGGGGAAGCCCAGGGTGAAACACTAGGTCGGATGAACCCCTTGCCCTACAAGTCCTCCAACTGTACCCGTAGCTCTCGATGCTCGGCGGGGGCCATCCGATATGCTGGAGTCGATATCGAAGTTGTCCCGGGGTACAGGTCAATATAAAAGTCTACCTCTCTGTGAGGAGGTAGTCCTGGAACGTCGTTGGGAAAAACGTCCGCAAACTGATCCACCAATGTCGGAAATCCAGGACTTCGCACGTCAACTGCTCCTAGGATGAGGCTATCCAACTGATGAGTGATGGGATGTCCTCTCCTCTGCGGAAGTCCATCCTGTGCTGCAAAGGCTCCCTTCTCACCGGTGAAGGTGAACCTGCTCCCATCGGTGCATACACATCGCACCTTGTGCCTAAAACAGTCAATCTGTGCATGGACCGTAGATAACCAATCCATGCCTAAGATGACGTCGTAAGGCCTCGACGCCGCTACAAGAAGATCACAGCCGAAGCTCTCACCTCCTAGAGTAAGCTCACACTGCCGGCACCAGTGCGTAATCGTCGAGTCTGCTCCCGTAGGAGTCTCTAGCCGTAAGGATCGAGCCAACAGCTCTGTCGGAATCTCCGAGCTCTGAACAAGGGCAGTGGATATGAAAGAGTGACTTGCTCCTGTGTCTATAAGTACTGCAGCAAGGGTGGAATAGACACAGATAGTACCTCGAATAATCTCAGGCGCGCCGTGGTCGTAGGCCTCCGCTGCCTGGAGCTGTGCCTGTCTCTGCCCGCCAGCTCCCTGTGGTCGGGGTGGACCTCCTGGTGGTGGTGGTGGTAGTGCCTCAAAGTGTCGCCCAACACCTGCTGCTTGGCCAGCTCCTCTGCCTCGTCCGCCTCCTCCCTGCGGACCGCCACGGTCGACCCTCTGCCTCTGCCTCGGTGGTCCCTCAACCGTCTGCTGCTCCTTGGCACGGCGGGTCGGCCAGTCACGAGTCATGTGGCCCTGCCCGCCGCACGAGTAGCACTGCCTGCCTCTCAAAAGACTGGCTCCGCGCTGCGTGCCCCGTACTGCTGATCCAGTGTCCTGAGGTCGTCTACCTGAGGGTCTGGTCTGCCTGGACCCATGAGTCATCCGTCGACTTCCTGCTAGAGAAGACTCTGCTACGTGCCACCCTATAGTGGGTCTCGGTGCTGGTGTAGACTCAACAAGAAAGCTCTCGATCAAAAGGGCCCACTCCAGTACTCCTATCTGAGTCGGAATGCTGAGGGAGATCAGCGATGCCCTGCTCTCGTGTCTCAATCCCTGCTCAAAGGTCCAGGCTCGAAAAAATGGGTCCCGTACCATGTCGGTCGAGTAGCGCGAGAGATCGGTAAATCTCGCCGAGTACTGAGCGACCGTCATGCTGCCCTGCCGCAGCTGAAGATGCTCCTGAATGCGCACCGCACGGAGGGTGGCTGGGACAAACTCTGAGCGGAAGAGGCTCTCAAAGTCTGTCCAGAGTAAAGATGCCTCATCGTGCACCTGGAGCATCAAGCTCCACCATTGGCCCGCTGCTGCGTGCAGTAGGCTCGCAGCGAGGATCACCATGAGGTCTACTGGTGTCCTCACTAGCCTGAAAACTCGTACGACTGCCTCCAGCCATTCCTCGGCTGCTTGGGGGTCCGTCTCCCCACGGAACCTGGGTGTTCGCTGGCGCTGGAACTCATGCAGTGCGGTGAGGCGACGTGCATTGTCAGCGGCTGGTGCTGGAAGTATCGGTGGCTCGGCTGGTAGAGCTACTGCCGGTGCCACTGCTGACAAAGGGCCCTGCACCGAGGCCTCGTCGCTCGGTGGGCTGTTGTCACGCTCGACTCTCGGAACCCTAGCTGGCTGCCGTTGTGGGGCCATCCTGAAAAGGAAACAGGTGTGCCATGGTCAGAATAGTATACCTGGTGAGCTGATACAAAGTAATCACAAAGAAAACTTGAAACACACAGACAATCAATGTTTTCGTGCATTAAGTCAGAAATCAGAAGTCAGGGTCCTGGTGTACGGATACGTCGGCCGCCGCACCAACACTGGACTCCCTGGACTGATAACCACACTCAACACGCTAAACACTATTGCTTCACATAGAAAAGATCAGAGTTCGCGGTAGAACCGAACTCCTCTGATACCAATTTGTCACGACCCGTCCTCAGGGCCCGTGCCGTGACTACCCCAAGCCCGCCTTCCATAGGCCAGGGGATGGCGACTAGCACCAAGGCGTAAATCCTGGTAAGAAAGGGAAGGCATTGCCTTTGTAAAGTAAACAAGCACCACAGAGTAAGCAAGCGGAAAAGTAAACACTAAGTAAAAACAGGTACAACTGTAAGTGCGGAAAAGTAAGTGGGACAGTATACAAACCCAAACTGAAAGTAAAGTACAACTCGAAAGGGAAAACAACAACTAAAAAGTAAAAGCTGCTACGCCGAACTGTCCACTGGAAATCCCACCTGAAGGGTGGGTACAGATAGCTCCACTGCTCCTCGGGTCCCGCCGTCTGCTCTGAGCACGTCCTGCTTAGTGGTCCACCTCCAGGTACCGTCCTGCTTTGCAAGCCTCAACTACGATCAACGCTGTCAGTCATCTGCAACCAACACAACGTAATGCGGGCATAACCCGTGCAGGGATGAGTATAAGCTACTCAGTAGGGACCTCGAGACCCCCGAAGGTCTACCAAAATCCACAAAGGATAAACCAAAAAGGAAAGATACAATCACGAAGTAACAACCGACTCTGCTTAGGTATATACCCATACATATACCTAAGTCATCAATTCCAATACGCTCCAACCTCCGGGCCCAAGTACAACCCAGTCCACACAGGAAAGTATACATATTCCACACAGGAAAGAAAAACGTAATCCACACAGGATATCACAACACAATCCACACTGGAAAGCAAACAGGATTCAGCTCACACAGGTATACTTCTTCGAAAGACGATAGAGATGATCACTGATCCATCTAAGTCGTCGGACCCACAAAGGATCGATAGGTACTAACCCCCGCAAAGACACACACAGGATCGGTAGGAAACTAACCCCCGCAAAGACCCACACAGGATTAGACCCACATAGGATCTGTAGGCGCTGGCTCACACAGAACCACTGAGCGGTGACCCACACAGGATCGGACCCACACAGGATCGGTAGCATTGATCCACATAGGATCGCTGAGTGCTGAAGTCGTCGTCGTCGAATCCAATTAGGATCTCTTCACAGTCGTCGTCGCAGTCACAGTAGCAGTCGGAGCCAGCACTAGGGTTCCCACAAACAGCAAGCTCGTTCGGGAGGGTCCGCTCCACGAGCTGAGAGGCTGATACATCAACTGTCACATATTCCAGAATTGATGTATCCAAAAGTTCCGTAACGTCAACAGGAACTCAACGCAACAGACGACGCGTCAATCGGATGCCCGGTCTGAGAGTTATTGGATTTTTCTTCCCAGGGGCCCGGTTGGTTTTTAAGGAAAAACCAACCCGACCGTACTCCACCTGCGTCCAAACCTTAGGAGGAGTAAGCCAAAAGATCCTTTTCACAAAGAGGAACTCAACAAAGTTGACGGCACGTCAATCGGACGTCCGTGGCTCAAGATATGAGCGTTTCGGCTCCGAGGGCCCGGTTGGTTTCGTGTACGAACCAACCCGGCCGAACTCAATGTATTCCGAAACCTTGAGTGAGATATATCGAAACGACCACCTCAATCCAAGGATCGCAATGCCGCAGACGGCGCGTCGTTTGGAGGTCCGTAGCCCGAGTTATGGGCAATTGAACCCAAATAGTATGATAACGGGGGTTTTGAGCCCGGACCGACCCGGACCGAGACCCCCCGCGGTTGGCCCGAACCGGGTCGACCCACCCCGGACCGGGTCGGCCCGGCCCAGAACGGCCTGGCCCGGCTGGTCTCGGCCCGGCCTGGCAGACCGGCTAGGCGCAGCACGCCCAGCGCGCTGCCAGCTCGGCTTCGGCCGAGCTGTTGGAAAAAAGGGGGGGCGCCTGCCCCCCTTGTGTAACCGCGGCCCCCAAAATTAAGGGGGGCCGTTTTGGCCCGCCGGCCAGCCGGCCGGGGGTTTGAACCCCCGGTTGCACACCGGTCCGGCCGGCCCGCCCTGGCCTGCCGGTTCCGGCCTCCCCGGGACCGGCGACGACCGGTTCCAGCCTCCACATAAAACTAACTCTTATCCCGCATAAAACGCAACCTCGGAAAAGGTCTTCTTATGCGAATATCAGCGCTGCGAGTTCATTGGTGTCCTCAGATTTCAATTCCGAGCACCGGTTCAAAAGTTAGAAATTCCCGCTCGTTCGTTCACTGAACGTTCCCGAGCCAAACTTCAAAAATTGATTCCGGGCACTCCGGACCTCGGAATCAGGTGCCGTCAGAAACTGCGCTCTTGTAAAATTCCAAAGAAAATTAAGAAAAAATTTCCCATGAATTTTACGGGTCTTTACATGGAGGAGTTTGATGTGCTTTTTTTTCATTAAATTTTTTACACATCTATTTTCACTTTTTCCTCTATTTCTATTATCAAAATAATGTTCTTTGTAAAAATTTTACAATAACTTTCATCTTTGTAAATTAAATTGTGAAAATTATGTTCCTGTATGAAAAGTGAGTTTTTGGTGTTTATTTTTGTTGTTTTTCAATAATAATGTTAATTAGTTATTTCAATTTCATTTAATTAATTATTTATGTAATTAATTTTAAATTTAATAATTTTCAATTAATTAATTAATTAATTAATTAATTCTTTTGTAAATAAATAAATTACTTTTATTTTTGATTCTTTAATTAATTTTAATTAGTTTTAACAACTTAACACAATTCATTTTAATATTGTTAATTTAATTTAATTCTTTAACATCATTAGTTAATTAAATCATTAAATCATTAAATAATTCAATTCATTAAATATTTTTTTAATTAATTTTCATATTTAGTTATTTAATTTCATTGTTTATTTAATTATTTGAGTTGTTCATTAACTTTCCCAAATGATTTTTTTTAATTTTTTGCTTTAAAATAATTTTGAATAAATTATTTAATGTAGTTGAATTGTTTGTAATTACTTTTTGCTGTTAACTATTCAATTTTTTAAATTATTAATCCAGCTAGTTAATTTATTTAATTTGAGTTTTATTAAATGATAAATTCATTTTGATTAATTTAATCGTTTAATTTAATTTACTATTTGTTGTGCAGGTCTCACCAACATCGACAGCCCCCATCGGTGACTCACTTGAGTCACGACACTGACGCCCCTTCATTCAACGACACCGTAATCATTTCCGATCCCACTCACTGACAGCTTTTGTAGGTGACTTATCCACACAAACCCTCTTCCCTTTACCAACCTACCTACCTACGGACACCCTTATCAGTGACTCAAACGAGTCACCAATACCACTCTCCTCCTTTGTTCTGCTACCGACACCGATGTCGCCCGTCTCACCATCTCATGTTGCACTACCATTCCACCTCGTTCTCATTCTGCCACATCACCTCCAACACCACAATGACAAATAAAAAACACACAGTAAATTGTTTCATTTTTTTATCCAAATTTTCACGTGCGTTTTTCTATTTCTTTGTATAGGGGGAGAAGATCGTGGGTGGAAGACATACTTGATCATGGGATTTTGAAAGTGTGAGAAATATTTGATTCAGTTCAAGAGGCTGGGTCCATTTATTGAGATATCACCAAAGATCTGGGGACTGATGTACTGATGGCATTCCACGTGGGGGATTCCCCTACATGTTAGTTTAGTTGCATTCTTTATGTTCTTCTTTTCGAAAAAGAGGAGCGCTACTCCTCTCACACAGGGGGGGGGGGGACACTCCACAATTAACTGAATAATTCACCACTACATCCACACCTAACGGACTGGGGAACCGTCATCGTCATTAGATATGATAACCTTATCCTTCAACTTCTTCCTCCATAACTTATTATCCAATAAAAACATATATTTTAATTACATTTTAATGGTATTAAATGTTCATTTTTGATCTTATGGGCCTGAGTTAGAGTATTTTCATTATGAACATCCATTCTCATTATTTGTGCACTTCATGCCTAATATACACCAATTTAGGCCCAATGAGTCATCTGATTCTAAGGAATGTAATTTTCAATTTTTTTAATTTGATATTTTGGGAACTTTATCTACACTTAAATGTGAACATTTTTCATTCAGGGATCAATGGAGAATTCATGGAAGAAGATGGTGATATTTTGTGATGAAAGGAAGCAATTCTAGAGAAGGTAGATTGGACACTAGCCCATTGATGAGACTGTGGTGCCCAATATAAAGGCCCAATGAATCCAAAATTTTGTGGGATGCTAGAATACATTCATAGGAACAAATAACTCTTAATGAGACAATGCTAATTCGGCCTTTATGGTGGTCATTAAAGCGGCCCAAGTTAGAGATACAATTCTGGGCCAGATTCTGCGGACCAGAAAAACAGTCCACTAATTTGATCATATCTCGGAATAAAAAAGTCTAAATGGGCCCAAATTTTACAGGAGGTTATAAGAAATCCTGATCTCCATTTTCATCTTCTATGTCCTACTCTGATTCGGCCTTTTAAAAGGACTTCCAGATGCATCTGTTCAGTGGATGAAAACTGGTTTCCACCTCGGTTCAAACGTGGAAAAGTCCAAATTCCACAAGCTTTCCACCACCTATAGCCTACCAAAATTAATTAGGATGCTTTGTACTGTTGGTGGCTCTACCCAAGGCTCCCAAAATTACTATTTAAGGCAGTGGTGGTGAAGGAGTTTAGGATCTTGGATGCTTTTTTCAATTGTAATGTTATGCTGCATTTTTGTTGCCTCAATTTTGTCTTTCACATGTAAGTTGTTCAATTCACTTTAGTTTCTTAATAAAAGTTCTTCTTATACTCTTATTATGTTGTTCTTAATATCACTTTGATACCGTTGGATCAAGGTGTGAATTTATTCACACCAACCCTTGTGAAATTATTCACACAATGGTGGAGTGATCATTTTATTTTTGTTGTTTTCTTTACTTCTCCATTTCCTCCCTCATGAGTCTACTTTCCGCTTCCATTGAAACCATGAGATCAATGGAGGGATAACCCACTTATGGGTTGATCCAAGGGAGTATAAAGGGGATGTATTGTATGTTATTTATCACCTAATTAATGTATAATCACATCTTTAATTGGGATTTTTATTTGATGATTTTTAAACTCCATCGTCCTTGTTGAATTTAAGGCCACACACTTCAAGTACTAATACGATCCTTTACCTTGAAGTGCTCAAAACATTGATCCTTCAAGTGTATAGGTGATTAGTATTAGAGGGTGTAGGAATTAAACCATTAAGTGATGATGTTGTTTTATCTCCTTAAATGAACCCATCTCAAATTTAAGAAATTGAAATCATTAAAAAGAAAATACGTCCAATCCACCCCGATTGATAACCTAGGATCAACTCATTCTTTTAAATTGAATCCACTTAAATCTATTAGATATCTTTAAAACCCATCCAAAATCAATCCAAGTTGGCCACTTCATAGCCAAAAATCCATCCCTTAGGTTGTGTATCTTAGGTATCTTCTTAGGTCTCCGTGGAATCGACAACCCAAGCTACACTACAAGGACCGTTCTACCCTTCTTCTCTTGGGTAAATTTGGGAGTGAACCAATCAACTTCCTCCATGCTCAGTTTTTTTTATTTTATGTCTGTAAATATGTTGTGTTTTAGTCTAATTGTGCGTTTGTTTTTATGATGGTGTCTTGTTCTTCCTCTTTCATTCTATACTATGATCTCGAATCTCTAGTGTTGGAGATCTAATTTATGGGACCTGATTCAAGTTATGAAACCCGATGCGATCTAGAGATCAGAGCATCATATTGATCATCTTTGTTTCTTTATTTCATTCTGAGGAAATCATGAAGGATAATTTGGGTTCTCATGATTGCACTCATTTTCTGCATCGATTTCCTTCTTGATTTCCCCTCATATTTTTCCCCATTCTCTCGTAACTTGGTCGACTGCGCAGTTAAGCGAGACTTCTTGATTTCTTGATCCATTGATGATCAGTTCAATGATGAAGAAAGTCATGGCTGGAGTGATTTAACGTGGAGATATATTCACTTTGGGAGAGTGATTGTGTGCTGGAAGAGATTCTACGCATGAATGCTCATTGTTTTGGGTGATGATGGTGTGTGATCTAAGTCCTTATAAATACATTGAGTGAATTGAGATTGGTTGATTAATTTCATAAGTTGATTGATGATAGAGAGTTGAGAGTGAATTTACCTGAGTCCGACCTTACTATCACTAACTACTATTTCTTGTTTATTACTGTCATTTTTTTGTTCCATGCACTTTTTTCCTTATGTTGTGTCTGTCTTTCTGATCTTGTTTTAGTAGTATTTTGTTTTTCTTGTGCTTCTCTTCATTCACTATTTTCACCTCAATATATTTTTCAACACATATTTTATTGATTTATTTTTTTGATATCAAAATATTAAAAAATCTAAAATGATTTTTGAAAATATGACTTAATCACACGACATTGCTTCCTTGAGAGTGACCCCAAGGTTAGCCACTGTGATATATATTAGTTTTTATAAATATGAACTGGACCACCCTATTGATAAGAACAACGTCAGTAATGGTTTCAAAAATAAAGAAAACCACCAGTTTTGTGAAAACATTAAAACCCATGAAAACATTATCAAAATGAAATAGTTTAACCCTTAAGAAGTATTAAATTGTTTTCATTTAAAATAAGTTGATTGATTATACTTTCTGTAATAAAAAAATTACTATAAATCCCATAGAAAGATTAGGAAAATCATAATTGTATAATATTATGTCATTATACTTTTCATTATTATAAACGGAATAACCATGTAGTCAATTTCCATACATGTCTTTCTTACAAATGGTATAAAAGTATGGTCTACTTCTGTACCCAATGCATTAGAGGGCTATTACAGACCCAACCATCAATGGTTTACCATGAAACAACTCATTATTGGATTATCAGGGAACCAGCTATCATTGGTTTATCACATAACCAACTGTAAAATGTTTGGGTACTGTTATATAATCATAAAACATAAAATCTTGTGATTTTAAACATGTAAATAATAAAACTTGACATTCAATCATAAGAATTTTTTTTAATATATTGAAATAATCAATCCATTTTCAGAACCAATTTTCAATAACATAATATATGTAAAAATGGAAAGAGGGGTTCATTTTTTATTTTGAAAACATGAAGGCTTGTAGAGGAAGAGAAAAAAAATAGACTTAAAATATCCTTTATAATCCCTTTATGCCCATATAAATAAATCTGTAAAATAATATCAAGAAAAATCACATGGAGGACAAAATTAAATCTTTGAACATTTAAAAAGATATTTTTAAATCAAAGTGTCCCATACCACTTTGATATATTTGAATCATATTCCCCAAGAAACAATAACTTTTAACAAAACAATAAAAAGGATTATAATAACAAAATTAATGATATGATATTTTAATGGGGCTATATATACATATTATAAAATAAGGTAGGTGTATAACATCAAGATATGCCTCAATGAAAGGAGTTTGGGATGAAGTCCATTTCCTTGAGGCCAAATGGTCATTCATGTATTTATCATCATGAATAATAAAATCATGTTAAATATTTACTTACTTGAGAAAATATTTAATGTTTCTTATTCGTTTTATTTCACTTATAACATTTTTGTCTACAATTACATAATCAATGAAGTTTATGTCAAGCGTTTTGACAATATCTGGTTTATGTGTCAAAACCACTTTGGTAGGTCAAATATGGTCAAAGAGGCCATTATTTAAACATATACATAATAATAATCATGAAATAAATATGGTATTTATACAACCATTATAATTTTAAATCTATTCATGGAAGATGTGTAACGCCCCGACCCTAGTTACCCAGAGTCGGAGGATTATTACATAACATTGGTATGATCACAAAAGATCAAGTCTCAAAAGATCGATTAGTTTAGTAGTCTTGGAAACACTAGATATATTCATAAGTCTTACATTACATCATAAAGTAAAAAAAACTACAACAACATCTTGTCTTCATATCCCCTCATACTATTCCTACAGGTCATTCATAAATTACTTCTTCACATCCTGGAAAAAAATAAAACATTGAAAGGGGTGAGCTCAGATGCACAGTAAGGATAACAGTATAGCGGAATATTTCATAAATAAGCATAAACATTTAAGGCAATGTATAACTAAAACAAAAGCCTTTTTAAACTTGAACTTCAGCATAATATGGAAAAAATAAAATGAAATAATTCCATTTACTTATTCACATGGATATTCTACTAGTCGAATAATCACATGAAATATCAATAACCACTTTCATAATGATGGAATGAATAATGCCAGACTATCATAACTCGTAGCCAAGGCCTCGTGCCAAGACTAAAAATAATATTTTGTCAAGGCCTTATGCCAAGACACTAGTTTGTCTCATGAGACCTACTGATTCATCGAGGAGCTATAACGGGCTCCACCTGTCACATATTAAGTCTAATACATTCCCATATGAAAAGGTTTGAACATAAAATAAACATTCGTATTAAAACTAGCATACTAAATGTCAATAATTTCTCCATAAACCATATATGGTATAAAAATAACACATCCACATTCAAACATATCACAAAACCTTCAATATAATATGGATGTTTTGTATCATAATAAATCAACTTCAAATAAGCTTAAAATCCATCAAAGGATGTTGACATAGATGAAATCAAAACTATTTGAGAGAAATATCTCTTTTTTTGAAATCATTTAAAAGTCACATAATTATAAAATAAAACATTTACTTTGAAAATTTTCTTATAATCTTGTAAGGGAAGCTTCGAAGATTTTATAATGGTGGAAAATAGCCTCACCCTCCGTATAGGTTAAAAAATACATTCTCACCTTAATTCTGTCGAAAAGGTTAAAAAGGACCTTGTTTGGAAAACGACATAAAGATTCCTTTATAAAATTCTTATAAAACGTAAACAAGGTTATAAATGAATTTATCCCATAGTATTTAAAATATCAAGAATTATTTGAAATACATTTTTAAGAAACATGGATGTGGATGATAAAGAGGTCCTAGTAGATAATTACGTATAAACAACCTCGGATAATGAAGAGATTGTGAAATAAACCCTTACCTTGTACTTGTCCTTGGTTGAGGGTAGGTTAACCTCATTTATAATGGTGAAATTATTGTTATTAAATTATACAAGAATCATATACATTAATCTGATATCATATATGATCTTTTAATATTGATTTGTTAATAATATTTTAGTATTATCATCGTTTCGGGTGTTAACTTACTCGTTTTATTTTATATGTTTTGTTACATAAGAAATATTTGTTATGGATAGGTTATATATTATTCATATCCATAATGATATAAAGTTATTAAAAATTACATTTAATCCTCAAATGAGAATTAGTCTCGAATGGATACGATGGGGAATGAATCTCATCGCGTTCGTGGAGACGGTAGTCTGTACGTACGCATGAGCAACAATATCATTCTTTCGATATTAAAATAATATATAATTGGATGGTATATTATATATACAGAATCATTATCATGTTATATTTATTATTTACATGAATTACACATCATTATTATACTCATCCAAAAAATAATGTTTTGAATAACAATTACACCACAACCTGGAGACGGTAAGCCGTACGTACGCACGTATGGTGACATGTCATTCAAAGGATGTATAGAATAATGAATATGGTTGTACCATATTTATAATAAAATCACAGTATATATAATATACTGGAGTTATTATTTTAGAATGGTAATAACAAATAAAGAAGAAGTTGAAGAAGAAAGGAACTTGAAAGAGGGTGGTGAAAACATTACCTCTTCTTCAGGTTCTTCCTTTTGATTTGATCAAAAGGTATCGTTAAGTTAGCTTTATGATCAAACTAAGGCCTCTAGGTTTAAGTGAGGTAATTTGAGAGAGTATTTGGGCTGGGTTTTGCTGAGCCAAAAGGCTTTGAATGTGTTAATTAGTGAGAATGGGGAGTGCCCTTTTATAAGATGGGTGAGGGGCACCTTTGGAAAAGCTAGATATATTATTTTATAATAAATTCATATTCGGTTTATAATGGATAAAAAGTGGATTATTCAAAGTATAAGGTGGGTATGGGTCTAAATACATTTAACCAATATATTTTAGATAGGTTTGGGTCATTATATTAACCTTATCTTTTAGTTTTAACTCTTAGGTAATTAGATTGACATTTACCATGTCACTTTGTATTTTTAAATTATATAGTTAATAAACATACTATATACATCCAAGAGACCCCCAAGTGGTACATTAATGATACACATATCATGATATAAGTCCTTTGGGAGAACATTAGATTTTTACGAATATAATATCAATTAATAATATAATATTTGTTTTAGAAATTATTTTTTTTCAATTTTGACACTATTTAATAATTGATTTTTGTTAAAGTCTTAACAACATTATTTATTCTAAAAAAATTCATTTAACAAATACTAACATGTCATATTAATCAATTAAATTCGTGGATGGAATCAAAACACTCAAATTATATTTATTTTAATATTTATAATACCAATTATTTGATTCTTTCATTAATAAGGAAAATACTGCATCATTATTATGTCATAAATAAATTTAATTATTCAATGTCTAAAAATTATAAATAAAATACTAATATGTATTAAAACTTTGTAGCTTTCTAATGAATATTTATAGTCTAAAATATAATATATATAACCCTTTGTACAAATTGTTTTGCTAAAAGATATATGCTTATGTCATTTTTGTATTTACTTTAACTTAATTAATATAAAGTGTCATTATCACTTACAAGTGGATCCATGGGGTCCCAATATCGACGCAAAGATTCCCATGGTCGGAAATTTATATACCAATAGGATTAGGACACATTTTAGGGTAAATTAATATTATTATAATAATATTTTTTACCCTTATTTACCGGATTTACCTTTTAACCATGGTAAATAATATATTTACCGAAGTAATTATTCAAAATGTCTAAAAATAAAAGTTACCTATTTAAACAATTTTGAAATCATGATTCCAAATAAGGAATACATTTTTCCAAATTCAAAACATAGAAGTGGATGAAATTAATTTAAAATTAATTCCCGCTATTAAAACAAAAAGCGTGTTTTTAAGAGATAATAACTATCAAAAGATTGACACTTGTTTATGTCCGGTTTAATTGTGAAATTATGTCCAATGACCAAAATTGTATTAAATGGTAAAAATATATTCCAAATATACTTTAAAACCACTCAAATTAATAATTTATCACTATTAATTATTTTGATTAAAAAAGTTGTTTTTAATTAAATTTTAGTAATTTTAACTATTCATCAAAATATGAAAGTTTTCAGAAAAATACCAAAATTTCACCCTAAGCTAATTTTGATATTCTAAATCCAAAAATGAAGTCCATTTTGAAAGGTAAAATTTATAAAAGTTCAAAAAGTGGGTATTACTATTCATAAGGGCTAGTTTGATTGGTTGTGGTGTGTGTTAGAACTCGAAGTTGCGTACAACACATGCTACTGTATTATTCAAAGGGAAGCGTACCATGGAAGCTTGGGGTGTTACATTATCCCCTCCTTAAAATAATTTCTTCCTCAAAATTTCAAGAATACTACTGCATGAAAAGACTCGAGTTGTTCTTCATCATAAGTTCGTCGGGTTCCCACATTGCCTCTTCCATCTTATGGTTTCTCTATATAACTTTTACCAGACGAGTCATCGAGTTTGTTAGCACTTGTTCTCTGGTATCAAGAATCCTGATGGGCTCTTCGTAATAAGACAGATTAGGTTCTAGTTCTAATTCCTCATAGGTGAGTACATGTGTTGGGTCAGGCATGTATTTTCTCAACAGTGATACGTGGAACACATCGTGAAATTTGGAGAGACTTGGCGGCATTGTCAAATGGTAAGCTACAACCCCAATTCATTCTAGAATTTCAAAAGGTCTGATTTACCTGGGACTCAATTTACCCTTCTTACCAAAATGTATAACTCCCTTCCATGTAGATACCATCAAGAAAACATGATCTCCTACCTGAAATTCCAAATACTTCCTTCGATTATCGGAATAGCTCTTCTGCCTACTTTGAGCTGCTTTGATGTGGTTTTGGATTACCTTTACCTTTTCCATTGTTTCCTCTACTAGTTCTGGTCCTACAAGTTTTCTCTCACCAACGTCATCCCAATAGGTTGGTGTGCGACATCTCTTTCCGTATAACGCTTCATATGGTGCCATCTGAATACTTGAATGGAAGCTATTGTTATAGGACAATTCCACCAGAGGTAAATATTGATCCCACATACCCTGAAAGTCAAGTGAGAATGATCTAAACATGTATTCTAAGGTTTGAATAGTCCGTTCTGATTATCCATCTATTTGAGGGTGGTATGCATTGCTCTAACGAAGTTCAGTATCCAAGGAGTTCTGAAGACTCTTCCAGAATCTTGAAGTAAAATGGGGATCGCGATTAGAAACAATCGATAGGGATACTCCATGAAGTCTCACAAATTCATTAATATATATTCTTGCTAGATGTTCCAGTGGTAGATCTTCTCTTATAGCAAGAAAATGTGCTGACTTGGTAAGACGATCAACAATAACCCATATTGTATCGTTCCTTCTAGGAGTCTTTGGTAGCCCCATGACAAAGTCCATCATAATATTGTCCCATTTCCACTCCGTTATGAGAAGAGGTTGCATGACTCCTCCAGGCTGTTGCCTTCCAGCTTTCACTTGTTGACAAATCATACATCTTGACACAAAATCAGAAATATCCCTCTTCATGTTGTCCCACAAAAAGCGTTCCTTCAAATATCTATACATTTTGGTGCTCCCAGGGTGTATAGAGAAAATTGGAGCTATGAGCATCATATAACAATTCCTTTTTTAGATCAGGTATATCGGGAACACAAAGTCTCTTCCCAAATTTTAAAATTCCTTCTTCATACACAAATTCTCTCAATCTCTCATCATTGACAGATTTAATCTTATTTTGAAATTCTTCATCATCGGTATGAGAACTCTTAATCCTTTCTAGTAAAGATGGTTTGGAAACCATTTGAAAAATCATTGATGTTTCACCTTCCATGGCTATACCCATGTCCATATTTACTAGATCCATGTAAATTGGATCCCTTTCAATTCTCATATTGTTCAAAACTCCATGATCTTTTCTTCTCAAAGCATCTGCCACCTTGTTTGCCTTCCCCGAGTGGTAGTGTATCGTGCAATCATAATCCTTGAGTAATTAAAGCCATCTCCTTTGCATCATGTTGAGTTCTTTTTGTGAGGAAATATACTTCAAACTCTTGTGATCAGTATAAATCTCACATTTTTCACCATAGAGGTAGTGTCTCCATATCTTCAAAGCAAAGATCACAACTACTAACTCAAGATCATGAGTAGGGTAGTTTTTCTCATGAATTTTCAGTTGTCATGATGCATAGGCAATAACCCTATAATTATGCATAAGGACACAACCAAGTCCTTTCTTCGATTCATCACTATAAATAACGAACCCCTCATTCCCCAATGGTAGAGTCAATATAGTATCATTGACTAATCTTCTATTCAGTTCTTCAAAACATTATTCATAAACTTTTGTCCAAACAAATTTTAACCTCTTTACGTGTGAGCTTTGTTAATGGGTTAGCCAACCGGGCAAAATTCTGGATGAAACGTCGATAATAACCTGCTAAACCGATAAAATGGCATACCTCAGTTATACTCGTTGTTTCTGTACATTCTTGGATTTCTCTTGTCTTAGAAGGATCAACATATATTCCATCTTTAGAGACAATATGTCCAAGAAAATAAATCTCTTGAAGCCAAAATTCACACTTTCTAAACTTCCCATATAATTCATGTCTTCTCAGAGTCTTCAGGATAATGCGCAAGTGATTTTTATGATCTTCGTAGCTTTTGGAGTATATCAAGATATCATCAATAAATACCACCACAAATTCATCGAGATATTCATTGAAAACTCTATTAATTAGATCCATGAATACATAGAGTGCATTAGTCAATCCAAAAGGCATTATTGTAAACTTGTAATACCCGTACCTGTTTCGAAATGCTGTCTTTGAAATGTCTTCCTTCTTCACACATAACTGATGATATCCAGATCGAAGGTCAATCTTTGAAAATTATTGAGCTCCATGCAGTTGGTCAAATAAATCATCAATGCGAGGTAGGGGATACTTGTTCTTTATTATTATAGCATTGATCTCCCAATAGTCGATACATAACCTCATAGATCCAACTTTCTTTTTAACAAAAAGAACAGGGGCTCCCCATGGAGAAACACTAGGGCAAATAAATCCCTTATTACTCAATTCCTATAGTTGCTTCTTTAATTCAACCGATTCCACATTGGCCATTACATAAGGGGTCTTCGATATAGGCCTTGATCCAGGAATTAAATCAATGGAAAACTCAACTTCTCATTCTGGAGGATGTCCAGTTAAATCTTCCAGAAACACATCTACATATTCTTTCACAATAGGTACATACACTATTTGAACATTCCTTTCCTCACCCACAATCATTTCATTCTACTCCTCCCCAATAATTGAATTTAGTTGGATCTAGATAAGAATTAGGTGGTGATGATTCTGCTCTAAAAATAAGGTATTCCTTATCATCATCATCAAAAATAGTAACCTACTTCTTCTTACAATAAATCTTCGCATCATGGTCTGAAAGCCAATCCATACCGAGGATTATATCAAACTCAATCATAGGTATGACGATGAGATCAGCGGATAAAGAACATTTATGTGCTCTAATGGGGACTGATTCACAAAACTTTGTTGGAATGATACTTCCCTTAGGAGTTTTAACTGAAAACCACCTTGTTAAATCAAATTGGAAATATCTAATATTCTTAGAAAATTGGGAAGATATGAAACAATGCGATGATACAGAATCAAATAATGCATTTTCTAAACTTGAGGAAACCATTAAATTACCTACCACCACATCTTTCGGAGCTTCAACCTCAGCAGTAGTGATAACATAAACTTGTCCTTGATCTCTTGGCCTTTTCTGAGGTATGTTTCCCTGACGTTTAGAACATTCATTTGAATAATGTCCCATCTCCCTACAACTGTAGCACTGAACATTGGTAGCTTCCTTCTTCCCCTTGCAATCACGAGCTTGGTGTCCTTTTTCACCGCACTTGTAATAGACTAACATTCCTTTCAAGCAAGTACTGGGGTGTTTCTTCCCACATTTACTGCAGGATGGATAATAAAATTTTCCCTTATTCCCCTTATTTCCATTTCCATAGTGATCAGTAGATCTCTTATTCTCTTGCTTTGATTTAAATTCATAAGACATAGAGAATTCTTTTTCTGTCTTGATAGCACATGAGATAATATCTTCGTACGACGAGAAGGATTGTGACACTAAAGCTCAACGAAGAAATGGTTTTAAACCATCAAAGAAATGATCAATCTCACTTCTTGGGTTATGTATATAATCTCCATCATACCTTTCTAACCTTGTAAAGTTATCCTCATACTTTGCGACATTCTTATCCTCCTTTTGTCTCAGACTCAGAAATTGCCTTTCCATATCTGCTCGATGGTCATGAGAAAAGTATTTTTTTAAGAAAATATCTTTGAAATCTCTTCATTCCATATTTGATACTTCATCATCTTCCTTTGCGTTTTGTATCAATGACCACCATTGATCAACATCTCCAGTGAGGCGATAAACTGCCATGATAATTTTCTCCCTTTCACTACTCCCCAAAGCCTGAAATATTTTTTCTAGGGAACTTATCCACTGCTCAGCTACCAATGGATTTTTACTCCCATTGAATGTTGGTGGTTGTTGCCTCATGAAGCGATCTAACATTGGTCCTCCACGTTGTGGATCAGGGTGCTCCATACGGGTAAGGTTATTATTCATAACCTGAGTGAGTTTTCCCAGTATGGTGATTAGCTGATCAGCACCAGTTGCATCACCAGCTCCACTATAATTATCTTCAGCAGGATGGAAATCCCTACGTGGAGTGCGTGCATTAATATAGTTTCCATTTCTTCCACTAGGCGCCATTTCTAAACAATGGCATAAACTAGATCAGTTTTTGAATCAAAATACATAATTCCATACTTGTAAAACACTTAACATAAATTTAACTATTTATGAATATAATCCATAATCATAAAAAAAAATTTCTTTGTGGAAGTATATACTCATAAACCCTTCATAATGGTTTGTAAAGAAAATGAGAATTAACCTAAGAATATCCCCCGGGAGTGTCGTAACCATGAGTGAAACAAGGCCCGTTGTCGTGCACCAGTTACCGTTCGAGTCTAGCTCAAAGTAGTGTTTTCGAGTTTTACCCCTAGGTACATCTATGCCAGAGCTGCCTCTACCTGCTCTTATCCAGATAGGGATTTATTGCTCAGAAAACTCACAAAATATATACTATACCAAAATTCTAGGAAGTTCTTCTATACTAATCCTAAAAGTACATCTTAGGTCAATGTGCTCTAATCAGAGTTTATCTAAATCTAGTTTCCAAGGTTTGTACTAAACTTCCTCTGATACCAACTGTAATGCCCCAACCCAAGTTACCCAGAGTCGGTGCATTATTACATAACATTGGCATGATCACAAATGATCAAGTCTCGAAAGATCGATTAGTTTAGTAGTCTTGGAAACACTATATATATTCATAAGTCTTACATTACATCACAAAGTAAAAAAACTACAACAACATATTGTCTTCATATCCCCTAATACTATTCCTATAGGTCATTCATAAATTACTTCTTCACATCCTGGGAAAAATAAAACATTTAAAGGGGTGAGCTCAGATGCTTAGTAAGGATAATAATATAGTGGAAACTTTCATAAACAAGCATAAACATTCAAGGCAATGTATAACTAAAACAAAATCCTCTTAAACTTGAACTTCAACATAATATGGAAGAAATAAAATGAAATAATTCCATTTACTTATTCACATGGATATTATACTAGTCGAATAATCACATGAAATATCAATTACCACTTTCATAATGATGGAATGCATAATGCCAGACTATGATAACCACGTAGCCAAGGCCCCGTGCCAAGATTGCAAATAATATTTTGTCATGGCCTTGTTCCAAGACACTAGTTTTTCTCATGAGACCAACCGATGCATCGAGGAGCTATAGAGGGTTCCACCCGTCATATATTAAGTCCAATGCATTCCCATATGAAAAGGTTTGAACATAACATAAAAATTCGTATTAAAAATAGCATACGAAATGTCAAAAATTTCTCCATAAACCATAGATGGTATAAAAATAACACATACACAGTCAAACATATCAAAACACTTTCAATACAATATGGAAGTTTTTTATCATAATAAATCAACTTCAAATAAGCTTAAAATCCATCAAAGGATGTGGACATAGATGAAATCAAAACTATTTGAGAGAAATGTCTCTGTTTTTTAAATCATTTAAAAGTCACATAATTATAAAATAAAACATTTACATTGAAAATTTTCTTATAAGCTTGTAAGGGAAGCTTTGATGATTTTATAACAGTGGAAAATAGCCGCACCCACCGTATAAGTTAAAAAATACATTCTTACCTTAATTTTGTCGAAAAGGTTAAAAAGAACCTTATTTGGAAAACGACAGAAAGATTCCTTTATAAACTTCTTATAAAAAGTCAAAAAGGGTATAAATGAATTTATCCCATATTCTTTAAAAAATTAATAATGATTTGAAATACATTTTTAAGAAACATGGATGTGGATGATAAAGAGGTCCCAGTAGATAATTACATATAAACAACCTCAGATAATGAAGAGATCGTGAAATAAACCCTTACCTTGTACTTGTGCTTCATTGAGGGTAGGTTAACCTACTGTATAATGGTGAAATTATTGTTATTAAATTGTACAAGAATCATATACATTAATATTATATCATATATGATCTTTTAACATTTATTTGTTAATAATATCTTAGTATTATCATCATTTCGGGTGTTAACTTACTCATTTTCTTTTATATGTTTTGTTACATAAGCCGTGTTTGTTATGGATAGGTTGTATATTATTCATATCCAGAATGATATAAAGTTATTAAACATTAATTTTAATCATCAAATGAGAATTAGTCTCAAATGGATACGATGAGGAATGAATCTCTTCGCGTTCGTGGAGACGGTGGTCCGTACGTACACACGAGCGACAATATCATTCTTTTGATATTAAAATAATATATAATTGGATGATATATCATATATACAGAATAATTATCATGTTATATTTATTATTTACATGAATTAAACATCATTATTATACCCATTCAAAAAATAATGTTTTGAATAACAATTACACCACGACGTGGAGACGGTAAGCCGTACGTACACACATATGGTGACATGTCATTCAAAGGATGGATAGAATACTGAATATGGTTGTACCATATTTATAATAACATCACAGTATATATAAGATACTAGAGTTATTATTTTAGAATGGGAATAACAAAGAAAGAATAAGTTGAAGAAGAAAGGAACTTGAAAGAGGGTGGTGAAAACATTTCCTCTTCTTCACATTCTTCCTTTTGATTAATCAAAAGGGATCCTTAAGTTGGCTTTCTGATAAAACTAAGGCCTCTAGGTTGAAGTGAGGGAATTTGAGAGATTATTTGGTCAGGGTTTTGCCGATCCAAAAGGCTTTGAATGTTTGAATTAGTGAGAATAGGGAGTGCTCTTTTATAAGAGGGGTGAGGGGAACCTCTGGAAAAGCTAGAAATATTATTTTATAATAAATTCATATTTGGTTTCTAATGGCTCCAAAGTGGATTATTAAAAGTCTAAGGTGGGGATGGGTCAAAATACTTTCAACTAATATATTTTAGACATGCTTGGGTCATTATATTAACCTTATATTTTAGTTTTAACTCTTAGTTAATTAGATTGACATTTACCATGTCACTTTGTATTTTTATATTATATAGTTAATAAACTTACTATATACATCCAAGAGACCCCCAAGTGGTCCATTAATTATAAAACTATTATGATATAAGTCCTTTGATAGAACCTTATTTTTTTTAGGAATAGAATATCAATTAATAATATAATATTTGTTTTAAAAAATATTTTATGTCAATTTTGGTACTATTTAATAATTGATTTTTGTTAAAGTCTTAACAGCATTATTAATTCAAAAAAAATTCATTTAAGCAATTATAACATGTCATAGTAATAAATAAAATTCGTGTATGGCATCAAAACATTCAAATTATATTTAGTTTAATATTTATAATACCAATTATTTGATTCTTTCATTAATAAGGAAAATACTGCATCATTATTGTGTCATAAATAAATTTAATTATTAAATGTTTAAAAATTATAAATAAAATACTATTATGTAGGAAAACGTTTTATCTTTCTAATGAATATTTATAGTTGAAAATATAATATATACAACCCTATGTACAAATTGTTTTTCTAAAAGATATACGCTTATGTCATTTTTGTATTTACTTTAACTTAATTAATATAAAGTGTCATTATCACTTAAAAGTGGATCCATGGGGTCCCAAAATAAACCCAAAGATGCCCATGGTCGGACATGAATTAACCAATAGAGTTAGGACACGTTTTAGGGTAAATTAATATTATTATAATATTATTTGTTTACCCTTATTTACCGGATTTACCTTTTAACCATGGTAAATAAAATATTTACCGAAGTAATTATTCAAAATATATAAAAATAAAATTTACCTATTTATAGAATTTTTACATCTTGATTCCAAATATGGAATTGATTTTTCCAAATTCAAAACACATAAGTGACAGAAATTAATTTAAAATTAATTCCTGTTGTTAAAACAAAAAGCGTGTTTTTAAGAGATAATAACTATCAAAAGATTGACACTTGTTTATGTCCGGTTTAATTGTGAAATTATGTCCAATGACCAAAATTGTATTAAATGGTAAAAATATATTTCAAAAATAATTTAAAACCACTCAAATTAATAATTTATCACTATTAAGTTTTTTATTAAAAAAGTTTTTTTTAATTAAAATTTAGTAATTTTCACTATTCATCAAAATATGAATGTTTTCAGAAAAATACCAAAATTTCAACCTAAGATAATTTCGATATTCCAAATCCAAAAATGAAGTCCATTTTGAATGATAAAATTTATAAAAGTTTAAAAAGTGGGTATTACTATTCATAACGACTAGTTTGATTGGATGTGGTGTGTGTTAGAACTCGAAGTTACGTACAACACACGCTACTGTATTATTCAAAGGGAAGCATACCGTGGAAGCTTGAGGTGTTACAAGATGGTTATAAAAAATGATCCAATGTTACAATCATGGAGACTATAAGCCGCACGTACGCATTTGTAACATTCCAATTTTTAAATGATCATTATCATTATAGAATTATCATTATATCATAAATAAAATATTATTTATGCATATATACTTATATATAGAATAAATTTTATGTAGAATTAATCACATCGCTTTGAGGAAGTGGTAGTCCACATTTCCACGGATGATGTTATCACTTTTTCAATTTTAAAAAAGGTAAGAAATAAAAATGTTATATTATATTTAAAAAAGGTTATTATTTCTTGAATATAATATATATATATCTTTTTCACACCTATTTTTGATAACCCATCCTTAATACATTCCATGTAAAGTATGATTGAATCTAATCATGTTGAGGATGTAGTAGTCCACACATCCACAATTGATGTTATTGTATTCTCAAAAAATAGAAACCATGAAGTTATGTATTATATAATAACTTAAAATGTATTAGTAAATCATAAATATCTTTTAAAAACTATTAATATACCATTATTAAAATCCATGAGTGGTGGTAATGGAATAACGAATGACATCATTTTGTGAGGCGGTAGTTCGCTATACACATGAATGATGATTGCACATCCCTTTTAATGGGATTGTGTGAAGGTGTAGTTCATACACATAACATAAAATACCTCAGTATATTTAGAATATTTATTTTATTATAATATAATATAATAATATTAGTTTAATGTGTGTATGATGAAATAAAATAGAAATTCACATTGGAGAATGTTACCTCTTTTCAGTTAACTCCTTTTTGTTTTCACCAATAGAATTCTTTTATTGTATTTCTGCCTAAAAAGAGGCTTCTAGTATGAGGGTATAGATTTTGGGTAACAAATTGAGTAGGATTAGGATGATACAAAAGGATTTAGAGGTTTAAATATATGGTAGAGGTTGTGGCCTTTTATAAGGGATGGAGAGGAAACACTTGGCATTTTGGTAAATAAGTTAGGCGTACCCACATTGTTACCTAACATATTTACTAAAAACTTAAAAAAAACAAATAATATATTGTTTATGGTCTATATATGGAAATAAAATGGGTTTTTTAAAATTTTATAGGTCATTTTGGCCCTCATGATTAATGTTTAGCCCTTTGTTAAGCTATATTTTCTCTTAATTGCTGTAATAAACATTAATTGCTTTCACTAATAATTTTAGTCAAAAAATAAGTTATCCTTATTGAAAAATATAAAATATTCTGATTCTAAATTTTGAATCTATTTTTATAAAGTCTAATTACATACGTGGCATAAATTAATCTAATATTAATACCACAAACAAGATGATTAATCAAGTTTTTAAAGTGAATATGCTCAAATATTTGCTATGTTATTAGATAAAAATTCAAAATAAAAATTATTATAATCACATAAATTGAATTAATAATTTTATAAATTAATTTAATTTACTTTGAAACCAATTTAAAAAACAATTTACTTATATAAATAAATTAGATGAAAATGTAGTTTCCAATTAAAATTTAGTATTTTCACTATTCATCAAAAAAACATCTCATAAAAATACAAAAAACAAACTTAAAGTAAATTTTGATATTATGATTTTAAGAAATAAATGTTATTTTTTCATATAAAAATTAAAAAATTGTAAAAACATAGTTATAGAAATGGTGTTCCAATAAAATGAGGTAAACCAACTTTTTAGGAAAATATGGATTTTAAGCTTAAAATTAGATTTATTATTATCACATGACTATTAAATATATTTGATGAATGTCAAAATATTTTATAAATTTTTTAAACATAATATAGTTTGTTCTATTCATACCCTCAAATATAATAGGTAGGCAATAACTGCCTTTTTTAAAATAAAAATATTAATAGTATATTATTATTCATTATAACACAATGTTGTGTGAACATAAGATTTATAAGAAACTAATTGTTGCATGTCATGTAATATATTATAAATTTCATGCCATTTAATTTGAAATCACTAGCTGATTCATAACTATTAATAAATATAAAAATGATTATTCTATCATTACCTAGGTTGTAACATTCTTCTCCCTTTTATAAATTGCATCCCCATGATTTCATTCACTTATTAAACAAGTGGGGGGGGGGTGTCTTTCCCTAACAGAGTTTTTAGATCCCCATGTTACTTATTCAACCATATGGGTATTCTATAAAATATTAACCTAATGAATTACCTTTTTTACAACACTTTCTCTGTGTGGTCATGAACATGAACATGAACTGACTTATCTTATAAGAAATACTCTATTCTATATGAACTACTTTAGGTATAAAAACATGAGATGAATCTTGTATATAATTCCTTAAAATTGAAACATGAAATAGGTTTTGTACCAAGGATAAATTTTGAGGTAATTCCACTTGGTGTGCAAAAAATCAAATATTTTTTAGGATTTCATATAATCCAATAAACCATGGACTCATCTTCCCCTTCTTACAAAAAACACATCACACTTTTCCAAGGAGAAATATTTAGGAAGACATGACCAGTTACCTCGAAAGAAATATCTTTTCTCTAGTTATCTAAATAACATTTCTACATACTCAGATACGTTCTTATGTGTTGCTTAATTAGCTGAAAATTCTCTACAATTTCCTCTACCAACACTGGTCCCACCTACTTCCTTTCTCCAATATCTCCAAAAAAATATTGTTTGACACCTCTTTTAATTTAATTCATAGAATGTTTAAATCTGTATACATGAATAAAAATTATTATTATTAGGAAATTTAACCATATAAATATAAAGATTCAACTTCTCTAGTAATCCTTGAGAAAATTGATGCCTATTTTCTAAGGTCTTATTTTTTTGATTAGTGTATCCATCATATTGAGGCTGAAAAGCTATAATAAAAATTAATTTAGTTCCTAATAACTTACAAAGTCCTTTAAAAAACCAGATGTGAACCGGGGATCACAGTATGATACAATGAAGAGAGGCACTTCATAAAAACTGATGATCTCCTTTAGATTCAATATAGAAATATAATCTAAATACACTGTATCTCTAATGAGATATAAATGTAAAAAAATAGTTAATTAATCAATAATAACCCATATTTCATTTTTACCTTGAGAAGTAATTGGAAATCTTACCATGAATTACATTTACATGTTCTCATATTTTCACTCTAGCATTGGATAAGATTGAGGCATCCCATTCAGTAATTGTTATTCTTATTTTACCTTCTAAAAAGTCAAAAAATTCATGGTAAATTCAACAATATCAATTTTCATTCCATCCCTACAATAATATTCAAGATGTATCTATATGCCATACTGCTTCCCAAATGAATGAAAAATAGTGATATATGAGCTTATATTAATGAATATTTCATCAATTGGGAATAATGAGGAACACATAATCTTTTTCCTAATCATAAAACACCATCATCATCAATATTAAAATCAGGATACATACCCTTCTTAATAGATTCTACCATTTTTATTAAAGTATGGTCCTCCTTCTGAGCTTTCTTAACTCTTTTTGAAAATTTATAATACATTAAAATATACAAAAAATAGAGGAAAACCCTATATCCATAACTTCTAGGAACAAATTCATCAAATAATTATCCAAATGGGTATGATACAAATGTAACATGGTTAATGTAGTATTAAATTTTCCTCTCAAAACATCAGTCACCTTGTTTTCTTTTCCAAGATGATAATGAATCCTAAAATACCAATCCTTTATTAGTTCCATACACATTCTTTGTCTCATGATCTACTCTTTCTGAGTGAATATATACTTCAAATTTTTTAGACCAGTATATATTTCTCACTTCAATATATAAAAAGTATTCCTCAAAATTTGTGAGGTAAAAAATAGAAGCTAATTCTAAATCATGTGTAGGGTAATTTATCTCATAATTTTATAAATCATAAGTCATTAACTTTTAATTTTACATCTGTACATAACCATGTACTATTAATAAATAATAATTTCTCATTATAAATTAACCATTTCTGAAAGGAAGGGAAAAAACTGGGTTATTGACCAATCTTCTTTTCTATTCATGAAAACATACATCAAAGTATTATATCTAGATGAACCTAACTCCCTTTCATGTTAACTTAGTTAGTGGTCCAGATAACTTAGAAACGTTTTTAGAAAACCTTCAGAAATAACCCACTAATCTTAGAAAACAATGAATCTCTATGAAATTGGTTGATCTTGGACACTCGTCAACAACTTTTTTTAATTGGGTCAATATTTATTCCATCTTTAGAAAAAATATGTCCATGGAATGTTTTTTTTCAAAAAAAATAAATGATTTTAAAATTTCCATATAGTTTATTTTTATTTATGGGTTTTTAAATAATACTTAATTTACTTTCATGTTTCTCATTTACTTTATAAAAAACCTAATATCATCAATAAACACAACCATAAACTGATCCAAAAACTAATGGAATACTCTCTTCATAAGGTTCATATAAACAAAAAGTTTATTTGATAACCAAAAGGGCACAAATAAAAATATATAATACACATATCTCATCTAAAATGATGTCTTTAGAATGGAATCCTCCATCTCCTTCAGCTAATTGTACCCAAACCTCAAATTAATCATCAAAAAAATAATGATCTCCATGGAGATGATTAAATAAATCTATGATTTGAGGCAAATTAAACGTGTTCTTAATAGTGATGTTATTCAAGGCTCTATATAAAATGAAATGTCTCCTAGAACCATATTTCATTTCAAAAATAAAAAAGGTGCACCCTATAGTATATATCTTGGTTAAATTAAACCTTTATTAAAAATTTACTGTAACTAATTTCTAAATTCCACATTTTTACTTAAGCTATTTGATAAGGGGGTTTTGAGATTGAAATAAAATTAGGAACTAAATCAGTATTAAATTCAACTTCCTGAGCAGAAGAAACAATGGGTAATTTATAAGAAAAAAATCTATAAATTTCTTCACTAATGGGACGTCACTAATAAAAATGGTTTTTTTTAACAATATGAGTTGATAATGCTCAGTTCCATATTAAAAAAATTTATTAGCTTATTGGTATTTTATCATAGGTATAAAATGATAGCATAAAACTTTATTGGATTTTAAATCTATTTCATCATGAAAAAATGAAATCCAAATAAAACCCAAAATGATATCAAAGTCTACTATAGGTAGTCCAACAATATTGGTAGGAATGAACATCCCACTAATGATAATAATAAGAATCCAAAAAATCTTGGTTTCTCTAATACTCCAACCTGAAATTATTTCCAAAATTTATATCTTATATTCTTGAGGTTATATTCTCAATTTTATATAGAATTTATTACAAATTAAAGAATATGAAGATCCATTTTCAAACAGAGTATTGTCATAATTCGAATATGCCATTAAAATACCTTTCACCACTTTTTTTGAGGTCCTAACATAAACGAAATAGTAGAAAATTATTTTTCCACACCTTATTTCTTTCGATCTTAATGGTTTCCACCTTGGGTAATCAACTTTGGACACACATTAGAGTAATTCACCAACTCATTGCAACTAAAACATCATACTAATAGCTTTTAATGCTTTCCTGATAATCGTACTTGCATTCATGAGCCATGTGACAAATATTTCCACATAGGGCGCACTTCTAAAACATTGAAAGACATTATCTTGGATTTTTTTTACCATAATTTTCATAATATGGTAATTTGGTTTTCTAACCTCTAAACTTCATTTATGAATGATTTCATAATTCCTACCCACTAGACCTATTCTTTTTCTTGTTCTCATTGTACTCATGATCAATGTAAAACTCTAATTACACCTTCTCAACACATAAAACATGTTTCTCATAACTTTTGAACTCATAAGAATCCAATTCCATTTGATATATTCACTTAAAACCTTGAGTAAAATTGATTTATCTTACTATTATGATCTCGGATAAAATTTGTGACATACCTTTCCAAATGGGTGAATTTTTCTTCATATGCAACCAAAAAATCATCCAAATTTTTTCTCAAATCCATGATTTGTTTTTCTATACTACATCAAAAATCCTTAGTAAAATATTTGGGATGAAAAATATTATTTTATTCATCCCATTTCCTAGAATCAATATCTTCAATTTCTTTGAAATTATTAACCATTGACCTCCACTTGTAAACTTCATCTTCAAAATCATAAATTGTAAGAGTTTCCTTGGGATATTTGAATAATTCATGACATTGAATATATTTTCTTGTACATTAATCCATCATTCAGATAGAACAAGGTTAGATAACCCCATAAATTATGGGGCTTGTTATATTATAAAATGATCCACTATCCTTATGTTTCTCTATTAATGATCTGGTTTCTATCTTGCATGGGCACTACAACCATTAATATCCTATGTCAATTATTCCATCACTATAAAAAATTTCTCAGTTCCAATTCTAACCATATTATGATGTTGATATGAAAAGATATTTTTCTTTTAGTGCCTTCCCACTATATCTTCCTTTTTTCCTATGAAGTTAACCATTCTGAAAAAACATACAATATATGATGTAACATGGTAATATTTAAATTCTATAACAATTTAACTTAATAATAACATAAAATCCTCTATGTACAAGTTATTAACACTATATTAACATAATAAATTTCTAAACCCATTCTCGTAAGACCAACTATAAGGACCTAACCTTAAAAATCCCATAATCTTGAGTTTTATTAAATAATTTACTTTCTTTCACATTGGGTATCTTATCATGTTTATAGTAGTATGGAATTAGGTCATAACTCATACATTACAACACCATATAATACATAGTGGACACTTTTGAATAGTATCCATGTTACCATAATATAATACTTAATATAATGAATGATTTCATATCATGGAAAATCTACATGACTTTATACATGACATATTTCTTTTCCCTTACCCATCCATATGTCCTAAGAAACACATTTAAAAATGTGGGATGTGCATAAAAATAATATTAAGGGAAACCAAAATAAGGGAAGCCGTTAGTCTTGTGAAGACATGAAAACCCATGATAACTTTATAATAAATTAAATATGTTCACCCTTAAGAAGTAATAAATAAATTCCTTTGAAAATAATCTTATTTCTTATTTTTTTAATTACAAGATTAAATAAAATCCAATAATTTCATGGAAAACACAAAAAATGTATATTGGGATATAATTATACACTTCATACATATAAATGGAATAAAAATGTGGTCAACTTAAATACATATCACTCTTACAAATATAATAACATTATGGTCAAATTATCTACCCAATTAATATTAGGTCTATCATAGAACCACCTATCATTGATTTAACATGGAACCACATATCATTGGTTTATCATAGAACCAACCATTATTGGTCTATCCCGTAGACACCTATCAAATGTACAAGTACCATTATAAACTTATAACACATAAAATCATGAAATGTTTAACATTCCAATCATAAAATTTCCCTTTGAATAATACTTAATAATTTCAATATATTTAAATAATCAATCCATTTTCAAAACCCATTTTCAATAAAAAATACCTAGAAAAAGAGGAAGAGGTGTCTATTTATCTTTTGTAAACAAAAATGATTGTAGAAGAACCAAATTATCAAAATATAAATAAAAAATCTTTTGTAGTAATTTTATATCCATATAAATAAATATTTAAAATAATATCAATAATATTTACGTGTAGTAAAAGATAAAATAATTATAAATTAAAAAAGAGATTTTTAAATCAATGTGTCCCCTACCACTTTGAAATATTTAAATCATAAGACCCAAGAAGGAATGAAATATAATAAAAAATTAAATAAAATGAGAACAAATATATTCCTAATATTATATGTGAATAGGGATGTATATATAGCTCATAATAGAAGGTAAGTATATATTATCATGATATACCCCAAAGAAATAAGATTGAGATGAAGTCCCTCACCTTGAGTCTAACTAATCTTGTGTTTCTTTATATCCATAAATAATAAAAATATGTTCATAATTTAATTTCTTGATAACTTTTACAAAATTTTTATTAGTTTTATTCCACTTATTACCTTGTTTTATCCAATTACTTAATAAATTATGTTTATGTCAGGTGTTTTGACCATATTCGGTTTATGTGTCAATTTACTCTGGTAGATTGACTATGGATAAAAAAATAATTATTTAAATATATTAATAATAATATTAATTCTATATTAATAATATTTATAATTAAATTATACTTTTAAGACCAATCATGGAAGTTTGTTTGGAATAATGAACCAACATTACAATTATGTAGATAGTAGTCCATACATACATATGAGTAACGTCCCATTTTTCAATGATCATTATAAAATGAAGGAAAGTAAAATTTATCTTCTAATAATGATCATTATATTATAAATATCATATTATTTAATCATATATACTTATATATATAATTATTTTTATATTAAAGGAATCAAATCTCTTCGAAGAGGTGGTAGTCCTCACATCCATGAATGATGTTATCACTTTTTCAGTGTGTTTATAGCTAATAAATAGAAATGGTATATTATATTTATATAATTTTAATTATTTCATAAATATCATATATATTTAATTATTTTCGCACATTTTCCTTAAACCCATCCTTAATAAATTCCATGTAGTGTGTGAACTAATCATTTCGCTTTGAGGAGGCAGTAGTCAACACGTCCATAAATGATGTTATTATATTTCAAAAAATTGGAAATCATGAAGGTATGCACTATAAAATAATTTTAAAATAATATATACATAATAAATAACATTTAACAATAATAAATCCATCATTATTATCATCCTTGGTAGGTGGTAATTTAATTACGAATGACACTATTTCGTGGGGTGATAGTCCCCCTACACACGAACAATGATTGCAAATCCCATTTGATGAAAGTGTGTGAAGGTGCAGGTTGTACCCTTAAAATAAAAAATTGTTATATTAAGGATAATAAGTTTATTATATAATAATGAAATAATAATAATTTCAGGGTTGGAGAATGAAATAAAATATAAATTCAAGTTAAATACCATCACCGATTTCTCTGGTAACTCCTTTTGGTTTTCAGTAAAGGCTTATTTGGTTAGAATTATTCCCAATGAGAGGCTTCATAGATGTGTGGATGGATGTTGGGAAGATATTTGTGAAGGTTTTGGATGTGAAAAATTGATTTATAGGTGTAATGATATGGGGATATGTTGCGACCTCTTATAATGAAGGGGGACGACACAATTATTATTTTTGAAAACAAGTTAGGTGTATTCTTGTTTTTACCTAGAAAAATTCTTAAAAATACAAAAAAAAACTAAATAATAGAAGGTTTGATGTTTTAATATGTCCATAAAATGTGTTTTGGACATGTTTATAGGTCATTTTTCCCTTATATTTAAGGTTCATTCCCTTATTATGCTAGTTTTTCTCTTAATAATTATAATTAATTTTAATTGCTTTCACTATTTTTTGGTGAAAATTTAATATTACCCAAATATAAATTATTACTATTAAAAATATTTTTTTTATTCTAATCACATAAGTGGATGAAATTATTTTAAAATTAATCCTCCGAGTGGGACAACAAAGCAGGTTTAAAAGTGAATATGTTCAAATGTTTGCTAATTTGTTATATCTAAATTCAATATAAAAATGAAACGAATCACCAAAATCAAATTATTAGTTGTAAAATTGAACTAATTATACATTATATAAAATTAAAAATGTAATTTAACTATATAAATAATATATATTAAATTGTATTTTTGAATTAAAATTCAGTATTTTTCACTATTTATGAAAAAATAAAACTTAAAAAAATTAAAAAATTTACCAATAGTGAATTCTGATACTCCAATTTCAAAAATTAATTTTAGTTTTTTCATATAAAAGTTATAAAAGTTTCAAAATTTATTTTTAAAATATTTTCTTTATTGAAAGGCAGAAAAACTATTTTTTAGAAAAAAAGAGCATTTAAACATAAAATTGTATTTATTATTATATTATACCTATAAAATATATTGTATGAATGTTAAAAAATATTGTAAAGATGTGTACAAATAATATAGTTATTCCTATTCACACCCACCAACTTAACAAATAGGTGATAACTACCATTTTTAAAATAATAATATTAACCAAATATTATTAATCGGTATAACTCAATCTTTCATGAAACACAAGATTTCAAGGAAACTCATTGTTTCCTAGCATGTAATATATTGGATACAGTATCCCTATGAATTTTAAATCACTATCTAATTCATAAATATATGTAAACACCCACATTCATAATTATAAATATATATGTATAGCATAAATATATTTATATACTTTAAATCATATTATATTAATATGAATATAAATATAAATATAAATATATTTATTTATGGACTATATTAAATGTATTAATATATTTATTTATATAATTCTTATCAATAATTTTTTAAATATATATATATTTTATGTGTGAGAAATTATGATTTAATATATAAGTATAAATAATTATAAAAGAATAAATAATGTATATATGATTAAAAACACACCCATATATATTCTATGTATATATATATTTATAAGTAAACCATTTTTAAGAAAACATCAAAATGTATATATAGAATATATATGCAAGGTAACCTGTATATATTTGTGTGTATATATATATATTAACATATATATTTGAAGTAAAAATGTATATATAAAAATATATAACTATATATATATTATAAATTATATAATAGGAATGTAAATATAAGAATTTAAAAATGAAAAATATTTAATGTATTTAAATAATTATATATATAGTTAATATTTCTATATTATGTAAATATATATGCAATTATAATTATTTACAAACCTATAAATAAATATAAATAAATAAGTATATATATCATGTATTTTTAAAAATTTAAATATTTATTGTTCTATAAATCATATTTAAACACACACACACACACACACACACACATATATATATATATTAAAGTGATCACAACTCTAATTATCAATGATAAAAAAGCGTTGATATAGGCTACCCTTTATCCGTTCTTAATAAATAACTAAGAAATGGAGACCTTTTCTATTTCTAAAAAAAGTGTAGACACTAGTGATTTTGATAACATAGATAAAGGTTTCCGTGATCAACGCTTCAAGTTAGCACTGCTAAATGTGTGACCTTTATAAACATATTTTTACCACACAATAATGCCTAATTTCTTGTTGTGAAATATCATACAACAGATGCTAACTTAATCCTATTCGGAGTCAAAAATTATTCTTACATAGTATAAACTGTTTCATGAGCATATTATTTTTTCTAAAAAAAATTATACATATGTTTTCACTTATTTAAAATAATCTTATTCATGTAAATTCATTGGTTGATTTATTCAAAAATAACTATATAAATATTTTATTTACACTTATGAATACATCCTAACAATTCACTTAAAATAGAACTATTATGCACCACTTAAAAACAAATCATTAAAATAAAGAAAAATCATTTATATATACAAAAAATTATAAATTTTTTAGTTTAAATACAGAATCAAATTTATTTTAAAAATTTATGTGAAATTAAATATTTGAAATTTATATAAATCAATTATTTTAAACTCATTTAATATTATTTTGAATTAGTTAATAAACTCTGTAATTCTATAAGAGACCCAGAAAAAACCAAATTGCTTCAGGAATTATTATTCCTATTTAATTTCACTAAAAATAATATAAAAATTATTTTAACAAAATATGAAAATTGAAACATATAACAACAGGTCATTTAAACAATGAAAATCAAAATTTCTAATAATAATTTAGTAAATGTCAAATTTCGCACAGATTAATCTAGAATGAATAATTTATCAATTAAAGAAATCTTTAGGATAATATCTTAAAGTAAAAGAAATAAAAATGTAGAGGAATATATATATAAAATAAGGCCACATCAATGTGATAAAGTAAACCATTGGAGAATCATTTTCTACAAAATATTAGAAAACCATGCATGCATGACCATGTAAAAACTCATAAAAATACTGAAAGAGAGATTAATTTGTAATGGAAATGATTTAATTTTTATAATATAACCCCAATATGGGATAATGTGAATATAAAAACTTGATATTGTAACTCAATTTCCATGTCACTAGAAACCACATTCAATATCTCCCTTATAGATCTATGACTCCCCAATGATAATGAAAGGATACTTCTTATTTTCTAATATCATATCCAATTACATCTATAAGTCCTTCACAAATCATATGTGTGGGTATAAGGGAGTATAAACTCAGTAAGATTTTTTAAAAAGACCCCTAAATAAATGGAAGAATGAGTAACTCAAATACCATGTTCAATTTCTTCATAACATAGTTATATGAACAATTTATCAAATCCTTCACATAAAATAATCCCTTATTTCAATAGGTATTAATCAATAATAAAATATGAACAATCATTTATAAAAATGTAAAAAGATAATAACTAATTCCACACCCAAATCTCATATATATACTGTATCAAAAAAACATGTCATTATATTTATTTGTTAATAATTTTCTACTAAGAATAGGATGCTTAAATAATATAATTTTAATTTTATATCAACCAACCCACGAGTATGTGGTTTTTATCATTTTGAAACCCTCTTGATTTACATAACCAAATTCTAAAGAATGGGGTTTACATGATTCAACTCCATATTTATACATATAAGCTCATACATGATATAATCCCCATCATGATGTATTATATATTTAGATGGTTCCATCGTAATAATTCACATGTCAAGGATACAATTATAAGTTTATGAAATTAAATCATAAACCAATTATATTAGCATTCACAAACCCATATTATTCATAATTTACATTTAAGGAAATCATACCTCCAAACACATAAATTTAACATAAATACCAGGAACATAATCCCAATAATGTAATTTAATTATCAAATCTATCACTAAAATAATTTAAATATATTTTTATCTAAAATAAATCAAATTGATAAAATTATACGGTGGATATAAAAGTAATATTTTATTAAAAGCCACAATTTATTATACAAATATTTAGTTAAATAATTTTCCAAATAATATTAATTCCACGGTTTACCGAAAAAAATATATAATTATAATTATTTTTAAAGATGACATCATTTCATATGAACACTAGTCCTATATAAGAATAATTCAGATCCACTAACTTAAATGTTCCTTCCTAATAATTTCCATAAACCCTAAATTTGAAGGTTTTTATTGGCTAAATCACGAATACCTATCACTAATAGTCTTTCATAAGTTACCTTTCACAAAAAATGGAACAATTTTCTTTTATAGTGGAGTTAGAACTATATATAGATCATTAGAATATCCCTTCCATTATTTCATGACCATTGTTACATGACATTGTTCCTATTTGAATATAAATATGAAAGTGCATAGCCTACTATGATTTGGAATACCACATTACAAGTAACACCATGGAACTTCCTAGCCCATTCCATCCATAGTTTTCGGTATTTTAGGTGTTAAGAGGATTTTGAAGGAGTGGGAATTTTTTACAGATATAAGTTCATCTAGTAGTAGATGTCCAAAACATATCCATTCAAATCACAACACAAAGATTTTCATGATGTAGATATGAATTTTTACTGGGAGTTTATTCATGGAACATCATGATGTTTCATAAAAAAAGTTTCTAATAAAGAATTTTGATAACATTAGAACCTTATAATGGATTGTTAATTCTTATACAAATTTTATTAAAACGTATAAAGTTTATATCATGGTGTGTAGATTTGATTTACGAACAAAGATGTACAGGGGAGTTTGTAGGGTTTTACAGGAAGGTATATCATGGAATGTCTATGTCTCTCATAGAAAAAACTATTAAGGCCTCATGTAGTGGCTCTTCAAATAGTGGCGTCAAAGCATGTTTCTAGATATAACGACATGATCCATATCGACTGTATCAATTTGGGATGTTTGATCAAGCCTTGCATGGGAGGGATATATAGAGATTCAAAAAATGATTTTCAGGAGTTTTTTGGTTCGACCTAGACATAGAGTGACCATGACTTTCCAGAATACCGCATAATTTTTTCCCATATATACATATATATATTTGTAGCACTATAAATTTCCCATTATATCAATTTTCTCTCTCAAAATTATTATAATGATATGTGAGTCTTGAGAAATATTTGAGCCTTGTCTAATTTGATTTATCCCTCATCTTATATAGATATTCATTTAGATCTAAGGTGATTTTCTATTTCCTACTTTTGGGTTTTCTCCGTATTAATCATCTATGAGTTTTAGGAAAATAGTTTTTTTGGGGTTGATTTTCATTGTTTTGGTTTCGGATTTTATGATTTTCTTAATATCATAGATTATTGGGGGTTTAATTTAATAGATCCACATAGCGATCATCCATTATTTTCTTCATAATTGTGTAGATAATTTTGATGTTTTTATTGAGGTATAGTATTTTATAAATATCCTTTTTTATGTTTAAATTATATGTGTTTCATTATTTTATTTTCTTAGGGTGCATTATATAAATTAATTGAATGAAAATAATAAAATAGACCAAATAAAATTAATGGTAAAGGGTGTATACCTTATGTTTTTCCCAATTTTATAGACTTTTATCATGTGACCAATACACGTTGATGGTATTTTTAATAATATTTTTTTTGTTGAGAGTTCTATATTTATGACAAGTATTTTATCTTAAAATAACCTCTCATAAAAGTTTAACCACTTATTGTTTATAAGGAATAAATTGTGTGTGAAATATGAATTTATTATTGATATAGATATAATATATTTTTAAATAATACATAACCATGTAAATAAAAAACTTTATATGTGTCTCATTGATATGAGTTTTTGGGATAAATGATATTTTCCATTTTTTTGGAGTTGTGGTTCTATTTCCTGGATATGGATTTTGATATAGTTTGTTTTGGGATGATGGGATGTAATGACAAATGATTTTATCAAATATTTCTTTTTAAATATTATATTGGATATCTTATTTTATGTGTAACCCCAAAATAAAATGAAACCATGATACCTTAATAAAATTAAATTATTAAAAATGACTCTATTAACTAATCCATTGAATTAATGGGTAAAAATATTAGTAACCACTATTCAAAATCAATATAGAAAGGTTAAGAAATAACATTATGAATTACAAGACTTCTTCTATGAGGCTCATTTTTTGGGAATATAATGTTAGTAGGATCATTAGTGTTTTACCTTAAACAATCCCAAGTTGGACTTCAATATGTATATCTTGAAATAAATCAACCGTTGATGAAGTATAAGATCATTAAGAGCACTATGAGATCTATGCTAGATGAACTTTAAATTTTATTTCATATTTGATATGACAATGTTTAAAATTGGTATAATTTTCTCATTATTTTTTAGTAACAAAAAATACCTAAGTACATTTTAGTCCCTGTAGTAAAAGGAACAAATTATTTAAATAATAAAGCTGGTGTAAGAAATTAAAATATCATAAAAATATATCTTCAAATTATTGTATGAGGAATTTACAGACCACCCACCATATTTTATTTATTGTTGGTTATGTTTGGATCTACATTTATCCATACTTTACTTTTTTTTAATATTATGTTTTTATTATTTTCAAGAATTTGATTCCCAAAGGATCTTTCCCCCACCCCTTAAAATCCAATATAAAAAATTTAATCATTCCCTTTAATTTAATTCATCTATTTCTTAAATAATCCACTCTAATTTTCTTGAGCTTATATTTTCCATATATTCCCCAAATCAAATCTAAATAATGATGGTTTATAAGAATGAATTAATTTTTTAAGGAATTTTTTCTCCACTATAATTAATGTTCAATTTACTCCTGTTATAACTCTTCATGAATTATATTTATCAAAATAAAATACTTTTATTTAAATAATCATGTTTTTTTAAATGTTATATTATTAGTATAGATTGAATATATTAAATATTCACTCATTGTTACACATTCCTCCTTGGGTAGGTTCTACCACATACTCGAATGGTGTTATAGTGATTACATGATGAATGATTAATAAACCATAAATTTTATTATTAATATATAATAATTATTAATTTATGATGTTATTATACTCCCAGAATCATAATCTTATAAAAAAATCATTTCATCAACATGCTCATCTAATTAATTCTTATATGTTCCTATTTTGGTTTGTTTAACCCCTAAATTAATTATGTTATGAATTTTTATCTGAGATGACTATATAAAACTAATTTATTTAAATATAGGATTTAAATATGTAAAAAATTTATTTTTAGTATTTCTCGAATGGTAATTTTTTTTAAAATCAATATTAATAGGAAAACATTTTTCCGATAAAGGTAGATGAAATAAAGATGTTTTAGATTTATTCATTACGAATCATAAAATAATATTACATATAATTAAAATATAACTTCATAAATAATTATAGAACTTCTATATATACTAAAATTAACATTATAGAGATGAAGAAATTATAAAAACTGAGTGAAAACCAAAACCATTATACCGAAACAAATAGGGATCAATTAAAACCCTTAATTACAAATAATTAATATTAACTGAAAATAAATAAATAAAATTTGAAATTAATTAATATTAAATATTAATATAAATGTAATAAACATTAATAACTTTATGGAATAGATTATTAATAAATATATGATTACTATAAAGGTTGCTAGAGTATGTCCTACCGAGCGTGAATCTAAGGTAAGGGTTTCATCAACATAATTTTCTTTAATTTAGTTATATATTAATTTTGTTGAGAAATATAATTTATATTTATCTTATTATTCCAATTATCTACTATATATATATTTTATATTTATATATATATATATTCAAATTTTCTCATTAAAATATTCTTATTTGATCAATTTATACCTATATAAAAATTCTATTTTGTCAAGAATAATTACTACCATTTGTAATGGAAATTTTTCTTCCACATCCATATTTTACATCCACTAAATGTTCTCATTTATTTTTTTTAAACCTAGTTATGTATTATTTCTTGTGATATTTATATTTCCCTTCATAAATTTTAAAAATTATGTTTAATTACTATTTTAATGTTGTGGACTTCAATAAATGTAGGTTTTTAAAATGGATTTCTCTTCCAAGATCATATATTTTAAGTTCCACTACACCTTAACTCATAAAATATTTATTATTTATGTAATTTTCAACAATCGATTGTTTATATTACTTTAAAATTAGTGTTTAAAAAAACATTTTCTTGTTGAATTATGGAACAAAACTTTTAAATGTGACACATAACTTCATCTTTTTTTGATAATGTTAAAAATGTTTTCTAAAATATCATTCTATGATTCCAATTCAATTTTCCACTTTATCTACAAAATATCTACACCATTTAACAAAATGTTTCATGAATCACCCTCTAAATTACTTTATGTAATACACGTTTTGGGTGATTTAATCTTGGGCATCTAATAATTTTACTATTGAGGACATATTATGTGATACTATTTGAAATTTTATGAAACCTATTTTATTTTAATGGGTTCATTATCATATGATTAATTACTATTTATCAAGTGGAAATCATATTTATGTATTATGATATTTGGGGTCCTATATATCCCTCCAATGATTCTATTTTTTTTCATCTAATGAGATAATGAAAGGGGTGAAAATGATTTTATTTGGTCAACTTTTTTATGCGTGGGAAAGATTCTATTTGTCCAAAAACTGATAATTAATCAGTTTAATCACATCATTTTTATAATCTTATATTTGTGCCAAATTTCTAAATATGTTCCTAATTTCTATGTTATTCTATATTTCTATGATATTTCTCATTATTTTTTTATCTCAAATAATTTATGAATACTAATATATACTTGTAATCATTATTATAATTTAAATTATCTATTGATAACCTTTCCCTAGAATTAAATTCCAATATCAATATAATAATCGATAAATCATTAATTATTATTATAATAATTGGTCCTATGATCTTTTTAATAATATATATCTCACTTATTCATGTTTTCTCAAATGTTTTTTATCTAATCATTTTGACTCATTAACAAAATTTCATTTATTGAGCCATTGATCTCACCCCTTTATTATATTTCAAATTTACCTTGGAAATTAATTAATAAATTATTCATAAATTAATTTATTTATAGATATTTTTAGGGTAGTTTTTATGAAAATTAATCTTTTTTATGATGTTTATGTCACATACTAAGATACAGTAAACCTTTGGGTCTTGGTATTGTGAGATTATTTCTGGTATGTAATGTTAAATAATGAATATTGTGTAAAATATATAAAAGTTTATCTTTCATTTACCCAGTTGGTATCAAAGTAAGGTTTACTTTTCTATTATACTTTGGATTATAAAAAAATCATTATAACCTCAGAGATCTGTTTAAATATAAGAAATATCCTAATTTTTTTAAATGTATATAGTGTGTGGTTTCCTAAAAACAACATCCGTGTCTATATACAAAAAAATTGATGATATATTTGGTATATATATAGCTATATTTAATATCACTAAAAATTTGTTTAGGTATAAATTGGATCTTCACTTGGGGTAAGACAAGTATTACTAAATACATAGTTGTTTTTACACTCCCCAGGGATAAGATTTTGTTATTTTAAAAATTTCTTTAAGAACTATCATCTAATATTTTTATATATTTATGTTAGAAAGTCTAACTATAAATGGCTATAGGTATTCTATATTTAAACCCAAAGGTTACAAATTTTAATTATAAATTATATATATAAGTTATTTATTAAAATTTCATAGTTTACCCTTCATAAGTATTTTCATCCATAACATTCCCTTATTTTTGTAAATAGATGGAACCTGGGGGAATTGAGTGAACAATGGGTTCAAAAGACAATGTGGTGAATGTCCCAATGAATGAAAAAATTGTATAATATATTTATTAATAATCCTCATGGTAATGATCAAAAAAATTTCATATGCTTGGAATAATAATGGGAACCATTATCCCCCAAACACACAAAAGAATGAGTAACTTATTATAGAGTCCTTTATGTAAAAAAAATCCTCTTCCTTTTATAGATCTTCACACCAACTAATTAATACTAAATGAGTTAATCAAATAAATATTTTTTTCTATTATCTTATGTTCATACCATGATAAGGTTTTTCTATCCATATAACATTTACATGGGGAGCTTGACTAATGGTCAAACCTCATTATGAATACAACAACAAAAAAAAATTTATTCTCAAGAATGGGATGAATTCAAGAAAATATTCTTTACAATTTATTTATAAAATACTCACATAAAAATATAATCATAAATCCTTGAGCTATTTTTTAAAAAAAAACATAGTGGTACTAATCAAGATATATTTTCAAGACATAAAAAAACACCTATTATTTTATCATTTTCTCTTAAATAAAGATCGATCAATTAATTATTTATAAATACAAATTCTTAAAAAGCAAATATCCATAAGAAACAATATAATTTAAGAATAAATTGTTTGATGTGAACTTATTATGAAGATATCAACTAGGAAATCATTTTTATTGGTAGAAAAAAAGGAAAATTTAATTTTATAGAAACTAAAATGGAAAGAAAATGGAAGTTAAACTACCTACATTAGAAAAATTACAGGGGAATAAATCAGTTAGTTATCATAAAGAATTTTAAAAATTATTTCATTCAGTAATATAGGCCACTCATCACATAATTTGACAAGTAATGGGAAGTAGAAAATAAACAATATTTGAGAAGAAAGACCCAAATAATTCACAACCCACATAATAATAATTTATGTGAATGGGGTTTATGAATTTTGAAAATAAATTCCCCAACCCTATAGCAACTGAGAAAAATAGGCACTAGTAATCTCTAAGACTATGTGAAAAATAAAGATAAAACATAATCACTATGTCTAATGTAGATCATGGAGTGATGAAAGGTGAACTTATTTATCATTTTGGATTCAATAATATATTATTTGAATATGTTTCTTTTCATTCTTTCATATAATGGATATTTTATATGAATATAAAACAAACACCATGAACTTAGAATATTAAACTATCAATTAAATCACTTTGTGTTACTATGGTTGTGTCCTAGATATACAACTATTTTCTAATCATGATTTGTTGGAATAAAATTGTAGAAAATATTTTTCTTCTTAATTTGGTAGAATTAAATGTGATATTGGGAACAAATGAATTGTTCTTGCATAGATATCATATCTATTTGAAGATAATGAAGTCTCATTTTATATACCTAATAACCCCATTTTCAAATATCATAATAAGAATGATTATGAACTCATTTTAGAGGTGTATTATATAATATAGGTATTGGTACCCAATAATTTGGGACTATTAGCTCAAATTTTTGCGGAGGAAATCCATATTAAATATATTCCAACTTTAAATGATTAAATTGATGTATTTTTTAGAGATCTTCTAGTCCTTACACCAATATCTGATGTTGAGTTTTTAATTAAACTCATGTGAGATTTTTCACCTATATAAATGACTACTTTCAAAATTGATGCAATTTAATTTAAATAATTAATGAAGTCACTTAAGTAAAATATTGATATCAGTTTTATATTCCCTAGTGCTTCATCAGGGGGATTACAAGTCCTCATTGTGAAAATATATTGATGGATCGATGTGTCATTAGATTGATTATCCTGAACCAAGAAATAATATGATGCAGGACACATATCAGCTAACCTATTTTGATGAAAATTTTTATAATCTTCTAGGATCTCAATAATTCTAAAAAATTATCCTTTGATCTAGATATAATCAATTAAGAGTCAAAAGGGAGGATATTACCAGTAGTGATATTATTTTCAGGTATTTATATGATTAATTTATAATGGTTCTATTTAGAATTAAAAATTCTACTGAAATGTTATTGATTTAATGAATAGATTCTTAAGATATTAACTTGATGAATTTAAGGAATACTTTGTCGATGATATTCACATACATTTATAGAAGAATGAAAATAATGGATTAATTTGAGGATTTTTTTGAAGACCTTGAATATAGATATTTTTTTTGAAAAATTTAGTTATTATAAATTATAGCTACAAGAAGTATCATTATAGGGAAATGAAATAAAAAGTGAAGACATATATATAAATCTTTGATAAAGAGAAGTTATGAAAAATTTCCCAAGAAAACCACTATTATAGAGATACATATTTTTTTGGGTCATCTTAATACTATCAATAGTTGAGGATAAATTTATCATGAATATAAAATCCATTAAACTTGTTTATGTGGAAGGGGGTGAAATTAATTTTAATAGAGGAATGAAAATATTATTTCAATGAACTAATGAAAAGGTTGATTACTGTACCTATACATACATTACCCTAAAGTGGGGAAGATATTTAAATATACATCCATTATTTAAAAATGGTTATGGTATGGATTTGTATATATAATTATAAGGTAATATGTTATTACTCAAAATAATTATAAAATCATGAGAAAAATTACTTATCACATGATCTAGAGCTTAAGGTAGTGCCCTTTGCATCGATGATTTTTTGGATTAATCTATATGGTGAAAATTGTGATATATAAAGTGATTAAATATCTTAAGTTATATATTTACTCGAAGGAAAATGAACATTCACCATTGTATATGGTTTTAGTTGATCAACAACTATAGTTTTTCAAAACCTTACAACATAGGGAAGGAAAACAAGGGGGTTGATACTCTAAGAAGAAAATATCAGGCTACCTTTTCCATTATGAGGATTGAAAAATACCCAAAAGTCAATTATTTTTGTTAGATAAATCTTTAATTAATAAGGTAAGGGGATAAATACTATCATTCCCAAATTAATACTCATCCATATATCCCTAATCAGATCAAGGACACAAAGGTTGTTATTGACATATATTAAAAGGTAGTGACTATTTTATATTTTAACATTGATACAGATGAAGTTATAATTTCTAGAACCTAGATATGTGTCTCATAACAACCAAAACTAAAGAGGGATATTTGATATGATGAAAATAAATCATCCTTCTCAATTAATATAGGAATAAAAATGATGTTTCGATATCTAAAGAAAAAAATATTGTGGGATTACATGAAGAGGAAAATTAAAAATTACATATACCATTGTATGGTATGACAAAATGTAATGTATGAACTAAAAAAGATTGAAGGTGTGATGAGAAAAATACCCATACCAATTTTGAAATTGGAATGAGTCACCATTTATTTCATCATAGGACTCCACAATATATCTATTGGCCATAATTCCATTTGGGTTATAGTTTATCACCTTACAAAGTAGGTAAATTTTTTTTCCATCAATGAATATTTCTCACATGATTTACTCACCAAGATATACATAAGTGAAGTGATAGGGATTCATGTACTAACACTCTCTTGTATTTGAGAAAGATCCACTAATTACCTTTATGTACTAGAGAAGTATATAAAAATTATAGAAGATAGATATGTGTTTCAACACTACATATCACCCTCTAAAAGATGGCTAGTCTGAATTGACCATTAAAACAATATAACATATTTTAATATCCTATTAAATGAATGTTAGTATCATCAACTTCATCTTGTATACTTCACAAATATAAAAAGTTTCAATCATAGTATTTAAATGGAACCGTTTGAGGATTTTTATAGGAATATGAGCATGAATTTTACATGATAAGATGAATCTAAAGAGAGGAAGTTGATATGAACCAATATTTCCCAAGAAATGAAAAAGAAGGTTCAAAATTTTTAGAAACATATTAAATTGTATTTTTAGGAAATGTATTCTTGTAATCATAGATGATATTTTCAGATTGATGTGGGTGAAAATTTATTCCATAATATATCACTTTGGATGTATATTATGATATTCTCGGAGAAAGGGAAGTAGAGTCTTAAATACATTGGTCAATTTGAGACTATTGATCATTTTGGGGTTATATATTATCACTTATAAATCCATCCATATATCTCCCAAGTGTATAATTTATTTAATGTATCACTTTTGAAAAACTATATACTATACCCTTCACATGTAATGAACTCAGATGTTGTGTCGTTAAGACATGATCTATCATATGAAGAATAACTAGTAGTGATTATGGATCAATGATATATGGATTTTTAGAATATGGTGATACACCTGGTAAATTCTCTATAGAGAAATCATTTTTTTGAGAAATCCATATGGGAATCTAAGGATACAATGAGAAAAAATTACTATCTCTTGTTTTAATCCATGTAATGGAACGTTGAGGATGAAATTATTTTTAAGGGGGTTGAACATAAAAACAAATGATGTTATTTAATATTTCTCCTTATATTTTTTTGTTAAATATATTCTTTTATATGGAAAGCTAAACTAATGAAAAACCATGATAAATTAATATAATCAAATTATTAAAAATTTCCATTATAATTAAAATTATAGAACTATTGGGTATATATAGTTGTAAAATATTTTTTAATCAATAAATAATGTATAAGTAATAGAATTGAACAATAAGGGTATTCCCTATTAGGATAATTTATATAATGTTGGATAAGTTGTGAAATCATGAGGATTTTCCCTTGACAAATCCCCTGCTGAACTTCAATAAGTATATCATGAGGGAAATCATATGTATGAGAAGTTTAAGCTCATGGAAATTTATAAGATATTCATTCTATATAAACAACCACCCAAGGCTACCACCACTGCTTATCATACCCTTTGATCTTTTATATACTTCTTGAATTTGTTTTAAATTTTTAGTTAAGAGTATATAAAATTGTAATTATAAATTATTTTTTTATTTTACCACATTATGATTTTTAAAAAATTAGAACTAATAAAATAAATTCTATAAATACTTTACTATCTATATTATTCATCCATATGTTAAATTTAAGTTCGACCATTAAAAATATCAATTTTACAAAACATAATTTATTTTTAAATTTATCAGGTTAATATTATCGTTGGGTAATTTTTTTAGAATTTTTTGGAATGGTTGATTTTTAGGTGGAAAATCAAAAATACAGTTTTTACCAATACCATAGATTTTGATATATTTTTATGATGCAATAATGACTTAAAAACATATAAAATTTTTTAAAGAAAAATTCTGTATTTAGGAATTAAAATAATTTATTTAAAAACATTCTGTTGAAATTAAAATCATATGATTCACATTTTAAATATAATTTAAAATTTTATCAAAATATTTTTTTGGTAATTTTAATTAAATTATTTATTACCAATGAGGAATTTTGTTTTGGGATTATTTTAAAAGACAAAATACATTCATTTGGATAATAATAAACCAATTAATTTCAAAAAAATTAGTAACCTTCTGTAACAACCCCAACTAGAGTAACCTAGTGATGGTGTCTACATTATTACATTGAAATAGATAAAATGGATATCACCATTTAGTATCGATCAATTTAATCATCATGAAAACCCATATTCATACATGATTTCTATATTACATCAGGAATATAAAATACATAGTATGAAAAAATTATTGCATCTTATATATTATTCATAATATCCTTCTTCATATCCTGGGGAAAATTAAAAAATAAAGGTTGAGCATAGATTCTCACTAAGAGTTACCTGTAGTAGAAGATATAATTATTCACTAAGGTATAATCAATATGAAAAGTTAAACAACTAAAATCATATTCCATGTAATTAGTAACTTAAGAATGAAATACATCCAGAGATAATATCCATGTTGTAATAACACGGATAAAAATAAAGAAATTCTCAACAAAGGAAATGAATAATATTGAACTTCATGAACTCAAACATCAGGATATCTATACCATCAAAGCCTTGTTCTATGACATTTTAATTAATGTGTAGGTATACAGAATAAACCATTTAATGCTAGAATATATATTTTTTCACATGAGACCTTTTGATCTATCGAGGGGATATCTATAACCAGAACCCTCATATCACCGCACATCTAATGCATTCCACATATATATAATGAATAATTTCATTTATAAACAATATTTATTATCAAAAAACATATTTATTGAGTAAGTAATATAAATTTATGAACATTTTCCCAGTTGATAGAATAACATTCACATCAAAAAGCCATATATTGAAATGATATATAGTTTAAGAAATTGGAATATAATTAAAAAATAGATATTTAAGATCAATGTATTTTTCTATGATCATAAGAAATTGAATTTTTTAGGGGAATATTAGTGTTTAAAAAATTATCAATATATGGCCTATGTCCATCATAACATTAGATTTTGAATCAGGTTATGATATTTTAAATGGTGAAAGAAAATGGAAGTGAAACATTTAAAATAAGTTATGATTAATATTTTTATTTTAAAATTAATAGAAATATTTTATAAGAAGTTAAGTGTGTAAAATCATTATTACAACAGAAATATCCAGTAATCCTTAATTTTTTAAAAGGAAGACATTCTTATTGAGTTTAAAAAAGGATGAAAATTACCATTTGGGGAAAACTTTATAAATACCATTTTAAAACCTTGTGAAAAAGTAATTATTAATTAAATTTTCTTTAATAATTCATTTTATCAATAAAACATACTTTTTTAACATAATTTTGAAAAATATAGACATGGAAGAAAAATATACTTTCTCAAAAATAGAAATAACATCATATATTATTCTAAACATTTCTCTTAAAAGTGTAACCTTAATTTAACCATTAATCATCTTTAATAAATATATATTGATTTTGAAAACATAAAATTGGTAGTACATACACCAAATAAAAGTGAATATGTGTATAATATGAAATATGTCTCAATAAAGTGGAAATTGAGACAAAATCCCTTACCATAGTCTTAAATCAACAAGTATGTTATATATATTTTTGAATAATAAATTATGTTTATTATTTAATTTATGAATAATAAATTTAATGTTTATTATTACTATTATTTTATTTTATACAAATTTATTTAATCAATTATGTTCATGTTAGACATTTTGATGATATATGGATCCATTGTCCAAAATGACTTCGATATGTTGACAATGGTAAAGTAATTCATTATTCCATTATATATAGAATATAAATAATGAAAAAATTATCATTTTCATACATAAATAATACTTTAAAAACTAACCATGAAATATCGTTATGAAAAATTAATGACGTTACAATCATGGAGACGACATCCCATACTTACACATGAGTAAAATTTCTATTTTTCAATTATCTTTATGGAAATATGGTAAGTATTATTTTATCTATAAATAATGATTAATATATCATAAATAACATATTATTTCATTAAATAAACTATTATATACAATCCATGTTATGTTATAGTGAAAAAATAATCACAACACTTCATGGAGGTGGTATTCCACAAGTATGCGCAAACAAAGTTATCATTTTTCAATGAAATTGAAGGAAATAAAAACTATGGTATATTAATTTTAAAAAATGATAAATATTTAAATAATTTCATATATATAATTTTAATGTATCTGTATAACCAGTAGAGATAGGAAATGATGGAAACCAAATTACATCGATTTAGAAGGCAATATTTCTCCATACACACAAATAACGATTTCACATCCCAATTGATATAAGAGGAGATGAATATAGAGTATTAAATTTATTTAAAAAATATCAATATATTAAGGATAAATGTTTTTATTTTTATCATGGATCAATATTATTTTAAGGTGTTAGGAAACTAAATGGAATAAAAACACATGGATAAGAACCATATATCTTCTTCGAAAAACATCTTTAGGATAAAACCTAAACACATATTTATTGGAATTTATTACTAAACTAGGACTCTAGGATATTGTAATACATGTATTTAATTGATTTTAGTAGGTCCTGGATGAACAAAAATTATCTTGAAATGTGGATAGGAGAAAAAAGTAGTGTCATATTATAAATGTAGGAGAGGCCATACTTGAAATTTTTAAAAAGAATATGATATATTAATGTCTTAATCAAGAAAAATGGATTCAAAATGGAACATTAAATAATTATGAGATGATATAGTATCTAAATATCTAAATATAATATAAATTAAACTTTTTTTAGATTGTTCTAACCCTTATCTCTTTAGGGTCACCTAGGTAAACGTATTTTTGCATTAAGTATGGTAACACATTTTTACTATTCATTATGAATAAATATGTTTAAATTATTTCCTAATATTAATTATTATGATTAAAAATATAAAATAATTTTTATTAACTTCAATTCATAAAATTGTAAGAATTTAATTAAAAATTGAAAATGAAAAATTATATGAAAAACTATTTTTTTGAAAAAATGGCTTCTTAAGAATTAAAATGTTTATATAAAAAATTAAAGTAATAAATTAATTAAAAATAAAATAATTTCATTATAAATAATATAATTAAACTTATTATTTATTAAAATCATTTAAAAACAAAATTTAACTTCATAAATACTTGAAATTAAAGTACATTTTTCAACAAAAAGTTGTACTATTCACTATTCACTAGAAAATCAATATTTGCAAAAAAATACCAAAAATTAAACATAAGATAATATTGAAACTATGATATAAAAAATATTTAAATATAATAATTTTTTTTCTCATGAGTGTCAAAAATAAATTATTTTATTTTCTCACAAAATAAATAAAAAACATTTTGACAAAAGTGTATTTTTTTTGAATAATAAATTGAATTTACATAAAGTTGAGGGATTATTTAATAAGAATTTGATAATAATTTTTTATTATGTATGACACTAATATATATTTCATATTGTTTTTATTTCTATTCATACACTCCAATTCAATTTATATATTATAACGATCATTTTTATATTATAATATTTCATGGTTTGTTTAAGATCGATGTTGCATGTTGTATACATTATTGAACATAGTGATGCTTTAATATATCTGGATATTACATTCATACATCATGTAATAAAAATCAACCTTAAAATATTCATGGATATTATAATATAAATAAAATTGTATGGTTCTTTCTCAAAACAACCTCAAGTTCCTTCATTGTTTGTTCTATTTTATGATTTCTACAAAGTAAATTTTCAAATCAAGTCATCCAATTACTCAAAACTTTTTATCTTGTGTCAAGAATATATATATAATATTCATAGTAATGTAGATTAAGATCTAGTTATATTTCTTTAAAATTTATACCATTAATTGTAACTGGTATATACTTCCTTAATAAATAGATATTGAACACTTCACTAACATTGGAGTGTCCTGGTAGAATTGAAATTCAATAATCCACAACTCCATTTTATTCCAAAATTTATAGAGGTTGAATTAACCTTGGAAATACTTTTCTATTCCTAAAAATCATTATAAAACTATTATATGGAGATACATTCAAGAAAAATTAACTTCCAAATTGAAATTATAAATATTTATTTTGGTTGCTAGAATAACTATTTATCATTATTTGAGATGCTTTAATAAGAGTCTGAATATTATTTACCTTGGTCCTCATCTCCTCCAAATTATCTTGTCCCAAAATATCTCTTTCAAAAACTTCTTCCCAATAAGATGGAGTATGACCTCCCTTTATATAATGCTTCATATAATGCCATTTGAATACTTGAATGGGATAAATTGTTATTAGAAAATTATACCAAAGGTAAATACTGATCCTACATACCTTGAAAGAGATATGACAATGTCCTAAATGTTTCTTATAATGTTTTAATAGTCCTTTTGGATTTCCCATCAGTTTTAGGTTTATAAATGGTGACCAAATGAAGCTCAGTATAAACAGCCTTCTAATGAATTTTCCATAACATTCATATAAATCACACATCCTGATTAGAAACGATTGAAAGTTGAGTACCATGAATTCATAAAATGTCATTAATATAAAGCCTAAATATTTTCATAATAGGAACATCTTCAATTATAGGGAGAGGAAATGTGTAGATTTGATAAGGTGGTCAATAATAACCCATATTTCATTACTATTTCATGGGGAGTCTTGGTTAATCTAGTGAAAAAGTCCATATTAATATCTTCCCATTTCTAAAACTAAATATGTATAGATTGGATGAATCATCTAGGATGGTTTTTCATATCATTCACCTTTTAATAAACCAAACTACTTAACACATAATCAATAATTCTTTGCATCATATTTTTCCAAAAAAATGTTCCTTTGAATATATATATATATACATATTGCTACTATCAATGTATATAGAGAAACATGGTCTATGATCATCTTCTAATATAACCATTTCAGTTTAGGTATAGATGGAACCCCTAACCTCTATTGAAATTTAAGAATTCTATATTCGTATATGAAGTCATCCAATTTTCCATCATTCATGACTATAATTTTATAGTGAAAATTCTAATCACTAGGTTGAGAAATTATAATCTTTTCCAATAAATATAAATTGAAAATAATTTAAAAAGAAGTTATATTTCCCATTCCTTAATAATTCCCATATCCATATTTACTAAATACATTAAAATAGGATCCCTCTCAATCCTCATTTTTATTAGGACTACATGATCATTCATACTCAATTCATATACTACTTTATGTTCCTTACTAGGGTGATATTTTATTGGGAAATCATAATCCTTGAGTAGATTGAGCCACCATCCTTGCCTAATGTATAGCTCTTTTTATGAAAAATGAATATTAGGCCATTATGGTATGTGCAAGTCTCACATTTTATCCCCAGAGATAATTTATTCATATCTTTAATGAAATGTTTGTAGATTCCCACTCATGATAAGGAGTTTTATAGTTCAATTAAGGAGTCTTAAACTTTTTTGGTGAATATGAAATAACATAATTATTCTTTAAAATGAAAAAACTGATTCACTTCTTCGATGCACCACAATATATATAAAAAATCCACCATTTCCTGATGGTTGTGTCAAAATTATAGCATTGAACGATCTCATTTTCAATTCTTAAAAATATTATTCAAAATCCATATTCTATGTGAACGTAACTAATTTACATGTGTTCCGGGTTAATATGTTATCCAATTGTGACTTTTTTAATAGATCAACAATAGTAAACTTCCAAACCAACGAAGCTTTGTACATGGATTATGTTAATTGGTATAAGTTATTTTTTGAATACATTTTTCTTTCCAGGATAAACTAATATTTTATCCTTAAGGAAAATAAGTCCAAAATGAATATCTTTAAATCTATAATCCACAATAGATAAATCCCCATATAAATATATTATTATAAGAGTCTCTAGAATAATACAAAATTGATTCTAATAGTACTCATAGATATTATAAAACACCATAATATCATCAATAATTACTTTAATAATATTATCATGATATTCTTGGAATACTGTATTCCTTAGATCCATAAAAAATATAGGTTGAGTTATTTAATCTTAATATAATTACTGAAAAATAAAAATTTCTATACTGCGTATGAAATTATTAATTTTAAATATCTTCATTCTTTACTCATAATCGATGTTACCCATAATGAAGGAAAATATTTGATAAATATTGAGCTATATGAAGTTGATCGAATTAGTCTTCAATGTGAGGTAGAGGATAACTGTTCATTATCATTATTGCATTGATTTCCATATTATCAATTAATATCCTAAAATATATATCATTCTTCATAATTAAAAGAATAGAGGATCCCCATGGTGAAACAGTAGGGTGTATAAATCCATTTTCACAAAACTCTGGTAGTTTTTTTATTTAAATCCAATAATTCCAAAGTGTATATTATATATAGTGTCTTTCATATATTCCATTCAATATGGATTAAGTTAATGGAAAACATAACTTCACACTATAGTGTATGTACATGTAAATCCTTAATAAATAAATCAATATATTCTTGTAAAATAGGTACATCCTCAATATAATTATTACGTTTTCCATTCACAGATTATGTCTTATCTTCTTCTTCTAGAATAATATTCATAAAAGCTAATGTGGGTGGATATTGACCTCACTTGAATGATGAATCCTTCAATATATAAATAAATAACTTTATATCATCATCATGAATCACAATCTACATCCCTTTATAGTAAATATTTTCACTATAATTTTGAGTAATAATACATTAAAATGATTATATAAAAATTAACCATAGGTATAATAATCATGTTTTTAAATAGGGCATGTTTGTGTATCATAATGGGAACCCAATGATTCATCTTTGTTATGGTGGGATCTCTACATGGAGTGTTAATTAAAAACTATATTGTTATGGTGTTAGATAAATATTTAATTTTCATGGAAAACATGTATGATATAAAAGAGTGTGAGGATATAGAATCAAATAAATAATTAGCTATACTTGAGGCTATGATTAAAGTATCTCCCATTTCATATTTTAGAACTTCAACTTCATCTATTGTGATCACATAATCTTACCTATCTCCTTGTCCTCTTCTATGGTAGATTCCCATTATACTTGAGAAATTTGTTTGAATAATTCCATATTTCTTTATAGCAGAAGCACATGATAGAAGGGGTCTATTTCTCCACATTATATTCTTCAGTCACATGAAAATTATCAGCACACTTATGACAAACTACAATTCCCTTATAGTATTTTACATGATTTTTCATTACTCAATTTTTACATGATATAAATTACTTCATTTATTCTCATTCCTTGATGCTTTCACATTTTTTTAGGTCTTCAACCAACATATTCTTATATTTATTTCACTTAATGATATATGATATAAAACATTTCATCTCCATTTTAATAGAGATTTATGCTATATAATCATATGATGAAAACATTTGAAAAACTAGCTCCCTTTATAAAGTTAGAATAATCCCATAAATTAAATGGTAAATCTTGATTTCCTGATTATGTATGCAGTATAAAACATTACTAGATAATATTGTTTAGATAACCTCATAATATTCCATAATTTCTTCTTACTTATAAATTAATGTGATAAATATCCTCTCTATTTCATCTTGTAGTTGTTGAGGGAAGTATTTATCAATGAAAATTATATTAAAAGTTATTTATTTAAAACTTTATATTGATTTAGTCTCTTTAGTGCTTTAGATCAATACAAACCACTGATCTACATATCCTTTCAAACATTACACTCCCAGAAAATATTTTTCACTTTTATTACATCACAATGCAAGGAATATATTTTTTAGTGACTTAATCCATTTCTCAATGACCAATGGCTTAGTAGTACCATAAAAATATGGAGTCTTATATCACATTAAGTGATCCAACATAGGAAAATAATGTTTTGGAATAAGAGGTTTCCATATTATAGCATGGTTATTCATTATAAGAAGAGTAAACTTCACTAATATTTCCTTTATCTGGAAAGTTCAAATACCTACTATATTTTATTTCTTATTAGGGAAATATCTACATTGTCTATGTCTGTTGATTCCCTTTATTCCGTTAGGTGGTATCACAAAAATATGGCACACACTATGTTAGATCACAATAATCAAGAATATTGAGCCATAAAATAAAATCCCTATAATTGAAAAATTTCTCAAATATAATAAGGAATTATCATAAGTCTTACGTTAGAAATGTTCATATAAAATTTAGTTCACATGGTTTCTAATAAACATTCTCTGATACCCAGTGAAACAACTCAAAATCTAATAACCTAGAGGAAATGTCCAATTTATTATATTGGAAAAAGTATTTCATCGATGATATGGAACTCCTCTCCAATCAAGATTTTGGGGAAGAAACATCATAAAAATATAGTTCTTTATCCCTTGGTAGAAATTGATGTGATATTAAAAATGGATTGGTTTTCTATACATATGGATCATATCAATTTTTCTAGAAATGAAATATCATTTTATATACCAATTCATCTTGCTATCATATATATATATATGAATAATTTTTGAATCCCTTTAGAAGTGAATTTTATAATATGGGTCTTAATAACCAATAATAGGGGAATATTGGATCAAATTATTGGGGATGAAATTTTCATTGGATACATGATGATTATATAGAGGTATATCGATGTATTCTCCAATGAACATCCCAATCTTCCATAAAAATTTGAGGTTTTGTTTTCAGTTGAACTTTATTCTAGTTTGAAATCTATAATAAATCATCATCATAGTATAACATCATTTATGTTAAAATAATTAAATAAACATTAATAAAATAATGATTAGGGTTTTATACACCCTAGTTCTATACCATGGGGTTCACAATTGGCCTTTGCAAAAAAGATGGTGGAATAAATTCATATTTTCATTGATTATCATGAGCTTAAAAGAGTTATGATCAAGAAATAATATACAGTAACCTATATCGATGAATTTTTTGATTAACATTGAGGTAATAATTACTTATCAATGATTATCCTTTTATTTGGATAACTTCATTTACGGTTGAAGAATGATTACATTCCCAAGTTTTCCTTCAGCATGAGGTATGGATAATATGAAATTATTATGATTCTATTTTTGAAAAATATATTCCCTTAAAATCTTATTTGATATGATGTAAAGTGTATTTAGATATTATATTGATAAATATGTGGGAGTATTTATAGATAATATTATAATATATTGCAAGAGTAAAGAATATCGTGCAAATCATTTTAGGATTATACTGAAGACATTTAGAAAGGAGAAAATATATTACAAACATAGTAAGTGTGAATTCTAGTAGTAGAAAGTAAAAATATCAAGTCCTGTAATAACAAGTGATGAAATAACTATAGATACTTCAATGATGGATGTTATCAAAAAATTTCCCCAGGCAACCACTATAATATATGTCCATATCTTTTCTTTGATTAATTGGATACTATAGATGATGTGTGATGAATTTATCATGGATATCAAATCCAATAACCTATTTTTATTTAAGGGAGTATTATTCCATTAGAAAAAGGAATTCAAAGAATGATTCATTGAACTAAATAAGAGGTTGGTAACCACACCTTTACATATATTACCTTTCAAAAGGAAAGAGTTTGTAATATATAGTGACATATTAAATAAGGTATTGTGATGTTTCCCCATGTATAATGATTAGGAAATTGCTTATACCTCACAACAAATAAAAATTACTGAGAAAAATAACCCAACACATTATTTGGAGCTAATGATAGGGATAATTTTATTTATCATTTATTGGAAATATCTATATAGTGAAATGTGTGATATATATACTGATCACACTATCTTGAAAAATATATTCAAAAAAAGGAGTAAAGAATTCCATATAGGATATGGTTATATTTTATCAAATATAATGACTACATAATATATTACCACCAATATATGGAAAATAAGGTGGCTAATGCTCTATGAATGTAGGAACATGGTACTATATCCATGATGAGGATTGAAAAAGACCAAATACTCATGGATTTGTAAAATAAGAATCTTTAATTCATAAGGGAAGGGGTGGAATACTATATTATGTAAATTCATTATCATCAATCTATCCATTTTAAGATTGAGGTGGCAAAAAATATGATATGTAGCTATAGAAAAAGGTAGCAATTATTTCAATGTTCATAATTGAAAAAGATGGATTTATAAGATTTTTCAAATCAAAACTAGAATCAATTATTGATATTATGAATAATGGGATAACTTATCCTTCTCCTTTTATATTTGAATAATAAATATGAATATAGATCTAATGTAAAAATCATGTGGGAGAACATAAAGAGGGAAATTGTAGAGTACATTTCATGATTCATGGTATGTAGAATAGTTAATGATAGGTAATAGAATAATAAGAGGGTGATTCATGAATTACCCATACTTGTTTGGAAATGGGAAAAAATAATGATATATTCATATTAGGACTCCCTATGGAATATAATATACATAATTACATTTGGGTTACAATCGATCACCTTTAATAGTTAGCGCATTTTATTATCATTAAAGAATATACCTTTCTTGACTAAATAACCAATATATATATAATGTAATTAGTAAGGATTCAAATTGTACCAATATATATTTTATATGACTAAGATTTGGGGTTTAACTTGGGGATATATATAATTCCTTAAAAATAATTAGAGAGAGAGATGATTTTCCCTATAACTTATCACCCACAGATAGATCACTAGTTGAAAAGGACCATTAATTCACTTGAGAATTTATTGAGATCATGTTTAATGGAATTAAAATTATTTTTTGATAAATAAATTCGTATATTAGATACATTTCATAACAACAGTTTCCATTGTAGTGTTAATATGGTGCCATTTGGGTCTTTGTTCGGGAAAAGGTGCATAACTCTAACATGATAGGATGAAGCTAGAGAAAGGATGATGATAAGACCCTACCCTGATGAAAAAGTGATAGATAAGGTTCAAACCATTTAGTGACATATAAAAGTTGAAAAAATATTAAATAAAGTATAAAATGATAACCATAATGTATATTTAGTGTTTGAATTGGGTGATAAATTATTCATTTGGATATATCCTCAAAAGTGGTTAATGAGATTTATAGAGAAATTAAAGATGATCCCTGTATACTTTGACCACTTTAGTATTCTTGATCATGTTAGGGATGTAAATAATTTATTATAATTACTTTGATAACTATACCAATTATATGATATGTTTCATGTATCTCTTTTTTGGATGTTCGTACTAGGACCTTTATATGTATCAGACATAGAAGCCTTGCAGTTGGAACATGATCTATCACATGAGGACCAACTTGTTGTGATTCTAGATCTATGATATATGGTTCTATGGTGCAAGAAAACTAACCTAGTAAAATTTATATAGAGAAATATTATTTCTTGAATGTTACATGGGGACCTAATGAAGTAATTATAAAAAATTACCCACACATGTTTTATCAAAGTAAGGGAGTTTTCAAGAAGATTTTTTAAGAGGGAATAATTTAAGAAACCATGATTTTATTAAATATTTTTGTATAAATAAATATTTTGATGAATATATCATTTCATTAGAAATAAATAACTAAAATAAAATAATGATAATTTTAAAAAATATAATAAAAAGAATTGATATAATTTAAAAATTCAATTAATAGGAATAAATAGTAGTAACCACATTACAAAATTAGTGTATAAAGGAGAAGTAATGACATCAATTTGTATATGTATTCCATATGAAACAATTTTTTTTAAGATTATAATAGAGGTGGAAGCAATATGTCATGACCCGTCCCAGTGGGGCCTGTTCCGCAACTCCCCAAGCCCACCTCCAATAGGCCAGGGGCTGGTGACTAGCACCGAGTAGGCATGTCACTAACTTGGGAGGCATTGCCTATAAACCTGCACACACACACACACACACGCACATCTCTAAGCCCACAAAGATGAAAAGTGAAGACTACTAAAAAAGGAAATGCATGTATACACTAAAATCCCAACCAACAGAGTACGACAGGAATGTCAAGTATAGAAATGTAAAACCCCAGGCCAAAAGAACATGCCCACCAAAAGAAAGTCTGTAACAAACTCCAACCTGTAAAGAAAGGTACTGGGACTACAATACATAGCCGTAAGAACACACCTCGGCCCGCCTGATCTCACTGAGCACCGTCTGGTCCTGGTCCACCTATAATCCTGTCAAAGGCTCGCTCATCTACACAAGACACAACATGTGCGGGTAAAGCCTGTACAGGGGTGAGTATAACAATATTCATTATAACACCCTGAAAACCACAAAGGAATACAAAAAAAGGAAAATACCACAATGGAATGATATAGTCAGCTCTACATAGTATATGTTTACAGAACATATAATAATAATAATATCTAGATATACTCATACACGATCGACTATCGCGAAACCACCACTAAGATCTAGCTCAATGATTCCACTAAGCACGTAACAGGGAGAACACACTCATAGGTCTGAAGAGAGAGATATGAAGTACTCATTTTGAGAGAACTCACTCCACAAGTACTTAAGAATATGATGCTCAGATGAGGATCACAACCAATAGCTATTGGGTGATTCCAACAATTCAGTCTGAACTAATCTGCTAAGAAGAGGATCGGTGCCTGGGTTGTCATGACCCGACCCATCAGAGCTCGAGCCGCGACTCCCCAAGCCCGCCTCCAATAGGCCAGGGGCTGGTATTACTGCTTCCAATACTATTTACAATTTGTTTTCCACTGTGTATACTCTAAAAATGAGGGAATATCTTCCCAAATATCACACCTTGGACATCACTTCTAGTTGATAGTCTCTGACATTTGGGGAAATGTGCTTGAGGTCATGTGACCAACCTGGCTAGGGGTACTTTTGGGTGGCACCTGGATCCGGGATGTTACAATGTGGTATTAGTGGAGATTCTTTTGTGATTTTCCTTATTATTTGGAGCATATAGACTAGGATAAGAAGGAATAGGTTGTTGTTAAAAATCTATGCTTGGGAGTAACTAACCCGTGTAAAGGGAAAATCCAAGTTACCTTGAATATTGCAATTTTTATGGTTTTTCAATTGTTAAAATTGATTTGATTTCACCATTTGGTGATTCAATTGTTTTTTTGTGGTTATTATTGACATCATAGTGGTTCTATTTCTATTGTAACCCGATGAGATGAGAGTATCCCATCTCACGCATTATACAGGCACTTGCAAGAGATCATATGTCATTCATTATTTCCTTGCCATTTAGGTGCATTAGTGATTGCATGCTGTTGTGATATATGTTGTGCTATATATGCATGATATTTTTATATATTTCGTGATAGTAATACCTGCTATTTTTGTAGGGTATTGGTATATGTAAAGTTTCATTTGGATGGATTCCATTCTTTGGTCCCTGATTTGTTGTGGCCCCTCTTGAATCAGAATTTTTTGGATCAAGTCTGAACTTAAATTTAGTTATGTTAATATGATATTATTAAAGATGCCAAACATTATTTCATAGGGAGTATAGGATCTCATTGTAAAGACTCGTAAAATTCAAGGAATTTTTTTTCTTAATTTTCTTTGGGATTTTACATGAACGCAGTTTCTAACGACACTAGATTCCGAGGCCCGGTGTGCTTGGAATTTCTATCCGAAGTTTAGCTCAGGTACATTTAGTGAAAGAACTAGCGGGAATTTCTAACTTTTGAACCGGTTCTTAGAATCAAATTTTGAGGGCACCAATGGAACTGCATCGTCGTTAATTTCTTAGGAATTCCATTTCCGGAGTTGCGTTTACACGATAGAAGTTGTTAATTTATGGGGAAGGTAAAATAAAATTTATGCAACAATTTTATTTTTACTTTAAGTGGTTTAAGCTTTGGGTGGAAGTTGGGTAACTACCCAACTTCCCAAGGGAGGTTATGAGGGTGGTGGGGGCCAAACGAACCTCACCCCTTCACATTCTTAAACCCCCTCAACTCACCATTATGGATGACAACTTGTCATGAATTAATTAAGTGGAATTAATTCAAACTCTTGAAATTCAAAAGTTTATGTTATGTTAATAAAATAAGAGATGAACTTATTTTATTTGTGGTTGGAACCTTTTTGTGTGAACTTTGGGAGGAAAGCCAGGGGTTAAAACCCCCGGCCGGCCAGCTACCGGCCCCCATTAAGGGGGGTCGCAGTTACAAAACACGAGGGGGCAACCCCCCCCCCCCCCGCAAACCGAACGGCTCGGCCGTTCGGCCGAGCCAGCTGGCGCCGTGCGCCAGTGCGCCGGACCGCCAGGCCGGGCACCGAGCCGGGACGGGCCGCACCCCGCCGGGCCGACCCGGACCCGGGTCAGGTCGACCCGGTTCGGTCCGACCCAGGGGGTCTTGGGCCGGGTCGGTCCGGGCCCGAAACCCCCGTTTTCGGACCCTTTTGGGTCGTTTACCCATATCTCGGGCTACGAAACTCCGATTGACACGCCGTTAGTGGCGATGTGATCCTTGGATTGAGCCGGTCGTTTCGGTATATCGCACTCAAGGTTTCAGAGAACTTTGGGTCCGTCCGGGTTGGTTCGTACAGGAAACCAACATGGCCCTCGGAGCGGAAACACATATAACTTGAGTTTCGGACGTCCGATTGACGCTCCATCGACTTGGTTGGATTCCTATTAGTGAGAAAGATCTTTTGGCTTACTCCTCCTGAGGTTTGGACGCAGGTGGAGTACGGTTGGGTTGGTTTTGACTTAAAAACCAACCGGCCCCCTGGGACGAAAAAGCCAATAACTCTCAGACCGGGCGTCCGATTGACGCACCGTCTGCGACGTTGAGTTCCTGTTGACGATACAAAACTTTTGGATACATCAACTCCAGACTTTGTGTCAGTTGATGTATCAGCCTCTCGGCTCGTGGAGTGGACCCTTCCGAATGAGCTTGCTGTGTGCGGGGTCCCTAGTGCTAGCTGTGTTTGCGACTGTGACGACGACGACTGTACAGAGATCCTCAGTGGATTCGATGGCGACAACTACAAAACTCAGCAATCCTATGTGGATCAGTGCTACCGATCCTGTGTGGGTCCGATCCTGTGTGGGTCAGCGCTCAACGGTTCTATGTGAGCTAGTGCCTACAGATCCTGTGTGGGTCTTTGTTGGGGTTAGTTACCTATCGATCCTTTGTGGGTCAGATCCTTTGTGGATCATTGCAGGGGTTAGTACCTATCGATCCTTTGTGGGTCCAATGACTTAGGTGAATCAGTGGAAATATCTGATCATCTCTATCTTCATACGAAGAAGTATACCTGTGTGAGATGAATCCTGTTTTGCTTTCCTTTGTGGATTGTGTTGTGCTATCCTGTGTGGATTACATTTTTCTTTCCTTTTTGGATTGCATTGAGCTATCCTGTGTGGATTACGTTTTTCTTTCCTATGTGGTATGGGTTGTACTTGGGCTCGGATATTGGATCCAAACGAGAATTTATGACTTAGGTATATGTATTGGAATATACCTAAGTAGTGTCGGATGTTACTTCGTGATTGTATCCTTCCTTTGTGGATTATCCTTTGTGGATTCTGGGAGACCTACGGGGGTCTCGGGGTCCCTACTGAGTAGCTTATACTTACCCCTGAATGGGCTATGCTCGCACTACGTTGTGTTGGTTGCAAACGACAGACATCGTTGATCGTGGTTGAGGCTTGCGGAGCAGGACGGTACCTGGAAGTGGACCACTGGGCAGGACGTACTCAGAGCGGACGGCTGGACCCGAGGAGCAGAGGAGGCTATCTGTACTCACCCTTTAGGTGGGATTTCCAGTGGACAGCTCGGCGTTGTGGCTTTACTTTTCAGTTGCTGTTTTTCCCTTCCAGTTGTACTTTACTTTCAGTTTGGGTTTTTATACTGGCCAACTTACTTTTCCGCACTTACTTTTGTACCAGCTTTTCCTTGCTTGCTTTTTCTGTGGTGTTCGTTTACTTTACAAAGGCAATTCCTTCCCTTTTTATCGGGAATTTACACCGTGGTGCTAGTCGCCAGCCCCTGGCCTATGGAAGGCGGGCTTGGGGTAGTCACGGCACGGGCCCCGAGGATGGGTCATGACAAATTGGTATCAGAGGAGTTCGGTTCTACCACAGAACATGGGACTCTGATCTTTTTCTATGTGAAGAAATAGTGTTAAGCGTATTGGGTGTGGTTATCAGTCCAGGGAGTCTAGTGTTGGTGCGGCGGCCGACGTATCCGTACACCAGGACCCCGACTTATGATTTCCGACTTAATGCACGAAAACATTGATTGCATGTGTGATTCAAGTTTTCTTTGTGATTACTTTGTGTCAGCTCACCAGGTATATTGTTCTGGTAGTGTCGTACCTGTTTCCTTTTAAGAATGGCCCCACGACGGCAGCTAGCTAGGGTTCTGAGAGTTGTGCGTGATGACATCCCACCGAGCGAAGAGGCCTCGGTGTAGGGCCCTTTGACAGCTGAGGCACCTGCGGTACCTGTACCCGCCGAGCCACCGATGCTTCTAGCCCTAGACGCTGACGATGCACGTTGCCTTAGTGCAATGCATGAGTTCCAGCACCAGCGATCGCCTAGGTTCCATGGGGAGACAGACCCCCAGGCAGCCGAGGATTGGCTGGAGACAGTGGTGAGAGTTTTCAGGATAGTGAGGACACCAGCAGGCCTCATGGTGATCCTCGCAGCGAGCCTACTGCACGCGGCAACATGCAGATGGTGGAGCTTGATTCTCTAGGTGCACGATGAGGCATCTCTCCTATGGACGGACATTGAGAGCCTCTTCCGCTCGGAGTTCGTCCCAGCCACCCTCTGTGCGGTGCGTATCCAGGAGCTTCTTCAGTTACGGCAGAGCAGCTTGACAGTCACCCAGTACTCGGTGAGATTTACCGATCTCTCGCGCTACTCGACAGACATGGTACGGGACCCATTCTTCCGGGCCCGGACCTTTGAGCAGGGATTGAGACACGAGATCAGGGAATCACTGATCTCCCTCAGCATTCCGACTCAGGAAGGAGTACTAGAGCGAGCTCTTCTCATCGAGAGTTTTCTTGCTGAGTCTACACCAGCGGCGAGACCTACCGCAGGGTGACACGTGGCAGAGTCTTCTGCAGCCGACAGTAGACAGATGTCGTAGAGGTCCAAGCGGGCCAGGCCAACGGGTGAACGACCATAGGATACTGGCTCGGAGGTGCGGGGCACACGCAGCAGAACTAGTCTTACGAGTGGAAGACAATGCTATGCATGCGGTGGCCAGGGCCACATGGCTCATGACTGCCCGACCCGCCATGAAGAGGAGCAGCAGAAGGTTGAGGAACCACCTAGGAAGAGGCAGAGGTTCGACCGTGGCGGTCCGCGGGGAGCAGGAGGATGAGGCAGAGGAGCTGGCCGAGTAGTAGGTGGTGGGAGATGCTTTGAGGCTCTACCACCACCACCACCGTGAGGTCCACCCCGACCTCAGGGGAGAGCACAGCTTCAGGCAGCTGAATCTTACGATCATGGAGCTAAAGAAGCGGGTGGACTAGTGCGAGACTAGATCCAGGCATAGAGGCCTTTGCCCATAATGCCTCTAGCTTCGTAGTTTGTGTTGCCTTGTGTCCTTGTACTTTGAGTTGAAGTAATAAAAGACACTTGCAATAGTGACATTTGCTTTCTTTTTTTTGTTTGTTATTACTAAGAGGTGCCGGTTAAAAACTGTTGACTTGACCATCACATGCGATATTCTTACTGGAGGAGACCCAGTGACCACACACTGATGCCGACAGTGCGAATCAACCCTTGGAGGCGAGAGTAACGGTTGGATCTCTTGGTAGCAGCGTCGAGGCCTTACAACGTCATCCATGCCATGAATTAACTAATCATGATTGGATTGACTGTATTAGGCAGGGAATGTGGTTCATCTAGGGGATGAGACCAGATTTCCCTTTTCGGAAAAGGAGAAATCTTTTCAGCTTTGCAGAACGTTAAGGAGGAAGGGGAAACCCTTCGTGTGGTCAGACAGATGTCAGCAGAGCTTCCAGGAGCTAAGACAAAGTTTGACCAATGCCCCTATCTTGAGGTTGCCAGAGGAGGGAGTAGGGTACGTAGTCTACTGCGATGCATCAGGGACTGGACTCGGATGTGTCCTGATGCAGGATCGGGCAGTGATCACCTATGGATCACGTCAGTTGAGGTCGCATTAGCAGAACTACGCTACCCATGACCTGGAGTTAGTAGTAGTGGTCTTCACTATGAAGACATGGTGACACTACCTGATGGACGAGCGCTTTACAGTCTTTTCTGACCATCAGAGTCTCAGGTACATCTTCTCTCAGAAGGACCTGCACCTGAGATAGCGACGATGGCTCGAGTTCCTCCAGGACTATGACTTTGAGATAATCTATACTACTGGGAAGGGGAACGTAGTAGCCGATGCTCTCAGCAAGAGGACGGGCATTCAGCTACTTGAGAAGGCGACAGAGCAGCTAGCCTATTTGCAGATATCTTTCATGGATAGAGATGGAGCAGCCTTCCTTCAGTCTCTCACAGTCACCCCTCCACTACTGCAGTGAGTCAGAGAGGCACAGCGTGGGGACGCTGACTGTGAGACGCGGCGTGCACAGATATCCTCAGGACAGGCACCTGATGATTTCTCCTTTGGAGCAGAGCACGACGTCCTTTTCAGAGGACGTACCTTGTTACCAGTTCCTTTACGGGAGGAGGTGTTGAGAGAGTTTCACACTTCTCCTTTGGAAGTACATCCTAGAGTGGCGAAGTTGTACTAGGATCTCAGACGATAGCACTGGTGGCCGGGCATGAAGAAAGATGTGGCAGAGTTCGTTTCTCGATGCCTCACTGGCCAGCAGGTGAAGGCAGAGCACCAGGTGCCAGCAGGCTTGGTACAACCCTTGGAGGTCCCGGAGTGGAAGTGGGACGGGATATCTATGGACTTCGTGACCGGACTTCCACGCACTTCCAGAGGTCATGACTCCATTTGGGTGATTATCGACTGACTCACCAAGTCAGCTCAGTTCTTACCCATCAGAGAGAAGGGATCAGTGGAGAGCTTGGGACATCTCTACGTTCAGGAGATTGCGCGGCTTCATGGTGTGCCATCATCTATCATCTCCGATCGAGATGCTCGCTTTACTTCCCGGATTTGGAAGGGGTTGCAGGAGGCGTTCGGGACGTAGCTACGTCAGAGCACCGCATTTCATCCTCAGATGGATGGTCAGATGGAGAGGACCATTCAGACTCTCGAGGACATGCTCCGCGCATGTGTCCTCGACTTTGGTCGCAGCTTGGAGGACCACCTACCCTTGGTGGAGTTTGCGTACAACAATAGCTACCACTCCACCATCGGGATGGCACCGTACGAGGCGTTGTACGACCGACCTTGCAGATCTCCTTTGTGCTGGACAGACCCTGGGGAGTCAGCACTTGTGGGACCAGAGATGGTCCGGGCCATGACAGAGAAGGTCCAGATCATCCAAGAGTGGATGAGGACAGCTCAGAGCTGGCAGAAGTCCTATGCTGACAGGAGGTGGAGGCCACTAGAGTTCGAGGATGGTGACCACGTCTTCTTGCGTGTTTCACCATGACATGGAATACAGAGATTTGGTCAAGCTGGAAAGTTTTCTCCACACTTCATCAGACCATTCCAGGTCTTAAGCAGGATTGGAGAGGTGGCTTATCGCCTGGATCTACCACCTCAGTTGCACCGGGTGCACGATGTCTTCCACGTATCTCAGCTGAGGAGATATGTGCACGACCCGACGCATATCATTGACCATGGGGAGCTAGATGTTGATGATGGGGTGACTTTTGTGGAGGTTCCAGTGGAGATCAAGGATTGACAGGATTGGGTCCTACATGGACGGTCGATTCCTCTAGTGCGCATCAGATGGCAACACGGGAACCTCCTGGAGAGCACTTGGGAGCGGGAGGCTCAGATGTGTGCTTAGTACCCACATTTGTTTCCCAAGCTTATGATGTATCTTTACAGGGACGTAAAGCCCTGAGGTGGGAGTAATGTAAAGACCTGTAAAATTAAAGGAATTTTTTTTCTTAATTTTCTTTGGGATTTTACATGAACACAGTTTCTGACGGCACTTGATTCCGAGGCCCGGTGTGCCCAGAATTTCTATCCGAAGTTTAGCTCGGGTACGTTCAGTGAATGAACGAGCGGGAATTTTTAACTTTTGAACCGGTGCTCAGAATCAAATTCCGAGGGCACCGATGGAACCGAAGCATCAGTAATTGCTTAGGAACTCCATTTCTGGAGTTGCGTTTACACAAGAGAATTTGTTAATTTATGGGGATGGTAAAATAAAATTTATGCACCAATATTTTTTTTTACTTTAAGTGGTTTAAGCTTTGGGTGGAAGTTGGGTAACTACCCAACTTCCCAAGGGAGGTTATGAGGGTGGTGGGGCCCACAAAAACCCCACCCCTTCACATTCTTAAACCCCCTCAACTCACCATTATGGATGACAACTTGTCATGAATTAATTAAGTGGAATTAATTCAAACTCTTGAAATTCAAAAGTTTATGTTATGTTAATAAAATAAGAGATGAACTTATTTTATTTGTGGTTGGAACCTTGTTGTGTGAACTTTGGGAGAAAATCTGGGGGTTCAAACCCCCGACCGGCCAGCTAGCGGCCCCCATTAAGGGGGGCCACGGTTACAAAACACGGGGGGGGGGGGGGGGGGCAGCACCCCCCCGCAAACCGAACAGCTTGGCCGTTCGGCCGAGCCAGCTGGCACCGTGCGCCAGTGCACCGGGCCGCCAGGCCGGGCAGCGCCATCCAGGCTGACCCGGACCCGGGTCGGGTCGACCCTGTTCGGGCCGACCCAGGGGGTCTCGGGCCGGGTCGGTCCAGGCCCTAAACCCCCGTTTTCGGACCCTTTTGGGTCTTTTCCCCATATCTCAAGATAAGAACCTCCGATCGACGCGCCGTCAATGGCGATGTGATCCTTGGATCGAGATGGTAGTTTCGATATATCGCACTCAAGGTTTCAAAGAACTTTGGGTCTGGCCGGGTTGGTTCGTACATGAAACCAACCGGGCCCTCGGAGCGGAAACACTTATAACTTGAGTTCCGGACGTCCGATTGACGTGTCGTCGACTTGGTTGGATTACTCTTAGTGAGAGGGATATTTTGGCTTACTCCGTCCGAGGTTTGGACGCAGATGGAGTACGGTCGGGTTGGTTTTGACTTAAAAACCAACCGGGCCCCTGGGACGAAAAAACCAATAACTCTCAGACCGGACGCCCGATTGACGCGCCGTCTGCGACGTTGAGTTCCTGTTGACGATACGAAACTTTTGGATATGTCAACTCTGGAATTTGTGTCAGTTGATGTATCAGACTCTCAGCTCATGGAGCAGACCCTTCCGAACGAGCCTGCTGTGTGCGGGGACCCTAGTGCTGGCTGTGTTTGCGACTGTGACGACGACGACTGTACAGAGATACTCAGTGGATTCGACAGCGACGACTACAACACTCAGCGATCCTATGTGGATCAATGATACCGATATTTTGTGGGTCCGATCCTGTGTGGGTCAGCACTCAGCGGTTCTGTGTGAGCCAGCACCTACTGATCCTGTGGGGGTCCGATCCTGTGTGGGTCTTTGCGGGGGTTAGTTACCTATCGATCCTTTGTGGGTTAGATCCTTTGTGGGTCATTGCGAGGGTTAGTACCTATCGATCCTTTGTGGGTCCGACGACTTAGATGAATCAGTGGCAATATCTGATCATCTCTATCGTCATACGAATAAGTATACCTGTGTGAGATGAATCCTGTTTTTCTTTCCTTTGTAGATTGTGTTGTGCTATCCTGTGTGGATTACGTTTTTCTTTCCTTTGTGGATTGCGTTGAGCTATCCTGTGTGGATTACATTTTTCTTTCCTATGTGGTTTGGGTTGTACTTGGGCTCTAATATTAGATCCGAATGAGAATTGATGACTTAGGTATATGTATGGGAATATACCTAAGTAGTGTCGGATGTTACTTCGTGATTGTATCCTTCCTTTGTGGATTATCCTTTGTGGATTCTGGGAGACCTATGGGGGTCTTGGGGTCCCTACGGAGTAGTTTATACTTACCCCTGAACGGGCTATGCCCGCACTATGTTGTGTTGGTTACAGACGACGGACAATGTTGATCGTGGTTGAGGCTTGCGGAGCAGGACGGTACCTGGAAGTGGACCACTGGGTGGGACATACTTGGAGCGGACAGCTGGACCCGAGGAGCAGAGGAGGCTATCTGTACTCACCCTTCAGGTGGAATTTCCAGTGGACAGCTCGGCGTTGCGGCTTTACTTTTCAGTTGCTGTTTTTCCCTTCCAGTTGTACTTTACTTTCAGTTTGGGTTTGTATACTGGCCCACTTACTTTTCCGCACTTTCTGTTGTACCAGCTTTTCCTTAGTGTTTACTTCTACTGCTTTCTTGCTCTGTGGTGTTCGTTTACTTTACAAAGGAAATTCCTTCCCTTTTTATCGGGAATTTTTGCCTTGGTGCTAGTCGCCAGCCCCTGGCCTATGAAAGGCGGGCTTGGGGTAGTCACGACATGGGCCCCGAGGACGGGTCATGACACTCATAGATTAGAACATGGAATGACTTGAATATTTTTTAAGGGTTTTGAAGAAGTTTCAGAGTCAAACTGTATGGAAACCTAGACAACATGACATGAGATGATATGAACACATGCCATGTGTTCTTCTATTTTGAAAGAGATGACTTTTCATAAGTATAGACCATGTACCGTATGTACAATCCATGTAGTTTTTGATGATGTCACTGACAGTGAGAGCAGAGATAGAGGGTTGATAAATGTTTTGTGGAACACATTGTGTATATGGAGTACACATCGTGCTGTAATAGACCATGTATCTGGACATGTGACTAACGACACAGGCGGATGAAACATAGGCTGTACACACCTTGTTGAGATTATACACATCTTGTATTAATTTAATGTGTATCTGGCTATGTGAATAACAACTTGGGTGGATGAAACTTATGTAGTACACACCATGTCTATGGTGAACACACTGTGTAGTGTTACAATGGAAAGACCATGTAATTTAATCTAGGTAGAAGTATCTGTGTAAGAGGGGATATTCAGGTACATGAAGTGTCTCATAAAAAACACGCCGTGTGTATGTAGTGTTACCCAACCAGGTTGGAAGAGGTACATGCCAATGTTAAGGCTTGAAGGGAACATTCCATGCAATGATTCTATATGCCGTGTAACCCTTCCTTGTAAAACATGAATGATATATTTCTCCTATTCCATTCTTACAATTCTAAGTTTCTATCCCTAATAATTTTGAATTGAGGTGTGTGATTGAACTTGCAGAGTCATGCTACCAATATTTCCTCTAGTTGTGCGCTAGGAGCAGGGCGATGAGAAGACACCCAAAATGGTTGATCAGGGACTACTAGAAAATCCTCCCGTCATTCCGGTATTGGAACCAGTTGTTATACCAGACGCAGGTGAGGATTCATAGTTCCATGAATTCTTTTTGAGGATGATGTAGATGTTTTAGGGTGCACCAAATCCTACCCTCAATATGGAAGAGCTGACACTGGTGTTCCCACAATAACATCCTCCCACTTTTTCAGGGGATGGAGGACCATAGGCTGTAAATTCATGGTTATAGGCCATTCTCTCTATCATTGAGCATCTAGAGACACCTCCAGAGAGGAGGGTGAAGCCTTAAATGTATGTGCTACATGATTCCACCAAGATATGGTGGGATGTTATCTCTCAAGAGGGACATCATTAAGATATGGCTTGGGAAGAGTTTCAGAGGACCTTCCATGATTACTTCTACCTAGAGACATTGAGGGCCGACCGAGCCTGGGAGTTCATGCATTTGTATTAGGTAAATATTTCAGTGATGGATTACTATTATCGATTTATAGAGCTTCATCACATTATAAATATTTTGGGAGGTGATGATTTATCTCTATCTTGGAGGTTTGAGGACGATCTCTGGTATGACATCCGATTGTAGGTGAATGTTTTCAGGCTAACTTCGGTGACTTCTATAGTAAATCAGGGGCTGATTACTAAGTGAAATATGATAGAATTAGGAGTTGTGATCCAGGGCGGTTCAACATCTAGGGCTGATACTCTTTCGTCTGATAGTAGGAAGCACCATAGGGAGGTTACATGTGGTGGTTCTTCTAGTATGAGGGATGTTTCTTCATGTGGACAAGTGGTGTCATATCTATGTGGTAAGAATGGGTAAAAGCAACAACAGTTCCCAAGAGACATATTTTAGTGCTGATCTTGTGGAAATATGTGTTATCTTCAACATTTTTTTAGGTTTCTCACCAGAAGCTAGTGGAAGGGGATCAGTTATGACTCCACATTCATGAGTAGGACCATCAGTTTCTCATTAGTCATGGAACTAGATCTTTTCAGGACATTAAAGTCAAGTTAGTGGTCATGGACGGGGAAGCCAAATGATAGGCTTTCAGTGATAGTAGGGTGGATCACCACAGGGTAGCTAGGCAAGGTCACATGGATGCAGTACATGTCAAGGTTTTGTGATGAAACATAACCATCAAGATCAGGATCTCAGACCCTCTATGGTTAGTGGAATGATTCTAGTTGCCTCAATTTTAGATTCTACTCTTTTTGATATAGGGGATTCCCATAGTTTTATATCTATTTCCATTGTTGAGATCCTTGGGCTCACATATTTACTTCTAATGATGTTATGATGCTAGACACACTATTAGGGATTAGGACTGCTAGTGTATGTCCATCCATGGTGTGCCTCTTGAGGTCTGTGGAGTCACTTCTTATGGGAAATCTATTTTATAGAGATGATAAGATTCGATTTAATTCTTGGAATGGACTGGATGGTCTCCTTTAAAGAATTTTTTGACTTCTATCACTGTAGGTTGAGTTTTACATCAGTAGAGGGAAGATATTTTCTACATAAGGGAGAATGGAATGTCTAGGATAGAAGAGTAGGACCTTACCATTATGGGATGGGAGGAATTACAACCCATATTTCTAGTTTATATCTAGATAACCAGTGGACTTCACATATGTTATTTCCTCTAGTGGTGGATCATTTCAGAGATTTATTTCTAGAAGAATTTTCAGTTTTACCTCTAGAGAGAGAGGTAGATGTCTCTATTGAGCTTATTCGAGATGTGGAACCATTGTCCATTCCTCCTTATAGGATGGCTACACTAGATTTACAAGAGATTAAGAAGCAGTTAAAGGATTCAAATACAAATGGTTTCATCTAACCCAATAATTCTATTTGGGGTTTGCCTATCATTTTTAAGAAGAAAGAGGATTGTACCCTCATACATTGTGTGTATTATTAAATTATGAACCATTGTATGGTCAATAATCGATATCCTTTATCGAGGATTGATGATCTCTTTGGTCATCTATAAGGATATCAGGTGTTCTTAAAAATTGACTTGAGATCTGGTTATAATCAGTTGTGCATTAGACCATCATATGTACCTCTTATAGCCTTTCAGAGAAGATATGGTATATACATGTATTGGGTTATTCTGTTCGGTCTCATGAATGCACTATAAGTTTTCATTTCACTGATTAATTAGTGTTCCATCATTACTTGGATACTTTTGTGGTAGTATTATTGGAAAATATATTAGTTCACTCTCATACTCGATATGAACACTACATACATCTTTAGATCATATTGTGTACACCGAGATAGAATTAGTTATATCTTAATCTCTCAAAGTGACACTTTGGGATGGACCAGATTCATTTTTGGGTCATGTTATATCAGAGACAAGAGTACCAGTATACCTAGAGAAAGTGAGAGAAGTAGTTTCTTGGGAGCAGCCGAAGAACATCATTGAGGTATAGAGTTTTCTGGTGCTAGATGGTTACTAAAGGCTATTTATTACAGACTTTTCATGCTTAGCAGTGCCACTGACAGGCCTGACTAAGAAGGGTATGAAGAACTTGTGGAAAAATTTCTGTTATTCTTCCTTTCAGGTGGTGAATGGGAGTTTTACCTCAACACCTATACTGATTTTTTGGATCTAGGAAAGCGTTACACCATTTACATCTATGCATCGGGAATCGGTTTGGCGACAGTGCTTATACAGGGGGAAGGATTCGGTGCATACGGGTCTTGATAGTTGATGCCATATGGGAGGAATTACCTGATGCACGACCTTGAGTTAGCTGCAGTTGTATATTCATTATTATTTTTGGATAAATGATCTTTTGGGATAGAATTTTGTAGTATACACTAACCAAAAAAGCCTCAAATATACCTTTACTCAGCAAGATCTAAACATGAGATAATGGAGGTGGGTTGAGTACCGTCTTTCCTTTGACTTTGAGCTTTCTTATATGCATGGGAAAGGCAACACGTTGGATGATGTGCTGAGAAGGAGGACTTAGATACATGTATTTTATGAATCCAACGATGAGGGGAAGCTTATGGCTCTATTATATGAGATACATTTAGAGGTGCATGATAGATAGGGGCATAATTTTCTTTCATCTATAGCTGTTACCTATACTCTACTAGATACAGTGTGAATGAGGTAGCTATCAGATTCTGAAGGCCTAATCCCACAAGAGAGTCTATCAGGTGAGGACCCTACTCCTGGGTGGACTATAGGTGAGGTTGAGGTTTTGTGTTTTCATGAACGTGTATGGGTGTCAACAGACTTACACAATGATCTATTATGAGATTTTCATGCCTTTGTATGAGCAGTTCATCCTTGTGTCACCAAGATGTATCAAGATCTACATAGTCAGTATTGGTGGATAGGAATGAAGAGGGTTGTTGCTGGTTTTGTTATGAGATGTTCCACATATCAGTAGGTGAAGGCAAAGTATCAATGTTCAGAAGGGCTTTTACTACAGTTACCCATTCTTTAGTGGAAGTGGATTGATGTCATGATGGATTTCATGATAGGTTTACTATGGTCGTCTCGAGGAAACAATGCTATATGAGTTGTTGTTTACAGACTCATGAAGGTTGCACATTTTATACCAATAAAGGAAACCTTTAGTGTTGATGAACTTGGAATAGTGTACATCTGAGAGATTATATGTTTTCATGGCATTACACACTATATCGTTTCAAACAGGGATTCCTAGTTTACTTCTCATGTCTATCAGGGATTAAAGAGGGATTTGGGTACACAAGTAATTTTGATTACAACATACCATTTCTAGAAAGATGGATTTTCAAAGTTCACGATTTAGGTTTTGAAAGACATGCTTCGAGCTTGCATCCTGGATTTGAGGGCTCTTGGGAGAGACAGATACCCCTAGTGGAGTTTTCCTATAATAACAGTTTTCTGTCAACAATAAATATGGAACCTTATAAGGCTTTGTATGGTAGGCCAATTTGATCACCCCTATGTTGGATGGAAGTAGAAGAGGCATCTATATTGGGACCTCATCTTGTCCAAGAGACCACTGAGAAGGTGGAGTTGATTCGAAAGAAGATGACAACTTCACAATGTCGCAAAAAATTATTTGCTGATCGATGGAGATGACCTATGGAGTTTAATGTTGGAGATCAGGTTTTCATACATGTAACACCAAGGTTGGGATACATAAGGATTTGGAGCCATGGGAACCTTTCACTGAGATACATTGGTCAATTTGTGGTCTTGGAATGAGTCAGGTCGGTTGCAATTCACTTGCAGTTACCTCAGAGGTACCAGGCTATGCATGAAGTCTCTCATGTTTCTTATCTAAGAAGTTACTTTTAGAACCATATCATGTCTTTCAAACTGAGGAGGTTGAGTTGGAGGTGGATACATTCTTTGAGGAGCACACTATTCTGATTGTGGATCACAACATGAAGGTTCTCCATGGACAGTCTGTTTCTCAGTTACAGGTGCAATGGTAGCATGAACGAGTAGATGATGAGACTTGGTAGAGGGTGGACAGTTTATGATCACATTGGCCAAAGTTATCTGACATTTCTTCTACACCACCCTTGGAAAGGAAATTCAGGGACAAATTACTTTAAGAGGGGATGTTATTAAATACCCAAATCATCATTTTAGGTATAGATATTTATTTATAGTTGTTTTGTAGGGAAATCATGAAATGAATGGTTTTCTATATACACACAATGTACTTATGAGTACACACTGTGTAACCAGTTTCCACTTATGGCTATGTACTGGGCGTGTAAGGGATGAGTACATGGCCGTGTGATGACCTGGCTGACCCACATAAGTCGAGGAAAGTTGAGGCTAATACACAGTGTGTACAATTAATCAACACACTATATAGTTTTAATTTTATTTGATATATTCGAGAAGGGTCACTTATTATGCCCATAAGTGTATTCCTCAACCGGTGGTTCATACAAGAGAGTGATATAATGGCCAACGAACATCAAACCCATCCCGATTCTCCATATGAGCTTTGATTGATACATCTACATGAGCGTTGGAATCCAACCGACGAGTTCTCAAGTCCCATAAATCCTTTCTTATTGATTCTCCCTCTTTATTGATTTATTCATGTTTGGAAACTTTTCACCTTTTTTAGATCTACACCATTGTAGGATGATTCAAGGGATGGCATTAAAGTATATTAATCGTAAGACAACGAGGTAGGTGGTTGTGCCTTTCATTGTTTGTCTTTGAATTATATATGCTAAAAGTGCTAGATACCCATGTTTGGGGAGTTGCATGTTTTGAAAATAAATCATATTTATTAAACGTTATGGATTGGTTGATTGATAAAGCAATTTAAATATGAATCAGGTTAAATACCTTGTTTATGGGACACCCAGTGGGTGCATTTCCCTTATTTGATTATTTATGGCTATTTGGTATAGGTTAACTATGAGGTGTACCTTGTTTTCCATACCTTGAATTTCTTAAGATAGTGTTTTATTGATTATGTGAAATGCCTGTTATATTAATTATGAATGTTATCCATGTATTAGTTATAGATTACATTATATGATTTTATATGTTATGCATGCTATGTTTCCAATGGACTGTGAGAGCCTTAGACTAGGAAAACTGTGGGGGTTTCCATGTTTATTTACACAGAACCATGAGATCCTTGGTGTAGATAATTGAACCATGGGTATTGAATGTGAGAGATACCTAGGAGGTCATTTATAATTATATTATTATATGTATACTCAGGGTTATTGACCATGAGAGTTACCGAAGAGGTCGTTATAAATTATTGATGCTATGTAGACCTAGGGATATTGACCGTGAGGGCTACCCAAGAGGTCATTATATATTATTGATGCCTTGTTGACCCATGGTTATTAACCCTTAGAGCTACCCAGGAGGTTATTATAAATTATTAATTCCTTGTTGACCCAGGGTAATTGAACGTGAGATCTTCCCATGTGGTCATTTGTAAATGATTAGTGCTATGTTAGACCAAAGGGGTTAGACCATGAGAGCTTCCTAGATGGTTATTATTTAATGAATTAGTGTTATGTTAAACCAAAGGGGTTATACTGTGATATATTTATAATATGGTTATTTATGAATTATTTAATGATTGTGATGAGTCTCCCAGGGAAAATCACAAGCTTGGACTCAGTGTTACGTGATTGTTTAGATGGTCTTCAGAGATGTCTATTTTATTACTGATACATAGGGGGATATAGAGATTAGGATAGATACCAAGATTAAATAATTCAAATCATGAATAATAAATGTAAATAAATGTAATAAAAAACTACATGATTTTTTAATTTTGAGTACTTCTTAGTTTATTACTTCATTTTTCATATTGGATGCTTTATATATATTCATTGACAGTTAGGCAGAAATCTTTTGGTGGTTGCCTAATAGGATTCAACTCACACCCTGTTTGGGTCATGTTTTGGACCCAAACAGATTATATGGTTGCAGGTGTAGATAAGGTCAAGCACCCTTCTTCATTATGTACTTGATTACTATTGAGGATGGAGAGCATGGGACTAAGCCAAGGGTTGCGATGCTGCTGGAGTTCACTTGTCTATTTTTTTACTTTGGTTTATGTATTGATTTACAGCATTGTGACTTGTTTGGATGTTTTATTAGATACATATTCCGTGAATCATATATATGCATTGTGGCTTTTGTTGGATTTAATTTTAGTCTTCCACTGTTTATTTCTGTTGCTTGGTATTATTGCTTCCGCTATAGTTTACTATTTGTTTTTCACTGTGTATACTCTTCCAGTGAGGGAATAGTTTCCCCAATATCACATATTGGCCATGGATAATAGTCAATAGTCTATGGAATTTGGGGAAATGATCTTGAGGTCATGGGATCAACCGGGTTCAGGGATATTTTGGGTGGCACCCGGATCTGGGATGTTACACTTCATATGGATCAGACCTGCATAGTGATTTCCAATTCATAAATATGTATGGATTGATTCCAATCCACAGAAGATAAAAAGTGATTCTAGGATCTCAAATCCTGGTTCCAACATCAACAATGAATAGGAAAAATCCTCCTCTCCATGTATGGATCAGACCTACATTGATAGTTCTTGTTCAGAACTATGTGTGGCTTGATTCCTGTCAACACATGATACATAGTGATACCTGGATCTCAAATCACAAGAGAAGCCTCAACCAATAAATATTATTCCTCCCTATGCAAAGTTGTAAAAGTAACCATTTATAGAACTATAGATTGAATAATTCTCAATTTAAAGAGATACATAGCGACACATGTGTTATTTAACCTAGTCCAAGCACTAAAAATTAAAAATGCCCATATCCATCAATTTATCACCGTTTTTGGAAGAATAAACCATTACCGAACCTTGTTTCTCACACCAAGAATATCTTAAATGGGATTAAGAGTTATGTTATGTGAATACTTGAATGATCATAATATATAAATTCATATCAGTGTTACCATGGTCCCTGTAAAAAGACATTAAAAGGAACACCACATGTCCTCACAACATGATGTTAAACTACATAGTACCTCAAGAACTAAATACAGAATTATTTTCATTATACTGAGATATATAGTTATTAAAAGGCCAAATTTCCTAATCTCAGCCATGGGGTAAAGGAAAAATTTTGTTTCCCCACATACTTCATACAAAAAAGATCTATATAGGAGAGGTTAAATTTGGGTTTCTCATTCGTGGATCCATTGAAGAAATAGAAACATACCCCCTAATATTTTATCTAGAACTATGTAGGGAATTTTACACTCCATTTATAATAATTAAATGAATGTTTCTTACATAATAATATAAATTCCTTCTATTCATCAAAATTTTAGTCTCGTGTTATTTCAGATATCCACAATATTCCACTAGACATCAGAGATGGGGGGTTAGTGTCCTAATAGAACCTTTGGTTTGAATATGAATAATATTACCCAATTGGTTATGTATAAGTTTCACACTAAAATTGTTATATTAAGAAAATAAAAATTAATCCCTTAAAGATGCCTCTTCTATCCACCATTACCCCATTAGATGTTATGCCCCATCTCATTTCTTCTGATTTGAGAACCCCCAAAATCTTGGCTCACACTTTGTTTCCCTCTCAAATCCAAGGCATGTCATAACATACCGAATCGATCAACCTTTTGTTACTCATAAATTATATGAATCATAGTCCAAGATGTTTGAATAATAAATTAAAAACATGATGCCATCATCCCTGCATGTCATTAAACTGTATGGATGATGTCGTAATTGTATGACACAAAACTAAACGATGACTAGAACAACGTGTCGCATGATTCATGCCATAATAGGATGTGTAGTGACACTCAAATCTCAAATACTGGGTCAATACATGAAAAAATATTAAAATATTATATATTTGTGTATAGGTTAGACCAACATAAGGAACCCTACATGATCTATGTATGGACCGATTCTCACTTTTACTAGATACGCAACGACACCAAAATATTAAATAATAGTCTCTATATATCAAAAAACATTCCTATAATCTTATATACCTGAGCCAGATCTGCATAAAAGGGTACAGTATGTGTCTCACCAAATTTTCGAGCTCATATTTGAAGGAAAATTTACCTTCCCCACACAATAGTTCGATCGATGTGTGGGGAAAACATCCAAGAACTACACATGTATTTATTCTCATTTTGAAGAGATATATAGTGATGATAGGACTTTATATCAAGGGCCCATTGGTAATAAGATAATTAATTCCTACATATTGGTCTGACCAATATAAGGTAAACATTTCTACCCGTTCATAATAAATTTCGACATGAAATTATTCTTTCATATTCAGACACATTCCATTTTCAAACCAAAATATGTGCATATAGAGGATCAAATCACTATAAAATCTGTGGCTATCTAAAATGGAGAGTCAGTGTCCAAAGGACACCTTTGATTTACTATTCAAAATATTCCCTAGTTGGCTATGAACAAGTGTCCCACAAAAAATTCCTATCAACCAAAATAAAATTAGTCCTCAGTAGATACCTCTACTCTCTCTGTATTCCACAATAGCATTTTCATCCAATATCACCCCTCAAATTCAAGAACCCACATATTATGGATTAAAAAATATCTTCTTCATGCCTGAAGATGATGGAATATTCTAGGAAATATTACCTTGAAAATAGAAAATAATTTATCCCTTGTTCAAAGCTAAGTGACCTTAAATTGTATCCCTTGAAAATCCTCGATAAAATACATTTGACTACATAGTCCATGTACAAGTCAAAAAACATTAAAATGAACCAGACTTCATCAATTATTTACAAAAGATAAATTTCCATAGGCATGGTTACCTATTCATGGATTGTATCAACATAAATTCCCTCATCATTTTAGTATCTCAGTACACCCTAACAACATTATGTTAGAAATTATTCTTATGGTCATTCCTCACGTACATCCACTATATCATGTCCCAGATTAATAAATCACATTGTTAAGGTATAAAAATCCCGCATTCATGTATAAAATATATTTAGTTATTCTTAACTTGTAATCAATATTGGGGTCATCACCCCATAATTCATGGTCTAAGATGTTTGACATAAAATACTAGTCATACTAGTTTGGATTACAATACAACAAACTAACCATGAAAATATACACATTACTATCTAGGTAGAAAACCTATAAAGGGAACCTTGGGAAAAAGTCAAGTCATGACTCACTAAACCTACATTTTTTATAGTTTATGAAAAAATCGAGTAATCAAAAGAAAAGAAAAAGGAACAAATCTTTTTAGGGAAAAAACCCGTAAACAACATCCTAATAAAAAGTAATGTTAGGACCAATATTCTCATAACATAAGGGAATTTGGGGAAAAATATGGTTGTAATAGAAAACAATCAATGTTTTTAGGGTTTTTCATAAAACCCTAGAAATAGTATAAAAAATTATCGCTAATTCCCATGGATTAAGAAAAAATTATAAAATTACATGATCATGCCAATTTGAATATCATATGTTGCGATTGAAATTGATATCTAGTGAATATTATCTTTTGAGAAGTATTGAAAATTGTGATTAATTGACAATGAAGGATTTGATAAAAGATAAGTATAGGAGGAAAATAAGTTTTTATTTATTCATTAAATGATAAAGGAGGATAATCTGCATCCTAGAGTCACCCCTTGAAAATAATTTAATCACATGAAACACATAACATGAAAAATGGATACAGTGAAGCTTGGATAACATTACTTAGTAGATTGACTACCACCTGATGTTATCCATCAATGGTATATTACAGACTGGTTTTTTCCTTGCATTATATTTAACTATGGGGAACATCTGTTTAAAAATATCCCTGAGCTCTCTACCTTTATTCATGATGGATTCAATACTAGTGATTGTCGATGACAACATCACCATTAAGCTTTCTACTTGATCCTCACATTATGGCATATATTTATTCTATGAAACCACCATATCATAAAAAGTTTCTTCTTTAGAAACAAGGTGGTGTACCACAACAATATAATCCTATATATCTTTCTTATAATGATTCAATTCATTAAAATAGATAAGGTAATATTCACAAGAATCCATGTATTCTCAACCAATGTAGATATGGTGATTAATGATGTGAATATAATTGTAATAAAACACACCTGAACAAAAATTATGGAAATTTTAGTGATGGTTGTCTTTACTTTCATCCATTTCTAACATAGGGTGTTTTTGATGACATTATAAATTTGGTGATAGGATATTTTTTTCACAAAATGGGGTTTAATAGAAATTTTGGGATCCTGGACCTACTCAACCTATGAGACAAGTATGTAATCTATGATTTTAGTCCTGAAAGACATGATTATTTCACAATATTATTTCAAGGTGGGAAAATATTGCATCTCAACTTACTATGTAATCTCCAGGATTGGGATGATACGACCAATATCCTTGGTGAAATTCCCAAGGTAGTTCCACTAGGACAAAGGGTGGTGGGGATAACAGAAGTACTAGTAGAAGGCACTAGATCTACACTGTATTTATCAAGGGATGTTCATGAGGATGAGGCCCACCCTAAGGCTATTAAAGGGTCAGGATGCAAGAAATTATCCCATTGAAAATGATGAATAGGTTGTTTCAGGAACATAATTTGGAGAGTACAAATATTTTTGTACCTATTATATTGGCTTATATAGCACCCTATTAGGGTAGTATTCCATCCATTTTCTAGGGAAACCACATGATATGTTAATAAAAGATCTCATGGGATTTAAAATAATTTTACTTCCAAAGTCCTCAGTAATTATCATGAACCATAATCGATGAAGGATGACTTGGTGTGATTCCTTCCCAATCTTGGTAAGGGGTACATATGAAACCTATTGTAGACATCCAATTTTTTGTGAAAACATACAAGGAGCATAGGTTTCACAAATATTTATCCCATACAACTGAGAAACCAAAATACTATCAATAAATGATATTATACAACATCATTATTTGAGAGAACATTTTCTTATATCCACTACCTCTCCATAGGGTACTAGTTAAGGCGTGAAAGATAAGGGAGAAGAATCACTTAACAGCTTGACAATTCCATTGATGCATATGGGTTTCAGGAGAAAGAAAACAATATTAATAAGTGTAGGGAATACTGGAATAATGTATCATCATGGTATGTTGGTATTCATACAATTAATATTTTTTTACCACCTAACCATATAGGAAATGGAATGACCTATATAGATGATTGGGAGACCAACCCTCTTACATATGTACCAAAAATTCATAAATATGATCAATTATGGGTACATCTAAGTTGATAGGTTTTTCCACTACAATTGTGGGTAAAATAATTAGGGTACAGACTCTAACACAGGTATAAAGATCATGGGATGGAAAGAGAAAACCGCTCAGACACATGGAGAAAAATCCCTCTAACTTGAAATCAAGAGAACTGTCTAGACAGGTTTTTTATCCCCACATGGTGTGTTGGCCTAACTCAAGAGTTTCCCAGTATGAACCCTGAATATCTCACTAATTTCAAGTTCAACAAGCCATTCAACACCAATAATTTTTCCTAAAACTACTAGCCTACATAAATTTATTTATCCAATCGCTAAATGTAATTAGTGAATTGGTATTAATAAGATGAACTAGTTTTTCTCTCCCACAACCAGTACGTCTCTAGCCAATGGATATTGATTCTTGGTTTTTTTAGATGTTGGATACATGCAATAACTCATCATAAATATTATCGATAATGGAAATTACCCTATCTAATAGGTATCCCATAAGTTGACCCATACTCCAACTTGTGATAAATGTAATGTGTTGGTGGTTGAACAAAAATGTCTGATCTATTAAAGGGGAATATTGGTCAGTGAATAAAAAAAAGTGTATTGAACCCATAATGCATAGTATAATATGATTCCCTCTAATTGTTCAGGGAATTATATGCAATTATGGTTCTCCCAGAATGTCCATGCCTAATCATCTGAGAGGCTCCCTCAAGATCACAAGTCCTACTTGGAGCTCCCCCATCCATGGGAATAGCCACTAGAGATGTTGAATATGGTGGATAATCATGAATAGAGGATTGAAGGGATATTTCATGGATGTTTTGGTTTCCCTGATTCCATATGGAACCATTTAAAATTGAGAAATTGTATTGTATTGACCTGAAAATGATCTAGTCGACAATAGAGGTGTTCACTTGGGCACAATCCTGAGACACCTCAAACCATGTATATATGAGATTTTGATTAGCTGATGGAAGGAAAAAATCATCTTAAATCCCAAAATTTTATAATGGTATCCTATTGGAAAACATGTAATTATGAATCCCTCATAGAATGATACTATTATAATATCCTCCTGATGGAAAATTTGATGTTGAAGATCATCTTCGATGTTCACAATAATGGGGTTATTATCTTAATCACAGTTCCCGAAGTTGATTTCATAGTTATTTTTTCTCTATTACATGATTTGATATGGTGTATGATATTTGTTAATGAAATACATAGAAATTTTTCCAAACTATATACTACTCTTCCCATGAACTATCACTTAGTAAGGAGATTAGTCCATGATGTGTTTCGATTACAAGACCTCTGGTCCATGTGACACTCAGAAATCAGTCCTTCAGGAGCTAAATTTGTGAAGTAATCATGTGGATGTGTGAATCAATATGTCTATTTTTGGAATTACCATTTTTGGATGATGAATGTGAGTTTTCAAAAAGTTAATCCACAATGTAAAAAATGCTTTGTGGAAGAAAAGGAAAGATAATTTGTTCACAGAAGGAATTAGTTCATAGAGAGGATTCTGTAATGGAAAAATTATTTGGACCCATATATATAGATGTGGACCCCTCTTATAATTCCCCCTACATACCATGGATCAGTTCAAAATAAGACCACTTTCTTCATCATAACCACCTCCTCTTCTTCCCAATTAGAGCAGATTGCAATGGGTGGAATTTATTTGGTCTTGAAAACTCCCCATGCGTGGAATAAATAATCCATGAATTTGGAAAATGAAAATATTTAATATAGAGAAGAGATTGAAGAAAATTTTTAAAGGGGGTGAGGCTGTGAATGAAGACTTCATCCCACAAAGTGAAAATCGCTTCATAGTTTTCTGCTCTATATGATATTTTTATGCTCCATAAAGCAACCCACAGAAATAATTGTTTACAAGATGAGAATAAACCACCAACCCTCACGAATAAAGACAATAATTTATGGGGATAGTGGTGATATCTATTGACTGTGAAAAAATTTCCATTTGAAAAAAAATAATTCACCAACACTTACAGTAGATTTTATCTCCTATAAAAAAAATTCATTCATGGGATAGAGATTCCACATTGGGGTCAAAGAAATGTGGCCTCATTACCCACTATGTATGGCTGGATATTTTGATATATAATTTTTTAATTATTATATGAGTGACCCTTGAGGGGAACCACATAAAAAGGAGGATAAAGGTGAATTATGAAAAGAAGTTGAAAGAGGGGAGACTTGGAGAAGAATTTTTGGAGAGCCATCGATTCCCATTAGTTAAACTAATCTTATAGAACAAAGGATAAAATAAATTAATCATTCCATATAAGAACTCCAAAAACCATAGAATAAACTATCCTATGAGGTATAAATGGATGTCCCCTTTGTGGAACTAGAACCCATGTAGCAAAAAACTAGCAGGAAAAATCCTGTACGAAATAGAAAAATGCTACACAAGAAAAATGTGGCCCCGCTTAGAAAAAATCTATATAGGAGGAACCCATCCCCAAATAGGAAAACACTAGGTGATAAAAATTAAGTTGTGCATAAAACGTTATTCATGGATAGTACCCTCACCTTCACAACAACATGATACTTGGAGGGAACCCCAGCTCACATAAAAACATGCTACGGTTAATGGGTAATCCTAGGGTGTTCTTATCTCTATGTCATATCAATCCATTCATCCGTATCATTGAGCATCACATTGGACCCTCCACGAACCAATATAATGGAATCAAGACATGGCCTTGACCAAAACCTCATAACATGTATGATTAGACCATCATGAACATCAATATGTCCTCTCAATTCTACATAACCATGGTAAGAAGAGTCATGTTGGTATAATCCATTAAAATATAGAACCTACAAATTTATTCAAGTAACCACTACCATGGTAATAAGGGTCATGACCTTGGTGTTACTCATGACCTTAGAGGTGGTAATTTGAAACACCCTATTATAGAGATTATGGGAGCCACTAGCCATTCTATTTGAAAAGGTCATGTGGTGTTCTATCCTCCCTTCCTTAGGAACCAATAGGGAATCCATTATAGAGTAATCCCATTGTTCTTCTTGTGATACGTAACACTCTTAATCCTCTTAACCCACATAGGATAAAAAACATGATGAGATGTGCTCTTTAATTTTCATTATCTATCCATTTTAGCCAATACTTCATCAACCCGTAGACATAATGTAGCATGTGATCTGTAGATATACTATATCCTATTTTTTCTCACACTGAGTATGACTCACGTGGGCTTAGAGGTTATAAACAATCATGACAACTACATGATCCAAAACCTCAAATGGTTATCCCCTAACTGTATTCCCTAGAAATATCCACTATATCAAGCCTCTTATATGGTATAATCCTAAAATCCAAGACTCAACCTTCAAAGGTAGATATTCCCAATGAAGCAGCACTCTATGAGCATCCTCACTAGTGTAATCCGCAACTTAGAAATATACATTAGCTTTGATTCACAACTAACTGAGATACATAGGACACCTCCATGAGGTTTAGACCCAACAACAAAATTAACAATAATTTTCTTTGGGTAACATCCATGGTTGGGTCATATCCACATGGGAAACCACATCCCTTCTGGGTCCCTCGGGACACCTCAGTGTAAGTCCCACACCATCCTTGACTGGGAACCTCTCACCAAGATATCCTTTCCATATAATGTTAAAATGCATGGTATGGTCATCATCATAGGATCTTAAAAGGTGATGTGTCATGTTAATTGACACTGAACTACATGTATTTTGATTATATTAATGATTATTTGTAAGAATACAATTTAATGGCTTCGATACTAACACCCAAACAACTCTCACCCTCTTGGGATAATGGTAAACTCTAGAGAATCTCATTTCATGGCATAAAACTAGAATCAACCTAATCAACGACCAAAGAATATCTAATTTTTCCACAAAACAGTTCTATTTTTGGAGAACCATTGATTTATACTGATATAATTATCAATGGGAAACTTCATATACAAATAGATAATTCTGTTCCCACATATTTTTATCATTGATCACTTATTTGGGGTGGTCTATGTCATAATTGGGAATGATCAATGGATTAAAAAACACATCTTTAATCTATTAAAGCGTCATTAAATTTCAAATAGTTCCCCAAAAAAGGGTTTGTTGAGACCGAATTCCAATCCTATCGAACATTGTGAGTTCTTAAGTATTATTGGATAAGTTCCCTAATGAACATTGGCTTTTAGAATGTTGGTCCATGATGCATTCTGAATATGAGAGATGTTGGGTGTTTTTAGCTCCATGATCCAAACCCATTAGAGACCTTTGGAAAATGATATACCATATATGAATGATTGTATAAAAAAGATCCCATTGAAATCTATCATTATGCCCATGAAAATCAATTATAAAAACTCACAGACCACTATATCAGGAAATAAATTTAATTATAGAATGATACAAATATGATGCAATGAAATGGGTGGAATATCTACAGAAATTCAAGTTTTATATAGGATATAAACTGAGGAAATTTAATTTCAATGGAGATTCTCTTAGTTAGAAAACATTAGAGACACATGATTGAGAAGAAAATCATTCATAGTAGAAATTTTTCTTAATGATATTGATGAATGAGTGAAATATATATACATTATAGGATCACAGAGTGATTAAATACGTAACTTTAGTAATAAGGCCTTATTTGAAGGACTATGTGAAAGTGACATAGGGCCAGAACTGTAGATTATGGTGATAATGAGAACTATGGTGGGAGATGATTTGGTTCCAGGGTGGTCCTTAGATGATGATGACATGATATATGTTCATAATAAATTAGTAGTAATAGATATATTGATCACAAAGATGATGATAGACTCCCATGATTCAAATTGGACAGTGTGTCTTGTGTTAATGATGACGTACCATGTCAACTAATAACAATTTTGGTGGTGAGGTAAGAAGAAAGATATAATAAGAATTTTTTATGATTACATACATGTTGGAGGGTAATGTGTAGAGTCCCGAAGCTTGATGTACATGGACATTACATTACTTTTGCGGAATACTTAGTACATAACAAAAACACACACACAAGGATCGTAATAGTTTAGTGTCTTTGGAAACTTGGAATATAATCTTCTAATCGTGGTGAAAGATCTTCAACATCTCCCATAAAGATCTTCCTATTTTTTTATACCTAAAACCTTTCTTTATATCCTGGGGAAAAGAAAACATAAAAGGGTGAGCTCAAATGCTCAGTAAGGGTAAACAAAAGAAATATCAATCACATCATATACATAAGCACATAACTTTTGGAAATCTTAACCTGAAAAAGAGATCATAATTTCATAACATGGGATAAATCATGGCAGTGAAATGTAATAACAATAATCATAACGTAAAACATGAAACTTTGTGGCATACACACATAATCATAGAGAATCATTTCTTATTAGTCAAGACTCATTGCCAAGACTATCTTAGTGGACAAAGTCTATTTCTGAACTGAGTCACCCTCGTTTCAGTCCTGTTTCACTGAACTGGTATAACCTACCATTCCAGCCATGTCTATCTCATGAGATATAAAATCTTTACCCAATGAATTGGAGGGAGATATAGGTCCCACCCATCTCATAAAGATACCATTCTTATGTGTGCCACGAAATCATAAATCATATATCATTGCATAACCCATGTAATAAAAATGGGATTCCTAAAAAACATGACATCATAAAAAAATTCATATAAGATAAAGGAATTCATAAAAATATAATTCCATCACAACATAATCAAATAAATGTAATAATAGGGATATAAACAGAACCCTTTATTATCTTAGATGGAAAATAATTTTGATAAAACACATGAACTCCATTCTTGAGGAAAATATCCTTTCTACTTCAAAAAAACTTTTCCTTTATTAACATGTCGTACAATTCTAAACTAAAATAAGTTGATTAAAAATAAACTTGAAAACTTGTAAAGGAAGCTTCTTGGAAATAATGTTTTAAAAATCCATTCATGCCGTATAAGTTAAAAAAAACATTCTTCGTACTTTTGTCAGAAAAGTCAAAAAGTACCTCGTATGAAAAATGACAAAAGATTCCTTTCATAACTTTTAATAAAAACTCACAAAAGGGTAAAATTAGATTTAAAAAATTGTAGATGGATGGAAATAATATTATATATTTAGGAAACATGGATTTGGATGATAAAATACACCCCAGTAAATACTAAAGTATAAACAACCTCGGATAAAAATGAGATTGTGATATTTCCCGTACCTTAGGTCCGATTTGCTTCATATGTGTCCGAACCTACTGTATAATGATTTAAATAATGTTATTGACTTATTACAGAATCATAATTATTTTTATGATATCATATATGGTTCACTTATGGCTTTATATTACCCGTTCTTTTGGAAATTCCATTTTAAAGAGTGTTTTGGGTAAAATCGTTTCATTTGTCGTCCGTGTTTTGACTTGTAATTATTTATATGATTACTTAGATCATGATTACTTAATTACAGAATATAAAACATGATTTATATATAATATATATTCATAATATACATATATATAATAGATCAGTAAATGGAAAGAAATACACCGTTCATGGAGACGGTAGACCGTTCGTACGCATGAACGCTATTTTCTTTTCCTTATTGAGTTGAATGGCATTAAGTAGATGACATACATATATATACACATAAATACAGTATCATTATTATGTCATATATTTCATTATTACTTATTATATATACTTTATAATCATTCATGAATGGTTAACGTGGAGAATGAATCTCATCGCGTCGTGGAGACGGTAGTCCGTACGTAAGCACGAGCGATGATATCGTTCTCATGATCATTGAATTGTATTGGAGTGTATGTATAATATTTAAGAATCAATATAACTTTAAAATAATCATATATAGTTATTATTTACATCATTATACCCATCCAAGTAAGGTGGTTGAGGAAAATAGATTTCACCACGACGTGGAGACGGTATTCCGTACGTACGCACGCACGGTGATTTCGTTTTCCGTAGGATGGATAGATGGTGAAATAGGGTTGTTTCATACTTATAATAACATATCAGTATATGAGTGATACTTATGTTATTACTTCATAATGAAACAACCTAAGAAGAAGAAGTGGAAGAAGAAATAATGTTGAAAGAATCGGTAACGGAAATTACCTCTTCTTTGAAGCGCCTCTTTGAGATCTCCCTTTAGGGCACTAAAATTGGTCTTTGAGGAAGACCAGAACCTCTAGGATATTTCTAGGTAAGTGGAGAAGAGAATTTGGCAGGGGTTTTCCGAGCTTGAAGACTCAAAGTTGTGTGAGGAAGAGAGGTAGGAGGTGCCCTTTTATAAGGGAGGAGAGGGGCACCTTTGGAATAACTAAAACTATTATTTTATTATAAAGTCAAATTCGGTTTTAATAGCTCCAAATTAATTTATTTAGAAGATAAGATAGTTATGGGTCGAAATAATCTCATAAAAGATAATTTAGACAAGTTTAGGTTCCTATATTAACCTTATCTTTTAGTTTTAACTCTTAGTTAATTAGATTGACATTTACCATGTCACTTTTTATTTTTATATTATATAGTTAATAAACTTACCATATACATCCAAGCGACCCTAAAGTTGTGTTTTATTAATATATATAACCTTATATATGTCATTTGGCCGAACCTTAGATTTTTAGGAATAAAATAACAATTAACAATATAATATTTGTTTTAAAAACTATTTTATGTCAATTTAGACACTATTCAATAGTTGATTTTTTTGAAACTCATAACAGAATTATTACTTCGACCAAAGTTAATTAAATTAATCTTAACATGTCATATTAACCTATAAAATTAGTTTAATTCATAAAAAGTCTTAAATTATACTTATTTAGGTATTTATAATATCAATTATTCTAAGTTTTCACTATTATGGTAATTACTGCATCATCATTGTGTTATAAATAAATTAAATTATTTAAAGTCTAAAAATTAAAAATAAAATATCATTATGTAGGAAATATTTTTATATTTCTAAAGAATATTTATAGTATAATTTATCTTATTTATAACTCTATATTAAAAATGATTTCGTTATTAAACTTTGATTTTACCTATTTTAACCCTTCTTTAAATAAATTAATAATAAATGTCCTAATCTAATCCAAGTGGGCCTAAATGGTCATATTTTATTCCTAAGGTTGTTTTTGATCGAATTACACTTTTCCAATAGAATTATTACATGTGTTAGGGTAATAATAATATCATTTTTACCCTTAATTACCCTATTTATTTTTAACCGTGGTAAAAAAAAGTAAAAAGTTACTATTCACCAAAAAATTATTTTCATCTCATTGAACCACATTTTACTTACTGACATCAACCGTGTCTCTTGGATTTTTTGAAATTCCACTCACAGAAGTGGTAAAATTAAGTTTTATGAAAAATTCATTTTTTTACTACCACTTAGTGGTTTCACTATTCATCAAAAAATGAAAGTTTCCAGAAAAATACCAAAAATTAGGCCTAAACTATATTTGATATTATGAACTCAAAAATGATGTCTATTTTACCAAATTAAAAACATTTTAGTTACATTAACTAATTTAAAAAAATTAATTCCCGTCGCCAAAACAAATGCCGCGTTTTTAAGAGATAATAACTATCAAAAGATTGATACTTGTTTATAAATGGTTTAAATGTGAAATTACATCCAATGAACAAAATTGTATTAAATTGTAAAAATATATTCTAAATATACTTTAAAACCACTCAAATTAATAATTTATCACTATTAATTATTTTTATTAAAAATGTTGTTTTTAATTAAAATTTAGTAATTTTCACTATTCATCAGAATATGAAAGTTATCCGTAAAGTACCAAAATTTCACCTTAGGATAAATTCAATACTATGAATCCAAAAATGAAGTCCATTTTGAGAGCTAAAATTTCTAAAATTTTAAAAGGTGTTTATTACTATTCATAACAGCTAGTTTTAATAATATTTTAATAGCATATCGTTGTTTAGTGAAACTCGGTATTGCATACTGCACACGCTATCGAGGAAGGTCGCGATTACGTGTAATGCAAGGAAAGTCAAGGATGCGTGTTGAGCAAGATCCTTTTTGTGTAGCGTACAACACAAGACATTAATGAAATTAAAAAGAATATTTTTTTATAAAATCTCGGGCTGTTACATTCTACCCCCTTTAAAATGAATGTCACCCTCGAAATTCGTCGGGGTTATAAATGGTTTACTACTCGAAAGTTTCTTTAATAGAAACCCACATCGTAAAAAGGAATACCAAAACTTGGCTTTAAAAACTAAAGTATGAAATGTAACGATTACCCAAATAAACTAATCACTGGGTTTCCACATAGGTGAAAATATGGATATGGAAGAGAAATCTAACCATCATGTTCTGATGGAGAGTGGTAGAGAACATGGATATGGAAAAGCCAGCAATCACAAAGCCATAAATTTGTGACGATCTAAGGTACCATCTGATTCATCAGATATAAGAGCACTAGGACAACATTTTTGGTTTTCAAGATCATTTCCCTAAAGTTGATGAAATAGGAATTAGAAGAAATACTTTCGTGATTTTGGTATAGTCTCACCGTTTGTGGTTCTTTGGACAATTTCCACTTAATCTCTTAAAGAAATGAAGTTGAATTTTTCATTCGTGATGTGTTAGCAGATCATGTGATAGAATGATGGGTCATTCCGTCTGTCTCAAACAAAAGGTTAGAAAAGTTATCAAAAAAATACATAAGTCCATCTATAGTGAGATTAATCATATATAGTTCCTAAAATGGACTTATACTTCATATATCATACTGATTAATATAATAAAACTAGTTTCTACTAAATACAGACTTCTTGTAGGCTAGTGGTAGGCGATAAAGGCTAGTCGCACTTCGGTTGTGGGTTTGATTCCCACAGCCTTGTCCGACGTGATGGGCTGTCGCCCGTCCCGCAGGTTGTCCTTTTTCTAAAACTACATTACTATAACATCACATAAATAATATCAAAAAAAGTTCTATCCTTAAATAATACTAGCTTATGGTTAACATAATCCATTCCAATATTTAGGCTTATTTAAATAATTCGGTCCAAGCTCATAGTATAAAGAAAATGATCACGTGAATGCCATCATTTATCCCCCATATATCATAAGATATATCTTGTTGGTCAAATTACAAACATGTGAATACCTTAATCATGTATTCTCTTGAAGAATGAATATCCATTGAACCTTAGTGAAAACATGAATGAAGTTAAAAGTTAACACTTTCCACATACAAAAATCCTCAAAATTCTATATCCTCAAACCATGATATCACTTAGTTCTTAAATCAATCATGAGCTCATGAATACTATCAAACATTTCATTTTCTCCTTATCCCTTCAATATGCGCATATCATCTGCTTTCCAAAAATATCTGAATAACCTTTCATGGTTACTGGTACCATTAATCATACACTTTCAAAATTCAAGGAAAGACAACAGTGTAACAATCCTTAGATGTCTCTTTATTCCATAGTACCATGAGATTACTTATACAACATTACACATGATAAAAATGTAATCATTCCACTACATTCTTAAACCATTGACCAAGCTTCAACAATTATTTCATCTCACATATCATTTTTAGTCTCTTCATCATCATCCACATAAATACTACCCATACGACCATACTGATTCTCTTCATGAGACTTTACCTTAGGGAATTGGTTTGCATAATGCCAGTACATTCCACATCTAAAACATTTAACCATTGTTGATGTCGTAGCAATACCATTATCCTCATCCCTGGTGTTAACTGAACCTTTTCCTTTGCACTTACTGGCTTTGTGTCCTTCTTTTCCACACCAAAAGCATCATTCAGTTCCTTTGAAACATTCTCCTTGATGCCTCTTCCCACATGATTTAAATAGGGGAAATTGAACTTTCTTTCCTCTATGATCATCATGAAACTCTATATTTCTCTTATTAGCCGAGTCAGGAAACTTACCAAATTTTACTTTATTGATCATATTATGAGATTGTAGATTCGGAATAATAAGGATGTTTGGACTTCCAAATCCCATTTCATTTGGTTGCTCATGGAGAATATCATTCCATTGTCCATCATATCCTCCATTATAGTGAATCATCTTGTTTCTAGCCATTTTCTAAAACCCAAAAAGAATAGCGTGAGAGGAAAAAATCATAATAAAGGGGGGAGTAACATCAATATCTAACATCTTTGGTTTAATATAATATCGTTACCATAGTTCTAGGACTGTATCCTATACGTATACTTATCCTTAGGGACATCCCTAGACATACCTTAGAAATATCTCTAGGGATCTCACTAACGTTTTCGCATCCTAGTTTCCAAAGGTTGAATAAAACTCCCTCTGATACCAACTGTAGAGACCCGAAACTTGACGTACATGGACATTACATTACTTTTTCGGAATACTTAGTACATAACAAAAACACACACACAAGGATCGTAATAGTTTAGTGTCTTTGGAAACTCGGAATATAATCTTCTAATCGTGGTGAAAGATCTTCAAAATCTCCCATAAAGATCTTCCTCTTTTTTTAACCTAAAACCTTTCTTTATATCCTGGGGAAAAGAAAACATAAAAAGGTGAGCTCAAATGATCAGTAAGGGTAAACAAAAGAAATATCAATCACATCATATACATAAGCACATAACTTTTGGAAATCTTAACCTGCAAAAGAGATCATAATTTCATAACATGGGATAAATCATGGCAGTGAAATGTAATCACAATAATCATAACTTAAAACATAAAACTTTGTGTCATAGACACATAATCATAGAGAATCATTTCTTATTAGTCGATACTCATTTCCAAGACTATCTTAGTGGACAAAGTCCATTTCTGAACCGAGTCAACCTCGTTTCAGTCCTGTTTCACTGAACCGGTATTACCTACCGTTCTAGCCATGTATATCTCATGAGATATAAAATCTTTACCCAATGCATTGGAGGGAGATATAGGTCCCACCATCTCATAAAGATACCATTATTATGTGTGCCACGAAATCATAAATCATACATCATTGCATAACCCATGTAATAAAAATGGGATTCTTAAACAACATGACATCATTAAACAATTCATATAAGATAAAGGAATTCATAAAAATATAATTCCATCACAACATAATCAAATCAATGTAATAATAGGGATAGAAACAGTAACCTTTATTATCTTAGATGGAAAATAATTTTGATAAAACACTTGAACTCTATTCTTGAGGAAAATATCCTTTCTGCTTCAAAAACACTTTTCCTCTCATAACATGTCGTACAATTCTAAACTAAAAGAAGTTGATTAAAAATAAAATTGAAAACTTTTAAAGGAAGCTTCTTGGAAATAATGTTTTAAAAATCCATTCATGTCGTATAAGTTAAAAAAAATTCTTCATACTTTTGTTGGAAAAGTCAAAAAGTACCTCGTACGAAAAACGACAAAAGATTCCTTTCATATCTTTTAATAAAAACTCACCAAAGGTTAAAATTGGATTTAAACAATTGTAGATGTATGGAAATAATATTACATATTGAGGAAACATGGATGTGGATGATAAAATACACCCCAGTAAATACTAAAGTATAAACAACCTCAGATAAAAATAAGATTGTGATATTTCCCTTAGCTTAGGTATGATTTGCTTCGTATGTGTCCGAACGTCCTGTATAATTATTTAAATAATGTTATTGACATATTACAGAATCATAATTATTTTTATGATATCATATATTGTTCACTTATGGCTTTATATTACCCGTTCTTTTGTAAATTCCATGTTAAAGAGCGTTTTGGGTAAAATCATTTCATTTGTCGTCCGTGTTTTGACTTGTAATTATTCATATGACTACTTAGATCATGATTAATTAATTCCAGAATATAAAACATTATTTATATATAATATATATTCAGAATATACATATATATAATAGATCAGTAAATGGAAAGAAATACACCGTTCATGGAGACGGTAGACCGTTTGTACGCATGAACGTTGTTTTCTTTTCCTTATTGAGTTTAATGGCATTAAGTAGATGACATACATATATATACACATAAATCCAGTATCATTATTATGTCATATATTTCATTATTACTTATTATATATACTTTATAATCATTCATGAATGGTTAACGTGGAGAATGAATCTCATCGCGTCGTGGAGACGGTAGTCCGTACGTACGCACGAGCGATGATATAGTTCTCATGATCGTGGAATTATATTGGAGTGTATGTATAATATTTCAGAATCAATATCACTTTAAAATAATCATATATAGTTATTATTTATATCATTATACCCATCCAAGTAAGGTGGTGGTGGAAAATAGATTTCACCACGGTGTGGAGACGGTATTCCGTACGTACGCACGCGCAGTGATTTCGTTTTCCGTAGGATGGATAGATGGTGAAATAGGGTTGTTTCATACTTATAATAACATATCAGTATATGAGTGATACTGACGTTATTACTTCATAATGAAACAACCTAATAAGAAGAAGTGGAAGAAGAAATAAAGTTGAAAGAATCGGTAACGGAAATTACCTCTTCTTTGAAGCGCCTCTTTGAGATCTCCCTTTAGGGCACTAAAATTGGTCTTTGAGGAAGACCAGAACCTCTAGGATATTTCTAGGGAAGTGGAGAAGAGAATTTGGCAGGGGTTGGCCGATATTGAAGGATCAAAGTTGTGTGAGGAAGAGAGGGAGGAGGTGCCCTTTTATAAGGGAGGAGAGGGGCACCTTTGGAATAACTAAAACTATTATTTTATTATAAAGTCAAATTCGGTTTTAAATAGCTCCAAATTGATTTATTTCGAAGCTAGGGTAGGGATGGGTCTAAATACTCTCATAAAATAGAATTTAGACAAGTTTAGGTTCCTATATTAACCTTATCTTTTAGTTTTAACTCTTAGTTAATTAGATTGACATTTACCATGTCACTTTGTATTTTTATATTATATAGTTAATAAACTTACCATATTCATCCAAGAGACCCTCAATTTGTGTTTTATTAATATATATAACCTTAACTAAGTCATTTGTATGAACCTTAGATTTTTAAGAATAAAATAACAATTAATAATATAATATTTATTTTAAAAACTATTTTATGTCAATTTAGACACTATTCAATAGTTGATTTTTTTGAAACTCATAACAGAATGATTACTTCGACGAAAGTTAATTAAATTAATCCTATAATGTCATATTAACCTATAAAATAAGTTTAATTCATAAAAAGTCTCAAATTATACTTATTTAGGTATTTATAATATCAATTATTCTAATTTTTCACTATTATGGTAATTACTGCATCATCATTGTGTCATAAATAAATTAAATTATTTAAAGTCTAAAAATTACAAATAAAATATAATTATTTAGGAAATCCTTTTATATTTATAATGAATATTTATAGTAGAATTAATCTTATTTATTACTTTTTATTAAAAATGATTTAGTTATTAAACTTTGATTTTAACTATTTTAACCCTTCTTTAAATAAATTAATAATAAATGTCCTAATCTAATCCAAGTGGTCCTAAATGGTCATATTTTATTCCTAAGGTTGTTTTTGGTCGAATTACACTTGTACAATAGAATTAGGACATGTGTTAGGGTAATAATAATATCATTTTTACCCTTAATTACCCTATTTACTTTTAACTGTGGTAAAAAAAAGTAAAAAGTTACTATTCACCAAAAAATTATTTTCATCTCATTGAACCAAATTTTACTTACTGACATCAACCATGTCTCTTGGATTTTTGAAATTCCACTCACAGAAGTGGTAAAATTAAGTTTTATGAAAAATTCATTTTTTTACTACCACTTAGTGGTTTCACTATTCATCAAAAAATGAAAGTTTCCAGAAAAATACCAAAAATTAGGCCTAAACTATATTTGATATTATGAACTCAAAAATGATGTCTATTTTACCAAATTCAAAACATATCAGTTACATTTACTAATTTAAAAAAATTAATTTCCATCGTCAAAACAAATGGCGTGTTTTAAGAGATAATAACTATCAAAAAATTGATACTTGTTTATAACTGGTTTAAATGTGAAATTACATCCAATGACCAACATTGTATTAAATTGTAAAAATATATTCTAAATATACTTTAAAACCACTCAAATTAATAATTTATCACCATTAATTATTTCGATTAAAAAGGTTGTTTTTAATTAAAATTTAGTAATTTTCACTATTCATCAGAATATGAAAGTTATCCGTAAAGTACCAAAATTTCACCTTAGGCTAAATTCGATACTCCGAATCCAAAAATGAAGTCCATTTTGAGAGCTAAAATTTCTAAAATTGTAAAATGTGGTTATTACTATTCATAACGGCTAGTTTTAATAATATTTTAATAGCATATCGTTGTTTAGTGAAACTCGGTATTGCGTACTACACATGTTATCGAGGATGGTCGCGATTGCGTGTAATGCAAGGCTAGTCAAGGATGCGTGTTGAGCAAGCTCCTTTTGGTGTAGCGTACAACACAAGACATTAATGAAATTAAAAAGAATATTTTTTTATAAAATCTCGGGCTGTTACATAATGTCTGACCATTAACATCAACATGGTTTTCCTCATCCACATTCAACGCCTATGTGTAAGTGGGAGAATGTGATGACGAACTTCATTATAGGGATACATAGGTAATTTAAGAATTATTTTTTAATTTGGAAGATAATTTAAGTATCTCATATATTTCTAATCTAAGATATTTACTTTGTCGATATGTTGGGAAAGTTATTTCTATGATAAATTATAATACTATATAGAGTTAATTCCAATATCATATAAGAAAGGGATGCATGTTTAACATCATTGATTTTTAAAGTCTTACAGAAAACTTTGGTGACTCAATCAAAACTGAGTATAGTGTATCGTCCAATGACTAATGGGAAACCAGAGAGAATGATTCATATCTTTGGGGATATTATTTTTGTATTTTTCTTGGACATAGATAATTGGATGAGAAACTAGACTTGGTGGATATCTATTTTAAGAATAGTTTCCAAGCTTCTATTCAGATAGAACCTTTTGAATGTCTCCATAAATGGTGATCCTAATCACCATTTTTTGGAAAGTTGTGGGTTATGAATAAGTTTTTTGGATTAGTTTAGTGATGGATACCTTGGAGAGAGTGCAATAAATTATGATGATTTTAGTTACACCTCATAGAATGCATTAATCATATGTAAAATGGAGGATATTAGCTTTGGATTTCATTGTTGGTGACTGACTTTTCTTATGAGAGTTACCTTAGTTATGGAATTGAAATTTCAGAATGAAGGAGACGTTGAAACCATTGTTTGTGGGAATAGTTGAGATCATTAAGCATATAAGAGCTATGAATTTCCCATTAGAACTTCCACCAATATAGAGATGCATGCATTATGTGTTCCACATTTCTTAGCTTCAGAGGTATATGACTGATATTTCACATGTGATCAACAATGGGGCCATTAATCTAGAACTAGATGAATATATTACGAAGATTATGGTATGGATCAAAGACTAGATCAAGAAGGTTTTGTGAGAGAATAATTTTCCACTTCTTTTATATTTATCATATCATGGTGGTATCTAGATGGAAACATGAGGGAAGGAGTCTAATATTCAATATTAGTGATGTGAGTTGTTCAAGAATGACTTAAGAGACATTTATCAAGAATGAGAAGTTGTAATAGGAGGATAATTATAACATTATCATTTATTTATTGTTTAAAACCAACCATTTTTGATAAAATTTAAAATTCCTTTATGTAAAAATTTAACAATTAGTAATTTTAAATTGACCATTATAGAGAGAATATGGTCTAAATAATGTGAAATTACTTCTACATATAATTGTGATAGTTTTTGGGAGTTGCGTAATGGTAACTCAGAATTCTAATAGCATATACATGGTTAAACCCTATATACATAATCGTAGGTTTGATCTGTATAAGGGCAGATCTATTATTATAAAACTTATAATGTTTTTTAAGGGTAAAAACATTTATCCAATAAATGGTATAATATACATTGTATGGTATACTAAGGAAATCATCTGGCATAGAACCAAAGAAGTTATGTTCAGGATTTATGGGGGCTTGGTCAGTTCATGTTTACTCAATTTATGATTAATTGAATCATTATGTGAGTATTTTCTTTCTTAGAATGTCCAAAAATTATATATACATGTGCAAATTTGTTAATGTAACTTTGGTGGAGTCTTTATCATGACCCGACCATACTGGTCTCGAGCCACGACTACCCCAAGCCCACATCCATAGGCCAGGGGATGGTGACAAGCGCCGAAGGAATAACAATCTCAGGGAGGCCTTTTCCTAAGTACTTGTACACACACACACAACCCACTCAATGTAGAAGTGCAGAGTAACTAGGAAACAAAATTACACACAACTATAACCCAACCACAATCATGCATCAACTTCTATGTAGAACAAGTAATGTGCTGAAAAGTACTGACAAGATAACTGAACAGAAAAATGAAAAAACATGCACCCAACCAGAAAGGTGCCACAACCCGACAACAGGTAAACAAAAGTAAACAGCTGGTGAGTCTCACACAAGATGGTCCTACTAAGACCACTTAATGAAACCTAAGATCCTATGTCCTCTATGCTCCTCTATAGTCTCAATTGACCAGTCCGTCGTCTGCAGGGGCACACCAAGTGCGGGCAAAGCCCAAGCAGGGGTGAGTATAAAGATACTCAGTAGGATTCCCCGAAAGCTCGAGGGAGAAACAAATGAGGTACTGAAATGGTGAAAAATAGACATAACAATGAACAGTGTAGGAGAACAATAGAGAGAGAGTGCAGCTCAACCCAACAAAATAAAGGAAGTAGACTCATCCAAACCAAGAGGGGCTAAACACGGAAAGCACATGGCATACTCCATGCGTCTTCGCCCCTCATAGAAGGAGAGTAATTGAACCCAAGGAGTGAGAACAAAAGTATAGTGTATATATATATATGTTCAAAAAGAATCCCAAATGATTGTGTAAGGGGATCCCTATCTCCAAGCTTAGCCCAAGAAAAGTCGCCAACAGTTTTAAGGATGTCCATCTTTGATGCACAAAATGTCCAGCACATCAAAGCGGTCTCATCGCTACACTGTAAAACCAAGGGTCCCGCTCTGATAATCATGGAGAAAAGTCACAGACTAGCCTCATAGAAAGGAATGAGTCTGAAAGAAGTCTCTGGGTAACCCACTGCCCAGCCCACCTGGAGGGTAAACCCTAGGAGGTAATCGGGTAACCCACTATCCAGCCCCGCTGGAGGGTAAAACCTAAGGTCAACGGGTAACGCACTGCCCAGCCTCGCCGAAGGGTAAAACCTAAGGTCAATGGGTAACCCACTACCCATCCCCTCAAGAGGGTAAACCCTAATACGCTGGTGGGTAACCCGCTGCCCAGCCCCACTGGAGGGTAATCCTAGAATTGGTCCGATAACTCCGCACTGCCTGTACCATTACTGGGTGTCACTAATATCATTATCGGGCGTTGGTTTAGAGTGTGTCAATGTTACCTTAGACCAATTACCTTTCATTTTTAGACATTTAATGATATTTCTAAAGAGGCACTACACGCCAAAATAGATTACACCATTGTAATCCTCACGAAAAAACATGCAAGATAAACTATCTACTTGCTGGGAACAGACTCTCGACGAAAAAGTTATTCAACATCACTTTGTGCCCATACGACGTCTCATGGGGACCAAACCTCAGTTCCGAATAAGGTCGGGCATACTGCGCCATCGTGATGATCTCAAAAAAACATGCCAAAATGACTATTTATTCGCCCCGAACAGATGTCGGATGAAAAAGTCGTTTTATGCTGCACACATCTTAAAAGACGGCCCGTGAGGCCCATGACTCAACTCCGACTTCAATGCCTGCTACCACCCTGAACTACATTGTCACAAAGCCAGGGTCAAAACACCACTAACAGTGCCTAAAACGGAATCTGGATGTGCTCTCACCATCTGAAACAAGAATCACGGCGAGGCGCTAAGTAACGCTTAACGAGCGTTTTAAACCACTGAGCTCCCATCTTGGGAATTAAAAATCCCCGAGACCATCTCAAAACCTTCGTCTCGATCTGAGGATCGTGTCTCTATAGATGGCATGTGATTACGACACTCGGTTAGAAATTTAGGGGTGTTTTAGCACCAACAGACGGAGACGGGGTGGGCCGGACCGGTTTGGCTGGTCCACCCCCCTTAGACCGGTGGTCCACGGCTCGGCCGCCCGGACCGACCAGTCTACCATGGCCCGTAGTTCACTGCATGATTCGTGCGGCTTTACCAAGACCAGCATGAGCTAGTCTGGATTCCCCCCCCCCCCCCCCGAGACCCGTGTTTTGTGGGTCTCGGTTGCTCCCCGGGTCCCGAGGACCCTGGTCTCACGCCTCCTGCCAACCAGCAAAGCCGGAAGACCCGCGCGCCCAAGCCCGCCTCGCCACTGCCTGGGGGGACTATTGCATCGCCTCTTGGGGAGCCCACTGAGCGGCCACATGGGAAGCCCACCACACCGCCACCTGGGGAGCCCGCAGGGCCGCCGCCTGGGGAGCCCACCGCGCCGCCGTCTGGACTTGTTGGACAGCCCTGGAACCACTGAAAAATAAGGGTTTGGCTGAAAAAATTCACAGGGCCACCCTGGGTCTCAGATTTTCTATCAAAAAAGAGAGTTGGAAAGCTCGGATCAAGACCTACGCATCTATGGCCTCCAATCGACAAACAAACAGTAATTAGACACTATAATTTGAGTTCTAAGGAGTTGCAGAATTTAGAAAAAATGAAAACGCACGACCCTACCTTGCAGGGTGTAGCCCGTCGCTTCACAAACGATCCTCCAGAGCTGAAATTTCCTTGGAGAGGTGGGGTGAGGAGCTTGAAGATGGTGGATTATTTTTTTTGGAGATATTCTACCAGGGAGACGTTCTATGGGGAAGAAGGGAGGGGAGGTGGTGTTTAAGTAGGAAAAAGAATTAATTAAAATTAATTAATTCTTAAACACCCACCAGTAGGCCCATACCCAAACTCTCGACGGGGTCGGGGTTAAGCCACCCTTAGGAAAAAATCCACGTTCTGAGTGCAATGGAGGTCTCAAAATTTTAATTCGAGCTTCCGATCAGAATTTATAAAGTTCATTCCCAAGGCCGCTAAATTTCAAAAATGCCCCTGGTGGCGTTTTCCACAGAAGAGCCGTGACCGTAAAAGTTACATCCCTCCCAGGGTAAAAGTCATGCTCTGGAATCAAAGGTGCCATCAATTTTCTTATCCGAGCAACCTTTTAAGAGTTATTCTGTTTATTTGGAATTCCTAGTGTGAACACACTTAAAATTTAATTCAGGACACACCGGGGCTCAGAATCACACGCCGTATGAACGCACTACTCTGGAATAACATCATGAAAATTTCAAAGACTAATAGGCTCAAAACTCAGATTCTTACATCATTCCCTCCATCATTTTTTTTCATCCCTGAAAAACAAAACTTCAAAAACAACTCGGGATAATGATCCTGCATATGGCTCTCCCATTCCCAGGTGCTCTCCTGCACCATCCCATGCTGCCATAGCACACGAACCAAAGGAATGGTCCATCCGCACAGAGTCCGCTCTTTCCGGTCCTAAATCACCACTGGGTGCTCCCTAAAGGTGGCTTCATCGTCAATGTCCAGCTCTCCCCAGTCGATAACGTGTATGGGGTCGTGTACATATCTCCTCAGCTGCGACACATGGAAGACGTCATGTACCCTATCCAGCTATGGGGGTAGAGAAAGATGGTAGGCAACATCACCAACGCTGCGCACGATCTCAAAGATCCCAATGAACCTCGGGGATAGCTTGCCTCCCTGGCCGAACCTCCGTGTTCCACACCATGGGGAGACTCTAAAAAAGACGTGGTCCCCCTGCTCGAACTCCTAAGGCCTACGACGACGGTCTGCGTAGGACTTATGTCTACTCTGAGACATCCTCATCCACTCACGAATGACCTACACCTTCTCCATCGTCGCCTGCACCAACTCTGGGCCCCTGAGGGAGGTCTCCCCAACCTTCGTCCAGCACAACGGTGACCTGCAGGGTCTCCCATATAGAGACTCAAAAGGTGCCATGCTAATAGTAGAGTGGTTACTATTATTATACACAAACCCCACCAAGGGCAGGTGATCCTACCAGCTTAGGCAAAAGTCTAACAAACACGCCCTGAGCATATCCTCCAACACTTGGATAGTGTGCTCGGTCTGCCCATCCATCTAGGGGTGGAAAGCAATAATCATCCACAGTTGAGTCCTGAATTCCTCCTGCAGGCCTCACCAAAATTGCGATGTAAACCGCGCGTCACAGTTAGAGACGATCGTCGAGTGTACTCCATGAAGGTGGACAATCTATTGAACGTACAACTGCCCTAGAATCTCCACCGAACTCTACTCCCTAATGGAAAGGAAGTGCGCTGACTTCGTGAGTCGGTCTACTATAACCCAAATGGAATCATGGCCATTCACTGTGCGTAGAAGCCCTATGATGAAGTCCATATATATTCCATCACACTTCCACTCTAGGATATCAAGGGGATGTAACAACCATGCCAGAACCTGATGCTCTGCCTTCACCTGCTGACAGGTAAGATAACAAGAAAAGAACTCAGCTATGCTCTTCTTCATGCCAAACCACTAGAACTGCCGCTAAAGGTCTCTGTACATCTTCCCCACACCAGGATGTACAACTAAGGGAGAAGTGTGGAATTTTTGCATCACCTCATCCTGCATCTCCACTAGTACTACAACTTTTCCCTGGAACATGATCTCATGATTTCCTCCTTCAGAATAACCATCGGTTGTGTCACCCGTGGATATCTGATCACGCAGTACCTCGTTGTCGATATCCCCCAGCTGGGACTCTCACACATGCTCAAGGAGTGAAGGAGTTAGAAACATTGACTACAAAAAATCCATACCCTCCTGCTCCACCAAGGTCAGATGTAGGGAAGCCAACTACTCTGAAGCTTCCCGTACTAGACGAGCCTAGGACTTCCTGGTAAGAGCATCTGCTACTACGTTTCCCTTCCCTAGATTGTAGAATATCTTAAAATCATAGTCCTGCAGAAAATCCATCCAAAACCTCTTCCTTAGATTCAAATCCATCTGAGTGAATATGTACTTGAGGCTCTGGTGCTCTGAGTAGAACACAAAACACTCACCCAAAAGGTAGTGTTTCCAAAACCTCAAGGTGAAGACTACTGCTGCCAGCTCCAAATCACGAGTCACATAATTCTTCTCATGGGGTCTCAACTGCCTCAACCCGTATGAAATCACTACCCACTGCTACATTAGTAGACACCTGAGCCCAACTCCTAAAGCTCCATAGTACACCACAAACTCAACGCCCTCCTCTGGCAGAATCAACACTAGAGTACTAGTTAGCCTCTGCCTCAACTCCTTGAAGGCCTTCTAGAACTGATCTGTCTAGGTGAACATTCATCCCTTCCACATCAATGTAGTCAAATGGGTAGCAATCCAGGATAAGTCTTCCATGAACCTCCTGTAGTACCCTGCCAAGCCAAGGAAGCTCTACAACTCAGACACATTCTGGGGTGGATCCCAAGAAATCATTGCCTCTATCTTTGCGGGATCTACGGCTAAACCTTGTTCCGAAATGACATACCCTAGAAAGTGAACCTCATGAATCCAGAAATTACACTTCGAGAGCTTCCCATATAGCTGGTGCTCCCAGAGTAAGTCTAGGACCATCCTCAAATACTCTGTGTGGTCCTCCTCCATCGCAGAGTATATGAGTATGTCATCAATAAATACAACCACAAACCGGTCCAAGTATGGATGGAATATCTGGTTCATAAAAGCCATGGAAATGGTGGGGGCATTTGTCACGCCAAAGGGAAAACCAGAAACTCGTAATTCCCATAACAAAAATGGAAATCCAACTTCGGGATGTCAGCCTCACAAACCCGCAACTGGTGGTAGCCGGATAGAAGGTTAATATTGGAGAACCACTTCGCACCTCTCAAATGGTCTAAGAGGTCATCAATCCTCGGAAAAGGGTACTTTTTCATTAACATGGCCTTATTCAGGCGATGATAATCCACACAAAGCTGTAGGCTCTCGTCTACCTTCTTCACAAACAAAAACGGAGCTGCTAAGGGGGACACACTAGACCTAATGAATCCCTTCTCATGAAGGTCCTACAACTAAATTCATAGCTCCCAAAGATCTGTGGGTTCCATCTGATAAGCCACACATGATATCGTGGCAGTCTCTAGATGCATGTAAATGCAGAACTCCATCTCTCACCTCAGAGGTAGTCCTGAGACATCCTCAGGAAAGACGTCCATGTAGTCCTCTACAACGGTAGGGATTCAGGTTCCTATAGCTTCTGCTGCTCTGAGAGCCATGCTTTCCAACTGATGAGAAAAAGGTTGTGGTCTCCTACTCAGAGTACCCATCTTCTCTGCCACGAGGTATCGTTAACCGAGGATGGTGAATCTCGTCCCATCAGAATTGTAACACCCCGAGATTTTATGAAAAATATTCTTTTAATTTCATTAATGTCTTGTGTTGTATGCTACACCAAGATTACCTTGCGCTATATGCAACACCGTATTAGCTTTTAGTATACGCAACACTATTCTTAGATCGTGTTACACACAATTTTGATAATAGTTATTCTACGCAAACATTGAGTATATATATATATATATATATTCAATCTATAAATAAAATATGGTTGGATTATGTTATACAAAACAACGAAGGATTCTTGCACAGCACGCAAACCTGACTTGGCTTGCATTACACGCATTCGCGACCTTCCTCGATAGCGTGTGTTGTACGCAATACCGGGTTTTACTAAACAACGATATATTATTATAATATTATTATGAACTAGCTATTATGAATAGAATTAACTAAATTTTGAATCTTATAACATTATTATTCATCTTACACATTTTCTAAAAAATGGTATAAGAACAAAATAAATTTTTTCGGGTAAAATAAGTATTTTTCAAAAAATGCAGTTTTGACGCCTTTTGATGGTGCACCCACATTAAATCTAGTTTTTGACATGTTTATAAGTTCAATTTGACAAAATAAAATTATTCTTTGGAATAAAGAATTAAAAATTTACTTTGGATAAATTTTTCATTTTATTCTGATGACTTTCATATTTTAATGAATAGTAAAAACACGCTATATTTTAATTAAAAAAAACTTTTTTCATCATAATATATTATGTGGTTAAATTATAATATTGAATGGTTTTAAAGTATAAATAGAATATATTTTTACTATTTAATATAATGTATGTCATTATCATTGATTTTACCTTGAATTCGTAGGTTAAATCAATTCAATCTTTTGCAACGTTTTAAAGAAAAACCTGTTTTCTTTCAACAACGGGATTAATTTTAATTTAATTTCTGCAACTTTTGTGTATTGAATTTGGAAAACTGGATTCCATATTTAGAATCAGTGGTTCCAAATTATGTTAATAAGCTACTTTTTATTTTTTGGAATTATGAATAGTAACTACGGTAAATTTTATTTAATATAGTTAAAGGTAAATCGGGTAATTAAGGGTAAATATAATATTATAAAATTACCATAACACTTGGAAAAATACTATTGGATGGCTAAAAGTAGACCCATATAACCTCAGGGTAGGATTAGATTCATTTTATGGACTATTTTCCATAAAAATAATTTAATTATTATTAAAACCAAAGAATGTGACAACATGTCACTTTCTTAAATATTATAAGTATAATAATTTTAATTTAGTGATATACTTCCTAAAACTTAAAACATGAATAGTCTCCAGAAATCTAATACAATTATCTACATCATAGGAATTTATTTAAATTTTTTAGGGATTAAATATGTATCATTTATTATGACACAAAGATGATGCAGTAATTGTCTTATTAATGAAATATTGACATAATTGATGTTATAAATTCCAAAATAAATGTAATTTGAGACTTTTTAGGACTTAAATTAATTTTATAGGTTAATATGACATGTTATTGTTGATATAAGTAACTTGTTTCGAACTTATCATTCTGTTATGAATTTAATAAAAATCATGTACCAAATAGTATCAAAATTGTCATAAATTAGTTTTTAAATCAAATATTATATTATTAATTGTTATTTAATTCCTAAAAATCTACGGTTCGTCCAAATGAGTTAGATAAGGATAGTTATATTAATAATAAACAACTTCGGGTTCTTTTGGCTTGTTATGTTAAGTTTATTAACCATATAGTGTAAGAAAACAAAAAGACACGGTAAAAGTTAAATTATTTAACTTAGAGTTAAATCTAATTGATAAGGTTAAAATAATAACCTAAACTTGTCTAAATCCTATTGGATGAGAGGATTTAGACCCATAACCACTTTATCTTCGAAATAATACCCTTTTTAACCATTATAAACCGAATTTGACCTTAATATAAAATAATATTTTGAGATCTTCCTAAGGTGCCCCTCTCCTCCCTTATAAAAGGGAACCTCCTCCCTCTCCTCCTCACACCAATTTGATCATTCAAGCTCGGCCAAACCATGCCAAAATCTCTTCTACACTTCCCTAGTATCATGATTGAGGTCCTGGTATTCTTCAAAGACCATCCTTAGTTCTTTAAGTGGAGGTTAAGTGAAGGCGCGTCAAAAAGAGGTAATATCCATTACCGATCTTTTTTCAATTTATTTCTTCTTAAACATCTTCTTATTTAGTTGTTTCATGATAAAGTAATAACATAAGTATTTGTTATATACTTATATGTTATTATAAATACGAAACAACTCTAATTAACCTTCTATCCATCCTACAGAAAAAGGAAATCACCGCGCGTGCATACGTACGAAATACCGTCTCCACACCGTGGTGTAATCTATTTTCCGCCACCACCTTAATTGGATGGGTATAATGGTGTAATGAGTAAATATATAGGATTATTATAAATTGATATTGATACTGATATATTATACATACACTTCAACACAATTCCACGACCATGGGAACGATATCATCGCTCGTGCGTACGTACGGACTATCGTCTCCACGATGCGATGAGATTCATTCTCCACATTAACCATTCATGAATGATTATAAAGTATATATAATGAATAATAATGAAATATATGACATGTTAAATATACTGGATTTATGTATATATATATATGTATGTCATCTACTTACTTCAATTCAAGACAATAAGGAAAGGAAAATAGCGTTCATGCGTACGTACGGACTACCGTCTCCATGAACGGTGTGTTTCATTTCATTTATCTATCTATTATATATATATATACTGAATATATATGATATATAAATCATGTTTTATATTCTGGAAGTATTTAAAACATGATATAAGTAATAATAATGTCAAGAACAACAAGTCCAAACAGCTACGATAAATAAAACGGTTTTACCCAAAACACTTCTTTAACATGGAATTTACAAAAGAACGGGTAATATAGAGTCATAAGTGAACCATATATGATATCATAACAATGAATATGATTCTGTAATAAGTTAATGACATTATTTAAATCATTATACAGGAGGCATGGATACGTACAAAGCATATCGGACATAAGGTAAGGGAAATATCACAATCTCATTTTTATCCGAGATTGTTTATACTTTGGAATTTATTGGGGTGTATTTTATCATCCAAATCCATGTTTCCACAATATGTAATATTATTTCCATCCACCTACAATTGTTTAAATCCAATTTTACTCTTCGGTGAGTTTTTAGTAAAAGATAAGAAAAGAATCTTTTGTCGTTTTTCGTACGAAGTACTTTTTTGACTTTTCCGACAAAAGTACGAAGACTGTTTTTTTAACTTATACGACATGAATGGATTTTTAAAACATTATTTCCAAGAAGCTTCCTTTACATGTTTTCAAGTTTATTTTTAATCAACTTCTTTTAGTTTATAATTGTACGACATGTTAAGAAATGAAAAGTGTTTTTGAAGCAGAAAGGATATTTTCCTCAAGAATGGAGTTCAAGTGTTTTATCAAAATTATTTTCCATCTAAGATAATAAAGGGTTCTATTTTTTATCCCTATTTATTTGATTATGTTGTGATGGAATTATATTTTTATGAATTCCTTTATCTTATATGAATTGTTTTATGATGTCACGATGTTTAAGATTCCCATTTTTATTACATGGGTTATGCAATGATGTATGATTTATGATTTTGTGGCAAAAATAAGAATGGTATCATTATGAGATGGGTGTGACCTATATCTCCCTCCAATGAATTGGGTAAAGATTTTATATCTCATGAGATAGACATGGCTGGAACGGTAGGTTAAACCGGTTTAGTGAAATAGGACTGAAACGAGGGTGACTCGGTTCAGAAATGGACTTTGTCCACTAAGATAGTCTTGGTAATGAGTCTTGACTAATAAGATATGATTCTCTATGATTATGTGTTTATGCCACAAAGTTTCATGTTTCATGTTATGATTATTGGGATTTCATTTCACTACTATGATTTATCCCATGTTATGAAATTATGCTCTCTTTTGCAGGTTAAGATTTCCAAAATGTTATGTTCTTATGAATATGATGTGATTGATATTTATTTTGTTTACCCTTACTGAGCATTTGAGCTCACCCTTTTATGTTTTATTTTCCCCAGGATATAAAGAATGGTTTTAGGTAAAAATAAAGGAAGATATTTATGGGAGATGTTGAAGATGTTTCACCACGATTAGAAGATTATATTACGAGTTTCCAAAGACACTAAACTATTACGATCCTTGTGTGTGTGTTTTTGTTATGTACTAAGTATTCCACAAAAGTAATGTAATGTCCATGTACGTCATGCTTTGGGTCTCTACAAGAATGTACGCATCTGACTCGTCTACAATGACAGTCCATCTGTGCATGAAACATAGGAAGATAATCCATTCCTAGGATGAAATAATAATGTTCCATCGTGATGACCAGTAGGTCCCACATGAAACTCTCTCATCCGAACTACAGCTCGTACTGTCTGCAAACAAAGTTCAATAACGAGGCACTCCCTGTAGGAACCTCAAGGCTAAGAACGGGTGTCAGTGCCTCTACCGGGAGCTCCAACTCCCGTACCAAAAGAAGCGATATAAAATAGAGGATGGAACCTTTGTCTACTAGTACTAAAGGAAGCGTTGAGTAAACACAAAGTGTACCTCATACCATCTCATGTACTGGGGGGCCATGAACACCCATAGCCTGAAGTTGCAGGTGGCCCCTACCGCCAGCTCCCTGAGCCTGGCATGGGCCACCCGGTGGTGGTAGTGGAAGGACCTGAAAACATCATCCCCCACCTTTAGGACCTGCTGCTCTACCTATGACACATCTTAGAGGACCACCCTATCGTCACCTGAAATATCCCTGGTCACAGCACTGCCTCTGCTGCTAAGGTGCGCCCACTGCCTACAAAGGCTGCTTGGTACACCTGGTCAGGCATTTCCGTGCTAGGTGACCTCATCCATCACAATCATAGCACCGACTCTCTCCTAAATACCTCAGTTCTCTACGGTGCCACTGCGGTGTATGACCCTGCCCCTGAGTCTGCTCACGGAAGGGTCTCCCCGACTAAGGTTCTGCTCTCTGCCGCCTGCCTACTACTGAAGACTCTGCACTGAAGCGGCCACTACTTGGCCCTACCAGCTGGTGTACCTCATCCATGAATCTCTCTATCATGAGCGCTCACTCTAGAAATCCATCATAAGTAGGGATGCACATGGGTACTACAGTAGAACAAATTTCCCTGCGAAGACCCTCCTCAAACTTCCGCGCCCGGAAGTAACTAGCGTGGATCATATCCTACGAGTACCGTGTTAGATCGGTGAAACGGGATGAGTACTGCACCTCGGTCATCCCCCCCTCTTCACCTCCAGAAGCTACTGAATCCAAACTGAACGTAAACAAGAGGGGGAGTACTCCTCTCGGAAGATCTACTGGAAGTTATCCCACATGAGAGACAACTCGTTGTGGGTCTACGTAACCAACCCCCACCAATGCCAGCCCATCTTGAGGAAAAGGATAGCAACTAGGGCTACCATATGGTCTGCTGGTGTCCACATCAATATAAAAAGTTGGTCCACAGACTCTAGACAGTCTTCCCCTACCTGGGGATCTAGGTCCCAGTAGAACTTCTGCAACCGCTGATGCTGGAAGTCTCAGAGCACACTCAGTCTGCGCTCAACCTCAACCTATGCTGCCGGTACTAAACACCACTCTCCAAATGGAGGGGCCGCTGCTAAACCATTGGGTGGAAGGGGATCATGTGAGGGTCCCTGAACTGACACCTTTTCGCTCTCCAGGTCGTCGTCATGAACTGGAGAGGGTAACCTGGATGGATGTTGTTGTGGGGACATCTTAAAAATTATCAAGGATTACCTTGATCAGATGAGCATATATATATATATATATTAGTAATAAAAAAGGGGAGATGATTAAAAAAAGACAGTCAAAGACTCAATCCTACCAGATGCATGTTCCAAAGTTCCCTGCAACAAATGTCTCTGTGTGCCGAGTCGACAAGCGGGTTATCAAGGTGTTGATGAATGGATAAATCAGCCGCTCGTACCATCACTGGACTCCCTGGCCTGAGAGACGCTCTCGAGAAATGATGACACTATTTCCCTAAATCCTAAATAATTCCTTTTAGGGACATCCAAACAACGCCCCAATGAATAAACCACCTCTGATACCACTTTTCCAAGATCCGACCCTGCTTCTCTCGAGCCGCGACCACCCCAACCCGCCTCTATAGGCCAGGGGCTGGTGATAAGCGTCAAAGGCGTAATAATCTCGAGGAGGCCTTTTCCCAAGTACCTGTACACACACACAAACAACCCACTAAATGACGAATTATAAAGTAACAAGGAAACCAAAGTATAGAAAAATATAATCCAACCAAATTCATGCATCAACTAATAAGTAGAACAAGTAAAGTGCTGAAAAGTACTGACAAGATAATTGAAATGAAAAAGGGTAAAACATGTGCCCAACCCAAAAGGTTCCATAACCCGACAACAGGTAAAAAAAGTAAATAGATGGTGAGTATCACACCTGAAGGTCCTACACTCCTCCGTAGTCTCGATCGATCTATCCGTTGTCTGCAAGGGCACACCAAGTGTGGGAAAAGCCCAAGCAGGGGTGAGTACAAAGATACTCAGTAGGATACCCCGAAATCTCGAGGGAGAAAAAAAGGAGGTACTAAAACGGTGAGAAGTAGAAATAACAAAGAACAATGTAGAAGTATAATAGAGAGAGAGTGTAGCTCAACCCCAAAAAGGAAAGGAATTAGCCTTGTCCAAACCAAGAGGGGCTGAACACAGAAAGCATGTGGAATACCCCGCGCGTCTTCGCCCCTCCTAGAAGGAGAGTAACTGAACCCAAGGAGTGAGAACAAAAGTATGGTGTATATATATATATGTTCAACAAGAATCCCAAACGATTGTGTAAGGGGATCTCTATCTCCAAGCTCATCCAAAGAAAAGTCGCCAACAGTTTTAAGGATGTCCATCTTTGATTCACAAAATGTCCTGCACATCAAAGCGGTCTCATCGCTACACTGTAAAACCAAGGGTCCCGCTCTGATAATCATGAAGAAAAGTCATAGACTAGCCTCATAGAAAGGGATGAGTCTGAAATAAGTCTCTGGGTAACCCACTGCCCAGCCCAGCTGGAGGGTAAACCGTAAGAGGTAGTCAGGTAACCCACTGCCCAACTCCACTGGAGGGTAAACCCTAAGGTCAATGGTTAACCCACTTCCCACCCTCGATGGAGGGTAAACCCTTAGGTCAACAGGTAACCCACTGCCCAGCCCTGCTGGAGGGTAAACCCTAATACGCTGGTGGGTAACCCATTGCCCAGCCCTGCTGGAGGGTAAACCTGGAACTGGTCTGATAACTCCGCACTGCCTGTACCATTACTGTGTGTCACTAAAATTGTTACTGTGCGTTGGTTTGGAGTGCGTCAAAGGAACCTCTGAACAATTCCCTTTCATGTTTCCACATTTAGTGAGATCTCAAAAGAGGCTCTGCATGCCCAAATAGATTACACCATTGTTATCCTTGCAGAATAACATAGGAGATAGACTACCTACTCGCTGGGAATAGACTGCCGACAAAAAAGTTATTCAATAGAGCTTTATGCCCATAAAACATCTCGTGATTCCCTCACCTCGATCCCAAAAAAGGTCAGGCGAACTGCTCCGTCATGATGCTCTCGAAAAAACACTCCAAAATGACTATTCGTTCGCCCCAAACGGACGTCGGATGAAAAAGTCGCAGTACGCTGCACACAACTTAAAAGAAGGCCCGTGGGTCCCACACCACAACTCTTGCTTCAATGCATAAAAACACCATTGACTACTTCATCATGACTCCAGGGTCACAAGGCCACTGACAGCGCCTAAAACGGACTCCGTATGTGCTCGCGCCATCTGAAACAAGAATCCCAGTGAGGCGTTAAGTAACACTTAATGAGCGTGTCACGCCACCTAGATCCCATATCAGGAATTAAAAATACTAGAGACCATCTCAAAACCTCCGTCTTGATACAAGGATCACGTCTCTATAGACGACACATGAATTCGACACTCAGTTCTCAATTTGGGGGTGTTTTAGCGCCAACGGACGAAGACGGGGTGGGCCGGACCGGTTCGGCCGCTCGGACCGCCCGGTCCACCACAACCCACGGTTCACCACGTGGGCCATGCGACTTTACCCTAACCGACATGAGTTGGTCTGGCTTTCCCCCATGAGATCTGCATTTTGCGGGTCTCGGTTGCTCTGAGGTCGTGAGAACCCCCAGTCTCGCGCCGCCTGCCGACCGGCTAAGCCGACCGACCCGCGCACCCAAGCCCGTCGCGCCGCTGCCTGGGGAGCCCACCGAGCCGCCGCCTGGGAAGCCCGCCGCGCCACCTCCTGGGGAGCCCACCGCACTGCCGCCTGGGGAGCCCGCTGCACCTCCGCCTAGGGAGCCCGCAACGCCACCGCCTAGGGAGCCCGCCGCGCCGCTGCCTGGACTTGCCAGACCACCCTGGAATCGCTGGAAAAACAAGGGTTTGGCCGGAAAACTTCCCAAGGCCACCCCGGACGCCCCGGGACTCGGCTTTTCGATCCGAAAAGAGATTTGGAATGATCGGATCAATCCCAATGCATCTGTGTACTCTTATTGACAAACAAACAGAAATTCAACACTATAATATGAGTTTGAAGAAGTTGTAAAATTTAGAAAAAATGAAAATGCACGACCCTACCTTGTAGGGCGTAGCCCGTCGCTTCTCAAACGATCCGCCAGAGCTGAAATCACCTTGGAAAGGTGGGGTTGGGAGCTTGAAGATGATGGATTCCTTAATTGGGAGAGATTATGCTAGGGATACATTCTAAGGGGAAGAAGGGAGGGCTAGAGGTGTTTAAGTAGGGAAAAGAATTAATTAAAATTAATTAATTCTTAAACACCCACTAGTAGGCCCGTACCCGAACTCATGATGGGGTAAGGGTTAAGCCACCCTTAGGAAAAAATCCACATTCTGAGTGCAACATAGGCCTTAGAATTTTAAAATGAGCCTCCTTTTAGATGTTATAAAGTTCACGCTTGTGGCCACTAAATTATGAAAATGCCCCTGGTGGCGTTTTCCACAGAAGAGACACGCCCGCGAAAGTTACACCCCTCATAGGGTAAACATCATGCTCTGGACTCAGTGGATCACTCATTTTTCCCATCCGAGCAACCATTTAGGAGTAATTCTGTTTATTTGGAGTACCTAGTGTGAACACACTTAAAATTTAATTCTGGCCACACTTGGGCTCGAAATCACATGCCATCTGAACGTCCTGCTATGGAATAACATCATGAAAATTTCAAAGTCTCACAGGCTAAAAACCCAGGTTCTTACAATCTTAATAGGTTTATACTCACATCATAATTGAGAATATTCGTAAATATAATGAAATTATTTCTAGGTATCTGGCAATGGGTAGGGTCCCTAGAGTATTTTTTCGAGAAGTGTGGTTCTGGGAGATGGATGAAGTACCAGGACCGACTCCAAATAATTTCTATAGAACTTTTGTTTATTTATTTATTTTAATAACCAGTTGTACTATTATAATTTTTTACATTCCTCAATGGGGGTCTATTTTTGACTTTTGTATAATTTAACATGATATTCATTATAGAATATATTCATGTGCATCAATTGATGAGCTCTTTGGATGAATTATTTTTATGTTTTATTATCTCATGGTGGATATAGTTTTCAATAGTATAGTATCCCCATTTCATATTATACCTCAAAAAATAGTTGATGTCCTATTTTATATTGGGAGGAAAAAATGAGGTTATGTTTATCTCTGGAACAGATTCAGTGGTTTGGGTCAGGGTTTCATAGTGGATTTGATTGAATTTTCTCATAATGAATTCATATGCATATGTTGGTGGAACATTTTTAAATATTTAAATTATTTAAATGATATTCCAATCATAAATGATATTTTTAATTATTTTATTACTCTACTATGGTTCATGATTATATAAACATGATTTTAAACCATGTTATAACTATTATGATTCCTTGATGACCATTATGCAGTATTACATTCCTATATCAAAATCGTTACTTCTCAATCATGTTTTATAAATATCACAAAAGATCATTTGATATTTTTAATTAGATAACTCTCAAAAACTAATTTTTTATCACAAACTTATCATAAAAACTTTATAACTCATTGATAATGTTTCCCAAACATAGTTTTGAGATAACTCGTTTCTTATATTCTAGAATTATCCTAGAAATTACATTCCAGATACTGTGTGAAGGGTTGTCTTATATAAATATATTAAATAGGATATGTTAAATTAAATAATTTTTTTATAATATTTATGTATCCTGTCCTCAAAGATACTGAAACATTAGGCCTTGATCTTTGGATTTTTTTTGGAAAAGTAATTTTACATATTGAAAATGATGTAAAATAAATTAAATTATAACCTCAGTATGCTCAAGGGAAATGTTTGGAATTTGGGTTGTGATGGTTAGTCTATATGAGATATTGATAAGTTATTGGGTAGCATGTGATTCATTATATTTTAGTTTATGGTAATTTTTTACTTGTGGTTTACCTATTGTGGGACCTTGAGGAATTTGATGTGTGGGATTTTTGACATAGCTAGTTGTTTTCTGGAGTTGTTTCACTATTTCACAATAATAATATAATATAATAGGTTATGATGAACTTTATTTTGGGTACGAGATTTTAATGGTTTGTTTTTAAATGAAAATGGAAGTGTAATGACTTGAATTAAGTATGGGAAATAGATAATAGTGGTATATAATTAATTGTGGAATAGTTTGTCTTAATAGATATAACATAGTTGGTGACTATAGATCTAGAAGTGATAAATGAAAAGGATAAATTTATATATATGAATCTACGATCTAGATTTTTTTCATTGTAAATTGGGATGATCATGGTGACAAGTTATCATTATTGGTAGTCCACAACAATAGTTATGTGGAAATGGATATAGGTTGTTGTGGTGATATATTTTCAAAAAAAATTAGGTTACACATATGTGTGTCTATATATATATGATATATTTTATTTTGATTTATCTATTAACCCCACCTAAGTCAAATAACCTAACCGACACACAAATGTTTTTTGTTTTATGTGTTTTTTCCAACATCCATGTTGAAAAAAATGGCTTTCTAGCTACCACATCTTCTCTGCTCTCTTTTTGGGAATATTGCATGGTTGTATTAGTGTTTAGCTATGATCATGCATGATAAGTTAAGGGAATGAGATCTATTTTCTTCTTGTTTATGACACCCTACTAGGGTGGATATGGATGTGATAATTGTAGAGTGGTGATAGTGTAGGTACTATGGGGATTTTGTATGATTGGTAGAGGGAATAGGGTTGATATCCTCCATTTCCATGAAACCATACTAATTTTTAAGTGATGTGTGGATGGGATATGAATATTTGGTTATGAATATGCATGTGAATATGTTGTTGTTTAATGAATTAAACACCTGATGTTTGGCCATGTAGAAGTATGGGATAGGTAGGGTTGGGACATAACCCACATCAGATATATATATATACATATAGAAAAGATTAAAGATCATGATGTTTGGTGTAGGATTGTTAGAGAAAAAAATTGATGATTTTTTTGAGGGTACCTAGTTTTTATTTACTATATAACATTTTACTATATTAGATACATTAAATTATGATGGTTTCTTAGGGAGGAATGGTGGTAGATGACCTTATAAGTTCTAGTTGTTCCTGATCTTTTTTCATTGGCGCATTAGTATTTTCCTTCCAAATTTTCCCAGGAGTTATAATATATGATAAATATTTGTATAAATGTTTGTCTCACCCCTATATATATGATCATTATTTTTTTGGTTTCTTGGGAAAAAATTCTGATCGATTTAGGAAGTGATAACTTGGATAAGGGAGTTTTGGTTGGAGATTCGTTTTAGGGGTTTTATTTGGTATTCTATTTGAAAAAACTTTTATTTATCTAAAATATCCATGAATTATGGGATTAATATGGATAATGATATATATATATATTATAATTTTTACTACTGGTTTCTTGTTATGTTTAATGTATATATGAGAGTAATGGCTCCCATATACTTGTTATATACACTTTGTTCTAGTCTCTAACATAAGTACTATTGGGGGAGGGCCTCAGTTATCTATATTTTCATTAATATAAACATTAGAGGAGTTTCTAGTAGGTACAAGATATGAAAAAGTTTTATCAATGATAGGTTAAAGAGTAAGGATGGATTTTTGGGTTAGAAATAGTAGAGGATCAGATGGGTTGGTAGCCAAATAGATTCATTTGAACATAATTTATGACATGAGCATGCTAAATCAGCAACGACATATGTATTTAGAGACCCATGTGATATGATAGAAGGAACGCAAACACACTAATGTTTCTATGAGAAGTGATACTTCTTTAATGTTAAGAAATAGTGAGATGTACATGAATCATATTTGTTTTCACTTCTATTTTATTTTTGGTAAATTTATGAAAATACTAAAATGAATCTTATTAAATGATTACATTGTGTATGTTACAATATATCACTAATTTAAGTTTTTTCATATTTACGACTATGTATGTTTCCAATGACTTTAAACAGTTTAGTTTTGTGAGGTTTAACAAGATTATTTGATTGACAATATGGTGGTTGAACTAACTGAAGAAGATAATTCATAGAGTGAATAAGTTGTTTATGTTCTAAAATTAGGGATTGAATATATATGAGGGTAGAATAACTAAACACATAATATATCATTGGTTAGAGGATAAAAAACACTTTCAGACTTATTCATCATAGGGTAGTGTATCAGGTGTCACAAGAAGTTAGTCAGATGGGGGGGGGGTATGGTAACTATAGAGGATTCTGAATCTCAGGTAGTGGATAAAAGAAAATGTTTTTGTTGTTGATTTATAAAGGTAGTTTCATGATGGTTTTTTTCATTAGGGAATGAAGTAATTGAAGAGGGGGGAGCTTATATCTATTTAATATGGGGGCTAGAGTGAGTGGGAGATCAAGACTAGATTTAATGACCTCCATTACTTTATCTTTGATATTTTTTAGATAAGGATTCTATATCTTAGTATCTTGATAAGGAAGTATTCTATGTTATACATTATAAATCCTCCCACATTATATTGGTTATGTATTTAGAGATATAGAAGAAGTTTGAGGTCACTAATAAGAATCATGATCATTCAAGGCCATATTATGTTGGGATTAATTATAGTTTCTAATGTAGAATATCTTTTAGTGGTGGATCCCATGTATGTAGACAATTGAGGTTCTAACAAGACCAAAACTGACCAGGTTGGTTTATTTATCATTTATATCGTATTAATAGTTTTTTGTTCCAACTAGGATCTTTTGAATAGTATATATCTCCTTAAATGAAAATTTTCATCAAAAATCATGATGTATGAGCATTTTTAGGGCCTATTATAGAATAAGTGGACAGGTTCCTTATCATCCCTCATAGAAGTTGTTACCTTAGGGCCCATACAAGCAGTAGGTATAACATGATATATTTCTATTTAGAGGGTATCAATATATTAGAGTAAGTACCTATAATTTCCCTCTCCCTTAGGGATATATGGATATTATAGATCATAGAGGTGGTATTTAGTAAAAAGAAAGAGGATTTTAGATACAGATAGGTACATGCGATGGAGATTCTAGTTATAGAGTGATAAGAGATCATATGAGGTACCATAAATTTTGAAATAGTTTGAATAATGATTTGTAAAATTCTTTAGTATATCACTCTATTATTTTAATATACACAGTCTAATCCTTATGAATCAAATCAAAGAGTATTATAGTTCCCCTATTGTTTTCTATGCCCATTGTAGATTAGATGAGTATGTTTGATGTGCACCAGGGTTGTGAGATACTAATAGGGAATACAATTTTTTTTGGGTATTTTATTATTCCTTTGATAAAATTACTTTATATCATTCTTGGAATTGGATGGTTGCATTCCAAGCATGTGGTTAACTATTTATTTCAAAGGATAATTTGTTTTTCAATGAAGAGGATAACTCACGTATTATGTTCATTAGTGAGAAATAGTATTAACTGAGTCATGTATGTTCAAATTTGTTACTATATCATATGGTAGTGTTTTTTTGGATTTATTTGAGTCATATTTAGTGTAATTCCTAAGAGTCATGGAGGTGTTTCTGGATTTTTTTCTCTAAGGAGGTTGTTGATTTACCCCCTCAATATGATATTGATTTTGGGATGGCATTTCTATAGATTGATTAACCAATTTATATGTTTTTATATTAGATGTATCCTTTTAAGATGTTGGAGTTGAGGATATAGATTAGTGATTTTATGTATAAGGGTATCATATGACCTAGTTTTCCATAATGGGATACTGTAGTGTTGTTTTCTAAGAAGAAATATAGTAGTATGATATTTGGTATAAACCACCTATGGTTGAATTATATGATAGTAATGAACTATTACCCTTTTTAAAAATTGAAAATTAGTTTGACCAAATGAAGGGATATATATGGTTTTTATAGATTTATTAATGATAAATATATCATTATATGTGGTGAAGGAGGATGAAATATCAAATACTACATTTAACTGCTTCAATGGGAACATTGATTTTATGGTCACGTCATTTGGTGTAAAAAACACCAAAACTATTTTCATGGGACTCTTAAAATTAATATTCCAAGAGTTCAAGAATAATTTTTGGTTATGTTCCTTGATTAAATCATCATATATTTATGTTTAGAGGAGTATTATTCTTGGGACCTTAGTGGTAGTTTGAGAATTATTCCACCACATCATCTTTAGGGGGAGATTTATAAGTACATGTTTTGAATTCATGAGGTGAATTTCCGTGGGAATATGGTGTCTTATCAGGTATTTATTACTAACCCATCATCAATTGAGTTTTTTAGGGGAAGTACATAAGATCATTGGAGATGTTTGTTAGATCAATGCCATACCAGACTATCATTAGATGTGTATTTATAATTTTTCTTCATTTTTACCTCCACTAATAGACTTTAAGGGAAGTAATAGGGTTTTTAATGGATATATATGTGCCATGAGGTGTTCTTTTACATAATTTAGAGGTTGATTGGTGTTCTTGTTTATTGGATTTCAAAGGAGGGAGTGATGTTTTTAGTGTTTTTTGATTATTATTTCCATAGTTTAGGTTGTCTCTTGATGATTAAGAGGGAAAATATAACCAATAGTACTAGGAAATCATGTCCATATGTGTGTAACTATGTAACCCATGATACAGAGTTATCATCAGTGGTATTTCCTCTGAAGTTGTGTTGACATTACCACATTAGTGAGAACTTCTTAGACTTTATTGATCTCAATAGATTGTGTTATTTTTATCTCATAGTGGTGAAAGAATCTTAAAAAATGAATACTGATAGAGTTTCTATTGGATTATAATCATGAGACCTCCTATACCATTTGAAGGAGGTATGTTATTATGAAATCAGTATGCATGAATTTATGAGGATATACTATTCTGGAATTTGGAGATTCTTTTAGATGCATTTTAGAGCCTTCAGGAATGTATCTTGTTGAGGATAAGGACAGTGGTATAGGTTTTCTATTCCATATAAAAATATATTCCTCTTTTATGTGGAAGGTGAAATAGTCATATTATAGAGATGTTGAGGTTTAGGTGATGTGGTATTATGTTACCTTGGTGATAAATCATATAGATTTTCAGAGTACAATGTCCATCAAATATTGTTTCCAAAGAGGTTATTAATTTTTTTGGTGACTCATAAGGAGGTTAATTGGGACTTTTATACCATAATAGTGGAAATAAAACATAGTGTATCAAAGTTGTATCATTCCTTGAGAAACAAATTCTGATGTCCCAGGATGAAGCAACTAGTGGCAGATTTCATGTTACGATGTTTGGTCTGCCACTAATTCAAAGTAATCCATAATGTTCCAGCTGGTTTTTTTCATTCAGTATATTTATATAAGATGAAACGGTAATATATATAGATATATTTCATCGCAAATTTACCCTAATAATTGGGAGGATATTATTTTATACAGGTTACCATGTATCATTTAATGAATTCTATTAACTTCCTATTTATTTGTTAGTTGAGTGGTGTGGATGTCCGGGAGAAGAGGCATGTGGATTTTGTGGTGTAGATTAATAGGGTACCAAGTTACATATTTTCTAATCAGGATCCTCAATTTATGCTATGTGTCTAGAGATTATGGCATCATAATTTTTTCTCCCAGTTGTTCCTTAACACAACATTCTATTCTCAGATGAACATGAAAACCCAGAGGACCATCCATGTAATGGAGGAAATGTTGTTGAGTTATATATTCAATTTTTATAGATTGTGGGTGAATAATTTTCTCCTCATTGAGTTATCTTATAAAAACATATATCACTCTTTTATTGTAATGTCCCCATTTAAGGCATTATATGGTCTACCTTTTTGATCCATGCTATACTGGATTGAAGTTGGGTACTCAATTGACCTAGTACCAGATGTGGTAAATATCAAGATAAAGAAAATTCATATTATGTGGGAGATAATTAAGGTAGAACCGAACTATGAGAAACGTTGTAAATATATAATTAGTAGGGAATTAGAATTTGAGGTTTGTGATACTGTTTTCTTTAGGGTTTCTCATTATCATTGAAAATATATGTTTCTCTAAGGGAGTAAACTCCCATAGCTTATTGACCAATCTGAGTTATTGTAGTGTATTAGAGTGGTGTCCTATTATTATAAACATCCACCAATGGTAGGCCAATTCCACTATATCTTCTATGTGTCAAAAAGTCATCAAATATTAATGATGAATCTATTATCCTTTATTGGGGAGAGTTTAATGTTGAGGATAATAATACATTCATGGAGTAGTTGATTGAGATCCTGAATTATCAGGTGGAAAGTGATATATGGGTGGTATATTAACTTTTCTTTCCATATGAAGGCATATTGTTGTGGGGAAAACATATGTGGTATCGATAATGTAAAATTCATGCTTAGTATCTTATTTTTTTGAACTTTATTTGATTTAATTTTGTAATGTTCTGGATTTATGGTTTAATAATTGAATTTCATGATTAAATTATTTCTAAATTTGGTTAATTTTATTATGTCCATTAAGAGGTATCTCATTGGGAGATAATGGATAATGGTGTATTTGGTTGTTCCATTCATGTTGGTTTTGATTCATAAAGATGAAAAACATTTTAGGGGTATAAAATATAATAGACATGATATTTTTAAAGTATTCCTTTGTGAGTTTTGGGTATTGGAGGCGTTGGGAGTAATTTGGAGGATAGAAATTACTATTGGATCTATATGTTTAGATGAGAACTAGATACTATGTCATGGCCATTTTGATCACACATTGAGGAGATGACTGTAGTAGTAGGTTAATTTAGTTTGGAGTTTATCCATTATATGGTAGGATATATACCAACATAGGGTTCCTATAAGGAATTTAGAAAATGGAGGAACCTTACAAAGGATGAATGAACATTACACTATTTGTTTAGCCATATGAATTTTTGGTCATGAATTATAGGTGTACTCATAGAAATACAGTTTCCAGGGGAATTTTTAGGTTTTATTTGAAGGGTATCCATGATATAGTCATGTCATTGGTGGTATGATACTTTTGAGGCCTCATCTAGTGGAACTTTCATTATTCGAATCATTCTGTTCTGATTGGGGTCACAATGTACTTCAAGTCTATTTTTTTTATTTTCTAATAATACATTTTTATAGGTTAAATGGGAACCCTAAAATAGATCAATTTATGAAAAAAAAACATCAATAATAGAGAGCTGCAAAAACAAACCTGGAATTTCAAATTAAAATTTCAAATTGCAGAGTAAAATACCCAGCATCGAGTCCTGTACCATATGTCAACTCCTTGGGTTCTGTGAAACCTTGGGTCTACCAACCTGTCGCCTCAACACCAGCCTTGCATCATCGTCACCTCGAACACTGCCCCATCATGAAGAACCCGATAGATGTCGCCGATGAACCTAGAATGAATGAGAGAGATCTATGGATATTCAAAACCTATTTTTTTTGGAATACATTAGTTTGACCTATTAGTAACACAATTATGAGTCATTATACCAGGACTCAGTGTTTTTACAGAAAGATACAAATTCAAATCAATATTGATTTACCTTTGATAGATTGATTTGACATTGAATTACTAGAAACCAAATGTGCATCTTGGAAGGCCATTGAGATCTCTTTGACTTAATGTTTCCATCAACTTCTTGAGATTTGCGGCTATTGACTAGAGGTGTGTTCCACTTTATTTATTTTGGGGTTCACCCTATTATTCATCTTTGAAGGATATGAAATCTTGCTTGACAGTTGGTTCTAATTGTTTTGGGTAGTTTTTATCCTATTTTCTATGTTTCAAATTCTTGGGGGCCTCCATCAATGGTTCTATCCTGGTTTTCATCCCTTCTTTTCTTCATCATTTCACACTAAACTATGATGCATCGATTGAGGTAGAGGATTTAGTAACTGTATTCCTTTATGTGTAATTTGTTTTGGGTTTTTGATGATATTTTCATTATAAATATGTTATAGATTAGATTAATAATGATAATGACTTGAGACTTATGAAATTAACGATAAATGGGGCATACAACATGTTTTTTGTAAAATCCAATATTTTTCTCAGGTTTTTATTAAATATTTTCATTATTTTTTAAAAAAAATTGTGTTGATAAATTTATATCAATACATTGTTTATTGATCTGAAATAATTTATAATAAAAGGAAAACAAATAGATTTTGTTAAGGAACCAATTGTGTATGAAATTTTTATTTCATATTAACACTAATATAATAGATGTTGAACAAATGAAAAAGTATATCAATTAAAACATTTTCATGTGTAACTTTTTTTTAATTGGGTGTGAAAACTATTTTTTCATTGTTATGGTTAGTTTTTATGTTTCTTTGTAATGGGGTTTGTTATGGTTAGTTTTTGGTTGGTGGGACATGTTGGAATTCGTGGCTATAATGGTTGGAATTTGTAGTATGCAAGGACATGATTGGTTATCAAGGGATATATTGTAGGATATTATGTAGGGTTTGGTTTCTAGTGGTTGGACTATTCTGGGGAATTAGGTAATGTAATTATTTGGTTTCATTTCAGGACTAGTTTTTATGTGGGTTTGTTCCTTAATTTTTCAATAGAAGATGAAAATGAACAATAATATTTTACTTGGTAATGGTTTTTGGTTATGAATGAGACACTTATAAATTAAAAGGGAAGCATAATGGATTAAATTATGTGAGGGTAATTTATAAGAGTTTATTTTAATTAAATATATAATAAAAAGAATAATTAATGTAACATGGATAGTAATATTAAATCTTGAAATGATTCTTGAAAAGATTAAATTATTGTGTATGAATGTTTGTTGTTGGTTTTTGTGTGGGAAAGTGGGATAGTGTTGTATCTATAGTTGGAATCACTGGTCGGGCGTAATGATGGAGGTATGGGGATGGTTGTTGGTTGTGGTTTATTTGTATTATCATAATTCCTTTAATTTGGGATTCTATCAGGATATGTACATATATATATATATATAATGTATTTTACTATGATTTTCTTTCATACCCCACATGACTTGGACAGCCATACCAACACCAAAATGTATAGGTATCTGATTTTTCCTTAATATGTAGGTTGATAAGGAAGGATGGATTCCTACCCCTATTCACCATTGTTCTTTCAGGAGTAGTGGATAGACAAATTATTACACTATGGGGATTATACATGGAATGAAGATGGATTGAGGTTAATGTAAATTATATTCATGACACTCTACTGTGATGTATATTTAATTGATGATTATGGAGTAATGGTATAAATTGTGGTGTGTGGGTGGGATGAAGATATTTGGTTATGGGTATGGATGTGTATATGTGGATATAAACTAATCCCAACACCATATGATGGTCCCTATTTGAGGCCGGGATAGGCAGGGTTTCATGCCAACTTAACCTGAATATATATATATAGAAGAGATTCAATCTCAGAAGGTCTGGGGTTTAGGATTTAGAGGATCAAATTACAAGGTGATTGGTATTTGGGAATGTTTTTATCTTTCCTTGATACTATTTTACTATATTGGATTCATTATATGGTGACTTATCCTTGGTGAGGTTGGCTGGTAGATGACATGATATGTTATTTTTTGGTTCTATTGTTTTTACATTGATGTATTTTTATGATCATTCAATATTTTATGGGGAGATCATGAGTATGATCCTAATTTGTAAAAATTTAATTCTCACCATTATATATGACATCTTTTTTCAAGTTTATAGGATGATTTCACTAAATGAGTTTGATAATACTAGCTTGGAGTTTCTTCTTAGGGGATTTATTTTTTATTATTTAGAGGCACTTATATTTTCTCTAAAATATTAATGTATTATGTGATTAATGTGGATCATATATTATTTATATTTTTAAATTTATCAGGGGTTTCTAAATATATTCATTAGATATAAGAGGGTAATTCCTCCCATATTTAAGTTACATACCCTCAGTTCTAGTCACCAACACAAGACCTATTGGAGGTGGTCCTTGATGATCACTCATATCATAACTATAGGTTCAAGAGGGGTTTTTAGTGGGGGGAGCATTTTATAATTATAGTTCACATAACCCCATGTAGCTCTCTAGTTTCAAGAATAAAAATAAAAGGAAGAAAAAAATAAATTATCTAGTATTATCCATGGAGCCCATTCAATTTCATAATAGGTCATGCCAAATTATGAAAATATCTCATTATCACCTGTAATATGTGGATGTTAGAAATATATGTTTTATGACAATAAAATATTGTTTAAAATCTTATTATTTTTAATAAAATATATAAGAAAAATCATATTACATACCTAAATGTTATGACCACATCTCTAATCCTCTCATTCACCAATCAATTTCAAATCATTCATCAAAGTGTAATTTTCATGGATAAGAGTGCATAAGAGAAATGATATAATTTTGATGATATGTTTCAAAATAGCGATGTATCATTGTCTATTATAACCACTATTCTTATCTAGAATAAATATTTCCCTATATTTTTTATTCCATTTCTCTAACGTTCTTATTCAATTCTTCACTTATTCCTCATATTTAATGAATTTTTATGACATTAAATCTAGATAATTATTTCAACCTCAAGAAACAAAATTAATTACATGAATTAATTTTCTAAAACTCATATAAACTCTTTTTCAGTAACACTATCAATAAACCACCATTCAATATCCACTTTATTACAATAATAAGTCCTTATTTTACAAATAATGTTATTTATAATAATTGAATTTTATAAATAAATAACATATATTTTGGTAAAAATTATCAATTCCCATATATATTATGTCTAATTCATATTAATTTTTAGTACTAAAACATTTTTTGAAATATATATATATTGGTATTGATCATTCATTATAAACATATATTTTACCAATTGTTAAACATATTGTTCATAATAATAATAATAAAATTTTTATACGATCAACAAATATTTTATTAATAATAACTATTACTAATAAATCTATCGAAACCAATAAAAATTGAATCAATAAACTATTCAATAAGAAAAATATTTTACCAATAACCAATTATGATAAACAGACACACACACACACATATTTTTAAGGCCAAATTCACTATCCATTTTCCATGTTTTATTGAAAATATCTCATTAATTGATTATAATTATTAATTTTCATTAAATGTCAATAGTTTATATATTTTTTAATGTTTGTCACAATATAAAAATTTAAATATTTATTATAATACCTAATAATTTAATTTTTATATTTTAATTTAATCAAAATAAATAAATATCATCAAAATAAATGCATGAAAATAAGTATTTGTCTTAAATAAATAAATTATAACGATAAACTAAGTGAAATTATTTTATTAAGAATTTATATTCACATTTAGAAATATTATATTACCTTTTATAAAAAATTTAATTTGTTATAGAATTTTAATGCATTCATATATATACTTATTATGTTTTTAATTTGAAATATTTAATTTTATTTGATATTTAATTTATTTGATTTTATTTTAAACAACAATGCAATATATTAGGGTCCACCATTCAACCCAAAAAACCCATGACCCCAATTTACCCACCCTTGACCCTGATCATTCAATTTCAGATTCACAACACAAACTTTAATCAATTCACACAGCCTATGAAATCTATTTGGATTTACAAATCCTCATAGTAGATGATCCCATAAAAAAATATCTAATACATATCTACACCCTAGAAGGTGCAGTGAAAATAGAAAATGAACACACGCCATGAAAATCTATTTGGATTTCTAAATCATCATAGTGGATGATAGCATACCACAAAGTCCAATCTATTTTTACACCCTAGAAGGTACCATGAAAATAAAAAATGAACACACCCTGTGAAATATATATAGATTTAAAAATCTCCCCAGTGGATGACCCCATACCCTAAAATACAAACTATTTCTACACCTTAGAAGGTACCATGAAAATAGAAAATGAACACGCCCTATGAAATCTATCTGGATTTCCAAATCTTCATAGTGGACGATCCCATACCATAAAATCCAATATGTTTCTACACCCTTGAAGGTACCATGAAAATATGAAATTACCTACTCACTAGTACTACAAAAACCAATGTATTGACATAATAATTCATTTTCATTTTTATTATTAAGATTTAAATTGTTATATTATTTATAGAAATTTTATTTAATTTATAAATAAAAAGTAAATAGTTAAACTAAACTAATTTGTTATAATTATTTATTTTAAAAAGTAATTTAAAAATTATATAATTTGAATTTTTTGAAGTTAATATCATTTATCAAATCATCATATAAAAATTTAATTTGATTGAAATATTGTGATTTTTTTAAAAAATCATAATTTTTTAATGAATAGTGAGAAATACAGTTTTTTTTGTAAAAATTTATTTCATTTTATTAAATTAATTAATATAAAATTATAGATATATTTTTAATATTTTTTCATGTAACATATGTATTATTTAGTTATTTTTAATCCAGTTAATTATTTTTTAATTGACTTTATTTTGGTTTTCAATATATGTATTTTTTATAAATGGATTTTTTCTAAAAACTATTTAAAATTCATAATGTTGAAACTTTTTTATTAATATAATTTATACCTAATGGATTATTTTTTAAATGAAATTTATATATTAGATATCATTAAATATTATTTTATTTTCATGAAATGATTGTTATTTGTCATAGTGTTAATATAAAGACATATTTTTTAAAAAAATTATTATTCTTAATATCCTGATGTCTCACTGCATCAGTAGGATTAATATTTAATTAAAAATTTCCACATATATAAATTTAATTTGGTAAAATATATTCCATATTTGGAATCATATATTTTTTTATCTAATATGGTCAAATTAATATTTTACCAAAGTGATTAGTGAAAATAATTTAAATTAATTATAGTTGTTTAGGTAAAAAAGAGTTTACTTATAGTATAATCATATAATATATGATGTAAAATTGTCCCAATACTTTTTCAAACCCCAATTTATGGCCATATTTATACCATATCACTTGTAGGATAAAGAAATGACCATTAGTGGGTTCAGGTTTCATGAAACAAATGTTGGAGGAATTCACTCTTCCCAAATAATTACAAGTGTGCCACTCAACTCACTTATAATATTCCACCCACTCTACTGAAATATTCACACATATTGTATATCTTATAAAATAAAAAATAACTTCTACACTACCCAAAAATAAATCCATAATTTTCATTATTGCTAGAAATTCAACCAAGGAAGGCTATTTGTGAAAATTAAAAAGAAGTTACCCAAAGAAGATTTAATGTTTAACAATGATTTTTTTTTTATTTCTTTTGAATCACAATTTAATTTATAATATACCATGGTAATTTAATAATACAATTATCATACATAAACTTAGATATTTTTATTTTTTGTTTTTGACCTACAAACACACACACTTTGATCAAATGGGTTACAAAATTATCATTTGTGTGTATAGTGGACTACCGCGACACAAAACGATGTCATTCAGTTTTCGATTACTACATGTAAAGTTTTGGTATGATGGTGGTTATAATGTTTTCATATGATTTTTAAAACATAATTATTCCTCTATATTCATTATATCATTCATTCTCTTTTTATATTACAATAGTTATGTGATATTACAATGTCGCTCATGTGTATGAAATATTACCGCTTTGGAAAGGGGCATGAGTCAGTTTTCAAAAAGTCACTATGTGGAAGGTAATAAGGGTAAATATAATAAATATAAGTGATAAAAATAGAATATTTACGATATTTATAAAATATTTATCATTTTTTAAATATATTATATCGTTTTTAACCTTTTAACTCATAGAAAAAAATGATAACTTCCTTCATGGATGTGTGGATTTACTCTTATTTAGAGCATTGTAATTCTTTTTTCATCAACACATCACTAGAATGATACATATATAAGTATATATTATTAATTAAAATATTATTTATGATGTTATTATCTCTTTTTAAAGAAGAATATTACATACTATCCTTTCATAATGATCATTGAAAAACGGAAATATTACTCATGCTTATGTATGGCCTACTATATCCATGAACACAGTGTTAGTTAATTTTTCATAAAAATAATTCATGATTAGTTTTATAAGTATGATTTATATATAAATATGATAATTATTCAATGATAATTATTCTTTATTTGTTTAAATAATTACCACCTTGACAATATTCAACCTATAAAATCATTTTTTACACTTAACATGAATATGGTCAAAACATCCGACATAAACTTTACTGATAATGTAATTATATATATCTTGGAAATGAGTGAAATAAAAGTAATAAAAATGTTTAAGTAGGTTAGAAAGATATTAAATAATAAAATTATGTTTATTATTAATGAATATGAATACATAATTGACAATTTAGACTCAATGTAAGGGGCTTCATCTCAATTTCATTTAATTTAGGTATATAATTATTTTATATAGATTTATTATTTTATGCGGTGTATATATAAACCCTTATTACATGTTATATCATTAATTTATTTAATATCATGGTATTTTTTTTTAATATTATCATTTTTGGGGGCTTATGATTCAAATATTCTCAAGGTGATAAGTGTCTTTTCCATTATAAAAATAATCTTCTATTGTTATTACTTCAAACTCTATTTATCTTCAATTACCATGTTTTAATTTTTTTGATGAAAATTTATATATGTAAAGAAAATATATGTAATGTAAATTTTATTTCTATTTTTTACTTTATTATAGATAGTATCGAAATTAAATGTTTTTAGTTGTTTTATATCAAACACCAAAAGGGATTTCTGATTTTTATTGTATGTAACAAAAACGGATTTCCCACCATAATTCCCATTAGTTAATTTTTTGATTCCTTTTCAAGCATTCATGTTTCCTTAATAAAACCATTTTATCTTTTTCAAAAATATTTTGGTATTAAAAATTTTATTTTAAATGAAAATGGTGTTTAGGAATTGAAAATTGATTTTTAAAATTAAAGGTTCTTTTAATATAAAAAAGTGATTTTTTATTAATATAAATGAGTTTTTCATAAGTGAAAGAAATAAAATTATATTATTAATGATATGGTGTCATATAATTAAATGATGGTGTGACCTAGATAACATTAGGAGAGCCCATTATAACTTATATGATGGGGTGGACCATATACATCGGGTGAGCTTGTTAGAGCTTATATGATGGGGCAACCCAAATAGAACAATGTGAGCCTATTTTAGCTTAAAAGATGGGTCCACCTAGATAAAAGTCAAATGAAGTGGGTAATGATTATATTTTATGTCATACATATGGTTATTATAAATAATTTTTTTGAAAGGGTTTTACGAATATGATTATCTAAGTCACCAAAAAGGGGTTTTAATTTATTGCTATGGGGTTTAATGATTTTATTTGGTTAGAAAGTATGTGTTTTTAAATTAAAATTATTTGTTTAATATGCACAATTATTTTATTGATAATTTTAAAGTTATATGAGTCTTTGTAATTTAAAAGTACTAAAAGTTTTCATTCATTTTATATCAATTTCTAGGATTATTTTTCTCAACCTATGTTTTAAATTGTTTTTTTACAAAATGGGTAAGGCAAAGGATTATGTTATGATGAATGTTATAAATATTTTTTCATGAAAAAAATCACTCCTTTTTTAAATGTTTTAAATTATTGAAAAAATGGGTACTAATTAAATGTATCCACATTTTTTTTATGGTTTTTAATGTATGATTTATGACCTGATTATCTAAAATTATAAACTATTAAAGATCCTAAAATTAAAATAACGTATATTTATGAATAAAAATCACGTTTACACAATGTTGAAGGCCACATTATGATATATTGTATCAGATAAAAGGTTTATATAGATTTAGTGTTTAGGTTAATGTTAATATCAAGAAATTGAAATATAAAACTTTATAGTTATGTTAAAGTGATATAGAATTTAAAGATTACCATGTGGATTCATAAAAAATAATTTTGTTCTAAATGGCTTTATGAAGTTGATATATGGAATTTATAGTGGTTAGGAACAAAGAAGAGAATATCCTTCCAATTTAGAATCATCATATTGATGGAATTAGAAAAAAATATTTTTTTTCTATGGTGGAGAATTTGAAACAAGATATAAATAGTAGCGGTACCCATAAAAGAGGGAAATTAAATCTACCAAGAAGGAACTTGTATATTGAGGATAATTTCATAAGGTAACATCCCCAATATTTCAGTGGATCATATAACCACATGATAGTCTATGTATGGATTAATTTACTAGGGAATATATTTGATATCATTAAATGTCTAGAATGCTAAAATATAACTCTTTATGTTTATATAATTGAAATTGAAGGTGATGTATTATGGTCATTGGTTAATAATAACATAAAAAAATATGATCTTGATTCCATGTAATGATAAATTTTCAGGGATCTTATCCTTGAGAAATATTTCCCAATGGTTTTTCAACTCTGGATAGAAAACAAATTCCATGAATGGATGAAAATATACAAAGATTCTATAGCTTCATATGAACAAAAAATTAAAATATTTTCTAGGTATGTACCAAATTTTATTCAGGATAATGAATAAAAAATTAATTGATTTTAATCAGGATTGAAATCAAGTCTATGAGTACAATTTTCCATATAAAAATTTAAAGGTTTTGATTTTTTTTTCATTTTACTAATTAAGTTGAGATAAAGATTGATGGAACATAATTTCAATGAGAAGAAAATAGTATGAAAAGGTAAATGTTCTAGAAAATGGAGGAAAAGACATCTAGAATGTCTAGAGGTAATTTACAAAAATTGTTTCATGTGTAGAAAAAATCATTTAAAGTATTCTTTTATGGGATATTGGAAGTGTTTTTAATGTGGTATATCTAGTCATAGAGCTCATGAATATAAATAATTGATTCATAAATAACCAAATAATTGGGTAACTGATATCCATTGAATAGAGAGGTGTTTTAGTTTCAATGGGTTGGGTCATTATGCTGACATGTTTCTAATGTTAGTTTCATATGATGGAAATCGTCATTATCAAAAATATAACAATGTATGAAAGTAATTTTCAACAACTATAGTTGATGTTGAGCCATAAAATTTAGTCGTGATAGGTACGTTACTTCAATATTCCAATTATTCTTATACCATGTTTTATGTTCTATCTCCACATTCATTCATTTCTAATAAATTTTCATATAAATTGGAATTATCAACTTATCAATGTAAGATATAAATTTTGGTGAAAAATAGGGTGGAATTATTAAAGAAAAAAATATTTATACGAATCTTCTAATTATTATCAGTATGGTGGTATTTTGTAAAAATCTTACTAAACTAGACATATTATTTCTTAAAATAGTTTATAGGATGGATTGGTTTTAGTTTATCATGATAAGGTAGATTATAGAGATACTAATGTTTTGTTTATTGATTTTATTTCTTTTATAACAATCCAAGAAGATAAAAAATTACATTGAGATGACATTGAATGTTTACTAGCACATATTGTTGAAAAGAAGAAGATGTTAAAATTAGTGATGTGTTAGAAGTGAATTAATACATGGATATTTATATGGATGAGTTGACAGGTGTTATTCCATATTGGTATGATAAGTTTAATATTGAATTAATTTTTGATTATATGATTAATTTTAAATCCCTTTATCAAATTTCCCAAGTGGAACTTTTTGATTTGAAAAATAATTTTTTTAGAGTTTTTTGAGAAATGTTTCATCTAACCCAGACAATCACCAAGGGGTGATTTGGTTTTGTTTGATAAACATATAGATAGTTAAATGATATATTTCATTGATTATATATGTTTTAATAGCATTACTGTTCAGAAAAAGTATCATTTCCCTCACATAGAATAATTTTTTGATCAAATTTTGGGAGTAAAACATTTTTCGATAGTTATCTAATATATGGTTACCATAATATGAAGGCGAAAGAGGATAAAATTCCAAAAATTTAATTTCAAAATTATGAGATTATATATATTTTGTTTGGGTTGTCTAATGAACCTATTTTATTTATGAACCTTATGAATAGAAATTTTCATGAGTTATTTCACACATTTTTAGTGATGTTTATTTATGATATTTTGGTACATTATAAAATTCCATAGGAATATGAAATACACCTAAGGATTGTTTTGAAAACCATAAATTAAAATAAACTATATAGTAAATTTTTAAGTTTGAATCTTGGATAAAAAAAATTCTTTTGATGGATATATTGTTTTTAATGATGGAAAAACTATTGAAACTATTAAAACTAAAGTTATTTAATAATGTACAATAACCGAAAATATCACATAGATTCATATTTTTCTTAGATTAATGAGTTAATCATTTTGGTGTGTTGAAAAATTTATTGATTGTCAACCCAATAGAATAAGATAATGAAAAAATGAGGTAAATTAATTTGGGAAAAATAATGTGATGATTGTTTTCTAAAATAATTAAAAATATGGGTAGATCATCTAGTTTTGGCCCTAACTTCTAGAAAATGTGAATTTTAATATTTAGTGATGCTTTAATGAAAGGAATTTTTTCCCAATTAATAATGATATGAAGTTTTAATATTCTTATGTTAGTTGAAACCTCATGAGTTAAATTAACATACACATGACATGAAATTAATTGATGTTAATTTTTCTTTAAAAATTTGAAGGGATAATTAGTATTGGTAAATATTTTAAATATATAACAATAAAAAAATATTTAAGAATATATTCACTCATAAAAATAAAAAATGGTGTAGATAAGATAACTGGAATTAATCAAGAATTGTAATTTCATGAGCTATTAGCATCATAGAAAAAAATCAAAGTGTCAAATGACTTGAGTTCAAATATTAATTCTATTTTAACTATGTAATGTTTATAAGTTGGATTTTGGTTAATGATTTGAAATTTTTTAGCCTATATGTTATGGATATAGGGAAATACAATATTTTTTTTCTGGTTTCGGTGTAGTCGACTTTATAAAAATAATTAAACAAGGTGAGAAATAAAATTAATCCTTTTAATAAAAGTTAGAATCCATTAATCAGGGTGTATTATTAATTTTAATATTTATTAATAGGGTGTTTCCTAAATTGAAAAAATGTTACATGAGAATTCTGATTCCATTTTGAGGAAATAATTGTTGAGTGATGGTCATAGTTCTCTATTTTCCATTAATTCAGAAAACAAAAATATGTATATAGATAATCAGAATTATTACTGGTAGTATGTTATGAAATGAGATATTACTGAATTTACCATGAAGTGTTTACTTTCTAACAAGTTAGAGTATAATGAAAATTACTAAAAGTGATGCTTCAACCATTTCCTTCACCACAGTGTAAATAGAAATATATATCCATGGATTTCATTGTGGGATTTCCATGGACATTAGGAGGTAACAATGTGATTTAGGTTAATAGTTACTGATGAAATAACTATAAACATTTCTTTACAATTTGAGATAAAATTTCATTATATCAAATTTTTCAATTGTATCTAATGGAGATAGTCAGGTTATATGGATATCCTCTATCTATTTTATCACACCATGATCTTAGGTTCACGTCCAATTTTTAAAATGGTATTTAGAAGTTATTGGGTACTTAATTAAATTGAATTATATTTTTTAATACTCAATAAGATTAATAGTTTGAGAAAAAAATTCATAACATTGAATATATGATTAATTTTTGTTCAATATATTTCCATGGAAGTTAGGACCAATATCATTATTTGGTTTATTTTTCATATGATAATAGTTTTCATTCAAGTATACAGATGACACCATTTAAAATATTATATAGAAAATAATGTTGAAAAATATATTTGTTGATGAGGTAGGGTAAAGGAAGTTTATGGGAACATTATTGGTAGAGGAAATGGATGAGAAGGTTTAGTTGGATCAACAATATATGATGATAGCTCTGATAAGGCATAAAAGTTATGTGGGTAACTGGAAGAAAGATCTTTCTTTTGAGGTAGGTTATTAAGTCTTTCTAAATGTTCTTATATGGAAAATTATTATATGTTTTCATAAAAAGGGATAAAAAATTCCATATAACCTTGAAATGTATGAAATCATAGACAATGTTGGATTGGTTTACTATTGTGGCGCTTTTCCTCTATGTTTATATGAGGTACCCAATGTATTTCATGTTTCAATATAAAGGAAATATGTGCCCGATTCATATCATGTGTTGATCCATAATGTAGTTCAGTTGAAAGAGAATATTTCCTATGAATAACCACGAGTTTATATTCTTAAATGATGATAACAAGTGTTGTGGAATAATATGATTCACCAATTTAAGGTTTTATATAAAAACCATATATTTTATGAGGGAACTTGGGAATATTAAAATTATATGGGGGAAAGATACCCACAATTATTTAATAAGTCAATAAAACTGTGAGGGAAAATTTTTTGAATGGGGGGAAGGATATAAAAAACAAGGTAATTAGAGAATAAATCATTTTCATTTATAATAATATGAATTATAACTTTATATTAGTTTTAATAATATTAAGTATTTTTTAAAATAAATTAGAAAATGCTAAACTAAACATTTTTCAAATAAGGTTTAATTCAAAATATTACTTTCTATATTATAGAATTTAAATTTGATAAAATTAATATAATTTTTGAAATAATCAAATTAATAATTACTTTTGTTATAATTTCATTATTTTTTAGAAAATATTGTTCTTTATGTGAATAATGAATAATATTGATTTTTTTAAATAGGCATTATTTTTAATTAATTAAGTAATTGAAAAGTTTCAATATTTTATTAAAGTGTATTAAAGTAACCTAAGTATTATTTATATATATCTAATACAATTAATTACTTTTTAACCAATTTTATATTTTTTTTAGTATAAAATTATTTTTTTGGTTTTATAATGATTTTTTGAAAACAATTTTAAATTTATTAATGATTCACCTTTTTTATTAATTAAAATATTATAAAATGGGGCATGTTTTATATGAAATTTATAAATTATATATCATTAAATATTATTTTCTTCCTTTTTAATTAATTATTATTAGTCACAGTGTTAATATAGGATCACCTATTTTTAAAAAATAGTCTTCTTAAAGATTTTATTCCTCTCTATGTCTGAAGGGTTAATATTAAATTAAATTTTCCAAAATAAATTAATTTAATTTAGAGAAAATAATTCCATATTTGGAATAATAATAATTTTTTATTATCTAATAATTTCAAATTAATTTTTTTCCATTTATATTAGTGAAAAAAATTAAATTTAATTACACCAGTTAAGGTAAAAACAAGTTTACTAAGTGGATAAACTTAGAATATATGGTGTAAAATTTATCAAAAAACTTTTAAAACACCCATTTTTGGCTATATTTTGTCCTTATAAATTATATTATTGATAATAAAACATTATTGGGGCCTTTTTACAAGAAACAAACATGGGTGGAATTCACTCTATCAAAAACATTACTAGTGAGCCACTCACCACACTTATTAAAGGTTATGCCCTCTCTTCTTCTCTTCACAACATCAAAACCATTCATTTTGGCCCAAACAATCCCAAATAACTTTTCTAAATACCTCCTACCATACAATAAGCCATATTTACAAAATAAATTCAACCATGGGAGGCCTTTTGTGCCAACTATAAGAATCTTCTTGAAGATGAGGTAATATTCTCTAATGCACATTTTTGTTTATTTCTTCCTCCACCCGTTTTACTCTTCTTATAATTTACTAATATAATAACCTTAGTATATTAAATATAAATTTATGCTCTTATGTTTAGTGTTTGAATAAAACAACACACACATCCATTAAATGTCTTATAAAATAATCATTTCTGTTTAAGGTAGACTACCGACTCACGGAAAGAAGTCATTCGTTTTTCTATTACCACATATCATGGTTGGGTATGGAGATTGATATGAAAATTAATTATGATATTTATAATATAATTATACCTATGGTGTCCTTATATCATATATAAACTTTCTATATTATAATATGTATGTGATACAATAATTTTGCTACTGTGTACGACAGACTACCACCTCGTGAAGCAATGTTATTCGGTGTCCACTAATGCATTATGTAGATGGTAGTAAGGTTAAAAATAATAAATATATGTGATATAAATGACATATGTATTAAAATAATTTTTTTATAATTTATAAATATAATATATCATTTTATTTTTACCTTATCACTCACTGGAAAAAAATGATAATGTCATTTATGGACGTGTGGATTACTACCTCATCGAAGTGATGTGATTAGTTTTTTCAATCACCACATCACAAGAATGATATATAAAATTATATATAATTTAATAATATTAAATTTAATATATTAGGATCATTATGGAAACATAAATTTTACTTACATTTTTTTTAATAATTATAATCTAAAAATGGAAATATTACTCATGTGTATGTACGACCAACTCTCTCAATGACCATAACGTTTGTTAATTTTTCATAAAAACATTTAATGATTGGTTTTAAATGTATAGTATATATTTAAATATGATAATTATTTCCTTATTATTATTTTTGAGATATTTAAATTATTACATCTTTGACCATATTCATCCTATTAAATTCATTTTTGACACATAAGGTCAATATGGTCAATACCTCTGATGTAAACTTAATTTACTAACTAATTTAATATAATTTGGTAAAAAGTGAAATAAAATCAATAATAAACCTTTATTTTATTCAATTAATAAAATAATTAACATAATTTTATTATTATGTATGATAAAGACACATGTGATAAGTCAAACTCAAGGTATGAGACTTCATCTCAATTTCATTTCATTATGGGATATCTTGATTTTATACACCTATATTTCATTATGAGGTGTTTATACAACCCATTTTACATGATATATCCTGAGTTTATTTATTCTCATTATATTTCATGTTTTTTTAATGTTATCCTTTTATGGGGATTGTGATCCAATTCTTTACAACATGATAAGAGAATTTTCATAAAAAAATCATCTTTTAATATTTTTCCTTCAAAATAATTTTCTATTCCATATCCATATTTTTTAAATGTTTTTATGAAAATAATTATATGGAATTTTTTTTGAATTAATTTATATATAAAAATTTGAATTTATTTAAAAAAAATTATAGATGGAATATTTTTAGGTTTTTTATACAGAACATTTTGAAAAATGAAAAAATGTATGTATTTTTCTTAACATCCATGATGAAAATGAATTTTCCACCACTATAACCATTATTTAAATTCTTTGTTAACATTTCATGTTTCCATCAATGAAAATCCTTTTTCCATTTTTTGGGTATTTTGGTATTAAAAATAGTTTTCAAAAAAATTGGAATTTTGGTATTGAAAATGGTTTTTAAAAGAAAAGTGAATTTTTATATCCATAAATTGGTTTTTAGGAGTAAAAAAATATTATTAAAAAATAAAAGAAAATAAATATATTTTTAGTGATATGGTACTAGATAATTATATGATGGAGTCTCCTTGACAGTTTCGAGTGAGCTAGTACGATTTAGTGGCCTAGAGAGTGCTTGGTGAGCCTGTAATAGCTTAAAATATGGGTTCAACAAGATAACACTCTAATTAACTAGGTATATATTTTATTGTAAGTCACCCATATGATTATTCCAATCAAAAGGTTTTTGAAAGGGTTTTATGAGTGTGATGCTCAAAGTCACCAAAAAGGGGTTTTAATTTCTTTATATGGGTATTAATACTTTTATTTGAGAAAAACTTATCTGTGATTTTCATGTGGAAATTATTTATTTAATTTTTTTAAAAAAATTAAAGATAAAATTAAGTGTTACATGAATTTTCATTTTTTAATTGGACTTATGGTTTATTTTATTTTTATATCCCTTAATGATCATTTATGCTCATCCCATGTTTTAATATTTTTTCATTACATGGTTAATATAGAGGATATATTCATGTAACATTTAATGATGATTTTTCATAAATGAAATCCTACCTTATTTTATGCATTTTATATTATCAAAAAATAGATAATAATCAAAAATTTTCAAATTTGTATACATGGTTCGGGAATGTATATATTATGACCTAATTCTCTAAAACTATAAGAATGAAAAGATTCTCAAAGTGAAAGAAATTAAATTGTCTACTAAAACTCATGATTAAGAAATGATTAATTCCATGTACTTATAGTTACTATTTATTTGATGACCATTTTATTATTCTTCATTCTTCATCTCCTATGATCTATTTCATCCATAACCTTTTAGTTTACTTTTATAGAAACCATTAAATATAAATAATTATTTGTTTAGTATGACCCTATCTATCCCAATATTATATTGTCTGAGAGTTATTTTTTATTATAGATATCAATTTATTCCACCATCCTATAAAAATGTTGAATCAACTTTGAAATTAATATTCAATCATATGTTATTATATTTTATAATCGACATTTTTTCATTTTCATTTGCATGTTAATAAAGTTTATAATCAACATTAAATTTTTATAAGATATTTTCCAAAAATTCTTTATTAAATATGATTAAATTATTCAAAATTGAATGATATATAGGAACTTCTATAATAAATATATTTAATGTTGAGTTTTGGGTGAAGTTAAGGGGAATATCTCAGGATTATTTTAGTTCCTTAGATATACACCTTGATATTTCTTTTATAATTTATAAAAGGAATAAAAGGAATTTATATATTTTATAAATCTATGTTAATAAATTTTTTTTAGAGAAATGTGGGGAAATCATTTTTCATTATAAAATATAAAAATTCCAATTAACAAAAATTTATTATGAATTTTTATGAGGTGTTAAATTTCAATGATGATAAAAAAATTTCAATGTTAAAAAATAATATTATTTTAAATATTATGTGATTTAAATTATTAAGGGAGCCTTTGGAAATCATAAGTAAGAGAAATCCCCCTCATTTATGTCTAAAAAAAAGACATTTTTCAATTATTTTATGATACTATGAATCCTCTTCACATCATATAGAATTATTATAAAAAATTATCTTCTATTTTTGAAATGTGTCACCATAAATGTTTACATGGGATTAGTGAAATGATAATTGATTCACATATAAAATTGATTCAGGGAGATCTTCCAAATGATTCAATATTACCTAACACATTTATGAACACTAGAGGGATTATCATGAAATGTGATATTTTTTATAATAATACTGATCTATCTTTAAATAATATATATATTTTTATAAGAAAACAAATTTTCTTGAAATTTTTTATAAATAGAGATTTTTTGTAGTGTAAAATTACCGATTAAGAGAGTATTTTAAAATTATATAATTTTAAAAGTGTACAAATAATAGTTTTTTTATCACATACCCTTAATACCTAGGTTGAAAATGATATTCATGTAATCTAATATATCCCATTTCCATACTTTTAATGAACATGAATGAAATCTAGATTATAAAATAAGGCACATGGAATATTCAAATACTTGGAAGGAATTTAACGATAAGTTTCATTAGTTTCCAAGTGATCCAAGAAATGGAATATTATGACTGATTTTTTGGGTTTAATCTATTTAGAATTATTTCTTCCGAGTGTATCATATGTCTAATTATTTTGATGATATATAATTTACCTCCACGGTTACATATAAATTATTCATATTTTATTATTTTATTTCTAATACATAGCCCTATTTCAAATGGGAATGATATAATTTTTATTTAAAACCTTCAATTTAAGGGTTCAATGTGTTAAGGGTGTTCAGTATAGAAAAATTCAATGAATAAAAAATAATCCTCTTATACTAAAGTTGGAATTAATGTGGCTAATTAATGACTTTCCCAAATATAGTAATCTATCATGTTATAAGGCCAAGGGTAAAAATGCATGTCAATATTTCAATGATCATACATATTAACTATAGTTGAGAAAATGTAATAGAATTTATTTCGTGTTTAACAAAATTATGTTAGATAAAATCAACTATTTTTTAAAATAAAAATTCATTTAATGAGAAAATAGAATCATTGATACCAACTAAATACTATTATTTATTAGAATAATTTGATTATATTATTGGTTTGGATGTTATTTTTTGATAAAATATCATCAATCAAAAATATATTAAATGAATGAGAGTAAATGATGTGTCTTGGAAAAGTAAAATTATTTTCATTGAACTCTCACATTGGGAAAAATTATTCAACATGAAAATATGGATATGAAAAATATGGAAAATAATTTTCTTTTAATGATTAATAGACACAATTTTTCATATTGAGGAGAAAAAAAGTTACTTCTCAATATAAACATGTCTTTTTAGATTTAAATATAATAAAAAATATTTATCCAAGAGAACATGGAGGCCAAATAAGTCTTTATTGAATATTTTATACACTAACATGAAAAATAAAAAAATTTAATTATAAATTTACTAGACTTTATCCAAGTGTCAGAAAGGTATTTTTAATATAATAAAAATAAATTATTGGTGGAATTTTTATTGGTTTAAAAATTGTGGACTACAATTTTTTAATTCAATAAGTATTACCATTAATAATATGAAAAATGAAAAATAATGAGTTGTGTTTTATCATTATTGATATGAGTAACTATTTTAATAGTTTATGCTCAAAAGTTGCAATATATGATGATTTTTATAGGACCAAACATTCAATTATTTTAATATATTATCATTTGGGAAGCATCTTCCCAAATTATTTTTTTTAACATCATAGTACACATAGTAATTCAACTTATATATGAAGTAATGATTTAAGAAACATTTTATTTTAATTTTATGGAAAACATTTATAAGTATAATTTTTTTATTTTTTAAAATATCTATAAATTCAATTAAATTATTTATGTGGAATAATTAATTTTATTTTATTTTATTAAAAGTTTATTATCATAATTAATGTCACTAAGATGGATCAATTTCTAAATAATAAATTATAGAAGAGTGTATTTCATTTTTTTCAAAGTATTTTCATCAAATTAAAATAAGTTTAAATAGGTATATAATAAAAAATGATGGTTAAGTTGTTGAAACACTGAAATGGCTGTCCATATTCTATTTAGTATTTCTTGTCATTTTTATAAATATATATACAAATCCTTAATTTCAAATGGTATCTCAAAAACATAATTCTATTTTGGAAGACTATGATGAAGTTCATGTATATGTACACCAATCTAAATACCAATAAAATCTATTTTATATACATTATTTATAAAATTATAACCTTATTATTGTTTTTAAGATATAACTATGACCTTTTCCATAGAATATATCAAAATACACAAAATATTATTAATTAAATTGATAAAAATAAGTTTTGTAAAAGGTTTTTATATAATTAGTGTTCTGTATCAGACTTTCAATTTAATATTTTAATATTTTTACAAAATTACATATTTTAATTGATTATTTATTTTTATACAATTCTACATCCTTAAACTTCCTTGGATATTGATTTGATTCATTTATACCAGTTTCCAAACACTTGATTAAAAATGACTACCATGGTCATCAATAATGGTTACAAGTGGCATGTGAAATCTTTTAGTGTGAGGACAATGAATGAAAATTGTGGCTTCCTTGTGAGTGTAACAAGATATATAAAGAATGAATAAAATTATGGTGTGTTGAGAGAAATTATTGAGTTATGTTATCTATTTATAAGTACATTAATTTTATTTATATATGATTGGGAAAATCCAATTGATGAAATCAAATAAGACAATTTTTTATTCACCCTTGTCAACCATAAAAGAAATATCAAAAATTTTGAGCCCTTTGTACATGAATATCCATCCTTATAAATGTAATATACAACCAAATCACTATTAAAATTTACATAATATTTAGTATATTTCTACTGTCACTACTGAAAATTTCATATTTGAAATGAAAAAATTTATCATACCAGAAGTGTATGGCTTAAAAATTTACTTATTAATTGATTCCTATGTGAAAAATTATTCCATATAGGATATGGAAGAAGATATAATGGATGAAATTTCACTTTGTTTAATTTAATGGAGACATGAATATTTGAAATATTTATAATTTATTATAAAAAGTGATAGTTGTGTCCATTGTTATGACCATGAAAATTTTATGATTTTGATTATTTATTAAGAAACTTAATAAATTATTTATATTGGGATTTTAAATTTTTTTGACATATTATTCAAATAATTCTTCTTATTTGACACATGTATATGATTATCTAGTATTTTACTTATTTTATTTCATATATAGTAGGCTTTGATATGAAATATGTTTAAAAACATTTAATATTTTGAAATGTGTTTACTAGATATGATGAAACTCTATTATTTTAAAAATTCCATTTATATTTCTAATGGATATCCACTTATTTCATTTCATGTTGTTTTTTCTTGATAAATTTTAGTAGTGTATTTGAAGAAAATTTTATTATATTATTATAGAAATAATATACATGTGGTAGGAAATAAAATATTGTGACAATTTTTATTTCCAAAATAGAAAATGTCTTCTATCCCCTTCAATTTATTTAACCAGTGATAGTTAAAGAAAAAAATGCATGATTCAAGAGATATATTTCTTATAATTTAATAATAATAATAATATTTTGTTATTATAGGATGAACTTAGATAAATTATAATATTTTAATTTCCCACATTATTTTTAGTTGGATCATGAAAGGGTACAAAACTTCTAAAGTGATATCCATGAATAAGTGGTACACTCCACTCAAATGAATGGATATGGTAATAATTAAATTTATGACCATATTTGTTTTAATATTACACTAATTATGAAATCAATGATTCTATTTATAAAGAAGGTCATGAAATCGAGGAAACTCGTATTGCTGGGAGAGGGTTTTCACTTTATACAGACTATATATTTTCTTATACTAAATATATATGTGTTTAAATTTTTTTAAATAAGTTCTTTTATTTAAGTGCGATAATCTCATTAAGGATAGAATAAATAAAATGCTCAAAAAATTCAACAATTCATTTGGTATATAAAATAAATACCAATAGCAGTGACTCAAGAATAAAGTGTTTATTTTCATTCTAATATAATAATAAATAATAATACATTTCATGCCCAAATAAATAAATAAATTTACAGGCACAGAATTTAAGGGGAATAAAAAATTGTTCAAATTTTAAAATGAAACATTATATTTTGAGAATGAGTTTATAATTTATACATTCTGAAATAATGGTATGAGTATTTTCATTAACCATTTATTTTTTTTTCATTTTTATAATATACTATCTGATATTATTTTTATATAAAAAAAGATGGTAATGACGCAAATAATACTTAAATTTTTCAAATCAACCATTACCAAAAAAGGTTAGAATATTAATTGTTATTTCATGTTAGATAAGGTTATGTTTCGGTAAAATTATCCCGTTATCAAATATTTTTTGTATTCAATACTGGGGTTTTACATGCAATAATTTTTTACCACAATAAATTGAGAAATAATTATTATCTCTTCTAGGAAAAACCTCCAACATAGGAAAAAAATAACATTTTAAAAATATTATAGTAGAGGAAAAAAATTTCAATTAAAAACACTTATTATGGGTTTTAATAATCCATATTATCTTAAAAATATATGTAAATTATAAGATGATCAAACTAGAATAATTAAGAGTGAATAAATGTAACACCTTGTGTTTTTATGATTTTTTTTCAAAATAAATTAAAATTCTTTGATGTTTTGATCTGTATGCTAAAATTAGTTATTATTTATTTATAATAAACAAATAGTTAATATTTTTCTACCCATAAAACTTATATTAGCTTGTGGAACATGAAACACAATTCTTTTCTTATGTTTTACACATTTCAGAGTTCCATTAACCGCTTTTGTTACACATAAGACTGAGTTTTACCGAATGAAAATATAAATGTTATCGTGATAGTTATCACCATTCCATTAGAATGGTGAGAATTAATAATATTAACTAAATTAAGGAACTAATTAACCAATTAATTATAAAATAATATAATAACCCAATTAAAAATAAAGGATGTGTTTTTTGGTAATTTATTCCCACACATAGGGGTTTTATATGAATAAATTAAATTAATCACTATTAGTGAATGATATTAATGGAAATTATATGTTTTATATTCAATTAAATGTTTTTAAAATTCTTCAAATATGTTTTAGAGTCATAAAATAAGAATAAACCAATTATTAATCATAAAAATATGCATTTTTCTAAAATGCAATTTTACCAGCCTTTTTAGATGATTTTTTAAATCTTAATTGTGATGTTATTATAAATTATATTTTAAAAAATGAAATTATTTTTTGATATACTATTTCAAAATTATATTCTGGTGAATTTCTATTTTTCTTCTTAATGGTTTCATCTTTTGAAGGATGTTGAAAAAACTGTATTTTAATTCAAAAAGTCTTTTCACCTAAATATTTAATAATGTTAAATTACCTATTAAATTGGAATTAAAGTACCTATAATTTAATTACATGGACATTAATAAAATTTATGACATCTTAATAATTTGTATATTAAATATGTATATAAATTTTTAATAAATATTTGAACATTTTCACTTTAAAACCCTTCGTTCTCGCCTCATCTATGATATTATTTATAAATTAATTTCACCAACTTATGTGTTTTTAATTTTGAGAAATGTTTTTAATATTTAGAATAAAATGTTATAGATTTATTAAATAATTCCATTTTATTTTTGGAAAACATGAACTGTAAACATTGTCATTTTATTACCACTACTAAGAGTTAATTAGGCAATTTAGTGTAATGTTATAATATTAATATTAGAATTTTGAATTAATACTTTAATAGATGTGATAGGTTGAATTTAGTTTTACCCATATATTATAATCATATAAAGGGAATTATTAATTTGAATCATATATAATAAAATAACTTAGATACTATTGAAACCATTTTGAGTGAAATTTTTTTACACTTTTAATTTTAATAATTATAATATTTTTAATATGAATAATATTTATTCCTGATTATAAATATTCTTGTAATGGATAAAACTTTTATCTAAATCATGTACATTTATTTAATATTTTTAGTCGATAAATAATGATTATAAATAATTATACAATGATGATCGAATAGTTATTCAATTAATGATAAATAAACAGTTAAATGATAAAATAAATATTAAAATAATTATAATTTAAAATCATTATTCATATCCATGAATTTTATATATGAATAATAAATTTTAAGAGTGTGTTACATTTTTTGGTACAAATGTATCTTGTTTTCTTGATTTTATTAATGTTAATGTAAAGTATCAGTATGAGGCCCCAATCTTAAACATTACATAATCTTGAGTGAAGTCAAGAATTCACATTTAAGATCTTTTTAGGTTTAGAGTTTTAGATAATTAGTCCATAAATATTATATCACATTTCAAAAATTAAAAGGTAGACACATCTACTCAGTTTCCATTTTTTTTCATAATATAAACACTCGTTAAAAAATATTCATGTCTAGTTCCATGTTTTAGATATCATGACATTTCTTTGATGCTATAATTGATGATATTCATCTTTATGTCATGTGAAAAAAATTGCAAAACATGGTATGAGCATAAAAAGCTCAGTGAGGGTTATATAACCACGAAAGAAAAAATTTGTCCATCAATAGATACAATTCAATGAAATCATACTTTTAAATAATAAACATACCACACAAGATCATAAGATTCATGAATAACACATGGAAATCATAAATCATAAAGGTAACTTGAGGCATAGATATCATACTTATGTAGTAGCTTTCACAGCTACATAGGAAGTTATATTTGGAATACCCATCATAGTATATTCTCTAAATATCTTAGGAGAAACAATAATTTATACCCTTGTCATGTTACCCAATTCATTGGAGAGCTATCTCAGGTTCACCCGCCCTAGGTTTATCACGGAACCACCCGTATGCATAAAAAATTACCAAGAACCATAGTATAATCATAACACATAAAACAAACATAAAGCCAAGAAAAAATTTCCACATTTCAATAAAAATATATCATTTAAATATATTTATATAAAAAATCCATTATATAAACCATTTTCAATACCAAAATATGTAAATTATCATAAGTTATTTATTTTCCTTTTAAAAACATAACATCTTATTAAGGAAACCAAATATCAATTGATACTTGCGATGATGGAAAGGATATTGTCACTTCTTATATAAAAAAGAAACATTACTTTTTTTGTTTAGTAAAACGCTTCATAGAAAATTATTCCCTTTGAATGAAATGAAAATTCAAAGGTGTTTATACACCATATAAAATAAAGTCATGTATAAAAAAATATGCCTCAATGAAAGAAGATTGAGACGGAGTCCCTTACAATGATCATTTTGTAAATAAAATAGATCAATTATGTGTATTAATTATAAGACAACATAAATAATGTATAAATTCATGATAAGATATAAAAATTCATTTCTTACATAATCAAAGAATGATATAAACAAGGAAAAGAATATCAATACAAAGGATTGAAATTGGGTTAAGAAGTTCCCTTATTGAGATTCGACAACCTAATGACATTGCATTAAAATTCAAAAAATGAGTTGATGGGAGAGAAAAGGTTCTATCATGTCATGGAAATAAAATTTATAGAAATAAGGATATATAATAACACATCCCAAAATAAGAAAAAGGAAATTAAAAGACATGACATAAATAAATCCTTTGACTAAAAGAGTATGGTGGAAGGTTCCCTTACCGATTTGTTAACATACGAAACATACCCCCATGAAGGAAAGATACTACAAGGAAGATTTAAATAAACATAATATAAATTATATTACATAAAGAATAAAATCATGGATAGTACATACACCACAGAAAAATAAATAGTGGAAAATATAGAATGAATGTCATAGAAAAGAAAGTGCGATGAAAACCCCTTACCTCGTGTCCGACTTGACTCATTCGTTCTTTAATCTATTGAATAATAAACTAAATTTAATTTATAATTGATTAAGAACCTCTTTATAGTTTATTATTTCATTTATATTACTTATTACCATGTTATAAACATTATATAATCATTTAAGTTAATAACAGTTTTTGCCGATATTTGGTACTTAATTCAAAAATGAACTTTTATAATTAAAAGATGTCCACGTGGTCAAAATTCCATTATCTATAGAATTATATTCATGATTTAGATATCATATATATCATATATATCCTATATATATATGTATTTATAATAGTACATTAAATTTGAAGATAAGAAATGAAATGCATCGTCCATGGAGATGGTAAGCTGTGCATATGCATGAACACTACTTTCATTTATATTTCATATTTAATGGAATGAAAACTTAATTATAAATAGGTATATTATAATTACAGTATAATATCATATATAATTTCAGTAACTCCATCCTTGACATGTTCCACGTATGTGATGAACGAGTCATATCACTTTGAGGGGGCGTTAGTCCATAGTTCCTCAAATAATTTTATCATATTTACCCATTATGGAAACAATAAAGGTATGATATAAATGAAAAATAAAAAATAATAGATACAATATAAACATAATATATATCACATATAAATAAAACTTCATCATAATGGCCACCATGAGAGGTTGTAGCAGATAATCGAACAATCATCGTTTCATGAGGCAGCAGTTCGCCGTACACAGAAACAATACGTTCATATCCATTAGATGAAGGTGTGTGTAAGTGTAGTTTGAATACTTCTCATAAAAACAAACTAGTATATAGGGATGAGTACACTATTGTGGATTCCTAGTGTCCAGTTCAGGCTGACCTCTCATCACATTGCCAATTCATGGGTTGTGGATTTTCCCAGATAGGAGCTACAGACAAGTTGTAGAAGGTGTTGCATGCTAGACTTTCTTATGTTGCGAAGGTTAATTCCGGAGGACCAATTTCGAACACTTAAAACCATTTTGTAGTGTTGGAGGAAGAGGATGGCCTTGATCATGAGGATCCTAAATAGGTGGAGGTCACTCATGTAGAGGATCCTTGGTGGGAGGGGTTTCTTCTCAAAAGGACATGTATGATGCTTTGGATCGCACTATGTCCAAGGCATTGGACATTGTAGAGGAATTTCCTAAATCATCATCTCGGAAGGGAAAAAACATCATTGTGGACTCTGACGGCTTCATTACGAAAAATGGGAGGGCGCGACCTAAGAGGGACTACTCTAACTTTCATATCCCTCTAATCACAAGATCGACAAGCAAGGTTAAGCTTCCCCAAAGGAACCTACAAATGCAGGCATCATTTCCTCTAGAAAGTGTATTGGTGACAAGATCAAGGTGGCGGACCCATCCATCGACCTCGTATACTCAGGTGTTGAGGTAATGGTGGATTCCATACTACAACGCCAGATAGGCCTCAATGGTGAAATGGATGCTGAGGCTCTAGCCATTATGGAGTCGAAGATGATGAAGGCGGTACCACTCAAGGAGGTATGGGAAGTTATCATCCATTCTGAGGAAGAGATGTTGGAGAAAGAGATTCCTTTCAATGCCTCAAAGGAGGATCAGGTTAAGATGTCCGAGAGATCACTTGAAGTGGAAACTAGCAGGATACAGATGGAGTGGAATGACAAAAAAGATCTTATTTTCAGAAGAGGGTTTAATATAGGGAATTTAATCATCGAAGAGTTCATACAGACATGGGACAAGTTGGCTATTTGGTATGAGGACCTCATCAAAGATGATTCGTAGTTAGAGGTAAATGGACTTCTCTTGCAACCTCATAGGAATAATGCATCTAATAGGCTTAAGCTTGATTTCAATGGTTCATTTATTTCTTTCACTGTTTGATGCTTTGGTTTTCTATTCGTACTTGGGTTCTCACTTTCCATTAAAAGTGTGAGAAATAAAAAAGTAATTTATGAAGATAGAAGGTATCTTGAGGGAAGACTTTAATCTTAAATAAGATATCTCCCTTTGGTTGGAACGAAAAGGCTTTCGTTAAGTGATTTCTGCCTATGGTAAGGCTTCTAGGAGTAAAACAGGGATCTTGAGAGATTATTTGGGCAGATTTTGGATGAGAAAATGGTGCTTGAGATGTGTGAGTAAGGGTTAGATGTGATGAATTTTTATAAGTGGGAGGAGGGGCTCTTTAAGAAAGTTTGAAAATATTATTTTATTATATTATTATTTTTTGTTTATAAAGGTCCAAAAATTATCTAATTCGAACATAAAGTGTATATAAGTCAAAAAAATAGTCCAATAATAATTGTACTGGTTTTGGAAATTTTTTAATCCTTATAGTTTTTATTTAATCTTTTTTAACTTATTTAACTTTTACCACGTCCTCTTATATATTCATACTATATGGTTAATATATTTAAAATAAAATGGAAAGAGACCCAAAATGGATTATTAAGAACATTTTTATCATCACATATGTCATTTGGCCAAATCTTAGATATTTTGGACTATTTTATCACTTAATAAAATATTGATTGATTTAAAAAAACTTTTATGTCAATTTTAAGACTATTCATATCATGACTTTTTTAAAAATCCAAAAAACATGATTCTTTAAAAAAAAATTCATTAATTAAAAGTTAAATAGTCATAAAAATCTATAAAATTAGTTTATTGAATGAAAAGGTTAAAAATAAATTTATTTTAATATTTATAATATCATTTATTTGAATCCCATATTAATGAAGCAAATACTACATCACCATTGTGTCATAATAAACTTTGTTTATTTAGTGTCTAAAAATTATTAATAAACTACCATGATGTAGGAAAATATTTTTTATTTCTAAATTATATTTATAGTTGAAGAGATAACTTATAAAACCCCATATATAAATTGTTTTAGTAAAAATATTCAGGTTTATTTTATTTTTGTCCTAACTTTATATTAATATAGTATCATTATCACTCCCATGTGGCTCTATGAGGAACCTAAATAGACCCAAGGATTCCCATGGTCAGAAATGTATCATAAAATATGTTTAGGACATGTGTAAGGGTAATTTTATATTATTATAATTTTATTTTTCACCCTTATTTACCAGATTTACCCTTTAACCATGGTAAATAAAATATTTACTTAAGTAAATATTCATAATTTATAAAAATAAAAGTTACCTATTTATAAAATTTGGACCTCCTGATTCCAAATATGGAATCCATTTTACAAAATTCAAAACACAGTAGTGGTTGAAATTAATTTTTAATTAATTTTGATTTTCAAAACAAAAAACGTGTTTTTAAGAAATAAAAACTCTCAAAAGATTGACCTTTTTTAAGTCCAAATTAAGAGTGGAGTTTCTTCCAATGAAAAAAATTGGATTAAATATTAAAAAAATAATCCAATTACACTTTAAAACCAATTAAAAGAACATATATCTATATAAAAAATTAAATTAAAAAGATGTTTTGAATTAAAATGCAGTATTTTTCACTATTCATTAAAATATGAACATTATCAGAAAAATACCAAAATTTAATCCAAAGTAAAATTTTATGTTATAGTTATAAATAATAATAATATTTTATCAAATATAACATATAAAAGTGAAAAAATAACATTATTTAAAATTTTTTCTCCATCAAAAGGCGGTAAATCGAATTTTTAAATTATATTAGAGTGTTTATGCATAAAATTGGATTCATTTACATTTTATGCTTCTAAATTTTATTGGATAAATGTAAAAAAATTTAAACGAAATGTATAATCATATTTTAGTTATTTACGTTCATTCCTTCCAATACAACCACTATAAGTTAACTACCATTTAAAATAATAATAATAATATATTATTTTTCGGTATAACTCAACGTTGTGTGCAACAGAAGATTTCAAAGAAACATGTTGTTGTGTGTTGGTTATTCCATAAAACATAGAATCCACTTTTAATTAAAATTAATATTTAATTCAAAAATATTAATAAATATGAAAATATCATATTCTTTATTCACCTGGGATGTTACATTCTCCCTACTTTTTGGAATTTCGTCCTCAAAATTTCAAAATTGGTCTTATAAACATCATTAAATGTCCCACATTAAAAAAGGAGTCAATAAAACTATCACATTAAAAGGAATAAATAGAAGTAAAAATGTCACCTGAGATACCTGTACTAGGATTACATGTAGGAAAACATGGATATAGAGGAGAAACTAAGTGTTATGTTCTGATAAAGAGTGATATAAAACATGATTAGGAAAAAATTAACCACTAGAAAATCACAAACTAGTGATTGGTTAAATAGTCTTTGATTCCCCAGTAAGAAAAGGTAACATAAATTTTTTTGTATTATGTTATTTTTCATAAATTTGTGGAATTTATATACGATCTTAACAAAAAAGGAAACATACTTTCATTTCATGTAGACTTTTATCCATTACCAAATTCCTACCACAAACATATCTTTTCTCCAAACAATGAGTATTCAATCTGACTTAGTCACATCAAAAGTTCTAGAATCAAATTTTAGAGTATCACATAATCCAAAAATGTTGAACTATATATTTTCCTTGTCTTTATAGATAAACCAAAACCAAAATGGTTCATTGAGGATCAGATAATCCCTAAAAAGGATAATCCATTATAAAAAGAAATACTACTCTTAATCTCCAAAATTCAATAAAAATACCCAAAGTTAAATAATGTCTATTTAATAAACTACTGTCCTTTAAATAATTCAATATAATTCAAACTAATAATAAATCCCAAAACATAGAAGAATTTGATCACATAGTCTTCCACAAAAATCATAACATTTATCTCCAAATAACATCAGTTACTCTTAAAGTCTCATACAGAAAATTAATTATCATAATCACATATTATCTATGATAGGTTAATAATTTCTATAAGTAACCCAAATCTCTATATGTAAATAATAAAAACATAGATTCTTCCAAAATAAAATTTCATAAATTACTCCACAAACGAAATCCCATAATGTTCTATTTTCCTTAAGCATATCGTGTTCCCAAAAGAGAGAACGTATTCTAAACTAACCATTATCACTTAATCACCAAATAATTTTTTACACTAAGTATATCCATTTGAAAAATACATAAGTTACCAAAATCAACATATTCATGATCTAAAAAATCATTTAACTAAAATGAATAAGTTATACTAACCGAGGACTTCACGTAGTCCAGTGGAAGGCGTTGAAACCTTATCGCCCTTCAGTTGTGGGTTCGATTTATGCGGCCTTGCTGGACATGATGGGCTATCCCCTAACTTAAGGGTTGTCCAATTTATAAAACTAAAAAATAACCCTAATATGTTTTAACCTCAAAGGTTTTCTTATAACTTTCATTTTCATACCTATATATTAATATCTCAACGTCATATATATTGTAATTTTTTTCACCTCCATATGATAAAATAAAACTATTCCCAATATAAAGAACATCATACCTTGATCATGGTGTCCATATGGTTTCATCATCCTCTTTTTCACATAGGTAGAAGATCCATGAAATGCAATAATTATTTAGAGATTATTAAAAATAATTTTCTTCCATCATCAAAATACAGCTTGTACAACATGGGTCATATGGGTGTTCGCAGAAAAATAGTTTCAGAAAAAAAACATATATGATATATAATTTCAAAACATCTGATAAAACATGATTTTTATAAAAACGCTATACTGATTTTGAGTTGAAACATTCAATCAATGGTCCGTTTAAAATACCATAAGTATGTTCTAATAGACTATAATTTAATATCAAATATAATTATGTTGTTCAACGGTCTACTTCTTTAACACCTTTTTCAAAATCATAATATGCTTCAAAATCTTATGATAAGGTAAAATATTTGAAAATTATTTTATAATATTTACCTTTCATAAAAATATGAGAATATTGAGAAGATAAGATTCGATTAAATAAAACCCATGATCCACGATGGAATCGAGGTATAAAGGAGGTGTTTGATATCTCAAAAAATTGCTTGCAAGTGAGTTGTATGTTAGAAAATGTTTCAGAATTGTCTGGACATGACTTTGAATTAATTATTACAAGAAAGTCATCAAGAAGACATAATAATGTCATTTGAGATCCTCCTACATATTTTTGTAACAGACTTTCCTTGATCTGAAAAAGTTACAAAAATAAGGATTTAACTTAATGAGTAGACACAAAGACTAACCATGTGTCTAAAAAAACTCTTAACCCCGAAAGTTGACTTAACCAACCTCTGATAACAACTATAAGTCTCCAGACTTAAACATTACATTATCTTGAGTTAAATCAAGAATTCACATTGAAGATCCTTTCAGTTTTTGTGTTTTAGAGAATTAGGCCATAAATATTACATCACATTTCAAAAATTAGAAGGTAGACACTTCTACTCAGTTCCCATTTTTTTAATAAATAAAAGATCTTAAAAAACGAAACATTTCTAGTTCCATGTTTTATACAACATGACTTTTCGTTGATCCCATACTTGACCCTATTCATCTTTTAGTCCTATAAAAAACATTTCAAAACATGGGATGAGCATAAAATGCTCAGTAAGGGTTATAAAATAAGGAAACAAAACATTTTTCTCATCAATACATAGAAGTTAATAAAATCACACTTTTCAATATTTAACATATCATACAAGATCATAAGATTCATGAATAACAAAAGGAAATCCTAAATCATAAAGGTAACTTGAGGAATCCATATCATACTTAATTTGTACCTTTCACAACTACTTAGGGAGTTAAATTTGAATTCCCATCATAATATATTCCTTAAATCTCATAGGAGAAACATTAAAGTTTACCTCCATCACATCACCCAATGCATTGGAGAGCTATCTCGGGTTCACCCACCCTAGGTTTATCACGGAACCACACGTATATGTAAATAATTCCAAAGAACAATAACATAATCATAACTCATAAAACAAACATAAGAGAAAGATAAAATTTCCACATTTAAATAAAAATATATCATTTAAATATATTTACATAAAAAATCCCTTATCAAAACCAATTTCAATACCAAAATATTTAAAATAGTATAAGGTATTTATTTTCCATTTAAAAACATTACTTCTTGTTTAGGAAGCGAAAGATCAAATAATACTTGTGGAAGTGGAAATGGAGTTTTCACCACTTAAGTTAAAAAGAAACATTATTATTTTTTGTTAAGTAAAATGATTAGTAGAAAAATATTCCCATTAAATTAAATGAAAAGTCAAAGGTTCTTATACAACCTATAAAATAATGCCATGTATGAAACAAAGTATGCCTCAATGAAAGGATATTCAGATGAATTCCCTTACAAAAATCATTTTGTAAATAAAATAGACCGATTATGTTTATTCAATATAAGCACACATAAATCAAGTATAAATACATGATAAGTTATAAAAATTAATTTCCCATATAATTAAATAATTTTATATAAAATAAAGAGAAGATCAACCCAAATAATGGAAATTTGGTTAAGAAGTTCCCTTATAGAAATTCGACAGCCTAATGACATCACTTTAAAATTCAGAAAATGAGTTGATGAGAGTGAAAAAGTTCTATCATTACAAGGAAATAAAATTTACATCAATAGGAATATATAAGAAAATTTCCCAATATATGAAAAATAAAATTAAAAGACCTGACATAAAAGAAGTCTTTGACTAAAAGAGTATGGTGAATGGTTCCGTGACTGATTTGGTAACTTACGAAACATAAACCCCATGAAATAAGGATCATACAATGAAGATGAAAAAACCCACAAGATAAATTATATTGCACAAAGAATAAAATCATGGAAAGTACATAAACCACACAAAATCAAATATTGGAAAATATAGCATGAATGTGACAGGAATAAAAAGTGAGGTGAGAACCTCTTACCTCCTGTCTGACTTGAATCATTCATTCTTTAATCTCTTAAATAATAAACTAAAGATAATTTATACTTGATTAAGAACTTTTTCAAGTTTATTATTCCTTTTATATTATTTATTATGATGTTATAAACATTACATATTCATTTAAGTTAATAACTGTCATTTTGACGATATTTGGTACTTGAGTCAAAAATGAAATCCATAAAATTAAAAGTTGTCCTTGTGGTCAAAATTACACTGTCTTTAGAATTATATTAATTATTTAGATATCATATATATCATATATATCCAGTATATATATGTATTTATAATATTACATAACATTTGGAGATAAGAAATGAAATATACCGTTCAAGGAGACGGTAAGCCGTATGTATAAATGAATGCTACTTTAATTTTAAATTTAGTATTTAATAGAATGATATATTAATGATAAATAGGTATATTATAATTACAGTATAATATCATATAAAATTTCAGAAACTCCATCATTTACACGTTCTACATATGGCATAAACGAGTCATATCACTTTGAGGGGGAGGTAGTCCACAGTTTTTCAAATGAAATTATCATATTTACCCATTATGGAAACCATAAAGGTATGATCTAAATGAAAAATAAAGAAGCATAGAGATAATATAAATATAGTAGATATCACATATAAATACAGTTCCATTAGAATGGCCACCATGAGAGGTGGTAAGAGATAATCGAACAATCATTGTTTTGTGAGGCATTAGTTCACCGTACACAAAAATAGTATGTTTGTATCCATTAGATGTAGGTATGTGTAAGTGTATCTTGAATACTTATCATAAAAAAAACTAGTATATTGTTTATACTGGTGTTCTTATGTAAAAAATGAATAATAAGAGCTTATGGAGTGAATAAGTAAAACAAAAGAAGAGAACTTGAGGGAATACGTTACCTATAAATCAGGAAACTCCCTTTGGGTTGAACAAAAAATCTTTATTGAAGTTTTTTATGCCTAAGGCAAGGCTTCTAGGACGAATATAGGGATATTGAGATCTTATTTGGGTAGATTTTGGACAATACAAGGGGGATTGAGTGGTGTGATTTAGGGTTAGAGGTGATGGATATTTATAAGGGGGAGGAGGGACTCTTCAGGAAAGTTTGAAAATATTATTTTAATATATAATGATTTTCGGTTTCTAAAGGTCCAAAAATTATTTAATTCACACATATGGTGTATATATGTAAAAATAAAATCATCCAATAATAATTGGATAGGCTTTGGATATTTTTTAATTCTTATATTTTTTATTTAACCCTTTGTTAAGATATTTATATTTTACCATGTCAACTTATATATTCATACTATATGGTTAATATATTTACAATAAAATTCCAAGAGACCCAAAATGGATCATTAATAACATTTTTTACATTATATATTTCATTTGGCCGAAACTTATATTTCTATGACTATTTTATCATTTAATAAAATATTGATTTATTTAAAAACCCTTTTATGTCAATTTTAATACTATTCATATCTTGTGATTTTTTTTAAAAAAATTGGTTCTTTCGAAAAACATTCATTAATTCAAATATAAAAAATCATCCTAATCTATAAAATTTGTGGATGGCATATAAAGGATCAAAATAAATTTATTTTAATATTTATAATATCATTTATTTGAATCCTTTATTAGTGAAGCAATTACTGCATCACCATCATGTAATAATTAAATTTGTTTATTTAATGTCTAAAAATTATAAATAAAATACCATGATATAGGAAATAATATTAGAATTTCAAATAATATTTATAGTTGAAGAGATAACTTATATAACCCCATATAAATGTTTTTTAGTAAAAGGATTCATGTTTATGTTATTTTTGTCCTTACTTAAAATTAATAAAGTGTCATTTTCACTCCCACGTGGATACAAGGTGTCTAAAAATAGATCCAAGGATTCCCAAGGTTGGACATGTATCGTCCAATAGGGTTAGGACAAGTGTAAGAGTAATTTTAGATTATTATAATATTATTTTTCACCCTTATTTACCAGATTAACCCTTTAACCATGGTAAATAAAATATTTACTGAAGTCAATATTCATAATGTATAAAAATAAAAGTAACCTATTTAAACAATTTGTACCTCTTGATTACAAATATGGAATCAATTTTTCTAAATTCAAAACACATAAGTAGTAGAAATTAATTTAAAATTTAATTCCCATTGTCAAAACAAAAAAGCGTGTTTTTTAGAAATAATAACTATCAAAAGATTTACCTTAGTTTACGTCCAAATTAAGAGTGAAATTAATTCCAATGACCAAAATTGGATTAAATAGTAAAAACATAATCCAATGAAAAAACTATATTTAATAAGGGTGCACCATCAAAAGGATGTAAATCAACCTTTTAAAGAATATTAGAGTGTTTATGCATAAAATTGGATTCATTCACATTTTAGCTTCAAAATTTTATTGGATAAATGTAAATTTTTTAAACAAACATGTATTATCATATAGTAGTTAGTTATTTTCATTCCTTAAAATACAACGACTATGAGTAAACTGACATTTAAAATAATAATAATAATATATTATTTTTTGGTATAACTCAATGTTGTGTGAAAAGTAATATTTCAAAGAAACCCATTGTTGCGTGTCGGGTACGAAATCGAAAAAAATACCCTTTAAAATAATATTAATATTCAATTCAAAAATTTTAATAAATATGAAAAGGTCATATTCTTCATTCACCTAAGATGTTATAGTCAAAATTTAAAGTAATGACATTTTATGAAAATAATATTTTATTAGACTATTTAAAAGTCATGAAAATATTAATTAATTAAAAGGGTTAGATATATGGTCCAATATATGATAAATTTTATATTTATGTTCCAATTTAAAATTTATAATTAAAACTTATATCCTCAAAATATTGAAATTTTTATTACCGTAGTTAAAATAAAAAATTTGTAAACTAAGGATTAATAAAAATTATAAGGTTCAAAATAACAAAAAAACTTATCTAAAATCTATAGTTTTATGATGTTAAAACATTATAACATCTTATATTCTAATAAATGGGATTTTGGAGGTACTTTCATTAAGAATAAATTTATTATAAATTAATATTTTGAGAATTTCCAAAATTACTCATCCCCTATCTTATAAAAGGGATCCCCTCTATCTCTTGTATTCAAACTTCACAATAATTTTTTTTAGAAAACCCATATCCATGTCTCTTCCATAATTCCCTTACTTCATAATAAAATAATTTATTTTGGAATGAATCCAATCAAGGATCTCATTTGTTCTTCCATTACAACTTTTAATGGATGGGGAAAATAAAGCATTTAATGTTTATATTATATATATATATATATATATATAATTTTAAATATGTTATTTTTATTTTGGAATTTTTAGATCACACATATATCTATTCATTCTATTTTTTGGGAATTTGATAACATCATTCGTGTGTACGATATACTACTACCTCACGAAGCACTTTTATTCAATCATGATTTACATGGAATGTATTATGGATGGTTTTAAAAAATATGTGTGATAATTATGACATAAAATTATTCTTTAATGGTAATATATCATATATTTTTCATTATATTAAAATTAAACTAAAATAGAAAAAAATTTCATGCATTTGTATGGTCTACCGTCTCCATGAATGGTGTATTTTAGTTTATACCTCTAAATTTTATGAACCATCGTAAATAATTATATAATGTATATATATATATATTCTATTTATATCATGTTTATAATTAATTATAATATTAAATAGTGGTCTAATTAATATAAATAAGAATAACCAGTCAAAACATGCACAAAAAACAAAACATTTATTATAAGAAACCTAACATTAACATGGAATTATTAGTAAATAAGTAATATAAAGTCATAATGAAATCATATATGGTATTATATATTCAAAAATAATTATACGTCATATGTATAATAAAGTTATATTTATTATAAAAGAGGTTTTAATGTGTTAAGGAAGTCAATACTTATGGTAAGGTTATTTCAAGTCTCATTTTTATTTCTGCAAGACAAAAGGTTAGGGGATTTGTAGTCTAATTTTTTTTGAAACACATGTTATGTTATTCAAATATATTATTTTATGAGTTGTATATAAATATAATTTATGTATTGTATCATTAATCTCCTTATTTTCATGATATTATATGTTTCATGTAATAATGATATTTTTATGGTTGTAATTTTTTATTCAAAACCATGTTTTCTGATAATATTTTTAAAAACCATTTTTAATAAATTTCAAAGAAAATGATTTCATGAAATTTAGAATTTATATTAAACATTCATTTATAAGTTTCATGGTTATTTTCCATAATTTTTTCGATAATTTGTTTGATTTACAAACCATTTTCAAAGAGGGAATATTATTTTCCTCCGAAATGTTTTAAAAAGTTATTTCAAAATCACTTTCCTTCTAAGATAACTTTTATAGATGTTACTTATTCATTATTAGGGTTATGATTCAAGGATACTATCATTATTTATTCTATGGTTAATTTATTTTTATGATGATTAATTTATTTCTTATGGAACACATATGTATATTTTTCATTATTTGATAGGTGGGACAAATATCTCCCTCCAATGCAGCCGGTAATGATTTATATAACATGAGATTGAAATGGATGAAATGAGGAGTCAAACTGGATCAATAAAAGACTTTTCTCTAATAAGATGGATTTGGACTGAACCTTGACTACTAAGTTGGTCTTAGGAGTGAACCTTCACTAAGAAAGTGGTCATGGGAGTGAACCGTGACAACAAAGATGATTTGGGGAGTGAACCCATTTCAATGTGATATCCTTAGATATGATCCTTGAAAAATATTTAAGTCCTTTTATAGATTTATTTTTCTACCACATTTACATGACTTAATTCTATTTTATGACATCATGGTTTATGGTTTTGACCCACTTATTATTAATGTCTTAAGACATTCCAAATTTATGCCATGACTATAGTATATGAACTTTGACATGAATGGTATGATCTTAAAATGTTTTAATTTTGTTCTCATACCCTTGTGTCCTGGTTATTCTTAAGCATCTCCCTTAATTACCCTTACTAAGAATCTGATTTCACCCATTATTACGCATCTTTCCCCCATGATATAAATAATGGTATTATGTATTATATAAAAACAAGGGTTCTAGTTATGAAGAAATATTCTTGAGAAGATATATATTTGTTATGAACCAGTTTTTTATGTTTCCAAGTTTCCAAAGTAACTAAACTAATAGGGTATTTGAGGTTTTTTTGTAAGGAATGAAATATTCCATGAAATTAATGTAATGTATATATATGATATTACTTGGTCTTTATATTTGGTATAAAAGAATTGTTTTAGTCAACTATCAAAAACTAGGTTGAACAAAACCATAGTATAATCACTATGTAAAAGTCTATATATAGGTTATAATCATAGTGTTTTAGTAATGATCTAGAATAACCAAGAATTAAACCTAAGGTTCCATAGATTAAAAATTTGTAATAATTTTCCCTTGATTATGTGGTTTTATGATTATTATTAGTGTTTATAATGCTATTATTTTTGGTTTTAGTAAATGGATAGAACATAAAGGAATTGTGTTAAAGAGGAATGCAACTAAAAATAAAAATATGGACCACCGAAGAAACTAAATTTTATGAAAATGGATTAAAAAACCTTATTGCTATGACCAAAAAACCTTATCAACACATGAATCATGTCGATCTTCCAAATGACCAAAGGAGGCAACAAATATTTCTTGAATTTATCTTAATTAAATACCCACCTTCTATTAGTGGAATTACCGATAAACCAAATGTTGAGAAATGGATCTATACCACTAAAAGTATATTTTAAATTCTCTATTTTTTTCAATGAAAAAAATTTTAGTTGGGATCTTATCACTTGGATGGTGTAGAAAATTATTGGTCCAACATTATCCAGAATATGGGTCAATAAGATAAAATTGAATACATGGATTGAGACGAGTTCAAAAAAAAATTTTTTAGTAACGAAATTTCCTATATTATTTTTACATAAATAGAGATTAGAGTTTCTCATCAATCTCGTGGTTATGATAAGAAAAGAAGGGTTATATTAAAATAAAACTATAAAAATGATGGGGATAATAATATTAGTTATAATATGTGATCAATGTGTAGAAGGAAACATAGTGGTAACTATATTAATGGGACTGGTAATTTTTTTGAGTGTGGGAAAGAAGGTAATTAGGAATTTTACTACCAAATAAATGGAATAAAGAGAAAGCTCCAAAGAGTTCACCTCCTGAAATTTAATGTTTCAATTGCATGGAGTTTTGGAATTGTGTTAACAAGTTCCCTAATCCAAGGACTAATGTGAATTATAAGACACAAAAATATCAGAGGATAAATGATAAAAGGAACATTTATGATACTATAATAGATGAAGTGAGCTGTGATAATTTGGGAATACTTATCCTCATGTCATTTTTACAATTTTTATTATTTTTAATGAATAATCCCTATAAAAATATTACTTTTTATCCATTAGTGAAATTTTATGTGATTATCTACATGGGTTTAGGGATATTGAAATCTCTTATTCCATCGGTATAAGGATTAACCCAATATTCCAATGAATTTTTTTCATATAAGAAAATAATTTATATATGAAATAAAGATGCATGTGTGTATTAAATATGGGTTTTCAGGTTATTACCATGTTTTAAGAGAATACAGGTCAGTGTTTTTCCCATGTTTGGTATTTGAAGACTAAGTGTTACATCAAGTTGTTTTGGGGGGATTAATAGTAGGATGATTTAAAAAATTTAGTAATCTTATTTCAAATGTTTTTTATTTTAATATTTTTGAAGGTTCATAAGGGTAAAAATTTAGGAAATATTTTAGGTTGCAATTTTGATGAGGATTTTGAGATTAATGTTTTACATAAACACATGATGATTTATGCGTATTGGGTGACCTATACTATCAATTTTTCTTTGATGACAACTAAATATAGAAGGAACAACTTATCATACCATTATGGATCTTATGATATACTTATTATTTTGGAATTACAATTTTAACCACATTCCTTGAATTAAGAGATTAAGAAAAAATTGAATAAGGCACATCTGATGGATGAGACTATTCTTAAAAAATGGAATGAAATCAGGTAATTACATCATCTTTTAAAAGTTCATCAACTTCATGAAATGCATCATGATATTTTTTTATCTTAGTAAATTCATATTAGACGATTCAAATGGTCCCTTAAATAATCACTAATTTTTCACTCTTTGATGGTTATCTTTATAGTGACCACGTTCTCTATCTCTCATCAACATAACATGATTGTTAGTTTTCTCTTATATATCCATGTTCCCACATTCCACATATGTTATCCTATATGGAAACATGGTTATGAGTTAGATTAGTCAACCATTATAATTGAAACATTACATTTTTAAATTATGTTTTAGTATTCATTTTTACAATGTGGGTTTCCTACAAAAAAATTCACAAACCTCCACCTTTTATTTTCTATGGGCAATTTCAAATTTTAACGACACACTTTCATTTTTTAATTCTTTATAGTGTCATTAATGTATCTTATTAACTTGTTTTTAAACTAAAACCTTATCATGTTATTGATGTGTTACATGTATATATTCTAAGAATGTATGTACTTGATTCTTTAAATGTACAAGAATCAAAGTTCATACCTATAATGAAAGATCTTTCTTATGAATAGAAACTACCAAAAATTATAAATTTTAGAAACAATGTTATAAAAAATAAGACCACTCACCTGGTTAATGTGTTTTGGAGAAACCACTAGTTTGATAAAACTATATCAGAACTTGAGCACATAATTATTTATATGTCTCCTCATTGGTTGGAATTAATATAATTAATTTAAATGGAAAAAATCAATTTATGAGGGTTATAATATAACACTAGCAGTTTTTATGAATTAGTTTTTTCAAATAAATTAAAATTATTTTATGTTTTTTGTTGCATGATACACCAATATATGCTTGATTTATATGAAAAACCTAGTGATTCGTTCACTATATGTAGAAAGTATATTAGATTTAGGTAAATATTTCATATTATTTCACTTGTGTTACACACAATATAGGGTTACTTTGGAAGCTTCTATTATAAGAAATATTGAGTATTACTGAAAAATAATATACTAATTATCATGATATATATCAAATATCAGTTGAAATGGAGGTAATTAATAGTGTTATATGAATTATGAAATTATTTAATGGGATACCAATTAATTAGAAATTAAGATAAAAAACCAATTTTAAATAAATGATGTGTTTTTATGAAAAAATATTTATTCCCCACAAATATGATTTATCTTAATGAATTTAATTACTAAATTTAATTAAAAACTATTAATTTTTTTATATGTTATAAATTAAAATAAATTTTTGGGAATTCTTCAAAAATATTTTATATGCATAAAATAAAATCAACCCATTTTAAATCATAAAAATATGATTTTTTCTAGAAGGTTGTTTCGATGCCTTTTAGTATTTTTTTGAAAACTAAGTTTTTACAATTATATGATTATTATTTTATAAAATAAACATATTTTTTAATAAGGAGTGTAATAAATATATAATTATTAATTTTTTGGTTTTTTCTTAAGAGTTTGGTCTTTTGTTGATTAGTGAAAATATTTTTTTAAATTCAAAATGGTCTTTTCTTATAAATTATTTATAATGATAAATTATATATTAAATTGGTTATAAAGTCAAAATAGTTCAATTATTTTTCCATTAATCCAATTAATGTTTTTCTAATCATTTTTATATTGAATTTAGGAATAAACACTTTGTAAATATTTGAACATCTTCACCTTAAAAACCCAGTTTTCACCCAATTTAATAAATTAATTGTAAATCAATTTTTGAAACTTCTCTATCTTGAAATATAAAAATTTTATTCAATAACTGTAAAAATATGCTCCATATTTTGTAGATAAATCCCTTTTATTTTTGGAAAATATAAATTGTAAACATAGTAATTATATTACCACAGTTAAGGTTAAATCGACTAATTTAAGGTCAAAATAATATCATAAATATTAAAAAGTTACCTTATCACATTCAAAAATGTTATTGGAAGTATTTTATTCGACCTATAAAAATTAAGTATCAAAATTATTTTTTTATTATACTTGTGTCCTTGAAAATTACATAAAAATTATTAAAATCAACTATATTGACAAAATTTAACACTCTTACTTTTAATAATTATAACATTTTTAATACGGGGATAAGTGGAAGATGTGATTTATTAAAAAATTATTATAAAAAATAAAAGGTTTAAATATATAAAAGAAGTTTATTTTTAATTTTTATTGATGTAATAATTATCATAAATAAGTACACAATGATGATGTAGAAATTATTCAATTAAAGAAAAAATATATTAAATTGTATTATAAATATTAAAATAGATATAATTTAGATTAATTATCATTATACAGGAATTTTATTTTTAAATATGAAATTTTAGGGATGTATTCAATGGTTTGGTTTGAATGTATCTAGTTTTCTTGATTTTCTCAATGTTAAAGTAATGAATAGAGTCAAAATTTAAACTAATGTTATTTTATGAAAAAAATATTTTATACAATTATTTAAAAATACCATTAAAATATTAAATAAAGAAAACGGGATGAGATATGTTATAAAATATCATAAAATGTCCATTTATGGTCCAAATTACAATTTATAAGTAAAAGTTACATCCTCATAGTACTAAAGAATTTATTACCATAATTAAAATTAAAATTGGTTAAGTAAGGGTTATTCAAAATGAAAAGGTTTATAATTACAAAAAAAATATTTCTAAAATATAATGGTTATGATATTAAAAACTTTTCATATATTATTTTAGTAAAAATATAATTTCTTATGTATTTTGGTTGATGATGAATTTATTTATAATTAATCGTCTGATAAATTCATTAAGTTCCCCTCCTCTCTCTTATAAAAGTGAACCTATTCTTCTATTTTATTCACACTTAAAAAAAAATTGGTTTGGAAAAAACCTATCCAATACTCCTAAAAAATTACATACATTGATCCAATATGGATTTTTTGGGAAATCAATCCAACAAAGGATGTTCTTTTGTGGGATCCAAAAGGAGATATCTAAAAAAGAGGCAATATTCATCAATGAACAGTTTTTCTTTTATTTCATCCTTAATCCCCATAATTTATTTTTATTCAATTATTTATATATATAAATAATTATATTAAATATAATGATATGTTTTTATGTTAATTAAATGACCTACAACTCCACACACTTACATCAAAATGAGATACGCAAGCATCGTTCGTGGGTATAGAAGACTACAACCACATGAATGCATGCCCTTCGTTCTTTAGTTTCAGTATTTAAAGTGTGGGAATAATTTTGTATTTATAGTTTATATAATATATATATTATATTTAGTTTTTTATTATCATTCTGTAATTTTTATACCACACATATAATCATATATTCTATTTTATGGTAATATGATAACGTCGTTTGTGTATACGAAAAACTACCGCCACACGATGTAATGTGATTCATTCATACATTACATGGAATGTATTTATGAAGGACATAAAAAACATATGTGATACATATAACATAAAAATTACTATATAATGATAATCTATCATATAATTTTCCTTCTTTAATTATGAAAATAACATGAAACCATCCTTCATGTGTACGTACGACCCAATATCTCAATGGATGATGTGTTTTATTTTATACCTATAACTTTTATAAATTACAATAAGTTTATATAAACTATATATATATATATATATGTGATTTTTATATCATTTTTATCATTCTTGATTTGATTAAATGACAATCTATGTAATATTATGAAGAATAAAATCTCAAAACATGTACAAAAAACCAAGAGGTTATTACCTAAAACATAACATTAAAAAAGAATTTTTAATAAAATAATTATTTAAAGTCATACCTAAATAATATATGGTGTGATATATTTGAATATGGTTCAATGGTATATTTATAATAAACTCATAGTTACTATACCATAGGTTTTAACATGTACAAATCAATTCAACACTTATGCGATTGGGATTTCTATTCTCATTTTTATTTCTATGAGACCAATGCCACAATAACTTCTTGTTTATTTTAAGTGGTCTATATAATTACTATGGAATTATTATATTTTACATATACTTAAATTTATGGGTATTTTTATATCCATTTTATGATCTCTCTTTGATGGGTTTTAAGGTTCAAAAGCCAACAAATCAGTAAGGTAATTTTGTACGAATATGACTTCTTTGAGACACATTTCATGTAGTGAAACTATATACTTTTATAAATTATATATACTTCACATTGATATATTTTAACATTATTCTCAATAGTTTATTGATATTATTGGTTTAATGTAATTTTATTCTCCATTTGATTGGAAATTTTTTTTATTCAAAAACCATATTTTTTAAAAATATCCTCAAAAAATGATTTTAAGATTTATATACTGAGTAATATTCTTAAACTCGTAATTTTACATTATTTGATTTACATCAAAAAATATTTCTTACAAAACATATTAACTATATTTTTTTGTCCAATTTTATTAGATTTTTTATATAAATAATTATATTTTACTATACTTAGAATAAGTTCAAAAGTATTACATATATAAACCTTACATTCTTCATTACTATTATCGTAATGAATATTCGTATAATAAATACTGGTATCAAGATTATTAGATTTGATATTATAATTTATGTCTTGTATTTAATACTGACAACGACTGAATAATCAGAATGAAACCGCTGGCACCAAACATCAAATTAATAATCATAAAGATTATATTATTTACATTATTTAGAAAGTCTATCTGACTGACTATGTTTATAATATAAATAAGGATACATTTTTTATATTTTAAGTAATATGTTAAAAACTATGTTGGTGTTTACAAATATGATGTCAGACAATAAGCTATGATAGGATGTCATGAGTTTTCAAGATCCATGTTTCGGATGCCACTACAAAAAACTCACAGAATATGACCATTGGAAAGATACCTATAAATACCAAGTCTATAAGGACTTAGCCTTAAACATTAATTAATATTGAATTAAATGAATAATTTACATTGAGGATCTTTTCAAGTTTAGTTTTTTAGAGAATTAGGAGATAACTATTACATCTCAAAAGATTACAAGGTAGACATATCTACATAGTTTCCATTTTTTTCATAAAATAAAAACTCATGAAAAAAGTGTCATGTCTAGTTCCATGTTTTAGACAGCATGAATTTTCCTTGATCCCATCCTTGACCCTATTCATCTTTAAGTCCTGTGAAAACATTTTAAAACTTGGTATAAGGATAAAAAGATCAGTAAGGGTTATAAAAAAAGAATGAAAATATTTGTTCATAAATACATACAAAACATGAAATAATTTACTTTCCTCATGAAATCATAAGATTTATGAAAGACACATAGAAATCATTAATCATAAAGGTAACTTGTGGAATCCATATCATACTTACATTGTAGCTATCATAGCTAAATAGGGAGTTACTTTGGAATACCCATCACAGTATATTCCCTAAATCTATTAAGAGAAATATTCAGGTTTACGTCCGTCCCATTACCCAATGCATTGGAGAGCTATCTCGGGCTCACTCGCCCTAGGTTTATCATGGAACCACCCGTATACGTAAATAATGACCAAGAACCATAACATGATCATAACACATAACATAAGCATAAAGGAAAGATAAAACTTCCACATTTTAATAATAAAATATCATTTCAAGATACTGAAATAATAAATCCTTTCTCAAAATCATTTTCAATACCAAAATATGTAAAAAGAGTATATGGTATTTATTTTTCCTTTTAAAAACATTCTGGCTTGTTAAGGAAGCCAAAGATCAAATAATACTCGAGGCGGCGGAAAGGTCATTTTCACCACTTACGTTAAAAGAAACATTCCTTTTTTTTAATTTAGTAAAACGATTCATATAAAAATATTCCATTTGAATAAAATGAAAATTCAAAGGGTTTTATACACCGTATAAAATAAAGTCGTATATAAAACTAAAAATGCCTCAATGAAAGGAGATTGAGACAAAGTCCCTTACCTCGTGTCTGACTTGACTCGATCGTTCTTTAATCTCATGAATAATAAACTAAAGTTAATTTATACTTGATTGAGAAACGTTTTCAATTTTATTATTCCTTTTATATCACTTATTACCATGTTATAGAAATTATGCAATCATTTAAGTTAATAACGTTCATTTTGTCGATATTTGGTACTTGATTAAAAAAATAAACACCTTATATTTAAAAGTTGTCCATGTGGTCAAATGTTCATTATATCTAGAATTATAGTTATGATTTAGATATCATATATATAATATATATCTAGTATATACATGTCTTTATAATAGTACATAACATTTATTGGTAATAAATGAAATGCACCGTTCATATAGACGGTAAGCCGTACGTACGCATGAATGCTACTTTCATTTCTATTTCTTATTTTAATGGAATTAGAACATAATGATACATTGGTATATTATAATTCCATTATAATATCATATATAATATCATCAACTCTATCCTTTATACATCCCACATAAGGAATTAACGAGTCATATCACTTTGAGGGGGCGGTAGTCCGCACATCCTCAAATGAGATTATCGTATTTACCCACTATGGAAACCATAAAGGCTTGATATAATTGGGAATTAAAGAAGCATAAGGAAATAATTAACATAATATATATCATATATAAATAAATTTCCATCATAATGGTCACCATGAGAGGCGGTAAGATGTAATTGAACAATCATCGTTTTGTGAGGCGTTAGTTTTCCATCCACAGAAACATTATGTTCTTCATCAATTAGATGGAGGTGTGTGTAAGTGTAGTTCTAATACTTCTCATAAAAACCTCATATCATATTTATTACACTTTTTTGTTACAAAATAGAGGAATAAAAAGAGTTTAGGTGTTGTAGAAGTAAAATAAAATAAAACAAATTAAGAGAAACCGTTACCTTTAATTTGGGTAACTCCCTTTGGTTTGAACCAAAAATACTTCTTAAAGTGCCTTATGCCTAAGGAAAGGCCTCTAAGAGGATAGTGATTTAGGGAGCTTAATAGGGCAGAGGTTGGATGAGTCAAATGTCTTGATAGGTGTGAGGAGTTTGATAGAAGTGGTCTCCTTTTATAAGGGAGAGGAGGGGCTCTTTAGGAAAGTGTGAAAATATTATTTTATTATATAATGATTTTCGGTTTCTAATGGTCCAAAAACCATTAGAGATGAAGATAAGATGACTCACAGTCGAAATAAAATCATCCAATAAGAATTGTATAGGTTTTGGATAATATTTTAATCATTATAATCTTATTTATTTAAATCATTTATTAATGAGGTAAATACTGCATCATTATTGTGTAATAAATAATTTAATTTATTCGATGTCTAAAAATTATAAAAAAATAAAAGCATGTAGGAAATAATTTTATCTTTACAATTAATATTTATAGTCTAAAATAAGACTTTTATAATGCCATATAAAAATTAATTACTAAAAGATTTTTGTAAATGTCAATTTTATCTTTACATTACATTAATTAATCTAAATTGTCATTATCACTCCCAAGTGGATCAATGGGGTACCAAAATAGACCCAAAGATGCCAATGGTCGTAACTGACTCAACCAATACGGTTTGGAAAAGTTTCAATGTAATTTTGAATTATTATAATATTCTTTTTACCTTGAATTACCTTATTTACCTTTAACCGTGGTAAATAAAAGTCAAAAGTTACTATTTACCAAAAAATATTTTCATCTTAATGAACCAAATTTTACTTCTTTATACCAACCATGTTTGTCGGATTTTTTAAATTCAATTCACAAATGTGGTAAAATATCATTTAAATGAAAAAGTTATTTTTTAACTACCACTAAGTGGTTTCACTATTCATCAAAAATTGAAGTTTTCAGAAAAATACCAAAAATTAAGCCTAAGATATATTTGATATTCCAAATTCAAAAATGATGATTATTTTTCCAAATTAAATACATAAAAGTTTCATTAATTAATTTTAAAATTAATTCCCGTTGTTAAAACAAATAACATGTTTTTAAGAAACAATAAATTTCCAAAGATTGACACTGGTTTAAGTCCAATTTCAAAATGAAATTAATTTCAATCACCAAAATTGGATTAAATGGTACAAATATATTATAATTACACTTTAAAACCAATTAAAAAGATAATCTATCCATATAAATAAATTAGATTAAAACACAGTTTTGAATTAAAATACAATATTTTCACTATTCATTAAAAAACGAACTTTATCAGAAAAATTCAAAAAATTTACACAAATTAAAATTTGATGCCCCCATTCTAAAGAAAGATTTTATTTGGTCATATATAATGTATTAAAGTATCAAAATCTATATTTAGGGAGGGTTTTCCATTAAAAGGTGATAAATCGGCCTTTTAATGTAAATTATGCTTAAAATTAGATTCATTCATATTTTATGCCTCTAAAATTTATTGGATAAATGTAAATACATTTGAAAAACATGTATAATCATATTTTAGTTAGTTTTGTTCATTATTTATAATACAACTACTATGAGTTAACTACCATTTAAAATAATAATATTATATTATTAGTGTGCAACAAAAGATTTCAAAGAAACCCATTGTTGTGTATCGGGTACGCTATCGAACATAAAAACCCTTTTAAAGTAAAATTAATATTTCATTAAAAAATATTAATAAGTACGAAAATATCTTATTCTTCATTTACTTGGGATGTTACATCCTTCCCCCCTTTTGGAAATTGCGTCCTCATAATTTTTATTCACTTATCAAAATAAGTGGGGGTATTTATCCCTCATAGGATTTTCAGATTCACACATTGCCTCTTCAACCATATGGTTGTTACACAAATCCATTACCTGGTAAATTAACTTATTCCGCAACACTTTATCTCTACGGTCAAGAATCTAGACTGGTAGTTCTTCATAAGAGATATTCCCTTCCAACTGAACTACCTCTGGGCTCAAAACATGAGATGGATCTGGAATATACTTTCTCAACATCAAAACATGAAAAACATTGTGTACCTGGGATAAACTTGGAGGTAAAGATAGTTTTCATGCAATTGATTCAACTTTATCCAAAATTTCATAAGGTCTAATGAACCTCGGAATCAACTTTACCTTCTTACCAAATCACATCACACTTTTCCATGGAGAAACTTTGAGAAAGAAATGATCACTTACCTGAAAAGATAGATCCTTCCTCCAGTTATCTCCATAACTTTTCTGTCTACTCTGAGCTATTCTCATGTGCTTCTGAATCAACTGAACTTTTTCTACCATCTCTTCTACCAATTCTAATCTCATCAGCTTCCATTCACCTACTTCATCCCAGAATACTGGAGTTCGAAAATGCTTTCCATATAATGCCTCAAATGGAGCCATATGTATACTAGAATGAAAGATGTTATTATAATAAAATTCAACCAAAGAAAGAAGTTGGTCCCAACTTCCCTGGTAATCCATCGAGCAAGCACGTAACATATCCTCCATGTTCTGAATTGTTCATACTAACTGCCCATCTGAATGAGGATGAAAAGCTATACTAAAATTTAATTCAGTACCAAATGACTTCTGAAGGCCTTTCCAAAAGTTTGAAGTGAACCTGGGATCACGATCTGACACAATGGAGATAGGAACACCATAAAACCTAACTATCTCTTTAATATACAACTGAGAAAGTTGATATAGAGACAAAGTATCTCGAATATGAAGGAAATGAGTATATTTAGTCAATCGGTCAACTATAACCCAGAATGCATTATTACCTCGAGATGTCTTTGGTAATCCCACAACAAAGTCCATGGATATATTTTCCCATCTCCACTCTGGAACCAGTAATGGCTGAAGCATTCCATTCGGTAACTGTTTCTCTACTTTAACCTGCTGACAAGTAAAACACTTCATAGTAAAATCAGCAATATCTCTTTTCATTCCATCCCACCAGTAATACTCATAGAGCTCTCTGTACATCTTAGTACTGCCAGGATGAACTGAATGCGGAGAACTATGAGCTTCACATAACAACTCATTCTTCAACTGTGAATCACAAGGTACGCATAATCTCTTCCCAAACCTCAATACACAATCATTATCAATATTAAAATCTGGCAACTCACCCTTCTAAACCAACTCTACCTTTTTCTGCAACTCACTGTATTCTTTCTGTGCTTTCTTTATTCTGTCTGATAGAGATGATCTCATTGACACCTGATCCAAAATAGAAGAATTTCTTACACCAAAAACTTCTATGCAAAAGGTCATTAAATAAAAAACAAAAGTATCTCGTTCCAAACGTTGCATGGATAATGAAGCATTACTTTTTCGACACAAAGCATTAGCCACATTATTTTCTATTCCCGGATGGTAATGGATCATGAAATCATAATCATTGATTAATTCCAACCATCTCCTCTGTCTCATGTTCAATTATTTTTGAGTTAATATATACTTTAAACTTTTATGGTCAGTATATATTACACATTTTACTGTATACAAATGATGCCTCTAAAATTTTAAAGCAAAAAAAAAACACCAGCTAATTCCAAATCACGTGTAGGGTAATTTAACTCGTTAGGTTTCAACTGACGTGAAGCATAAGAAATTACCTGATCATTCTACATTAGGACACAACCTAATCCTTTCAATGAAGTATCACTGTAGATAGAAAACTCAACATTTTTTGTAAGTTAGTGCCAAAACGGGAGCATTTACCCATATTCTTTTCAATTCCGGAAAACAATCATCACATTCATTTGTACAGATGAACTTAACACCTTTTCGAGTTAACATAGTCATTGTACTAGATAAACATGAAAAATTTTCAACAAACCTCCAATAATAACCTTGCAAACCAAGAAAACTAAAAATCTCGGTTATATTTGTGGGACTTGGCCATTTTTCAACAACTTTAGTTCTAGAAGGATCAATAGTTATGCCATTTTTTGAAATAATGTGACCAAGGAAAGAAATTTTTTATAACAGAAAATCACACTTTCTGAATTTCCCAAACAGTTTCTTTTCTTTTAAGGTATACAATACAACCCTTAAATGACTTTCATGATCTTCTTTACCATTAACTTTATAATATTCCAAAATATCATCTATAAACCGAAACACCATTTATTACCTGAGTCGACTGAGGAATTATTTCAACAAATTATTCAATTCTGATTCTAACAATCTCAGGATGCTAATTTGGAAGGTCATTTCCCTCTGTATGCCTTCCCAGAAAAGATGTTCTATTTTTTCTAAAAAAAAATATTTTTAACACAGAAATATTTTAGGCGAAGAAATATGGTAATCTATAAATACTATATCATTTCAATTTTACCATAAATTAATTTAGGGACATTAATTTAACAATACCCTAACTCCTAAAGTTATCTAAACCGACCTTTGATAACAACTATAAGGACCTAGCCTTAAACAATACATAATATCGAATTAAATGAATAATTCACATTGTGGATCTTTTCAGGTTTAGAGTTTTAGAGAATTAAGACATAACTATTACATCTCAAAAGATTATAAGGTAGACATATCTACACAGTTTCATTTTTTGTTCATAAAATAAAAACTCTTGAAAAATAGAGTCATGTCTAGTTCCATGTTTTAGACAGCGTGACTTTTCCTTGATCTCATCCTTGACCCTATTTATCATTAAGTCCTGTGAAAACATTTCAAGACATGGGATGAGCATAAAAATCTCAAAAAGGGTTATAAAAAAAAGAATGGATATATTTGTTCATAAATACATGCAAAACATGAAATCATTTACTTACCTCATGAAATCATAAGATTTAAGAAAGACACATAGAAATCATTAATCATAAAGGTAACTTGTGGCATCTATATCATACTTACATTGTAGCTATCATAGGTACATAGGGAGTTAATTTGGAAAACCCATCATAGTGTATTTCCTAAATCATTTAGGAAAAACAATTACATTTAACTCCATCACGTTACCCAATGAATTGGAGAGATATCTCGGGCTCACCCGCCCTAGGTTTATCACGGAACCACCCGTATACGTAAATAATTCCCAAGAACCATAACATGATCATAACACATAACATAAGCATAAAAGAAAGATAATATTTCCACATTGCAATAAAAAAATATCATTTCAAGATATTGAAATAATAAATCCATTCTCAAAATCATTTTCAATACCAAAATACGTAAAAATAGTATATGGTATTTATTTTTCCTTTTAAAAACATTCCGTCTTGTTAAGGAAGCCAAAGATCAAATAATACTCGCGACGGTGGAAAGGTCGTTGTCACCGCTTACGTTAAAAAAACATTCTTTTTTGTTGTTTAGTAAAATAATTCATATAAAAATATCCCCTTTGAATAAAATAAAAAGTCAAAGGGTTTTATACACCGTATAAAATAAAGTCGTATATAAAACTAAATATGCCTCAATGAAAGGAGATTGAGACGAAGTCCCTTACCTCGTGTCTGACTTGACTCGATCGTTATTTAATCTCTGGAATAATAAACTAAAGGTAATTTCTAATTGCTTAAGAATATTTTTCAAGTTTATTATTTCTTTTATATAACTTATTACCTTGTTATAAACATTATTCAATCATTTAAGTTAATAGCGTTCATTTTTTCGATATTTGGTACTTGAGTAAAAAAATGAACACCTTATATTTACAAGTTGTCCATGTGGTAAAAGGTTCATTATATCCAGAATGATAGTCATGATTTTGATATCATATATATGATATATATCCAGTATATACATGTTTTTATAATAGTACATATCATTTATTGGTAAGAAATGAAATGCACCGTTTATGGAGATGGTAAGCCGTACGTACGCATGAACGCTACTTTAATTTATATTTCTTATTTTAATGGAATTAGAAAATAATGATACCTAGTTATATTATAATTTCAGTATATTATCATATATAATATCATTAACTCTGTCCTTTATATATCCCACATAAGGCATTAATGAGTCATATCACTTTGAGGGGGCCGTAGTCTGCAGTTCCTCAAATGAGATTATTGTATTTACCCACTATAGAAACCATAAAGACTTGATATAATTGGGAAGTACAAAAGCATAAGGAAATCATAAACATAATATATATCATATATAAATACAGTTCCATTATAATGGCCACCATGAGAGGTGGTAAGATGTAATTGAACAATCATCGTTTCGTGAGGCGTTAATTTTCCATCCACAGAAACATTATATTCTTCATCCATTAGATGGAGGTTTGGGTAAGTGTAGTTATAATTATTCTCATAAAAACATCATATTATATTGAAGATACTATTGTTGTTACAAAATAAAGGAATAAAAAGATTTTAGGGGTTGAAGAAGTAAAATAAAAGAAAACAAATTAAGAGAAACCGTTACCTTTAATTTGGGTAACTCCCTTTGGTTTGAACCAAAAGGACTTATTGAAGTTCCTTATGCCTAAGATAAGGCCTCTAGGGGGAGGAGAGGGATTTAAAAGGATTAATAGGGCAGAGGTTGGATGAGCCAAATGGCTTAAGAGGTGTGAGGAATTGGATAGAAATGGTCTCCTTTTATAAGGGAGAGAAGGGGCTCTTTAGGAATGTGTGTAAATATTATTTTATTATATAATGATATTCGGTTTCTAATGGTCCAAAAATCATTAATGATGAAGATAAGATGACTAATAGTCGAAATAAAATCATCCAGTATGAATTGAACAGGTTTTGGATTACATTTTAATCATTATAATCTTATTTATTTAAATCATTTATTAATGAGGTAAATACTACATCATTATTGTGTCATAAATAATTTAATTTATTTGATGTCTAAAAATTATAAAAAAAATAATATCATGTAGGAAATAATTTTATATTTCCAATAAATATTTATAGTCTAAAATAGGACTTATATAACACTATATAAAAATTAATTACTAAAAGATTTTTGTTAATGTCAATTTTATCTTTACATTAAATTAATTAATCTAAATTGTCATTATCACTCCCAAGTGGCTCAATGGGGTCCCAAAATCGACCCAAATATGAAAATGGTCATAAATGAATCAAAAAATAAGGTTTGGACAAGTTTTAATGTAATTTAGAATAATTATAATATTCTTTTTACCTTGAATTACCTTATTTACTTTTAACCATGGTAAATAAAAGTCAAAAGATACTATTCACCAAAAATTATTTTCATCTTAATGAACCACATTTTACTTATTTATAACAACCATGTATGTCGGATTTTTGAAATTAAATTCACATATGTGGTAAAATATCATTGAAATGAAAAAGTTAGTTTTTTTAACTACCACTAAGTGGTTTCACTATTCATCAAAAATTGAAGTTTTCAGAAAAATACCAAAAATTAAGACTAAGATATTATTGATATTTCAAATTAAAAAATGATGATTATTTTTCCAAATTAAAAACATAAAAGTGTCATTAATTAATTTTGAAATTAATTCCCTTTTTTAAAACAAATAGCATGTTTTTAAGAAACAATAACTATCAAAAGATTGACACTTGTTTATGTCCAATTTCAAAGTGAAATTAATTAAAATGACCAAAATTAGATTAAATTGTAAAAATATATTCTAATTAAACTTTAAAACCAATTAAAAAAGATAATATATCCATATAAATAAATTATATTAAAACACAGTTTTGAATTAAAATAAAATATTTTCACTATTCATTAAAAAATGAACTTTATCTGAAAAATTCCAAAAATTAACACAAATTAAATTTTGATGTACACAATATAAAGAAGTATTTTATTTGGTCATATAATATATTAAAGTAACCAAAACTATATTTAAGGAGGTATCTCCATTAAAAGGAGATAAATCGGCCTTTTAATGTAAATTATGCATAAAATTAGATTCATTCACATTTTAAGCCTCTAACATTTATTGGATTAATGTAAATATATTTAACAAACATGTATAATCATATTTTAGTTAGTTTTGTTCATTACCGCTAATACAACATCTATGAGTTAACTACCATTTAAAATAACAATATTATATTATTAGTGTGCAACGTAAGATTTCAAAGAAACCCGTTGTTGCGTATCAGGTACGCTATCAAAAATAGAAACCATTTTAAAGTAAAATTAATATTTCATTAAAAAATATTAATAATTATGAAAATATCTTTTTATTCCTTTACTTGGGATGTTACAAATTCAATTGAAGAGTTTGGATCTAGTTGATTAAATTCACTTTAAAATTTTCAAAATAATATCCAATGTGAATATATGATTCATAATTTTTTTATTTATTTATAGGGGTTTCTCCTTAAGGAAAAATTGTTAGGTTGTATCCTTAATAATATTTATAATTTTAACTTGTTTCCAATCAACATAATGATCGAGGGCTTCCAAGGATATAAATATAGAGAATACAATCCATCAGATCAAAGGATACAGTGGATATGTAGACTGAGTATAGTTGATCATCATATTGAGGGCTTCTACAGATAGGAATAGAAGCACATTCTGATCTTTGTATCAAGGGATTTCCTTGGTAAAGAAAGACATAAATGTTTTATGTATAACACATTTTATACCTTTAATCTAGGTTATAGAATGAATTTCTATTAATGTTAAAAGAGTTATATTTTTAATATATTGAATGTCATTATTTATTTTTTATTATATTTTTTACTTGTTGTAAACATGGTTTCATATTCCACTGTACATTTAATATAATGTGAATAAATGTATTAATCTATCAAGTCATATTGTTTTATATGTTTTAATCTAATTATGATAATAACAATAATTTCGAATTACTAATGTTGATAATGATTAAGATTCTTGAACTTTGATAAATAAAATCATCTATAATTCAGATACTCTGATATAATTGTACTATTCTATAGTTCTAATTATGTGACACTGTTCATTAGATTGAGGGATGATTCTGATAATATACTAAAAGAGTCTATTGGTTTTTCTTTGTTAAAAATTTATAAACCATGTTTTAAACTATAATTCACCCCTCTTGTATTTGTTGTGATTTGATCATATCATATGATCCAACATTTCATATCATATCCAAGTCATTAAATTTGTAATATTAATACCAACGATTGGTATTAAAGAAGTATTCAACATCTCAAATACTTTTTGATTTTTTATTTCTTTTCTACATCAAGTTGTAGATGATTTTTTTTATAAAATTATTGTAATAAAAATTGATAAACTCTTACAATTTGTTTGTGGAAAAAGAATTTCTATTATTTTAATGATGGAAGGAATGAATATTGGATCCATATACAATTTGAATCCAAATGGACATCATATATATGATGGTGCTAATTATGAGTACAAGATGGATAGAATGAAAACCATTATTATCAACACATGCATTAACAATTTTTTAATGCTCACTGGATATTTTAAGATTCCATGTAAGGATGTAACTACTTTAACTCATCATGAGAAACATGAATATCAGTTAAACTATAATGTAAGGTATAAAATGTTATGTTTTATAAAAATATGCATTTATAGTCATGTTTATTCCCGTGAAGTATTATGAAAAAGATCGAGATGACATATTTTGGTTCATCCAAATATTTCTAGACTTGGGGATCTATGATAAGAGTATAATACCAAGCCTTTTACTTCTTACTAAGTGAATTAGATTCAAATTTACATCATAGGTTCGTGAATATTAAAAACATCTTATAACGTTTTTTGGATAAAATGGACTTGATGATGAAATACACATGGAAAAGATATATGATATCACACCCAATGAGTGAGAATCTAAGATAAAAATAGTTGATGACAATATATAGTTAAATAATTTTTTTTGATCTTATCAGTATACCTATGCAGTATGAAGGTAGACTCACGAGAGATGCTAAGAAAAAGAAAAAGAAAAATAGTGATGATATATTTTCTACAAAATATTCCTTAATTTATAATATAGAATATATTTAAATGGATATTAAGTCTTAAAGAATTAATAAAATGTTTATTCAATTTAATTCTACTGTTCCTAAACAATTCTGACAATGAAGTAGAAAACATGTCATGAAGTATAATGAAAATAGTCTCCAAAAAATATTTAAAATATTAATACAAAAATGATATAAGGATTAAAGTGATAAAAATGAAGAAGTAAATTTTTATAAATGCAACTAATCTTGACACATTAGAATAGATTGTCCAATGTTAGAAAGGAAATATAGAACAACAAGAATTAAAAGGGAATTTATAATTTTTTTACCAATATAAAGGTAAATAACTTCTAAAAGAGGATGACAATTAGAGTTTTAATGCGGGTGATTCATTTGAGAGATCTATAGATAAAGAAATTCATGATCATATAAATATAGGTTTCTATTCTAATTCAACCAACGTTAATAAATGATTCATGATTAAGGTATGAAAAGTTGAAAAAATTACCAAATTTAATTAGGTGATAATTATCCTTATGAGAAGGATTCTATATCCTCTGATGAATAAAAATAGTCGGTAGAAGATAAATATCTTCCTTTTTGTATTGAAGTTTAAAAATTTTCAATTTTTTTTAGGATGATAAATGTATAATTTTCAAAAAAATGATAATGTATAGGAAAAACTTTCTAAGACTGAATCAAGGATAAATTTTTTGACTAATGAAATATCAAATATTTCAAAAGATATTGAGTAGAATATTTCTAATAAGTAATTTTTTTAATTATTTTGAATGATTATTTTATAATAAAAATATTTTTGAAATATATTATATTTATAAAACTAATACCTGTGAAGATAAATATTTATATTTAAAAGTAATGTCAGAAATATCTAGTTTGAGGAAACATCAATCGAAAATTACCACTAGAACGTAATTTTTTTATAGAATTTATAAACCTTTCTATCATCATGGTAATGGTTCTGGAATGGGTTATACACATTATTCCTAAAAATTCCCCTTTTCGAACCAAGGGGAAAAGAGGTGGGAATTTGAAAAAAATAATTTTTCATTAAATAAAGAATAATACATTGGATTTCACAAATCCTATTTTCATAAAAAAATGTGAATTCCTAATGCTTTATTTTATAACATTATCGGACCCAAGATGGTTTGTGTTATATCCTAAACCCTAATGCCATTGAAGGTGCCCTATGACCGGTTGGCCACATGGCCTTAAGCATGTCTCTGTAAATGCCAGAGGATATTGAATAGTAGTGAGGGCCTATAGTGTGTCTATGGGGGGAATCTAACCACTTAAAAAGAGTGTTACAAAGTGGATGAATATAATATAATATAAGATAAGAAGCTGAAGCAATGTAATATTATACAGAATGTACAGTAGGAGAAAATAGGAATTATAAGGATATCGAAGCAACTGTTATAAATATAAAAAAGTTTGTGGTGATATTTCATGTAGCTATAAATATTGAAAACATGGATATAAATCTCTGGACAAGAATGCTACTAAAAAGCAGGAAAAATAATCAAAAACTATCCCCAACATCCCAAGCTATGGCATAGTCATCTTCTACCAGCTCTATCCTAAGAAATGGGAAAATCAATTGTCTGAAGCTAGTAACTTCTCTTTATTGACACATTCATTTATGTAATCCTAATTGGTTCTTATGGTGGACCAGATATGGTTTGAGATAAATATTAGTATGCCACCACTAATTGTGTTTGTAAAATCCCTTTTGTGTCATATAAACTGAAATAGTGTAAAAACATTCATATATGAATGTAAAGAAATAGTGTATTGGAAATATCCAAATGGATTATTCAGCCCTCATCTGGTGTCTGAACATGTTACCGGTTCATTTATTAATTTAGTTTTACTTAATATAAATATATCACGTGAGGCATCGCCAACACTGACATCACATCACGGTAAAAAATAGAGGTTCCCAAGATGTTATAAGTAAACCTTTATTAATATTTATAATGAAATGGTTCCATTGTAAAAACCAAGGGAATAAAGACCTCAAAGGTCACCAACTCTGTATTAAGTGTAGTCTGGTTAAGGGGTGAGATTATAATCCAAGAATAATATTCCAAGGCAATACACAATAGTGTGATATAACTATGTTTGAGGAAAACAACCAATGTAAAATGGGTTAAGCTATAGCTTGTAAAAAGGAAATAATCAAGGATACTCATGTCCATAGAAGCCATATTGGATTGATGGAGTGTGTCCATGGAATCTTGTATAGTTAAATATAGATATTGCACTATCATAATGGGTATTCACTAATAGTCAAGGATCAGGTTCTATGGTGGGTCTCAACTAAGGCAACCAACATCCTTGAATTAGAATGGAATCCAAAAGTTCCCATGGAATTCCCTCTGGATTCCAAAATCTAACTTGAGTATGAACACTCTTATAATTATTTAGAGGTCCATATATAATAAAGAACATTAAATTTTATTCATTTATTTAATTAATCATTGTAATATTCTTATCATTACGGATTTATTTGGACCAAGACTTACCTTTCATTAGAGTCACAATGCTAAGGGGCATGCAACCATTTAAGTCATTTCATAATTAATTAAATCGGTTTTTTCTCTAAATTAACATTCAAAACATTTCATGTATGGGATAAAGATGAAAAAACACTTGTAATTTAGTTTATATACACTATGAGAAGTCAAATATATAAAATATACTATATAATTTACCATTTAACTTTGATTAATATAATTAAAGGACTCACCATAGTAGGGTCATGTGATTCGAACACATACTATTATACATTTCAATTTAATAGTCATCTAATTGAGGGATTCATCCAATTAACAGGGTCAAACCAAAGCACACCTAAATGGAGGCTATGAAAAACATGTCAAACCACTAAAAACTCATATATGTAAAATCACCTTACATGGGGTTGAGGTCGTTGATGATGAATCATCCAATGATGGTTGAAATTTCTAGAAAGGGTCTTAGAAAATGATTCTAATGACTATAAAAAAGTCATATAAATGAAATATATGGTGCTTTATAAAATTGTCCCACCCCCATGGATATTTATAAAAAAAAGAATCTTGAGGAGCACGTTAAGGACCACCTACCACATACTCATATGAGTCCCCTAATCCAGTATCATTCTCTAATTCAGCTAGGATTAGAAGAGATATAATGACTGGATCAATGCACTGAAAATAGAGAATATAAACCTACATATAAATAGTATCATTGATAGGAAGAATAATGACTGAAGATCAAAAAGGAATTGATAACATACTGGTGCAGATTCAATGAGATAGGTGATGATTTGATCAGAATATATACAGATGATCGACATTGATTCCCCCAAAATATTACTCTTACACATAAAAAAGGGAGGGTGAATGTATGATGCACAATGGAGAGGAAAATAAAGAGAGGGGTATTAAAATTATATCAATTAAGGGAAAATTGGTAATTTTTATGAAAAAACCATCCCTGCATGGTTTGGTCGCATAGTATTCCCAACTGTGTTACAACTATGCATGGTCTTCTGTAAAGGATGGCACCCACATGGTTAGGCGACATGGTTAGGGAAACTGTGCACCAACTGTCCAAAACCCCTCTCTAATTTATCTATAGCATTTCACATGGTCATGTATCCCATGTATCCTGGTTCGAACAAACCATGTTCCCCATATCACCCCACTTCCTAGCCTCTCATTGTTAAATCAAATAATGTCACCATCCTCGCATGGTTTATTATTATCATATGAAATGAAAATTTCTCCAAAATATCAGGTTATGATATTTAAACAATCCTAGACACTCCTTAGAACATCGGTAAGTCATTAGGCATCCATTTTTGTACCATTAAAGAGAATTTGAAAAAAATTGAAAGAATCTATACTTGAGTGAAAAATGGTTCTTAAATTCTTCCCACTTTAAAAAAACTCATCCCTGTGTTCAAATTTCCAGGGAAAAGAAACACATTCTGAGAATAAATTTGGGAATGAGGCACGTACGTCAGCCTCCTGCTCCCATGTCTCATATTTTATATGGATGTATGACAATAACACTTATAGAATAGGGACATAATACCCTCTAAGAGACTTCATTCTCTATCCCACAATGCGTATAGGATATTCCTCAAATTAAGAATTAGCGTCTAGTTCAACTTCCTCTGGATCATAAGTATGATATGGGTCAACTTGATAATGGTGAACTGACGAAACATCAAATAATTTTTTCATGGAACAATACCTATGAAGTAATAGAAAATGATAGGGTACCTCCTTGACTATTTCCAAAATCTCAAATGTCCCTATATAGCATGGTGAAAACATCCATTTCTACAGTATCATCATATACCCTAACTTGGCTGATACCAGCCGAAAGAAACACCCTCGACCTCTAACCATAGAGGTCTTTGACATTGATTGAATTATGATTTCTATATATAATGAGCAGTACAAATACACTTTCAGATTAGCTGAACCAACATCTAAGTTAATACATGAGACGAGGAACTAGGAGGGATGCCTCTACAGCCACTAGCTAGTAAAGGGGTGAACAACTAGACCTAACACACAAGGCCTCATATAGATCCATTTGAATTGTTTCATGAAAGAGTTTAATATCTACGAAATTGAATAGAGGGATATGTTTCTCTCATCGACCACTGAAATCAAAGATGTATTCCCAGAGCATTTCCTATAGAACCTATATCATCCATTCCGACTTTTCCTCCGTTAAAGGGTGAATGGATCTCCTCATAAGAAACTATGTACTCATACCTTCTTGAAATCTTGTCCAGAACTAGGTTATGAAATGAGCATCCCTCTCTAAAATGATTGTGTGGGGGACCCCATGTAATCAGATGATGTCATAGATATACAATCTTTTTATCTCATCAATCGAGAATGTCTCACAGATCGGAATAAATTGGTCTAATTTTATCAGTCTATCAATGACCACCCATACAACATAAGCACCTCTAGGAGACCAAAGTAAATTGACTACAATGTACATAAAAATATATTCTCATTTACATTCTAAGACTAAATTAGACTTTAACAAGACTGAATGTTTTTAGTACTATAACTTCACCTACTAACTGGTGGAACATATAATAAAACTATTATCTAACATTTCAACCCAGGCCATCAATACTAGTGTCGCATGTCTCAATACATCATGGGGATGGCTGGATGAACTACCTAGTGAGAATCTTGGTTCTCGTGCATTAAGTCTTCTCTCATATATATATATAGTAACCCAAAAAAATCCATGTATATATGGGATATCACCTCTATCCATAGAACAATATAAAGGCGCTCCATATCCTAAAATACTCTCCCCAAGAACCAAGGCCTTAGGATCTGAAAATTTCATAGACATCACCTTCTAAAGGTGGGAAGAGGTAACTATCAAGGATGATATATAAGGCTTCTCATGAATATCCTGAAACTCCATATGAAGCTCAGATAAAAGTTCATTCAATTTATAGTCATCATTGGATTCCCATATAGCATGTTCCTCAATTTTATGAGTCAATACATATACAACTCGATAGCCTTTTCCAGGAATATAAGCATGTTTAAAATCAATGTTTTGAAGATATTAAACCCATATTCACTACCTGGAATTCAATTCATTTTATTTGATGATACATGTCTAGCTCTTTTGGTCTGTATACACTATAATTCACTCACCCAATAGATAATGTCTCTAGCAACGCAAGGCATTGACAAATCCTGCTAGCTTAAGGTCAAGTATAATGAAACTTATCTTATGATTCCCCAACTAATGATATTAGCACACAATGAATCTATACTCCTATATCATCACTACTCCTTTTCCAATTCATGATGTTTCATAGAAAACTATATAACCTCTACTAGGATCTAGAAGAATCTATATAGGTTCTGATTCAAGACTCCCATTCAGCTCTTGAATGGATTTCTCACATGTTTTTTACCACAAGAGCTTGAAAATATTATTTTTAAGGTCGTTAAGAGGTGTGACATGTCATGGGATTTTTTTAAATTCCTGTAATATCCATCAATCTCCAAGAAACTCTATATTTCAAACACATTCTTGGCATGATCCCAAGATACCACAACACTCACCATATATGGGTCAACAAAAACATCATATTTGAAGATGATATGACCCAAAAAGTTAACTTCTTCAATTTATATGTGGAAATTTGGATGCTTGGAATAAATCTAATTCTCTCTTAGTGTACTAGGAACTATCTCAAGGTTTTTATAATGGTCTCTACTTGTTAAATAATACTCCAAGATTTCATCCAAATATACTAGGAGAAAAGAATCTATATAGTGGAGGAACACACTATTTATCAATGATAAAAAAATGGAAGGTGTGTTTGTAAGAATGAGCGGCATAATGAGGTACTTGTACAGAATATACCTGCTATGGAAATCTATACAAAGAATTTCCCATAACTTAAATCACACCCGATGATAGATTGATCTCAAATCGATCATAGAAAACACCCTTGATACATGGAGATGGAAAAAGATATCATCTATATAAGCTAAAAGGTATTGGTTTAGAACTGTAAGATGGTTCAACCACTTATAATACATGTATATACCAAGAATCCAATCTGACTTCTTGGAGAATGACAGGGGTGAACCCCAAGAGTTATTATTAGGATACACAAATACTCCATTATTCACATCCTCTAATAGATTCTTGATCTCATGTATCTCAGTAGGATCCATCATGTATAAAGGAATGTACCGTAGATATTCTCCTAAAACAAGATCAGTTTTAAAATCTACCTATCTCTTAGGAGTTAATCTAGAAAAATTGTTAGAGAAACATCCATGAAATTATCTACTACTGGAGGAAATTCAAATGGAAGTAAAAACCGGTCCTCTATGTAGAGATTTTAAATCTGGGTGGTCACTCCCCCTAGTCTACAATGATTTAGTCCAATTCTTTGAGCCTGGACATACCAATCACCCTTAATTATATACGTTTTTCTTTATGGTGATGTAAATGAAAATCTACGATGATAGAAGTCTACAATATCATGATACTTAACTAACAAATATATCCATAGAACAACGTCAAAGAATATCATCTTAAGAACAAAGAGGACCCAATAGAAAGGGAAACTATCAAACTCAAAGGGAAATTCCCTACATCATTTTTCATATGACTGTACTCCCAATTATATTTCTAGAATTGTTGCACCATAGTAGTAAAATATTTCTAGGATAGATAATTGGATAATGGAGTGTGAAGAACTTATATGAAATAAATAATATACCATAGTAAAGGCTACTGGAATAGATCCTCATATTATAGATGGTTATGTTATATGGTCATCAGTTATCAGTTATAAAGCATGCAACTGACCGAATCCACATCCATATGAAAGAGATAGAATACCATGATAAAACTACTCTGCTGGCACTACTGGTGATCTGGAGTCTAGCTACAATGACAACAACCATGTCCTCGACCAGTCCTACCGGTGCTACTCCAACTACCCTCATGTTGCTACATAAATGTACTAGCAATGAAGGTGGTGATAGTGAGGAAGCTATTCCACTAGAAGATTATGGAAATGTATGAACGAATATTTGATGATACCACATATGGAGTCAAGAACGATACTACATTGGCCCTCTATCACATTGGGGCATAAGGTTCCCCTATCATCCACACTGGTGTCATACCATAGAGCTACTACTATAGTTACTCTACCTACCACTTCCCAAAAAAAACCTCAAGGTATCATTTTCTTCTCCCCAAAGAACTACTGGCATGCTATGGTACTGATCCTCTATGCCCGATACTATCACCACCCCTCAGGGTGTTCTTAGTGATAATATCATGATTGAGTATTTTATGGATGGTTGGTATGTGAAAGATATTCACCTGTGTAGGGATGTCATACATGATCCCATCCTAAAAGTGTATTGTACATAAAATCCCATCACCATATAGAAATGGTGACATGTGATATAACTTAGTAAAATGTACTCAATAATCCATAAATTACATAGATCCCTACTTAAGATGCATGAACCCTCTTGCTCGGTCATCTATAGGCATATTCAAAGAGAACTGATCATGGAAGGTAGTATGTAAATAATCCCATACCATTCCCTAATGGAAATTAGCCTAGGTTACTATATCCCACAATCACTTGGATGAATCACCTAGCATGTAATAATCAAGCTTTACCCTCAACTCAAAAGGTATATCTAGATGCTTAATGATAGCCAGGGTGTCTTTTAACCAAGACTCAGTAGCATGTGGACCTCCATACCCTAAGAAGTTTGGAGGATTTTTCTGCTTAAACTCAAAGGTTAGATCATCCATCTTAGGTGAAGGTCACAGAGCACCTTTCATAGACTGCATTAGACATAGGAAACAATCACAAACATGAGTTCCAATTACTTAATTAGGTATAAAATTAGGTGCATCATGTAGAAATACTATATGTATGATTGGATAATCAGGGTCCCCCATGTCTGGGCCATGTTCATCACCACCCTCCTAGCACACGATGCAAGGATGTCATGGTGGAATTACTCAAAAAATCCCAATCAGATTCCACTGAATAATATTTAAATAGTTTGATGGAATCATCAGTAAAAACTAAAAAAATGAAATGGTGCACTAACCATGGTATAATAATCCTAATACATGCATATAAGGACAAATATTAATAATTTCTCAAGTATATGTTTTATGGGTTCCAATAGATGAACGGTCAACTATACCTTTTTTTTATCATTTACTAGAAACCATTTCAATCAATTAATATTTAATCGATTGGTTCAATCCTTTACCATTCATAAACATGACAAGGTGGGATTTGTATGTGCAACCATTACATTTTAGATTCCATTTTTCACTTTTATTGTTTTAATCTTCTTATAACTTATAGAAAAATTATTTTAAAATGGATCATTATTCCCAATGAATCAGGTCCCATATTCCTTATCATTGAAAACAACATCCATATGATTTTAATATCATGACTCAAATTAGTAAATTACTAATTCCAACCCACAAGGGGCCATAATTCCTCATGAGTTGAAACCATTAATCACTCAATCACATTCAATGAAAATCATAGGCATAATATTACAATAAAAAAATCACTCAACAATCACATTCATATCAAGAAATGAAAGATGTGAAATGAACCTATATGTCATGGAAATATTGTTGGAATGTGAAGTATAGGTGCCTACGATGATGCATGTAATAATGTTCATTTCCCATAATTCATCAAGACAAGTAAAAATAATATCCTCAGTGATAATAATAATAACAAAACCACATATCATGTGCATCACCAAATTGTGAAATGATATCAACAATAAAAGGAAAATGTAGAACAACAATTATTATTAAAACTCATAATTTAACCAGATCTTATGTTTGCAATGTGAAATCATGGATTAAGACAAAATTGAAATTGTTCCTAACCTCCAATATATTGTATCAATATTGTAAAGTATGAAAGTGACTCCTCTGATACAACTTTGTGATGTCCCAAAACCATATTCCACTGATGGTTCCCTGAGCATGGTCAGCTACATGGCTTCAAGGGAATCTCCCCGAATTCCAGAGGCTGTTGACTACTGGCCAGTGTCTAGGGTGTGTCTATAGGGATCTTTTTTTTCATTACCATAGTGTATCACAACCAATGAATATAATATAACTGGAGATAAGTAGTGGATTCTATGTAATAATAAACATAACACATAATAAAAGAATATAAGAATAATAAGATAGTGGGAGAAAATGATATAAATATAAAAAATATGATGATGATATTTAATGTATCTATAAAGATGAAAAAAATAGATAAAAAGTAGAAAAAATGTATGCTATAGAAAAATAGAAAATAGAAACAAAAAATATCCCCAACATCCCGATCTATAGCTCGTTCATTTGCTAATAGTTCCATCCTAAGAAATCAAGTAATCATGTCTCTGAAGCTTAGAGATTCCCTATATTGACACATGCATACATTTAATCTTCCCAAGTTCCAATATCAACCCAGATAGTGTGTGAGATAAATATTTGTAGGACTCCACCAATGGTGAATATTACTTATGGTTCATGATATATAAAATGAAAAAGTGCACATAAATTCATATATAAATGTAATTATGTATAGTAATGTAAATAACCTAGTACCAGATTCATCCCATGAATAGTGTTTGAATGTGTAACAAGACCATAGATTAATCATGTTTTTGTTTATATGAATAGTTCATCTGGGGCATAACCATGAATAACATTACATCATGATAAAAATTATACAGGTTCAATGATGTAATAATGAAGCCTATATTGATATTAATAATAAGAGGGTTCCAAGCTAATAACCAAGGACTCCAAGACCTAAAGGGTCACCAAATCAGAAGTAACTACATCTGTGATAAGTGGTAACAGTCTAAACTAAGGATTATAGTTCAATTAATTCCATAATATTGTGATGTAACCAAGTCTTAGAAAAACATCCATGGTAAAATGTGATATGCTATGGGTAGGATGAAGGATATAACTAGGGAACCTCATGTCCAAAGTACCCATGTTGTATCTAAGGTGTGTATGAAAGGAAAATATATAGTAATGGTGGTATCCTTTCATGTAATCCCTGACATCCACTAATAGACAAGGATCAGGTTCTAAGGTGGGTCTCAACCAAGGAAACAAACATTAATTAATAAGAATGGAATCCATGAAATCTCAATACATTCCCACATGAATCCAATAGCTAAATCAATTATAACATCTACTATAATGATGTCAATATCCACATAATATTAGGCACATTAAATTTAATACATTTATTTAATTAATCCACATAATATTCAAATCATTTACCAAGTCATTTGGTTCATGAATTTCCAGTCATTAGACTAACATGGCCAAGGGTCATTCAAACATTTAATTCATTTCATAATTAATTCAATTTCATTATTCTCACATTTAACTTTAATAATATTAAAATTATGGGCTATGGATGAGAAACCACATGTAATTCAGGTGATATAAACTAGGCTAAGTCATTTACATAAAATATACTTTCCAATTTACCATTTAACAATAATTAATATAGATTATGAACATACCATAGTGTGTAATGTGATTAGAATACATTGTACTTGACATTTCAATTTAATTTTCATCAAATTAAGGGAGGACTACCATTAATAGGTTCAAGATGAAGCACACCCAAACGGTGGCTCAAAAAAACATTCAAACCACTAAAAACTCACATATTTAAAATCCCCCTACATGGGGTGACATTATTGTGGATGAAACCAAGAGAGGTGGTCAAAATTTATAGCATTGGTATAAGAATATGGTCTAATGAATATAAAAAAAGATTAAGAGTTAAACCTATTTCCCATGTTGAAATCAGAGCACCAACAAGACAATTTATAAAATGATGATTTTTGAGTAGTGAGTTATATTCCACCGACCTAATATTGATATGACTCTCCTAGTATAATATCAACCACTAATTCAGTAAGGGCTGTGAGATATCTGATGAAAAGATCAAAAACCTGAAAATAAGGAAAATGACCCTCCATATAAATAGTGTTGTTGATATGAAGAATAATGACAAAATATCAAAAATGAATTTAGAATGTGCGAATCCAATGATGTAGGCATTGCTTCAATAAAAGTATAAAAAACACTCAAGGTCAATTCTTAGAATAGATATCTTTTATACTTAAAAAAGAGAGGAAGACAAGATGATATTCAATATCAAGAAAAATAACGAGAGGGATATTAAAATTAGATCGCTGATGGTAAAATATGTAATTTTACCAAAAACCATCCTCACATGGTTTGGATGCACAATTTTTCAAACCATGCCACAATAGTGCACATTATGCTATAGATGAGGGGAAACCATATGGCTAGTACACATATTTAGGGAAACCATGTGCCAACTATACTAAATGACTATGAAATTTTTCTATTTAATTTTACACAGTCGTATAACCCACATTTCGTAGTTTGAAAAAATCATGCACCCGATATTACCCCATTGTTTGGCCTCATACTGTTAATTCTTACCTTGAGGATTATCTTTCACAATTTATTTGAACTATTAAAAATTCATTTTTCATCGAAAAATCTTGGTTTTGGGCTCTGAACTATCCCTATACACTACCAAGACATTTTATAACTCATTAATCATCCATTTTAGGTCTATAAAATAGAATCATACAAAATAAAAAAGGACCCATACCTGAGTGAAAATCCTATTTCTTACAATTTGGGTTCCAAAATGCTAATATTTTTGTTTTTAGGAAAAATGACATTACCCACTAAAAAAATATGAACATTGATAGTGGGTGTTCCAGAAACATTCTAGTAAACAAATATTTCTTTGAGAAGATTATCAAAATGAAAGGTGGAAAAGTAACATTTAGAGATAATTCCCAAGGATAAATTATCAGTATAGGTTTTATTGATCTTAATGGAAATATCTTATTTCAAATGTTTATTTGTTAAAGGTCTTAATAAAGTTGATATAAGAAAAACTTTCCTTCAGGATCACATCATTAAAGGTGAAATAATTTTACAATTCATCAGAACACAAGATCAACTTCCTAACATTTTTTAAAAACTATTTTTGCATTAGATTTTAATTTTTTAAACAAATACTATGGATGATAAATTTTATGTTATCAATAATATATAATTATTATTGAAATATATCCATACATTATGATTCCCCTTTTCATAGAGGGATACATATGTTTTATGTTTTTCAAAAAAGTAAAATAAAAAACATTTAGTTTTCTAATTTTTTTTTCATAAAACATTAATCATATTGAGTTTTTTGGACTCATGTTTATTTTTAAGAATTTTAGAGTAATAATTCGAATAATGATTTTCATACAATGAAAATGTAATAGGTTTTTTAGATTTTGAAAATATTATTAAATTTTCAAACTCATCTTTTGTTAGAATGTTTCTGAAATAAAAAAATCATAAAATATTTTTTCTTATAAAACTATTACTATTAATTTTGTTAAAAGAAAATTCATAATTAATTTTATTAATAAATTATTATAATTAGGTTTTCTATCAAAAACTTTCATATTAAATATTTTATAATCAAAACTATCACAATAACTTTATATTACAAAAATAAAAAACAATAGGTTATTCATACCGATGAAACTCTTAACTTTGAAACATAATTATCATTTTTACACTATCACATATGTTAATTATCTTATTGTTGTTGTTATAAATTCAGTTTTTTTAATTTATTAATTTATTTTTTTTTAAAAAAATTAAATTTTCGTATTCAGATTCATTCTCAATATAATAAACATATTTAAAAAACCTTGAGAGTTCAAATTTCATTAAGTACCTCTTTAAATCAATATTTATCGTCAGAACAGAATAAGTTTAATCTCAACAATTATATTTATTATAAAAGTTTAACTGAAAAACCCTATTCCTATATAAAGAATTGTGACCCCCCATCCTACATATGTTGTTCACGTTTTCTACTTATGAGTAGCTGCTTCCTTCAAGTTCCCATGTCCAAAAAATATTCTTTTGGTATAATTCACCAGAATAAGTATTGATCCAATATAATCTGCTAACAACTACATGAAATTATATTAATTCAAGTAAATGTTAGTAGAAATATATTTTTATAAGAAATAAGATTCTATTTTGAGGAATATTATTTATTTTCAAGGACATGTGGCTGTGTGTGTGGAAAAATCATAAAATTATTTTGATCTTTATTGACCTGATCTAGTTTTTAATTTTTATACTTCTGTTATGTTTTTCAAAGAATATGGAAGATAAAATATTTATTTTTCTATGTATGAAATGTGTTATAAATTTTTATACAATAAATATTTCATCTTACTTGGAATAACCTCAAAAGGGAAGATTATTATAATTAACATAAACTTACAGATGATATTGGATCATTTAATAAGAAGAATGAAGATGACTGATTTTGTGATCACTTCAAAAATTCGAAAAATATTCCAAATAGGTACCAGATAACCACATAATTTTTTTTAAATGTAGGGGTTTCTCATATTGAGGAAGTGAGATCATGATATATTTAATGATTCTGATGTTTTCATATTGGATATTATATTGAACACGAGAAAGATATATTTGGTATGTTTTATTTTCTTAACCATGAAAAATAAAAAATAAGGCTCTATAAAATCAAATAACATAATGTTTATAGAGTTAAAAAGTAAAATGGTTGACAAATTTATGGATATTTTCATGATTTATAATAATTATGTTCTATTGGGGGAAAAATATCTCCTTAGTGGTGACATGATAAACAATATGATTTTTTAATGAAAAACCAAAAAAGTTTTTTTGGCCAAGTTAGTGGTGCCACTTCAAAATTAAAATCATTAATGAATTCAAGAAAAGTTGAAAATAAAAATAAATGGAGAGTAGAGACATCCCCACAAAATAAATATAAGATATAAAAGAAATTTTCAAATGATGTTCATGAGGGATAGGTGAAAAATAAATGGGAAAGCAAACCAGGTGATCCATAGTTTAGAATTGATCTAGCTGAGGCCAAGTAATTAAAAATAAATGTTTCTAATACATTATAAGTAGTTAAAAAAAGATGAAATAGAATAAATTTACTTGATGCACAACTTTGTGAGAATATTTTGGTAGTAGTTGAAACTGCTTCTGATAAGGTTGATCTACTAACTTCTCAGACCGATCATTTGAATTTGGGATCCAAATTATATTTTCAAGAAACTACTATTTTTCATACCTTGATTACTTATATCAATAAAAAAGTTAAAATAATGGTTTTTCATGGAGAATCAGTACCACCTACTCAATAAAAATATTTGGAACTATCATGCCCTGAAAAATTAGATTTGAGAATAGCTAGATAGATCTCAAAGGATCTTGATAAATTTATAAGTGAAGAATTATTTCGGAATGAAAATAGAGATAAATAAGGATATGAATAAGAATAAGTAATTTAATATGAAGAGGTTGAAGAAGTAGAATAAGAATAGGATGCTAGTGAATAGGATGAAACCGAATAAGAAGACGAAGACTTAAAATTATTTTGAAAAGAATTTAATAGATTCATGGTCGACATTATCATTGTAGTAACCATATATGAAAGATAAATAAGATAAATATGGTAGTTTTGAATAAGTTTAATCCCTATTAGAAGGATAAATATTGTATTTATCTATGAAATATGAAGAAGATCAGAATTCAAAGACAAATGTTGATAAAAAAGATAATACCTAATATGTGGATATATTGTGAATATATAAAGATAAGAATGTTTCTATAAAAGTTGAGAATGTTGTTTCTATATTTGAAAAAAAGAATGGCTATCAAAAAAAATTTAGAACTATAAAAATAAAACATTTAGATGTTTTAAATGTTCAACCATATTCAACATTTAAAATTTCTTTTGAAGGAGATGATTGTATTATTCATTCAATAAACTGGTTAGTAGAAAATATTTTTTATTTTCCAAACCATTAATTTCAATGTCATTTGACTCAATAAATTCTTAATTAGAATTCATAATTTATGAAGGATTTAATTGAAAATGTAATTCAAATTGAATCTAATATGAAATTTGTCCAAGAAATTTTTTAGACACACAAGAAGGCATACAATCATATGGTGAAATGATCTCATTAGGTTTGTTCTTAAATATAGATGCATGATAAAAAATTTGATGTTATAGTGGAATTTTTTTTATATTCATAATATTCATTTTATTATTTATCTTTACATATAGATGAAAGGGTGATTTTTTGGAAGATTTTGAATCTTCAACTAATGAAAGAACTGAGGAATTTGATTCTTTGTACAAAAAGATTCAAGAAATGGAGTTACAAATATCTCAACTCTGATATTGTGAGGATTAGGTTATCATATTTATAAATAAGAACAAATAATCATATAAGAACATTTGTCCACAAGAATAAATATTAGAGAAGACGAAAAAAATAACAACATGTGTTTAAGAAAATCAAGACATTTGTGACCAATTAGACAATGAAAGAATGATTTTTTTCTAAACTATCATTATAATTGTTTTGATAAAACACTTGAATGTTTTTTTGTAATGAATATATATTTTTACCAATAAAATTTGTCAAAATTTTACCCATTTATGATTTTCTGAATGTTATTTCAAATTTTTTATGGATGACTAGTTTATTCATTGTATTGTTTCGTATATTATTTCTTCTCTAACATTTTAATAAAAAAACTTATTTTTGCATATTATTTTTTATCAAAATGGGGGATAATTTTATTTAAAGGGGAGAAATAGTTACAAGAGATAAGTTTTTAAAAAGGGAGATTTTCTTACTTAAAGGGGTAAATACGATCCTTTAGGGGAGTTTATCATGTTAAATATCATACTATCCACCATATTTATAAAATTTGTAAAATAATGGGGAGTTATGGTTTAATTATTAAATATGTATACAATTTTTTAAATGAACAAGAACTATATGTTCTTCAATGTTATTTTTCATTTATATTTTGGGGTTTGTGGTTTTCAAAAAGTGAGTGATGATTTATTTAGAAGTTATGATTCTTTCTTTTCAATTATTTTTGGTTTGGAAATCACAAAATCATTTTCAAAAAACATATTTACTATATTTTTATGTCCGAAGTGATTAAGAATGTTTTTGTAGAATAAATTAAATTTAACCAAACATAAAATATGCTCTAAAGTATTTAAGATATAAACTATAGGTTATTAATTATGATTATCAAAACAAATATGTTTCCAATAAATATTGTACTCACGTTTATCAATGAAGTTATTAGAATATTTATATTTTATTTCATATTGATAAATTCTTAACAATCCAATATGTACCAGTACTGTTAAATGTTAGACTAATACTCAAAAATATTATCATAATGACATTGTTTATGAAGTCTGTTAAAAAAACTATGATTATAATCTGAATACGAAAGACATGTTTATAATTTTTGAAAAATATTAAAAAAAATTATGGTGTTTATAGATATAATGTTGGACATTAAATTATGCCTAGATGTCATGAGATGTCAAGCACCTGGTGTCAGATATTGTTGAAACAAAAATGAAGAATATGAAAGTTAGAAGTATTCTTATAAATACCATGTCATTTGAAGAGTTTGGGGATGTTTGATTACATTTACTAAATTTTTTTTAAGAATACTCAATGTGATATTCTAATTCCTAATGTTTGTATTTATTTATAGAGTTTTCACCTTAAATAATAATTTTTAGGTTTTTTCCTCAATAATCATTGTAAATAATACCTACCTATAATATTTTCATTGATCAGGGGATTTTGGTGAAAGGATGATAGAGAATTTGATCCATCAGATTGAGGGATACTGTAGATAGGTAGATAGATTAAACTCGATTTGGGTATCAAGGGATTCTATTGATAGGAAGACAGAACCATTTTGATATTTATATCGAGGAATTTCCTTGGTAAAGAAAGATTTAATTTCAAGTATGTATAAAACAATCGATATCTTTAGTATAGGTTATATAATTCATTTATATTAATGTTAAAAGTGTTATATTTTTAATTTCCTTAAGGTAATTTATAATTTTTTATTCTATTTTATACATGTTTTATACATGTTTTTATATGTCACTAAACATTTAATAGAAAGTGAATAATTGTATTCATATTTTTATTATAATTTTTTTTCTATATTAATTGTGTTATGATAATAAAAATAATTTTTAATTAATCATATACAACATTATTATGATTCTTTTTATTTGATAAATTGGATCTACTATGAATAAGATACACTAATATAATCAAAATAATCTTTAGTTCTGAATCATTGACTTTGTTCATCAGACTAAGGGCTGATTCCAATAATCTACTTAATGTGGATTTAGTTTTTTGTTAGTTTGTACTTATTATACTTATTTTTTAAACTAAAATTCACCTCCAATTTTTTATATTATGATTTCATAAAATATTATGATCCTAAATTTTTGAAGAAAAAGATTTGAAATTTGTTTAAAATGGTTTTCGATGATTCTGTTATATGTTTTCACGGATATTTTCAATGGAAATTTTTTTGTAAATTTTTTATAATAATAAAATATATTTTCGAATCAGAAATGATATTTTCCTTATGAAATATTTTAAAAAGATGTTTCAGAATTATTTTTCATCTAATATGACTTCAATTAATGTTACTTATGCTTTTTTGGGGATATGATTCATGGATACTATCCTTATTATTTATAAGGATAGTTTATATCTGTGAATAATTATTTGTTTTATTATGGCACACATATGTATTGTTTTAATTATTTGATGGTTGGGAGCTATATATCCATATAATTAAATGGGAAATGATTTATATCTCATGAGATAGACATGGATGAAATGGGGAGTGAACCCAGTTTAGTAAAGAGATTTTTCTTTTAATATGGTCTTGGGAATAGAACTTGAATACCATGATGGTCTTGGGAGTGAAACCTAACTACTAATACGATCATGGGGTGGAACTTGAAAAATATTAAGGTTTGTGGAGTGAACCCATTCCACTAAGATATTGTTGGCCGTGATCCTTGAGTACTATGAAATTAATTTTATATATTTATGGTTCTTCCAAAATTCCATGTCTTATTTCTGTATTTTGAATTCATGTATTATGATTTTGACAAAATTAATATTATTTTTTTATTAAATTCCATCAATTATTCCATGACTCTTGTATTTGATCAGTGACATGAAAGGCATGATCTTTAAATGTTTTTATTTTGTTCTCAAATCCCCATGTTCATGTTATGCTTATGTGTCTCATTTATATACCCTTATTGAGAATATGAGCTCACACATGTTTATGTACCTTTTCCACTAATATGATATATAGTTTTTTGTATTTTATGTCAAGAATGGTCCCAGTTATAAATAAATAGATGATGTAAGATGTATATTTATTATGAACTAGTTGTTTATATCTTATAGTTTCCAAAGTTAAAAGACTAATATTTTCTTTGGGTGTGTGTTTCTGAAATGTATTAAATATTACACAAAAGTGATGAAATTACTATGTGTGAAAATCAGGATTTATTTTAATAAAACTATTATGAATTTGAGAAAAATATTTATTGATGTTTTGGTATAAATATCTCTTATTTTAAATATAATATAATTATTTATAATAAACTTGTTATTATATATTGTGTGAATCATTTCTCTTTAATTTTTTTTTCACTTTTTTCTAGTCATGTTAGTTTGACATAACCTTTACCAAGAATGTGGATATGGTATCATTATATATTTTATGTAATTTATGTAATTTTAATTTTTTGTTGCATTAGTATTTACTAATCCATTATTACATACCTATAATAGCAAGAAACATAGATAAAATTCATATCATCAAAAAATTTATTTATAAAAAAAAGTACATAAGAATAAAGAATGAGTTTGTTTACTGAATAATTATTATTTGATAATGAGGGAAATGATTATTATGTTGGCCACATTGATTATTTTAAAGAATAAATTTATGATAAAATTTAACTTTAATTTTGTTTTATATATAATATATTTTTATGATTTAGATTAAATTAAATAATTCATTTCTCATTATGAAATTTTCTTATTGAAAACGTTTTTAGAAATATTCATTTATGTTATTGTATAATTAATTAAAATTTTGGAGCATTAGGATGTATGTTTGGTTGAATTTCATGAAATCACGAGATAAAAGTGTGGATTGGTAGGTTTGAGATTTCATTCTTCTTATTTTTTGATCGGTCCTATATCCAACATAATCTTAATGGATACAACTTTCTTCTTTTATTGTATTTTATAATATATAAATGAAAAATATGTCCTTACAAGGGTTTTCTTGTTAAATTTAATGAATATTATATGTTATTATTTATATTTTATTTAATTCAATTTTTATATACATTTTATTATGATATTTCATGATGTTACTCCGTAGATATTTTCTATAATTAAATTAATATAACGTTTCTATTATATGATTTTATACCATTTAATCATTTTAATATTTATTGTTTTTCAATGTATATATTATTCCTATTTCAATGTGTTTTTTTCTTATACATTTATTTTTCATTAAATGAATAGAATCCCAGTGAATGAATGTGATTTTATATGTTTTTATTGAACCTTCGGTTTTTTAATATAGGTTTTGGTGTTGAAATTGTGTTTGTTGACAATCCATTTCCGGGATAATAAAACGTTCTTGATGCAGATAAATATGGTTTGTATAAAATAGATAATTTTTTGAGGAATTAGAGAATTTTATAAAAAAGATGTGAATTCTCATGTTTGAAAAATTATAGGGTGTAAAAAAATGGATGTATTGGAGAAGTTAAATGAATGTTTTTAAGAATAAATTATGGTTCCAAATTGTGTACACAACCAATGTAATAGTGTTCATGGTTCATGATAGCATTTTTCACTAAGGTCTCACTTGATCATGAGTGAAATGCATGGCTATCGTCTCTGTGCTTGGAGTATTTTGTTTGTGATGGTAGTATGTAGTTCACACGGCTTGTTCACAGTCTTGGAGTTGAGAATTTTTTTTCAACTATGTGGGTAAACCATTATTTACATTTAAGGTTAATGTTCACATAAGAAATATTTTTGGCTGACAACAAAGGAAGTATGTGGTTCACGTGAGTGGTTTGGAAAGGGTGATTAACAATGGAGGGTTTGTCATGGTCACACCAAGTGAATAATATAATATGGTTATTTAGAAAATGACTAATTAGAAGTAAATTATAATCCAATGATTAATATGAATATCCATACTAGAAATAATCTTCGATGAAGTGGTATCCCTATAGAAATTCTATAAGGACCGTTTAGTTATATTTTGGTGTGAATTGAAGTGTGAATTAGAGTTATTTTGGGCATGGTCCATGTGGATAGCTCATGGAGAGTGTTATGAGAAAATAACTCATGAAGAAAAATACACAAAATATATTTTCCAATGGTATAGTGATATAGGAATCATGGAGTTTATGAGGTGTAGTACATAGTCAACTAAGTGCAGCATATGGTACGAAATTTGAACACATAGTGAACATCGTTTTATGTTGCTACATTACCTAATTTAGATCTAGGAAACTATATTTAAAAAAAATTATTAGGTGGGTATTTTGGAGAACATAATGTTAATTGAAGAATAAAACCCATGATTCCATAATGCTAATCAATGAATACACTATTGAGAATGTGGAAGTCACCGTCACAATAATAACACAAGTAAAACATTATCTAGATCAGTGTGAAAAAGGGAGTTTATGGAAGTAATTTTCGACAGTTATTGTGATATCCCTAAATTAAATGTAATGGAATTGTGCCTTGTATAATGTATCCATGGATGGGAAATTATAATCATAAAGAATTAGTAAACCACAATAGATCCTGATAAGGCTAATGCATAATCAACGCATCTATGAAGACCCATCCTTAAACATTACATAATCATTAGTTTTATGAAATAATATAACTTCACTAAATTTTTGTATATTTTTAGGTTTATATATTTAAATAATTATGTATTAACTCTTACACTACAAACCAATATAACATAATGTGGATAGTTTCAATTTGTATCCATTTTTCCCACAATATCTACATTTTAAAATAAATAATGATTTCTTTCATGGAAAATAGTCATGGAATTTAACATGGATTCTTCCATTCCCTTACCAATCATTAAATACTTTTAAAAAATTTAAAAAATGTGGATGAACATAAAAATATAACTAATAGATACATAAATAAGTAAAACCATTAATCCTCTAAAAATATGAAAACTAATATAACATTTACAATTTTCTTGAATGTTCATTGTAAATATAAAATATCTTAATATGAATATACACACAGTATTTTGGATAAATAAAATCATTTAAACCCATAAAGAATTAATTAAAAAACCTTATTGGTATCTTAGATAATAAAATTCCTTACCATTTTATACTAATGCCAGTATTAACTATACCCACTTTAAATCCATGGGATAAACCCATTAGTAACTCCACCCTTATTTAATTCTTAGCCATAAAACATTACCCATTTCATTGGAGGGATATATGGGGGCACCCATAGTTTAACATATAATTGGCACTACCCACACTATCTAGTCTACCCTATCATATAAGCTATAACAGGCTATCCCAGAGATATCTGGACCACCCTATCTTATATGTTGTAAAGGTATCATGTGAAACTATTTCAGCCACCCCATCATATAATTCTCAAGTACATTACCATGAAAAAAATTGTTTTATGAATGAAATTTTCAATCAGAGAACATTTTTAAAAGGATTTTAAACTTTTAAACAAATCAATTTTTATATCAAAATACACCATTTTGTTAAAAATCATTTTCTAAAAAAAACCTTTTCTTTTGAAAATCCATTTTCAATACTAAAATACCGAAATTATATGAAAAGGTTTTTTCATTTAAGGAATCTTTAAATATATTAAAGGAATATAGAAATCAAATAAATGAAAATGTACGAGTTATTGTCTATTTGAATGTTGATAATATGGCATTCCTTTTTTCCTTTTTCAAAACACACCATATAAAACACATAAATAGTCTACTTTTTAAAAATAATTGAAATAAATAGGAAAAAATACAGAAATATACCTTATAAATATTTTACATCCATATAAAAACATTTCCCAAATAATTTTAAAAACAAAGTCCTAAAAGAGAAATAATGTTTTAAGTAAAACATTTCAAGATGAATTTTATTAAAAGAAAAATACCTTATCACTTTGATCATATGTAAATCATAAGTACCATGAAATAATAAAATTATAAAAAAATAAATACTATTATAATAGATAAAATAATTTTATAGAATGTCAAACTGTCTGTTTTTACACCTTATAAAAGAATATAGGTTTATAAAATTATTATATGCCTCAATGAAATGAGATTATGATGAAATCCCTTTCCTTGAGTCTGATTCATCGTGTGTATTTTTATCATCCTAAATAATATAATTTTATTGATGATATACCTTTTTTTAAAAAAAATACATAATTATTATTAATTTATTTTACTTATTATCTTGTTATATATAATTTTATACTCAATTATGTTTAAGTATGATGTTTTTACCATAAATGGTTTATGCATCAATAATAACATTTGAAGGATGACTATGGTCAAAGGGGTCATAGATTAAACATATAAAGAATAATTATCTAGAAATAACTATCATATTTATACATAAATAAAAATATTAATACCAATTATGAATGGGGGTTATAAAAAATTAACTAATGTTACGATCTTGGAGACTGTAGGTTGCACGTATGCATGAGTAACATTTCCAAATTTTCAGTGATAATATTGAAAAAAAGTTATGCAATATTTAATATTTATAGAATGATCATTATATAACAATACCAATCCATTTAAATATATATACTTATACATATATATATATATCATTCTTGTGATGTGGGAAAAAAATAATAATCACATTTCTTCTAGGAGGTGGTAGTCCACAAGTCTACGAATGGTGTTATCCCATTTTCAGTGTGTGAAACTGTAATAAAAAAAAGATTTATATTTTACATCAATATAGCTAATTATGTCATGAATATTATAATTATTTCATGAATATAATATATATTCCTTATAGTTACCCTTACTACTTTCCATGTAACATGTTTGTGAATAATTCTTTACATCGCTTCACAAGGTGGTAGTCTGTCATACACACGAGTGATGTTATCATATCCCCCAAGATATGAAATGTAAAATTGTTCTAGAATACATGACTACTATTGAGGTATAATTATATTATATATATAACATATATCATATCTAAATAGGATCTATGTCATTAACCAAGAGAGGTGGTAATGGAAAACTAGCCACATCGTTTGGCAAGGCAGAAGTCTACCGTACAAACAAATGATGATTTCATAACCCATTTGATGGATGTTTGTGTTTTTAGGTAATAAACTTAAAATAACATCATATAATTATATTTATGATACTTATAATATTATATGAGAATGGTATAATAATAATTTATCAGTGTGGAAAGTTAAATAAAACAATAATGTATGTTGATGAACGTTACCTCTTCCTCTGGTAATTCCTTTTGGGTTGTCAACAAATCCCTAAATTGGTTGGATTTCATACCCATGTAAGGTTTCTAAGATTATATTAGGGAATATGAGAAGTTATTTTTTTAGTTATTAGTCAGTAAAAATGGCTTCAATGGTGTTATTAGATGAGTATATATGGGACTTTTATACGATGGGTGACTGGAAAACATGTACATTTTTAAAACCGTGAATTACACCCATGTTTTTCCCTATAATGCAGATCCAATAATGTAAAAACTCTATAATAGAATTTATAATATCTAAATATATCCATAAAATGGTTTCATTCTATATTTATACTAAATTTTCTCCCTTAATATTAATGTTTAACCAGTACGTAAACTCATTTTTACCTTAATTGCTATAACTTATTTTTATTAATTTCCATAATAATTTTTATCAAAAGCATAATTTTTCTTAATTGAAATTAAAAATTATTATTATTATAAATATTGAATCATTTTTTCCTAATTCAATTCAAATATGTTGAAAATTTTAATATATTATTAATCATGCAAACGACGGGGCGAGACAAAAAGGTTTTAAGAAGAGTATTTTTTAGAAAAAATATTATTCTTTGTTAAGTATATGAATAAAAATAATCATAGTATAGAAGTAAATTAATATCTATTGATATATTATACATTATATATATATATATTGTTTAAAAATCCCCACTAATATACATATTTATAAAATAATGTTGAGATACATTATGTATTGTAAAGTAGTTTTTAGAAAAAAATCATTTCACCTAAAAAAATTATACTAAAAACAATATAAAATTGATTCAAAAGTTATTAAACGTAATAAATTTAAATAAATAATAAATATGTTACTTGAAAATAAATTTAAAATATTATCACTCTTAAATTATATAATATATTAAAATAATTATTTCTTTTAAAAAATCTATTTTTTCAGTATTCACCGAAACATAAATATATTCTAAAAAACCCAAAATCTCACCCAAAGTAAATTTTTATATATGTATTTTAAAAATATATTCATTTTATCAAAATAAATTTATAAAATTTATAAGTTACAATTTTAAATAAAAACAAATAAAATAGTGTTTAATTAGAAAATTACTCAATATTTTTATAACTAATATAACAATCCAATTAATATAAAAAATATTAATCTATGATTATATGGATTTTTGGATCCTTATCTACATTAGTTTTTCCCATCAAAATATAATAAACTTATTAAACCATTTGTGATCTCTTTCACTCATAGGATTTTTGTATTCCTATGTTGCCTCTTCATCCACATGGTTTCTCCATAAAACATTTACCTGATGAATAACCTTATTTGAAAAAATATGGAATCTATATTAAATAATACAAACTAGATATTCTTTATAAGAAATAAAATTTTACTACTATAATAATTCAATTCTTATAACTTGAGATGAATCCCAAACATATTCTCTTAACATTGAAACATGAAATACATTATGTACTTGATAATAAACTCAGAGGAAAATCCACTCAGTAGGAATATAATAAAACTTTCTATAGGTTTTCATATGATCAAATGAACTATGGACACAACTACCCCTTTTTGATAGAACAAATCACATTATTCTATTGAGAAACCTTGAGAAAGACTTGATCACCTACCTCGAATGAATGATCTTTCCTCCGATTATCCACATAACTTTTTCACTAGCTCATAGATTTCATAGTGTGCCACTAAAAAAATGGAACATTTTCAACCATTTTCTCTACTATCTTAGGTCCCATAAGCATTATTTTTCTTATATCATCCCAAAATGATGGTGTCCAACACTATTCTCCATATAATTTTACAAATTGTGAAACCTTTATACTGTAATGAAAACTATTTTTATAATAACACTCTACCAAAGAGATATGTTTATCCTGACTTCCCTAGTAATCTATTGAATAAGAAAGAAGTATATCATATATGGTTAAAATTTTTCCCTGAGACATTCCATCAGGTTAAGAATGAGAATTTGTATATAAATTTAATTCATTACTCAAAAACCTATGATTTACTTTCCAAAAAGTAGATGTGAATTTTGGATCATGGAATGATACAATAGAGAGATGAACTTCATGTAACTGACTATCTGAATTAGATACCTTTGAGAAAAATAATATAAAGACATTTTATATTTAATTGTAAGTAAATATATTTATTTAGTTAATCGATCATGAATATCCCAAATCACATTATTAACTATAAAATTCTCTGTCGAACCTAAATTGAAATCCATTAATATATTGTCCCATTTCCACTCTAGCATTGGAAAGTGTTGAAGCATCCCCTTTGGAAAATTTCATTATTATTTACATAATCATATGTAAAACACTTCATGGAGAAGTCATCAATATCACTTTTTATTCCATCCCACCAATAATACTCTCGATGTACTTTTTATATCTTATCACTTCCCAGAAAAACAGAAATCATGAACAAAAATATTTATTTAACAAATATTTCATCAAATAGTAATCAAAAGGAACACATAATATTTCTAGAAATAATTAAAACCTTATTTATTGTTATTATAATTAGGCTACTTACCCTTTTTAATGGAGTGTAACATTTCTTGGAAATAATGATCCACCATCCAAGATCTCTTAATTATTTTTGAAAAAGTTAAATATAATAAATACTAAATTCAAATAGACTATTTCCCTATATCCCAATGTTCTATTACCAAATTTATTGAATCATTAACCAAATGGTCACATTCCAAATGTAACATGGTTAACATAAATGTTTATTTATCTGAATGCAACATTCACATTATATTATTTTTGGTGATGATAATTAATCGTGCAATCATAATACATAATCAATCCTGTCCATCTTATATATCTCATGTTACATTCCATAAAATTGAATAAATAATTCCTTATTTTATTACTAGTATATATTTCAAACTATAGTCAATACAAATAATACCACTTAATTTTTAAATAAAAAACCACATAAGCTAATTCCAAATCATTTATAAGTAAATTTAACTCATCAAGACCCAAATCACATGATGCATAAGAAATTACCTAGTCAATATGAATTAGGACATAAAAATATTCCTTTCAATAAAGCATCATAGTAGATGAATCATTCACCATTTTTATGTTATTGAAAAAATTGGATCATTCCCCAATCATATTTTAATTTCCTAAAAACAATAATCATATTCATCATTCTAGATGATTCTTATCTCCTATTCATGTTATCATATTTAGTGAGCTAGAAAACATAGAAAAGTTTCCAAAAAACTGCCAGAATTAACCTACTATCCCAAAACAAATATGATTCATGGTGACATTTTTGTTTCATGGTCATCATTTAACAACTATTTCTTTAGTAGGGCCAAAAAGTATTCAATCATTTGAAATAATATTTCCATGGAATGAAATTTCATTCCACCCAAATACATTGTTTTAAAATTTTACATTAAATTTATTTTATATTAATGTTTTAAAAATAACCCTTAGTCTGTATTCATGTTTTTATATAAATTTTGAATACATCCAAATTTCATCAATAAACAAAGCCAAAAACTTCTCCAAGACCTCATGAAAAATTCAATACATAAAGTACATAAATATAGAAGGTGACTTAGATTACACAAACTACATTTTCCCAAATTCATAGTACACATATCTAGTCATATGTTTAGTATTTAGAACGTATTCATCCTTCACCAATAACTGATGGTACCCTAACCTCATGTTAACCTTTAAAAATTATTCTTCTACCCAGATGAGATAAAAAAATTCGATACGTGGAAAATAAAACATATTCATAATAGTGATGTTATTCAAAGCTCTATAATCAATGAAATGCCTCATTGAATCATATTTATTTTTCACAAACAACATTAAAGCAAACCATGGTGAAGTTCTAGGTTGAATGGAATTTTTAACTAATAAATCATTCAACTTTTTTTTCAGTTATAAATTTTCCTTTAGGGGAATATGATAACGGAGATTAGAAATACGCTTTGAATTAGGTACTAAGTCAATAGTTAACTCAACATGTTTATCCTAAATAGAACTTAGAAAATCGTCTAGAAAAACATCCATGTATTCATTTACTATTAACACATCACTAATTTGAACAGCTTCATTTCTTTCAACAATACAACCCAAGTAACATTCAATACCATCTCTAATTAATTCATCAGTTTTTTGGTAAATTATCAAATGCATGAAATAATTGAATATAACTCCCATAGATATATAATCTATCTGACATGATAATGTCAAATCCAATCCATAATAAGAATTATATCAAACTATAATATGGAAAATTCAATAATATTTTTAGGAAATAACATCCCAATGATAACAATATAGTGATTCATATAAATCATAGTTTATTTAATACATCTAATAGAAATTTTTACAGAAATTTATATCTTACATTCAAGATGTAATATTTCTAATTTACATGGAAATTTATAAAAAATGAAGGGATTTTATGATCTAGAGACAATCAGGGTGTCAGAATAATTTGAATACACAAGTATCATACCTATGCCCACTTTATTTGAATACCTAACATCAACTATAGTATTAGAAAATGGCCCCACTACACTTTTCTGTTTCTAATAATGAATATTTCCATCCTGTGAAATTAACATCTGACATTAATTATAATAATAACCCAAGTCACTTTAAGTAAAACACCTCATAATTGTATAGAAATTGGTTACCCAATTATTTTATTCTTAATGAATCTTTTCCTTACATTATTGGGCTATATGACCAAAAATTTTACATCAGTAACCATTCACTGATCCCTTAAATAAATTCATTGAATTTTTTTCCAAACCTTGTAAATTTTAGGGCCTACATTCAGACATATTATCTGGTTGTTTCTATTTTTACTACCTCCTTGAACATTTTTTATTATTTTAATCTTACGGAATATACATTTTATAAAATTCCATGAATCACGTTAATGTAACATTTAAATTATAATTTGGAAATTTCCCTTCATAAACATGGTTTCAAACCTAAGTAAAATATATTAATTAACTATCAATGTACCGAATGAAATTTGAAACATACAAAGGAAATCTTATGATGTTTTATTCCTAATTAGATAAAAAATATTTATATTGATACCTCAATTTAATGAATTATTTTTTCATCTAGAGGTTAAAAATTTTATTCAAATATTTCCCACAGAAATGATCCTTGAATATTTACCCTTATATGGAATCAAGATTATCTTTCTCCCTCGTATTCATTAACCAAATACCACCATTGACCAACTTCACCTTCAAAATGTTAAATGAAAAGGGTTTTAATTTTATGTTCCTAATATCCTATGACATCAAATATATTTTCCAAAACATTGATCCATACATCAGCTACCACAAGGTTATACGATCCACCACATGTGTCTTTATCATCCTAAATAATTATTTTTTTATTTACGTGTTTGTGAACCATTTTCAAGGTTTTTATTATTTTTATCTCAGCTATGAAAATTTAATATACAATTACTTAATAAATTATTTTTATGTATGTTGTTTTTACCATATTCAGTTTATGTTTCAAAAAACAGATGGTAGGTATACAATAGTAAAAATGTTCATCATTTAGACATATCTAGAATAATAATAATGAAATAATTATCAAATTTATTTTTATATTGTTTTATTGAAAAAAATAATGAAATGTTGTATTAAAAAATGAACTAAAATTATGATTATAGTGATGGTAGGTCGTATGTACCCCTGAGTAACATTTCAATTTTTTAAATGATCATTATAGAAATAATGTATGTAATATATTTTCTTTACATAATGATAATTACATGATAAATATATATTATATAACCATATATATTTTTATATATAATTCATGGGATATGGTGATGAACAAATAATAATCACAACACTTGGAGGAGACAGTAGTCCAAACGTCCACAATCAAATTTTACCTTTTTTGTTGAGGTAAATGGTAAGAATAAAATGATATATTCTATATTTAAAGAATGGAAATTAAGTCACTAATATCATAATGATTTTATTAATATCTTATAATATCATTATATTTACCCACATTACTTTTCATATAACATGTTTATGAAAAATGCTTCACATCCTTTCATGAGGCGATAATCCACTGTACAAATGTGCAGTGTTATCATATCACCTATAAGGTGAAATGTAAAAAGAGTATAAATGATATTTTAACCCTATTGGTATATTTATGTTATAAATATAAGAAATATCATATATAAATAGTACATCCCCCATTATTACAAACCATGAGATTTGGTAATTGAAAAAAATACCAACATAATATTGCGAGGTGGTAGTCCTCTGTACACATGAATGGTCATTTCATAAAACATTTTATTAGAGCTTGTGAATTTGTAGGTCATATAATTAACATAACAATATATAATTATTTCTTGTATTCTATGTTTTTTATATAATCATAGTATTATAATAATTTAAGGGGGTGGATGATGAAATAAATGAAAAATGCCATAAAAGAAAGTGACCACTTCCTTGGGTAAATCCTTCTGGTCTGCCCCGAAGGCCTTCCAAGGATGGTATTACAGAAAAATTAAGTATTTTTGGGTGAGAATTAGAATTTGGATATGTGTAACATCTAAAATATTACCAATGGTATGAAATAGTCATTTTTTGTTTCAATTTATTTGTTTGGCCATAATAATGATGCCTAATAATGTCAAGGGGGACATGGGTGTTTCTAGTGATAATTTGAAACCTAGAACCCTGAAACGGGGGGTTGAAGATTGTGATTCATAGTTTTTAGAAACCATGAATTCCAATATACTTGGTATTCCAAAACCATGCAGCTATAGAAAGTGGGAACGTTTAGGCCACATGATTTTTCTGTAATTCTGTGACCCAAGGCATATGCCATATGAGCTATCTACAACTTTTGATAGTGTGTATTTTCATGATTGGTGGATGGTTAGATAAAGAATGAACTTAAAAAATGAGATTTTCCCCAATTATGATTATTCTTTCACATAGTTGGCACATTATTTTTTCAACTGTGCGGCCAAACCATGTGCCTTTATGTTGAGGGTGAAATTGTGATTTCACCTCTCTAAATTGATTTTAAACCATTTATTTTTTCTTTTAATCTTCTATTCTTGTAGATAATATCTCCTCCATCATATGATCTCATCCCTGTCATTATTTTTAGGGTTTTTGGTAAATCTTCCATGAAATCTCCAAATTGTTCGCCGTCAGATCAATAAAAAATCTATAGGTGATCACTTCAAACCTCTAGAGTCTATTTTAAGTTCTTCATCTAGTCGTTTGAATTATCTCAGTGAAAGTTCATTTTCCCAATTTTCAGTTCATTTTATGGTATCTCTAATTTCACCAAATATTGATAGAATCAAAGGGAAATGCTTTAAAAGATATCTCTTGGATACTAATGTAGGTTGTATAAGGAATTTCCCCTTATTTTTATACACTTTATAGTTTGTTTCACTGTGTAGTGAGCTAGAACCTTCATGCATCACACCAAATTTTATAATTAAATTAAATAAATTCCTTAAATTTCCTTTTTTGAACCATAATAGTGGTGAATATACCCCTTGGGAAGATCTCCATGACTTGTTCCAACCCTATTAGTGAGCTACCCCTTATAGGACTAATTACCCTTTGATCTAAATTGGCAAAACTTCCTTTGTGTTGTGTCGTATCATTATTAGTGCATTCACCCTATTGATTTAGTTTAATTAAATATATGACCATGTATTATACACCTATACTCCACACAATAATGAAATTGTTGAATTACTTTAATTGTCCTTCTGATCAATTATTTATACTTCATGCCACATATGGACCATTATATGAGAAATGCCTTAAAAATGTGACTACTAAGATAAAAAGGCTTGAAATAATGAAATGATACATCTTGATAGTGATATTATATATATAAATGGATTGTATAATGACATAAACTTAGTGATGAGGGTGAAACAAGGGGTTCTGACTTATTTATCATTTGGAAAAACTCTCTTTTTTTATTCAAATTTACTAATGTTGCATAAACTTGTCAAAATCAACTATAGTTATTACTTGGTCAATATTGATGTGCACTATCTATTTTATTCTATTGTAAAGTTACAAAAGATACATAGGGGAAACCCATTAGATGGTCTCGATGGAATAATGGTTGTACCTTTCCTTTAGAGATACTCAAGCCCATATGTGTGATATCAGGTATATAGATGGAGGTTTGTTCATGACGTTTTCATACTATGATGAAGTGACACTTGAGACCTCATTCATGAGTCCCTTAAATTGTCTCAATAGAATTGGACATATATTGGGCCCCATGAGTGATACATGGAAATTATCTTTGGATTTCCATGTATGGTAACAGGGTTACTCCATATAATTCATAAAATTCTTTAAATTTAATTTCACAAGTAAACGAATGTTTTCAAAGAGAAATTATCCATTGGATTTAGAAACATGGGTACATTTCCTCCAATACCAAGAACAATTTTGGGGACAGTCCACCCTGTAATATATTATCCCACTTAATTTTCTATTTCTAGTTACATTGGTTCAAACATAGAAGCTTAGGGTGAAGAAGAAAAATTCAATATATATCTAAGTAGAACCTTGTCCAATATATTTATCAATTAAATTAAATTTTCATTTAATTAATAAAGCAAACTTCTCATTTTATATTACATGAATAGACTGGTCTTGACACTTTGGGTGGCAGCCTATTGAGATTTTATCTCACATCGTACATGGTCCACCTTTGGACCCAAGGATACATTATGGTTATAAGTATTTAAAAATGGATTCACCTAGATTCCAATGCCTAATAGTTATTTCTAGGATGGTGTATATGGAGTAGAGGATTGAGATTATTATCGAGATGCTATCTATAGCAGTTTGAGGTATTTTCTGGTAATTTTGTGTAGCATGAAACATATGCCTATATCCCTAGCCCCTTGAATGTTCATTTTTTATAGTTACATCACCATGATCATCACGTTATATCTTTTTTATTATTTATATTTTTCTTGTTACATTACATATCCTACATGATTATATATTATATTTCTACTGTTGTATGTTTCTTATTTATGATTCAATTACTTATTTACAATTGTATTATATTTTTCTCACTTTGATAGATAATGTAATATTCTCCCCAAAAAAACACCCCAGTCCGTAACATCTAGTTGGTAGCATCTTGCATTCAGTGAGTCTCCCTTGTGGTCTTGTGGCCACAGTCCTGAGGCACCTTTATGTGGAATCTAGGGAGGGATGCTAGAAAGTGGTATTACAACTTGTTTTAATTTTTTTCTTAATGTTTGGATTTAGACAAGATACTAGGACAATGGAATTTTGTAATGAGAATGTTCCTAGGAGTAGCTACCCCATGTACAGCAGAAACCCAAATTACCTGGGATGGGTAATAATTGTTATTTTCTATGATTTTTATAATTTCATGTGATTTCACCATATGGTTATAGATTTTCCTTTTATTTATTTTATATGGATGCAATGTATATTATTTTATCTTGATGATATGAGGGAAAATTGATGAATTCATCTTACTAATAACTCTAGATATTTGAGAACATGCATTATTCCATTCTATATTTAACTTCATGTTGGTATTTCATGTTTCACATGTTAGTGTTGTGTGCTTATTAGTTGTTAGGTACCATGTTATTTTATTATTATATTTAGTAATATACTAATTTTTTTATGGAATAAAAAAACATAATTTTCACTCAATGTGATTTCTTTAACTTATCAGTGTTATTCTGCATAGGTTAAAGAATATACCTTAAATTTCTAATTATGTCACATTGAGCCTTGGAGTATTGGTCGCATAGGATATAATGTGTTGTGGCTTGGATTAAGTGGACACCAACACTCAATTTTTAATGTGTATGGACCGTTATAAATTATATATGGAAAATCATCTAATTAAACAACATAATAAAAATTTAAATACATAAATGAATTAAAATGATATAATATGGTCAACCTTCAAAAGGAAATGGAATTATATATATATAACATACGTCCTTAACATCAACCAAAATTTGTTGTGGGCCATAGGTTGTGTCAACTATGTTTCTTCTATAGTTTGTTCTTATCACCCATTCCATGTTGTTGGAGTAGGATAGGGGATGTCTCAAGGTTATGAGTAGTCCATGTACCTATATTTATTTACCACTTTCCCAATTGGTTAGATATATATTCTAAAAAATTCACATGGAAATTATAGAGTTGTGAAACAATGAAGACCTTATGTTGTAAGAAAAGAGAATGAAAACAAGATAATTCTTGAGGTAGTGGGCCTCTATCCACACGTGATAACTCTTGTAGTACAACCTGATTTACAACCTAATGATCTTCTACAGTGAACCAATTATCAGTTAAGGGACTGTTTCCTTCACTCATTGTAGTCTATTATGGGTACACCTTGACCTTACCCTTATTTGGCAGATCTAACCCATGAGTTCCGGTAACAGCATGCTCTGACCCTTTTAGGGGATGGAGGAACCTAGACTATTGAATCATGGTTAGTGGCCATGAATTCCATATTTTATCATGAAAAGACACACACATAGTGTAGGGTCCAGCGTGGGAATACTTACTACATGATTCTACAAAGCCTTGGTGGTGCATTCTCACTCGAGTTGGTAAACACCAGGGTGTGGTCTGGGAAGACTTCTAGTGAGACTTATTCAACTATTTATTTCCTCAGTCCTTGGTAATTGATCACATTTGGGAATTAATGCACTAATAAAAAGGTTAAATGTCAATGATGAAATACTTGGCTAGCTTCACCTAATTACAATGCTTCACCCAATCCATGACCAACAATGAGATAACTACTATGATGTGATTTGAAGCAGGGATTGTTTATTCCATACACTCATAGGTGAATATCTTTTGGATGGAAAATATTTCATAGATTGTGAAATTTGATGTTATCATTTAGAAAAAACTTATTGGGTTAGGTGATGTGCAATATACATGATCACCTTCTTGGTAGAGTGGTGGTATATCAAGTGGTAAGAAGAAATTATTGAATGGTACACATAGAGGAGGTAGTATATAGGTGAAAAATACTAACTACATTGTGCCTTTTCACCGTTGTATAAGGTTAGCTGGTAAAACTTCTTAGTGTATAAGTAACCTAATCAAATGCTAAGCTAGTGCCAGGAGAATTCACCTCCCGCATTTCTGGAAATCATTTACTCTGGTTCCAAGTGAGTGGGGATTTGTGCTGGAACAACATTCAGGTGAATGATTAATGACTCTTAATCAAGTAGGAAACTAGTCTTCTATAGGACTTTCTAGATTGGAAGGTGGTCGTTTCTGAGGAATTCATGATTCATAGTTTCAAAGTCAGTAGAGTGGAACTTATCATGCTACATAGAAAAAATCTCAGGGATGCAGTTCAGGCCATTTTTATATAGTGTATGTAATGAAAAATCTTTATGTAAATATACATTACATTACTTTTTCAGAATAATTAATACAATATTCAAATAAACATAAAAATACCATAATAGTTTAGTATCATTGGAAATTGGAAACATAAAATTTTGGTTCCCAAAACATCTACTTCATCTCCAACTTTTATCGTGAAAACTAGAACCCATTTTTGAAACATCTACCTTAATACCCTCTTGTATATAATAGGGAAATGAATCATAAAAAGGGGTGATCTTAGAATCTTAGTAAGGGTAAACATGGAAAATATCCAACAAAACCTGAACATAATAATGAAAAATACGAACATAATGTTTTAAAATCATATCATGTATAACATATATCAACATAATGAGTCATGAAATAAATATTGGAACGTCATATAATATAAAACAAAAAAGAACATGGGCCCTGAAAAAAATAAATTTTACATAATACATGGAATTACATAAAACACATAATTAATGGAAATCATTTCCATATTAGCCAAGGATCATTTCTAATACCAGCATAGTGGTTAAAGTCCTATGATGAACCGAGTTCACTGTCTATTCTAGACCTATATTACTGAACCAGGTTAACTTAATATTACATCCTAGTATTACTAAACTGGATTTACTTTTCATTCTAGTCATACCCATCTCATGAGATATAAATCTTTACCCAATGCATTGGAGGGATATATAGGTCCAACACATCACATAATGAAAACCATACATATGTGTTCCACAAGAATATAAATAAGTCATCTTAACATAACCCAATGAATAAAATGGGTTTCTTAAGCATCATTTAATAAAAACATAATATAGGAAAAGCAAATGGATTTCATTAATAGAATAAATAAAATAAAACCATTAGAAAAATAGTTATAATATACTTGAAACATATCATTATTAAATAATGTAATCATAGATAGAAAATAATTTTAATAAAGCAATAGAAATTAATTCTTGAAGAAAATATCCTTTATTCTTAAAAAACATTTTGTTTTCTCAAAATCACACACAATTTTAAAAGAAAATAATTTCTTTGAAAATATACACGAAATCATGTAAAGGAAGCTTAATGGAAATAAGGTGTTATGAAAGTATACAAATACGTTCATTCCATATATGTTCAAAGAGAACATTTATATTGTAATTTTTTTTAAATTCAAAAAGTACATAATTTGAAAAATGATCGCAATATTTCTTCCAAACCATGTAGTAAATGTTGAATATGTATGAAAATGACATAAAACAACCATATGTGAATTGTAAAAAATTTTATGAAACAAATTTTATAAAACATAGACATTGATGATAAATATTACACAACAAATACTTGTGTATAATCATGATCGAATAATTATGAGACTATGAAATTATCCCTTACCTTAGGTCTGGGTTCCTTTGCACATGTTCGAACCCCCTCCTCTTCGACAAGATCTATTTATATCACCTCATAAATCACTACAGTTTGTCTTTTGAAAATACGTGAACCTCTAGAATGTAACTAGGGAATTTGAGAAGGGAAATGGTAGAGGATGGATGAGAATTAAGGCTTAATGTAAAGTAAAGAGGTCTGGAGGAGGCACCCTTTTATTATTTTGGTGAGGGGAACTTTTTGATACTCCAAAAATATTAATTTATAATAAACTCAAACCACATAAAAACCACAATAATTTCATTATTTCAAATACGAGATAAGATAAGGTTATAATCTCATTAACTAATAATTGTTAGAGTTGCTTTTATTTAATTTTAAATGTTATCATTTTGTTTTACCCTTAATTATTTTCATTTAATTTTAAATAAGGTAACAAAATTTTCAATATAAAAATAGCATTATTTTTACATATTTATTTTTAATAAGACCATAAATGAACAATATAAAATATTTCAGATTAAACTATAATTTTTTTTGAATTTTTTTAATTTTTTAACATATTTAAATTCATTAATAATATATTTTTTTGAAAAAAATTAAATAGTGTCAATTCTGATAGTATTAATTTAATGAATTTTTTTAAAATGAAGATAACATATTAAATAAGGAAAAAATAAATTATTATATCTATATAAGGTCAATATTTTATAGTAAATTTTATTAATATATTAATTATCACAAAATATATTTATTTTAGTATTTTTAATAACATTAATTAGATATTTCTAATAATAAAATAACTACTACATCAGTTTTGTATAATTATTTAGTATACATATTTTTGGGGTAAAAATTAAAAATAAAATACTATGATGAATATAAATCCTCTAGATTTCATAAAAGTGCTTTTTGTATAATACAACTTCTGGAAAGTCAAACATTAAAAATATTAAATATATTAAAACATGAATGTGAGAACTTTAACATCACATTGAATAAAATATTATAAGTGTCATAATATTTTCCATATGGATCCAAATGGTCAATAAATTGTCCATTAAATTATTATTGTCTATATATACTCTACCAATAATATTTGGTCATGTTTTTCGGTCTTCTAATGTTTTTTAACATTCTAATTAAAATTATTTTACTGATTTTTCATCAATTAAATAAAATTTTCATCATCTTTGTATAATACTTTTAGATAATTAATTAATATATAAAATTTTTATATAAATTACCATGATGTAGATAATTTCATTATATTTTTTAGACTATTTATTATCGATGTTTTATCATGTTTTTTATTTTACTTATAAGAAATAATAGGGTGACAATTTTTCAGTTCCATGTAACCTTTTTTTATTTTAATAATATTTATATCATTTTAAAATCCAAATGTAAATTAAATGAGTCAATTAATATCCTTAGGTGGTAAGGGTTTATGGTTACTCATCATATATCATTTATCAAGTTTTAGGATAATTTTATTATCCAGATCATCTTAATTTTTTACCTAAAAAACCTCATTTATCTTTCACCATGTTAAATTAAAATTGTTGTAGTTACTATACATTATATCCAAAAAATACAAGTAACATATATAAATAATTTGGACCCATGGATTAAAAATATGGAATCCATTTTCAGAATTTTAAACTGAAAATTTATAATAATTAAATAAAAATTAATCTTGTTGAGGGAACGAGAAAACAAGTTTAAAAAATATTTAAAACCATAAGAAGATTGACATGTGTTTATATAAAATTTCAATGTAAAATTACTTCCAATGAAAAAATATGGATTATATTATAAATAATTAGTCTAATTATTCTTTAAAACAATATAAAATTATAACAATAGAAATAAAGTAAATGAAAAATTAGTTTTGAATTAAAATGTACTATTCTTCACTATTTATTAAATTATGAAAATTATCAAAAAAATAGAAACCATTCATCCAAACTAAATTATTTTGTCCCAATTATATAGAATAATTTTATTTTGTCAAATATAACACCAAAAAGTGTCAAAAATTATTTTCAAAATGTGTTCTCCATCAAAAGGTTGCAAAAATGCATTTTTGAAAAAAACATCTTTTGTGAAAAAATTTATTTTGTTCTTGTTTCATGTCTGAGAAACGTATAATAATAATTTTAAATGTTATATTTAATTCATTGTATATATATTTCATTAATAAAATCCATCAATATTTATTTTATTAATTTATAAACTTGATTAAACATAGTGTTGCGTGAAATGAGTTTTATTAAAATAACAGAAAATTATTTGTAACACAAGCTAAGCATAGTGTTTCATATACCAAAATATAAGATAGTGTTTCATATAGAACAATATTTCCATGGTGTAGAATAAAACACAAGACATCAATGAAATGTTTTAAAAAATATATCTCATAAAAATCTCATAGTGTTACATTCTACCACCGTTAAAATAAATTTCGCCCTCGAAATTTGGTAGGTTTATAAAAGGATAGAAACCCATATAGTAAAAAAATACTAAAACATACTTTTAAAATGATATATATGTAAAATAATATTTTACCAACTTAAATAATAACTAGTTATCTATTTAAGAAAAAATAGGTGAATATTGGGCATGGAAAAAAGCATAAATATTCATAAAGATCACTAATAATAAGAAATTTTGTGATCCAGTGAAAGTTAAAAATCAGAAAACCATAAACTAAATAAGCTTAAAAGAGGTCATTGATATCATCAAAAAATGATGATAATAAGAATAAATTTTTCATTAGTATTTATTTTCTTAATGTTGAACTATATTTATGAGATGATATACATACTAGTTTTCGATACAATATCACTATTGGTTGTGACTTGAATAATTTTCCACTTCATCTTATACTCAAAGAAATGAAGTTGAATTTTATATTACTAAAGAATTTTTAGATCCTATGATAATTAAATAGAATGATAGGTCATTCCATATTTCTTTGTCACATCAAAAAGATAAGACATGTTAATATATATGCATAAGTAAACCTATAGTGAGATAACACATTAGTATAACAAACATAATCCATAGTTTAACATTAAATATCAATAAATTTAAAGCCTTATAATACTTTTAAGGACTAAAAATAAAAATATTATAAAGAGTTACACTAACTGATATTAAAATTTAACCCCCATATATCATAAGGTATCTCTTTTTGTTAATATTCCATTCATGTGAACAACATTATTATGTATTCTATTAAGTAATGGTAATAAATAGAATTAATATATATCCTTATTAAAAACATTCATGTTTATTTATACCAAAAATTATTTTATTTATTCCTTACTTCCTAAAAAATTGTATACTTCATCCATGATATAATAACCCTCCTGAAAACAAATCCATTATTATTTCCCAAGTTACTGGTATCATCCAATTTACTTATTCAAATCCAAAATATGTTTATCCAATAATCAATATCATTACATAAATGAAATATTAAGGGTTATGTTTCCCTTAATATAGTGTTCTCCAAATATATTACCTTACCCTTAAATATCTTTTCTAGGTCTGTAGAACTATTCAAAATATCTTTTCCAATATATAACGAAACACTTATACTGAAAACACACATATATTTCATCATTCAAAAGAAATAATCATGGAATTATGAAACATATACACCTCATTCATATATTCCTAAAAAATTACTTATGATCTATCATCTTATTCTTTCCAAAAATATGGATCATGTATTAAGGTTCTTCACCCTTTATAGAACCAATTTTTCTAGGCTTATAGTAAACAATAATGCTTTGAGCAACCCATACCATTCACATGTCATTTACAATATTTTCACCTTAAGAATTATAACCAATACTTTTTCCACAATAATGCTTTTTTCACGATATTTCTACTTAGGAAATCAATTTTTCATAATACCCATACTTTCTACATCTGAAATGTTAAATGTTAACCATGTTATATCTAGTTACATATATGGACTTAAATCAAGACGCTAAGTGTCAGAAACAATTATCATAGATGAAAATCACATAACCAGTGGAAATTACATATAATATTTCATTCTATGACACATTAGGATTAATACTATGTAATTCATTGTTGTTACCAAAATTCTAGGATTGCAACCTATAGTTAGAAATATCCTAGGGAGATCCCTAGATATATCATTAGAAATATTTATAGGGATCCACTTATGTTTTTTCATCATAGTTATCAATGATTTACTAAACCATAACTCTAATACAAACATTAAATACCAAAGGTTTTCATAAATGGACATTACATTACATTTGAGGAATATATAATACATTATACAAATAGATTCTCCAAGACTGTATTTCATTAGTGTCTTCAAAAATTGACAAACATAAACAACTAGTTCCTAAAACATATAAATCACCTCCTTCATTTTTTTCAGATATAGAAACCCTCTTCGACACATCTTACTTAATACCCTTCTTTATATCCTTGGGAAAATAAAATAAAAAATAGGTGACATTAGATGCTCGTATAGGGTAATAATTGAAAATATATAACAAAAAATGAACTTAAGAATGTAATAACCTGGATATGGATTTTAAAAATGACACCACGTATGACATATATCAATATTATGAGTCATTAAATAAACATTTTTAGTTCATAATACATAAATAATAAAGGAACATTAGACATGATAAAATAATGTTGGCATAAAACATAGAATTATGGAAAAAACATAGGCATAAAAAATAATTTTTATATTAGAAAAGAAACATTTCTAATACCATAATAGTGTAAAAATTTATATTCTAAATCATGTTTAATCTTCATTATAGTTATGTATTACTTCACAAGATATTCTAGTCATTCCATCCCTGTATTGCTGAATTAGATTTTCTTGTTGTTCAAGTCATGTCCACCTCATGAGATATAAATCTTTACCTAATTCTTCGAATGGAGATATAAGTCCCACATGTAAAATAATGAAAACCATACATATCTATTCCAGAAGAACTGTAACACCCTAGGTAAATAAAGAATATGACATTTTCATATTTATCCATATTTTTGAATAAAATATTGATATGACTTTAAATGGGACGCTATGCTCGATGGCGTACCCAACACACAACAACGAGTTTCTTGGGAATCTTACGTTGCACTCTAAAAATAAAATAATATTATTTTAAATGGTAGTTAACATGTAGCCATTGTATTGGCAGTAATGGATAGAAATAACTAAAATATGATTATATATGTTTTTAAATGTTTTTACATTTATCCAATAGAGGATAGAGGCTTAAAATACGGAAAGAATTCGATTTTAGGCGTATATGCCCTAGTTTTCACTAAAGGTTCACTTATCACCTTTTGATGTTGAACCATCATTAAATATAGTTTTGTTCACTCTTAAACATTCTTTTGGACCAAATAAAACTCTTATTAAGAATCTGGACATCAAAATTTACTTTGTGTAAATTTTTGGTATCTTTCCGATAATGTTCATTTTTTTAATGAATAGTGTAAAATGTTGTATTTTAATTCAAAACATCTTTTTAATCTAATTTATTTATATGATTAGATTATATTTTGAATTGGTTTTAAAGTGAAATTAGAATATATTTTTACCATTAAATCCAATAGTGGTTGTTGGAATTAATTTCACTTTGAAATCAGTCTTAAACCAGTGTCAATCTTTTGATACTTATTGTTTCATAAAAACACGCTATTTGCTCTGTCAGCGGGAATTAATTATTAAATTAATTAATGTGACTTATATGTTTTGAACTTTTTAAAATATACTTCATTTTTGAATTCCTAATATCAAATACATCTTAGGGTAAATTTTTGGTAATTTTCTGAAAAACTTCAATTTTTGATGAATAGTGAAACCACTAAGTGGTACTTATAAAGACTGATTTTCCGTTTAAATGAAATTTTTCCATCATTGTGTTTTGAATTTCAAAAATCCGACATACATGGTAGTTATTAAGAAGTAAAATGTGGTTCAATGAGATTATAATAATTTTTTGGTGAATAGTAACTTATTAAGTTTTTAATCGCGATTAGTGGTAATTAGTGTAGTTTAAGGTAAAAATAATGCTTCAATAATATGAAATAACCTAGACACATGTCCCAACCTTATTGGTTGGGTCATGGCCTACCAAGAAAATCCATGGGTCAACTTGGGGACCCCATGGAGACACTTTGGTTGGGAAATGACTTAAATAACTTTTTATTTAATGTAAAAGTAAAAATGACACAAACATAATATGTTTTACGAAAACAATTTTTACATGGGGATATAACGATCAGATTTTTGATTATAAATAGTCATTGGAAATATAAAAAGATTTCCTACATCATAGTATTTTTATTATAATTTTTTAGACATTAAATAAATTAAATTATTTATGACATAATAATGATGTAGCGATGACATCATTATTTTACGATTTAAATAAAATGGAAAGATAATGTAAAATCTATGAACTACACATGTCCAAAACTTATTGGATGGGTGGATTTTGAACCCGTATCACCTTATCCACGAATTATATCAATGTGGGACCTTTTAAAACCGAAACATATTTTCAAATAATGTAATATTTCTTTACTTTCCAAAAGTGCCCATCCTCTCCTCTTATAAAAGGCCCCCACCTCTACCTCATTTCACACACTCCTCAAGCCTTTGTCTCGGCCAACCCCTGCCCAATTACTATCTCCACATACCTCTCCTCATCCTATTGGATTCCCTTTGGGCATAATCCTTTCAAAGTAAGCCTTTAGGCTCAAATCAAAAGGAGTTACACTTTTAAAGGACATTAAAGAACGATCGAGTCAAGTCGGACCCGAGGTAAGGGACTTTGTCTCAATCTCCTTTCATTGAGGCATATTTCGTTTTATACACAACTTTCGTTTATACGGTGTATAAACACCCTTTGACTTTTACTTTTATACAAAAGGAATCTTTTTATACGAAGCGTTTTACAAAACGACAAAAAAGAATGTTTCTTTTAACGTACGCGGCGACAAAAACCTTTTCCGCCACCGCGAGTAATATTTGGTCTTTAGATTCCTCAACAAGATGTTATGTTTTTAAAATAAAATAAATACCATATACTCTTTTATGTATTTTGGTATTGAAAATGGTTTTGATAAAGGATTCTATTATGATATATTGTGATTGAAATGTGGAAATGTTGTCATTCCTTTATATTGGTTTTATGTTTTATGATTTTATATTGGTACTTGGTCATTTTAACGGGTGGTTACGTTATAAACCATATGACGGGTGGTGCCGTGTATACCAGGACGGGTGGTTACGTTATAACCTCCAATGCATTGGGTATGGAGGTCGGCTGTATGGCTATTCCATTAAGTATGTATAGAAATTGGCCGTATGGCTATTCCATTAATTGATATGTGTGGGAGTCGACTGTATGGTTATTCCACTTAAGTATGTTTATGTCCCAAGTTACCTTTATATATGTTATGTGTTATTTTTATGGATTTTATGGAAATTCTTTGGTTACAAAAAGGAAAGTAATGATACTTTATTCAGTGAAGAGTTTTTACTACTTCATGAAGGTGAAGGTATTACTTTGATAAAGTATATATGGTTTATTTGATGTTTGAAAAACTAACAGTTTTCATTCTTTGTGTATCCCTTACTGAGCTTCTTATGCTCATCCCAAGTCTTTGAAATGTTTTTCATAGGACTTAGTGTGGAATAGGGTCAAGGATGGGATCAAGGGAAAGTCATGCTACCTAAAACATGGAACTATATATGTTTCTTTTTAAGAGTTTTTATTTTATGGAAATTTAGTAGAAGCGAATACTTTGTAATCTTTTGAGATGTAATAGTTATGTCTTAATTATATAAAACTCTAAACCTGAAAAGATCCTCAATGTTAATTACTCATTTAATTCAATATTAAGTAAGGTTTAAGGCTGGGGCCTTATATTTGGTATCAAAGGTCGGTTTAGATAACTTTAGAGGTTAGGGTATTCTTTAAGCATAAGTGACATTACCATAATGGTTAGCATTTCAGACAGAGTCCTAGTTTTAGATAAAGTGAATGAGTGAGAATATCTTAGTGTTTATCTTCCTCATTAGTACATGATGGTTTTGTTTTTATACTCACACTGACCCTTTTCGGTTTTAGTAAATGGCTGGATCTAGCAGGCACCAAGGTAACAGTGGATGTGAAGGAAACTGTGATAGTTTTCTGAGTGAGCAACTGAATGATATGGGGGCTGTAATGAGAACTCTTGTGTTTTTCCTCAACCAACTATCTGGAGTCATGATTGACCACCTAAACCTTGGATATTTCTCTAAGGCATCATATTTGCAAGAAAAAAATCCCTATGGAAGTACAGGTAATAATCATAAAGGTAAGTGTGTTCAAAAACCTATGTGTCAAAGATGTGGAAAGAAAAACCTAGGAAAATGTTTCAAAGGGACAGAAATATGCTATAGATGTGGAAATGAAGGTCATAAAGCAAGAACCTTCCATGGAAAAAGGAAGCATCCAGTTGACTCGAGGAAAGGGAAAGAAGTTCTTTCTGAGGGATCAATTGAATGTTTTAAATGTGGTGTGCATGGTCATTATGCAAACACATGTCCCATTAAGAAGTTTCCTGAATGGGATCACCAAGATCATACAAATACTCGTTTACCAATACCTAATGCCATTTCTATTGAGGATGAAGAAACTGACAATGACCAATCAAAGGTATGTATTATTTCATGACTATTGTTTTCCTATTTTGGAATCTTAGGATATGATTCATGATTTTGTTTGTAGGAAAGAGGTATTTCGGAATAAGTTGGAAAGGAATGGTTAATGGATCATGAAGAATGTTGAATGAGTAAGATGTCAACATATAAGGGCTTCAAGAGTTATGGTGAAATTCTTAAGAGTATTAAGTCTCTTTTGATGATGGGGTTACATTAGAAGACTTTTTATATTATGTGTAACCCTGATGTTTAATATAGGCAAATTTTATTCATGGAATAGTTATCTTTTCTTTTGTGGACATAGTTATAAAGAAACATTTGGGTTTATATGATCCTTACTTTTGAGGTAATTATGGGTTACTATATGTTATGATTGAAGTGAAAGGCATGAGATAAAATTGAGGATAAATTATGTTATGGTTATTTTTGATGATTTTATCCCTTTTTTGGGAATGATTTAAGAATTATATAGTTTTGGAAAAAGGACAACACGCAGACCGTGTGACAACCCATCGCGTCGGACAAAGTTGCAGGAATCGAACCCACAACCAAAGTGCGACTGACATTTATCGCCTACCACTGGACTATGTGAAGTCCCTGATTAGTTTGACTGATTCTTTTTAGTTATATGATTTTATGAATTAAGAGTAAGTTTATTTTGGGTTATTTATGAAAATTATTAACCTATCATGGAGGATATGTGATTAGGATAATTACTTTTCAATGCGAGACTTTAAGAGCAACTGATTTTGTTTGGAGATATATGTTACGATTTAACTTGGAAGACAATGTGACTAAATCATTCAAATGTTTTGGTTTCAATCTTAGATTGGTTTACATTGAGGAATTTTATGGACAAATTGTTTATCGAATGGTCCTCGTTGAACTTTGGGTTTTGTTGGACAAATTTTGGAGATTATGAATAGATTTTCTTTCTAATGGGTTATCCTTTTCTGGGTTATCTGATCTTGTACTAATCTTTTGGGTTTTGGTTTTGGTTAAAGTCTAAATACATGGGAATTATGTAGTTCTTTTTTTTGGGTTAGGTGATTCTCTAGAAGTTGATTATAGTACTCTTAATGCGAACAAGTCTCCCTAAATACTCGTCTTTTGGAAAAAATATGAGTTTGATTAAGGAATCTAGTAAAAGTTGAAAGTCAACATGATAAGTGATTATGTTTCCTTTTGAATAAATTCCTCAATAAAAAGTAACTTAAAACAAAAATGTTTTCTATTAACATTTCCTACTGGGGAACCCAACACCGTTTAACCTATCACAAGTTTGTGATTTTCTTATTGTTAACTTTCTCCTAAACATGTTTTCTATCACTCTCCATCAGAACATGACCCTATGTTTTCTCCTCCATGTCCATGTTTTCCTACATGGAATCCTAGTATGGGTTAAATCGGGTGACCTCTGTAATTATCTTCCTTTATTTTAAAGTGATTGTTTTACCGACTGTTGTTCCGATGTGGGAAGTTCAAGGATGTTTCCAAGCTCAATTTTAAAAATTGCGAGGACACAATTACCAAAAGGGGGGAATGATGTAACACCCCAGGTAAATAAATAATGTGACATTTTCATATTTATCCATATTTGTGAATAAAATATTTATATGACTTTAAAGGGGACTCTATGCTCGATGGCGTACCCAACACACAACAACGAGTTTCATGGGAATCTTACATTGCACTCTAATAATAAAATAATATTATTTTAAATGGTAGTTAACATGTAGCCGTTGTATTGGAGAGAATGGATATAAATAACTAAAATATGATTATATATGTTTTTAAATGTTTTTACATTTATCCAATAGAGGATAGAGGCTTAAAATACGGAAAGAATTCAATTTTAGGCGTATATGCCCTAGTTTTCACTAAAGGTTCACTTATCACCTTTTGATGTTGAACCATCATTAAATATAGTTTTGTTCACTCTTAAACATTCTTTTGGACCAAATAAAACTCTTATTATGAATCGGGACATCAAAATTTACTTTGTGTAAATTTTTGGTATCTTTCTGATAAAGTTCATTTTTTTAATGAATAGTGTAAAATGTTGCATTTTAATTCAAAACCTCTTTTTAATATAATTTATTTATATGATTAGATTATCTTTGGAATTGGTTTTAAAGTGAAATTAGAATATATTTTTACCATTAAATCCAATAGTGGTTGTTGGAACTAATTTCACTTTGAAATCAGCCTTAAACCAGTGTCAATCTTTTGATACTTATTGTTTCATAAAAACACGCTATTTGCTCTGACAGCGGGAATTAATTATTAAATTAATTAATGTGACTTATATGTTTTGAATTTTGTAAAATAGACTTCTTTTTTGAATTCGTAATATCAAATATATCTTAGGGTGAATTTTTGGTAATTTTCTGAAAAACTTCAATTTTTGATGAATAGTGAAACCACTAAGTGGTACTTATAAAGACTGATTTTCCGTTAAATGAAATTTTGCCATCATTGTGTTTTGAATTTCAAAAATCCGACATACATGGTTTTCATTAAGAAGTAAAATGTGGTTCAATGAGATTATAATAATTTTTTGGTGAATAGTAACTTATTAAGTTCTTAATCGCGATTAGTGGTAATTAGTGTAGTTTAAGGTAAAAATAATGTTTTAATAATATGAAATGACCTAGACACATGTCCCATCCTTATTGGTTGTGTCATGGCCGACCAAGAAAAGCCATGGGTCAACTTGGGGACCCCATGGAGACACATTGGTTGGGAAATGACATAAATAACTTTTTATTTAATGTAAAAGTAAAAATGACACAAACATAATATGTTTTACGAAAACAATTTTTACATGGGGCTATAACGATCATATTTTTGATTATAAATAGTAATTGGAAAGATAAAAAGATTTACTACATCATAGTATTTTTTTTTTATAATTTTTTAGATATTAAATAAATTAAATTATTTATGACATAATAATGATGCAGCGATGACATCATTATTTGACGATTTAAATAAAATGGAAAGATAATGTAAAATATATGAACTACACATGTCCAAAACTTATTGGATGGGTGGATTTAAAACCCTTATCACCTTATCCACGAATTATATCAATGTGGGACCTTTTAAAACCGAAACACATTTTCAAATAAAGTAATATTTCTTTACTTTCCAAAAGTGCCCCTCCTCTCCTCTTATAAAAGGCCCCCACCTCTACCTCATTTCACACACTCCTCAAGCTTTTGTCTCGGACAACCCCTGCCCAATTACTCTCTCCACATCCCTCTCCTCATCCTAGTGGATTCCATTTGGGCATAATCCTTTCAAAGGAAGCCTTTAGGCTCAAATCAAAAGGAGTTACACTTTTAAAGGACGTTAAAGAACGATCGAGTCAAGTCGGACCCGAGGTAAGGGACTTCGTCTCAATCTCCTTTCATTGAGGCATATTTCGTTTTATACACAACTTTCTTTTATACGGTGTATAAACCCCCTTTGAATTTTACTTTTATACAAAAGGAATCTTTTTATAAGAAGCGTTTTACAAAACGACAAAAAGGAATGTTTCTTTTAACGTACGCGGTGACAAAAACCTTTTCCACCACCGCGAGTAATATTTGGTCTTTGGATTCCTCAACAAGCCGTAATGTTTTTAAAATAAAATAAATACCATATACTCTTTTATGTATTTTGGTATTGAAAATGGTTTTGATAAAGGATTCTATAATGTTATATTGTGATTGAAATGTGGAAATGTTATCATTCCTTTATATTGGTTTTATGTTTTATGATTTTATATTGGTACTTGGACATTTTAACGGGTGGTTACGTTATAAACCATATGACGGGTAGTGCCGTGAATACCAGGACGGGTGGTTACGTTATAACCTCCAATGCATTGGGTATGGAAGTCTTCCATATGGCTATTCCATTAAGTATGTATGGAAAGTGGCCGTATGGCTATTCCATTAAGTGATATGTGTGGGAGTCGACCGTATGGTTATTCCACTTAAGTATGTTTATGTACCAAGTTACCTTTATATATGTTATGTGTTTTTTTATGGATTTTATGAAAATACTATGGTTACCAAAAGGTAAGTAATGATACTTTATTCAGTGAAGAGTTTTTACTACTTCATGAAGGTGAAGGTATTACTTTGATAGAGTATATATGGTTTATTTGATGTTTGAAAAACTAACAGTTTTCATTCATTGTGTATCCCTTACTGAGCTTCTTATGCTCATCCCAAGTCTTTGAAATCTTTTTCACAGGACTTATCATGGAATAGGTTCAAGGATGGGATCAAGGGAAAGTCATGCTACCTAAAACATGGAACTATACATGTTTCTTTTTAAGAGTTTTTATTTTATGGAAATTTAGTAGAAGAGACTACTTCGTAATCTTTTGAGATGTAATAGTTATGTCCTAATTCTCTAAAACTCGAAACCTGAAAAGATCCTCAATGTTAATTACTCATTTAATTCAATATTAAGTAAGGTTTAAGGCTGAGGCCTTATAAGAACATAAATAATTCAATATAACATAACCCAAGATATAAAATCGATTTTTTAATATTCTTTCCATCATAATATAATCTAGGAAGAACAAATGGATTTCTTAAAAAATATATATACACTAAAACCATATTAATAATAGATACAGTAAAATAGAAACATATCCTTATTAAAAAATGTCATATTATATTGAAGAAAAATTTGATAAAACACTTGAAATTAAATCATGAATAAAATATCCTTTATTCTTAAAAAATAGTTTCTTTTCTGAAAACATCACAAAATTGTAAACGATTTTTTTAAAAACAAGAAGAATATTAAAGGAAGCTTTATAAAATTCAGTTATTAAGAAATCATAAAATTAAATTCATGCTGTATATGTTAAAATAAAACCTTCTTCCGAAACATTTTTTGGAAATTCAAAAAGTGCCTTGTGTGGAAAACAAATGAAATATTCCTTGAAAACCATGTAGTAAAAGTCAAGAATGGGTGGAAACAACTTCAAACATACATAAGATAATAGTAAAAAAAATTATGAAATAAATTTTATAAAACATGGGAATGGTTGATAAATATACCATATTAAATATTTACATATAAAAAATATAAGATAATAATGAGATTTTGAGATTATCCCTTACCTTTGGTCCGAGTTCTGTTATACATGTCTGAACCTCCTCTTTTTAGACATGTTCACTCTAGATCACACCATAAAGAACTATAGTGGGCCTTTGGAGTAGACATCAACCACTAGAATGTTACTAGGAAGATTTAAAAGGTAAATTGGAATGGGATCAACATGTTTGAAGACTCAAATTTAAGTGAAAACTGAGGGAGGAGGTTCCCTTTAATAATTTAGGTGAGGTGAAATTTTTGAAACTCCAAAAATATTAATTTATAACGAACTAAAACCCCATATAAAAAAAATTATTTATTGAATATTAAATGAAATATGGAAGTAACATCATAAACCAATAATTTTTAGACATGTTTTTATTTCATTTTAATCCTTATCCTTTTGTTTACCCTTAATTATTCTCATTTAATTTAAGCTAAGGTAAGAAATTGTTCAATATTAAAATAGTGTAATTTTTATTTATTTGATGTCACTCAGAACATAAACGAAAAATATGGATCATTTTAGAGTAAAAAATAATTATTTTTTATTTTTATAATAATTTATTATTTTTAAATAATTTAATAAAACATTATTTTGACAAAATATCAGAAGTTTCATTATTAACCCAATTCATTTAAAGGATTTTTAAAAATATTATTATATGATTTTATCCGTAAAAACTATTTTATTATATCACTAAGGGGTCAAAGTATAATTAATATATTTTGGATATATTAATTATCCAAAATTATATTAATTTTAGTATTTTTCATAACATTAATTTGATAATTCCATTAATAAAATAATTACTACATCGGTTTTGTGTCATTATTTAATATACTTATTTTTCGGCTAAAAATTTAAAAATAAATACTATGGTGAATATAAATCCCCTATAATTCATAATAATACTTATAATTGAATACATATTTAGTAAAATCTAACATTTAAACTTTTTTTTATTAAATCTTAAATGTGATAACTTTAACATCACATTTAATAAAATATTATAAGTGTCATAATCATTTCCATATGGCTCCAAATGGTTAATAAAAAAACCCTTGTATGATTTTCATTGAGATACTCTCTACAAATACAATTTGGTCAGGTTTTTTTGTATTTTAATGTTTATTATATTTTTAATTAAAATTATTATAATTATTTTTCTTCAATTAAATTATTTCAACATCATCATTGTATAAGAATTTAAAAAAATTATTTAATCTCTAAAATTCTAAATAAACCAACATGATGTTGATAATTTCATTAGATTTCTGGAGAATACATATTATCAATGTTTTATCATGTTTATTATTATTCTTATAAAAAACAAGAGGGTGACATTTCTTGACTTTCATGTACCTTTATTTTATTTTAATAATATTTATTTCATTTTCACGAAATAAATCCATTAAATGAGTAAATTATGATACTTACGTGTTAATAGTTGATGGTTACTCATCCAATGGGATTTTGGCACGTGTTAGAGTTATTATATTTTCATTATCATACAAATTTTCACCTAAATTACCCAATTTACCGTTAACTATATTAATGAAAAATTACCGTAGTAGATATTCATAATATCCAAAAAATAAAAGTAACCTATTAACATAATTTGTACCCAATAATTCTAAATATGGATTCCAGTTTTTAAAAATTTGAATTTTTTTTTTCATTAGTTAAATTAAAATTAATCTTATTGAGGGAACGAGAGAACAAATTTTTAAAAAATAAAAACCATAAAAAGATTATCAAGTGTTTATATCAAACATAAATGTAAAATAAATACCAATGTCCAAAATTTGATGATATTATAAACACATAAAATAATTATTATTTAAAAAAAATTCAATGTATAATCTATCAATATAAATAAATTTGATGGAAAATAGTTTTGAATGAAAATTTAGAATTTTTCACAATTTATTAAAATTTGAAAGTTATTAGAAATATAAATAATTTTATCCAAACTAAATTTTGTTGTCCCACATCCAAATAAGAATTTTATTTTTTCATATATAATATAATGGTGTGTAAAAACTATATTTAAAATGGGTTCTCCATCAAAATGTTGCAAAACTGGTTTTTTAATAAAATATATATTTTACCTAAAAAATTGATTTTGTTCTCATATAATATATAGAAAACATATAAGATTAATTTTTAATAATTTATATAATGTTCTAAAAATTTATTTTATTAATAGAATCCATCAAGAGTGATTTTATTAATTTATAGACTTGATTAAACTTAATATTATGTGAAATGAGTTCTATCATGATAGTTAGAAAGTATGTGTAACACAAGGGAATTATAGTGTAGTGAATGATGAAAGATAAGACATTTTTATATATATCCCAAGATTAACATTTTGTATCATACAACACACAAAATCAAAGAAATTTAAAAAAACTCTAACATAAAAATATTGGGGAGTTACAGTGTAGCCCACTCCAAAGGATAATAGTCTAGGGTCATCGACAATTTAAGGTAATATTATTGAACACGACTCTATAATTTTATCTCTTTTTCATACATGTGAAACACACTATTTTCTATCCCCATCAACGATCATAATTCTAGGATTTGGGATAAAATACTCCAGTGGAAATATGAATCTAGACACATTGTTAGTAGTTTGAGATGAGGGTAAACACCACTGTAAGGAGAGACCCCTTGAAATATGTTTGTACCATTATCTATAGAGTTTTTTATTCATCGAGATGACCGACATTGATGCTATTCTTTGTATAGATTGGATTGTGCCTTATTGAGACTAGTTTGATTTCCATCAGCATTGGTTGTCTTTCACATCACCCAAGGGAAACCCGTATATCCATAAAAGTGAATGAGATATCCTGGAATGTTAATCTGGAACCAAGGATAGCAGGACTGGTGGAACAATGACCCAGATTGCGAGTCTCTTTATGAATGATCATGGGATTTAGCCTTTGGAATTTGCTCCTATCATGGATCATTTCAGGGACATCTTACCAGATGATTTCTTTGGATTATCTTATGAAATTGAGGTTATGTTCACCATTGATATTAAGTCAGGAAAAAACCAGTGTCCATTCCTCTATATAGGATGCAACCTAAAGAGATCCAATAACATATGAAGCAGCTTTATGATTTAAGGAAAAAGGGTTTTATCTAACTTGACACATTTCCATAGGGATCACCATTCCTTTTCTACATGGAGGTGGATTATACCCTTAGATTGTTCATGGATAACCACCATTAGAACTAATTTACGATGATGATCAAAAATCCATTGCCTCATATATATGAACTATTCAACCATATTTTTGTAGAAATAGTTATCTCCATGATCAATTTGAGGATAGTCTATCTTTAGGAACGTGTGAGACAATTAGACTTACCACCTACACCATTATAGAGTAGGTAAGATTTTTTTTGTGTGTCTCGTCTTGATTATTGGTATGGGGAATGTGTCAGTTTCCTTTATGGATATGGTGATTCGGTTTTTCCACCCGTATCTTGATTCCTATGTGGTAGTCTTCATAGATGATATGATAGTGTACTCTCTCATTGGACATGCCCATGCTATCCATCTTGAGATCATACTAGGTACACTGAGAGAGATCCAACTATATGAAAATCTTATTAAAAACCACTTTTACATCAGCAAGGTTCACTCCTTTGGTCATAACCTATCACAGGCTAGTGTATCAGTTTATCCAGATATGGTAAATGTCGTGGGTTTCTAGGAGCAATCTATGAACCTATTTTATATACACAAATTCGTAACTCTAGATACTTATTCTAGGATATTCATACAGAATGTCTAACCCCTAGTGGAAATGTTTACGGGATTGACTAAGAAGGGAGTTAATTTCAACTAGACTAAATGTTATGATACATATTTTCAGTAATTTAATGGAAGATTCGGTTCTCTACCAATTTTGATTTTTATTGATCTGAGAAAAAGTTTCAATGTTTACTAAGATGTGTTAGGAATCAGACTGGGGATGTTCAGATGCAGTGTGATTTAATTTTGTAATACATGCCCCACAAAGTGAGACCTCATGAGTGGAACTATACTATGAACATCCTCATGATAGATTATGTTTTCCATACAATATAATGTTATCAGAACTACCTGTTGGGAGAGTGATTTGTGAATTACAAAGATTATAAAATACTAAAATACATCTCCATGTAGAGAGACATGAACCTATGGTAGTTAACAAGGTTGTAAAACATGAAATTAATCAACAATAATCTTTCTTACGAACATATAATGGGAAATTATATAGATTACACCTTGATTTAGAAGAATTGGATGCAAACATTCATGGAGGCCAGCAATGAGAGACAGGTGATGGATATATTCTCTAAGATGTACATGTAGGTTTAGGATCAACATTGTTATCCAGATAAATATGCTTTTTTAGTGACTTAATCTCTTTTGGAAAGGGTTTGGATTAGAAAGTTATCAAAATTGAAAGGCCTCATCCAGAGTGAGAACATCATAGGAGAGAACCCACATCCTGATAAGGTTGTGGATGTGAGTGAGACCCTTCTCTTCCATGGTCATGTATGGGTTCCCTCAGATATTTAAAAATAGATGATGAGATAATTAAATTCCTCTATTTGGTAAGGTCACATTGGTCTCACCAAGATGTAAAAAGATACATATCATCATTATTGGTGTCCAATTATGAAGAGGTAGATAGAAGATTTCGTCTCTTGGTAATCCACATGTCAGCACATGAAGAAAGATCACCAGTGACCTAGTGGGATTTTATAGCCTCTCCCCATTCCTGAGTGTAAATGAAAAAAATGCAAACATAGACTTCAGGACAGGAACATAGTGGTCTCATCGAGGTAGTGATGCAGTATGGGTGATTGTCGAATGGTTGATCAAGGTTTCACACTTCTTACCAAAATAGTAGACCATATTTATTGATGATCATGAAAGGCCATAAATCCAAGTGATAGTGATAATTCATCAAATTCCCTATTCTATCATACCAGACTAAGACATCTATTTTACAACCCAGTTTTTAAAGGGCTATAGAAGGCACTAGGTTTACATGTTTCCTTGAGTATGGAAAATCAAGCTCAGAAAAACAGGCAGTCAGAGTGGATGACATGGGTAATATATGAAGTAATTAGAGCCTGAATATATGATATTAGAGGATGTTGGGAAAATCATATATCTTTGGATTAATTTTCCACAAAAAATCATTAAGGATACATTCCTGATGGCTCTATATGAGGCCTTATATGGTAGAACTTGTTCTTCACCCTTGTGTAGGATAGAGGCAAGTGAGGTAGCTCTATTGGATCATCAAATTTAGCCTGAGAATTTCGATAATGTCGAGCTAATTTATAGGCATATGGAAATAGTTTAGTCTAGGAAGATGTCTTATAACGATCTTCATCATAGACTGAAAGAGTTTGATTTGGGAAATACAGTCTTTCTGTGTGTATTTTCTAGATTGGGTCATAGGTGAATTGAGAGATAGGGAATGTTATCACCATGATATGTCAGTCCTTTTGAGACAGTGGAGAGATTCAGGTTAGTAGTGTATTGGTTGAAGATACATGAGAGGTACCTGGAAATGCATGAAATCTTCCATATATCATAGCTTCGTTAGTATCATCCTGACCCATCTCATTCATTCGACCCTAGTGATATAAAGATGGAAGTGGATTCATACTTCGAGGAGCATCCGACACGTATCTTTGATCAGAGCATGAAGGATATCTGAGGAAGGTAAGTTCCTATGGTAAAACATCTTTGGAAGAATAAATGTGTACCTAATGAGGCACGAGATAGGGAAGCCAATGTATGTGCGAAGTGGACAAAAATCCGTTTTGATGATATTCTACCATAATTTAAAGGGAAACTCGGGGATGAGTTGTCTTAATAAGGGTAGGTTCTAACATCCTGAATTTCTTAAAAGGTAAAAACACTTTATTTTCATTTAAATTCACTTATTTGTCCCTAATAATGATTATAAATAAATTCTAGGGGGTATAAGGTGTTTCCATGGCTCGTTCGGAGGCCAGAGCACTTGAATGGGAAGATGTAGACAAGGCCACATTGTTAGTATAAATCATACCGCCCATCCCACATGGTTTTCCAAAACTATGGAGCTATAAATCATGAATACTTGGGAGAAAAAGGTTTTCCACAACTATATGAACTAAAGGACACATCTATGTGATCCATCTGTAACTTTTGACAAAGAAACTATTCATTGTTGGAACATGGTTAGAAAAACCATATTCCTATAGGTACAATATTCCCCTTTTAGGAAGATCATTACATAGGGATGTCACATAGTTTGTATAACTTTGTGGCCTAACCATGAACCCCTATATTGAATGTAAAATTATGATTTCTCCCTCATAAATTATTTTAGTCCCTTTATTCTTTCATTCCCATTCTTCTTGAGCAGAAATGATCTCCTCCCACATACATGCTCCGCCTCATCTTTCTTTATAGGTTTTGTGTTTACTCCCCCATACAAACTCTGAATCCTTTACCATTAAATCCATTTAGAAGATAGAGGTGAGATCTTTGATCCTATATAGTTTATATCATGTTCTTCTTCCCATATATTATGCTATATCAATGTAATATAATTCTACCCCTCTTCTAGGAATTTGATGGTTTTTTTGATTTATTCTGATCTAGATCAAATAAAAGGTCAACACTAGATTTGGGAATATCTATGAGAATAGGTAGGTGGTCTTGGATCATCCTCCCCATTTTGTTTCACTTTTTAATTACTTCTATTGTACCATGAGCTGGACTCTATGAGAATTGACTGATTTTTTTTAATTGAATTAAATAAATCTCATACCTTGCCTTTAGAGACCCAAAGGAGTGGTGAATCGACCCATAAGGTTGATTTCCCTGACTCGTGCCACCCCAATGGTTTAGATACCCCTTAGAGGCCTAATTACTCTTTAATCAAAAATGTCAAAACACCCTATGTAGTGTGTTGTATTCTAATTAATGTTTTCATCATATTTTTTTAGTTAAATCCAAGGTTTAACCATGGGATAAACCCCTATAAAACATTCCATAGTTAAAATTTCAAAATTATTTATTGTCCTAGTTCTCAGTTCCATGCACCTCCTGACAGAAATGGACAATTAAAGAATAAATTCCTCAATGAATATGATTACTAAGACACAATTGCTTTAACTAATTAAATGGTAAATAATTATATAGACTTTTTAAATGTAAATTAATTTTTAATGATTTTAACATAGTTACAAGGGAGAATAAAGTTTTTCCAACATAAGGAACCCTTGGATAGACAATCATTAATTATTGTTAGATATTTCAATATTTTTTAAACATGATAGGAGCTGTATTAACTGGTCATGGGACATACTATCTGTGTGTTATCTATTTAACTCTAGATGTGTGACACTGGTTTCCTCTGGGAGTCCCCTTAGATGGGCTCGATGGTATGATGGTCGTACCGCACCATGTGAGAGACTTGTCCCCCTACGTGTGATTCCTGGTATGGAATTAGAGGCTCATTCTGGACATGTTCTTACCATGATGGGGTGACACTTAGTACATCATTCTTGGGTATCTTGGATGAAATCCATGACATTATACATATACTAAGCCCCTAGAGTGATAAATGGAAAGAATATCTATATTTCTATAGACATGCTTAGGGTGACTCATTAATTTTGTTTAAAAAAAGGACTTCAAATTTAATTTCAAAATAAAATTAATGTTTTAAATGATAAATGATCTCTTGGTTTTTGAAATGTATTGACATGCCTCCAAGAACAAGATCAAGCTAGGGGATATTACACCCTTTCATATTTTTTTCCATATAATTTACTTTTAAAGGATCCTTTATTTTAGACACACTAGATTAAGAAGAAGTAGGAATGTTGAAAAAATATCTATGTGGAACCTAGTCCAATATATTTATTTATTAAATTATATTTTCATTTATTTAAAAAGTTACAGTTATCATTTTCTATAGAATGAATTAATTATTCACAACACACTGGGTGGAATCATACTGATATTGTATCTTACAACCTACTTGGTCCACCTTTGATTCCCAAGAAGACTTTTTGGTTGTGCGTATTGAAAAATGTATGTAACAAGCTTATGATTACTAATTTTCATTGATAGGATGCAGTTTGGGGAGAAGAGGATCAATCCTATATTCGATATACTAGTTATAATAGTTTTGGTATTTTTTGGTATAGTTTATAGCTTGAATCATATTCCTCTATCCACATCCACTAACATGTTCATTATTTTGTGTCTACATTGCCATGATAATTATATTTTATCATTTTTCATTCAGTTTCCCCTTGTTGTATAAATTGACTTTCAAGATTATGTATTTTGTTTCCACTACAGTATGTTTCTTATATATAGTTCAGATTCATATATTCTATTTTTTTATTCTAGGCATACTTTGATCTATGAGGAAATAGTCTCCCTATGGAGAAATCCTAGGTCCTCACTACTAATTGACAACCTTTGCCATTTTTGCAGGTGTGCTTGAGTTCACATGGACACCAACCTAGGGAACCATTATGTGGAATATGGGGATGGATTCTACAATATGTTTTTTGTATATGGATTTCCCATGTTAAAGGGTTTGAGTGGTGTGATTAGAAGAGGTAGGGAGGGGGAATTTTAAAGATGTGTGAGTGTGAAACATTTAAATTGTTCAAAGAGAGAAATTTCACCCACATTTTTCCATGTCAAGTGGATCCAATAATGATAAACCTCTACTCTGGAAGAGATAAGGTCGAAATATTTCTATCCAATGGGTTCTTGAAAAGTTTCAAATCCATTTGTACCTTTAATTATAATGTTTACACAAAAAGTAAACTTGTTTTTTAATTGATATTGATAACTAAATTTAATTTAATTCACTAATATTTTGGATCACAAAATAAATTAACCTTACTAGAAATTATATATTTTTAATATGATTCCATATAAAGAATTGTGTTTTCCAAATTCAATTCACATAATTGTGAAATCATAATTTAATATTAATCTTGTAGAGACGGTGCAATAATCTGTTTTTTAAAAGAGTTTTTTTGAAAATGGTGATTCTATATTAACTCTAATAATAATAATAATAATACTAATTGGATGAAATTCAATTAATTTTTTTATAAAATATATTCTATATATTTTATTTTAAACATTCCAAATTATGAATTATTTTAAATAATTAAAATGGAGAAACATTATCAATTCTAAAATTCTTTTTAGAAGACCATGTCTTTAAACCCAAAAACAAACTTATTTTAAAAAAAATATAAAGTTTATTCAAAGTTAAATATGTTTATAAAATATAATTAATTAATATATATGTTACTTGAAAACTTATTTACAAAATTCTGTCACCCTTAATTAACCTAAATTATTAAAATAAATATCCTTTGTTTTACAAAAATCAGTATTTCTCACTATTCACTGAAAAATAAATATTTTCAAAAACATACCACAATTTAACCCAATTTAAATTTTTATATGATTATCTCAAAAATTAAATTCATTTTATTAAATTAATATCATAAAATTCATAAATTATTCTTCTAAAAAACATATAAAAAATTATAATTTAAGAAATTATTTAATATTTTTTAATTATTATAACAATCTAATTAATATTAAAATGATTTATTATATAATTACATGGTTTGTAACAATATTATATTTGGATTATATCTTTATGGTAAACTAAATAAATATCTATTTTCTTCAACTTATATCTAGTATAAGTGATTATTATTAATGTGTGATTGAACGATACATATTTAAAGTGTTTATATAGGAATGGGGAAAAGATCACAAATAACAAATGAGAAAGTTGACACCTTAATTCAAACCTCCCCTCTCAGGGTATCTTAGCGTATAAAAAGTTGTATTAGCACTATGGTCATTGAAATTAAATATATTTTTAATGTTTTTATTCATATAGAATTTATTTATTTTCATAGTAACTCCACACTTAAATAGAAATGGCTACATGTTTTGGAAAACATTGATGAGGTCATATATTTGATCTATTTATATAGAAGTTCTATCTTAAAGCATTCATGGGATTCAATCAATGATGCGACAAGATAGTCTTTGACAAAATAATATAAGAAAATAAAATATGAATATACCAATTCTCAAAAATATTTTGTTAGAGCTCTATCAGATTTGATATATATGATGGAAACCAATTTTATTTGTGATAAGTACACGTCAAACAAAAATTATAACATATATAAATCTGATTTAATATAAAGTACAAGACATTAAAACTGTTGAAAAAATGTTTGATGTTTTAAAAATGTTTCTGGATTAAAATATGGATAGCTTCATCAACTGAATCACTGATTTAGTGAGAGCTATTCCAGGACGTGGGGAATAAATTAAAGATATTAATATTACGAATAAAATTTTATGGTGGTTCCCACAATTATATAATCTAAAATTGTCATCTCATGAAGAAATATATTTATTCACGTTGTCTATTGATAATATATTGAGCAACGTATTGTCTTATCAAATGTGTGTTAATCAAGAAAGATCAACTAGTTATTCAAATAAATAGATATATTCCAAAGAAATTTTAAAAAATGAAATTTATAGAGGTGGTTAATTTGAATAAGATGTAGATGATGAATTACAATCCCTTATTCCAATAAAACTCAAGAGAATAAATATAATTTTAAATGGAAATCTACCATTTCCATGATTTCGATGTGGTAAATTAGGGAACATTAATGTAAGTTGATCAAGAAATTTTTTGATGAAGAAGAAAGGGGAGGAAATCACATCAAGGACCCAATTAATGTTCCCTATAAAAGTCGGATTCAATTAAAAAAACACTTCAAGAAAAAATTCTGGAGAAAGATATTTGTTATAATAGATGAAGGTGGTGATGGGGAATACCTTAAGGAAGAGAAAACAAGTTTAATTACTATGTTGGAGATGAAATAATGACTAAAATTGAAACCGAAGAACCCAAAGAGGAGGAATAAACAAAACAACAATGGGTAATTGATATCAAGGAAGAACATAAGGTATATCTTAAAGAGTTCAATAATCAAAGAATGAAAAAATAATATTCCTAGACTACTATGGGAATCCTCTAAATATGTAGATCATTACAAAGTTTGATTGACCTACTACAAGAATAGTTAGATAATCCCTTAACAAATTTGGTTAATTTAAAATATATATTTTAATTTCGATCTAATTATTGAAGAAAATATTAATGTGAAAAATAATCTTAATGAATATATAAGAGAGAGAAGGAAGAATTAATAATCCAAAAAAGAGGAGGTTGTTGCTCTGAGAAACAAATTAGTATCAAAAGTAAAATCATGTTATCTATATAAGAGTATATTTTTAGAGGGTCATTGATAGAGATCTTATAAGAATATTTAAATTAGGTTTAAAATATTTCAATAACATTATGAATTGAAAATGTCCCAAATGTTTTGGTAAGAGTGGAATTGATTATGATCCCTATATTAAGAAAATTGAAACAACAGTTGAGCATAACAAAGGGAAGATGAAGTTTGGAACTACAAGTGTAAAAAAAATATTTTTCTACAAAATTGTATATTTTATAAAAGGAAATTAAAGGGAATAATATAACACCCAATATATATGGGTTAACCAATGATATCCACAATTTTTTATCAAGGCCAAGGACATATGGAGGAAAGAAGGAGAGAAGATATTTCATATTAAGAAACATCATTTCTATAGATTTCTTAGATATGACATGTCTTACTATGAGGATAAAAAAAGATATCAAAACGGGGGAATGACTAGAATATGACAATTAATAATGAGTAAACATCATTCATCCAAAATAATTGATTTTTTCATGGGAAATTATTTTCACTATTCTACTTTTTGACAAAAAGATACTAATTATAGATAGAGAAGAAGCGAAGATTTCCACTATACGAGTCATAAGAAGGATAATTCTAGGCATCCAAGAAATATTTCATTTAGAAACATATTATTCACAGTAAATAAGAATAAAAGTATAAATATACTACTTGTGATGAATAGAAATAGGATTAACTGCCATATACATCAACTTAACGAAGTATATCATGGAATTAAAAAAATTAAAGTGGAGAATTAAAATCTAACTAAAATATATTCCAAATATACAATAGATAAAAAATAGATCCTTTACTAGTGGTTGTCATAATATAGCATGTAAAATATTAACATACTAATGAACATTAAAGGAAGAGTATCCAGAGTAATAAATTTTTGTAATTAAAGATCTTTAAACATCAAAGAATGAAGAAATACAAAATTGGTATTTAATAAGATAAATTATACATAATTTCTCTTTGTGGACAGTCTCTAGCACAATATTATGAGTGTATGTTAACTCTATAACTAAGGACTTGATGTTACCTTTTACTGGAAGGGCTTATTAATCAAAGGTAAGTAAATGAAACAACTAATTAAAAGCTTTATGAGACACTATAAAAATTTATAAAATGATAATAATGAAAAAACATTGATTACTTAAAAATTAAGATAAGAAGAAACATATAAAACAAGAGGTTATGTAACATTCCTTAGTAAATTTTGGGATAAATTAACAAAATTAAAGGATATCGAAAATATTTAAATTCTAAAATGAGACAACGAAAATAATTTTGATGATTATTTTCAAGTGAAAATTTTCTAAAATATATATCGATAGAAGGAGAATGGGGTTTCTAATCTCACTAATCTTATACATACAAATTTCTATCTCCCAATGAATATCGCATGGAACTATGTGGAAAACTATTTATTTCTATTTTTTATTGATTATATTATAATGGCTTGTGTAATGATCATGAAGAGGATGTGGTATGTTATAAAATTCAAGAATATGTATAAGTGAAGAGTATAAAATTATATCAGAAACATTATTAACATATTATGATTCAAAAATAAAACAAAATATGCATCCGTTTAATATGATATATATCTTAAAAAAAATTATCACAAGGTATCATTAGTATGAACTTCAAAATATAATGAAGAATTTAGGGAGTGAATAATATGGAAATGACACTTCTTATTGAAATTGATATCTCTCATCACTATTTGAAGGAGGCAGTGAAAATTATTATGTATACACAAAATCAAGAATTGCATATCCCTAGGGAAGAAAGTAAATTTCATAAAATATATAAAGTAAGGAATCCTACACTGAAAAATATTGATGTGTTCAAAATAAAAATATATATTTGAAATTATGATTGAAATCCAGAAATGTATAGTGATGTGATAGATAAAAGTGTTTTTTTAGATTACTGAAAATAGTTCAATCCCAAAAGATTATTTAAAAAATGGTAGAATAAAAGTCTATAGAGTATTGATGTCAAATTCATTAATAATTTTTTTTTGAAGAATATATGGAGTCAAAATTATGATGAAAAATATGATAAAAATGAAAAAGTTTAAATAAATCCATTATTTGAAAAAAGATCCAAAAATCATGAATTTTTTTAGTCTATATTTGAGTACGTTATGATTAATAAAAAAAATTCTTTGACCTAGAGGAGAACTATGAAAACTAGAATGTGAGATCTCCAACATCACCCAAGGAAAAAGTACTCACACACTGATAAAAATGGGGAATGCTTAGAAGGATACTATGATATCTGTAGTACATCCAACATGATTTTAAGATGGTGAAAATGATTAATCAATGGATAAATCCATGAATGAATAACTAAATCAAATTGTGGAATACGAGACTTATGAACCTATAAATAATCTTAAGAATTTTAATATGATTAGAACAATGTAGATATTAAAGGATAAATTCAATGATTAAGTTAATGTGACCCAAATAAAGGCATGTATAGTTATTAGGGGATAAAACAATTTAATAGGTTGATGCTGAGGAAAAAATCTTTCCATTCGTTAAAATTTAGTTAATATGACATTTTTGGAAATGGAATTTGAAATATTTTTCACGATTTATGAGATTTATATTAAATTAATAATATCAAGTGATATTCTTTAAGAAGTGGTATATATTTAACAACAAGTGACATTTTTGACTAGAAGTGGAGAAATAAAAGTTTACAATTAAATACGGAATTTTTCAGTTAAAAAAATCACTATTAACATGATACGATGGTCTGAAATTGTACTCAAGTAAACTAGAATTTAAAAGAGATAATTTTGACCACAATCTACTTGTCAAAACATATAAATAATATCAATTAATTATAAATATATATATAAGATATCAATTTTATTCGAAAAATATGATTATAAGGGATAATTTTATAATTTTTCGAGATTAGAATTTGAAGGTTCTATAATAGGTGAAATTACTTATTTGTTTGGGCTACAAGTGATTCATAAAATGTGATATACTATTTTCTTCATAATAAGTATTCTATAATTATATTCTCCCGTGGGGAATGGGTGAGTTTGTTAAAGGTGATGGTGTCCTAACCCTGAGGTTTAGGGTTCATGTCCTTGTAGGGAAACATGATCTATATGCTAACAAACCTCTCATGGGCCCCTCAATCCCATTGGGAACTGGACTAAGACTAAGGGTTGGCCACCTTGGGCCTCACTAGGGACGTGCGACACGCAAGTTGGGAGGCCACCCAAATACATCGTTACCCAACAACACGTTTGATGAGATTGTAATGTGATCCACATTGCTAGGTTTTCCCTGCTACTTCCTTCCTCTCCATCGCCTCAGGCCGACTGTGGTTCTATCCCTGACACATTTTCTTGATGCCTTCGTGGTGTGAGGTCTCTTTCAGTGGCAGCATCGTGCGGGTTCAAAATCCTTGACGCACCTCATCAGCGATAGCCCTTCTTCTTTACCTACCTTCTAACATGATAGGGTTCCCCATGGTGGCGTGGTGTTGGTCTAGGGTGTGAGGTTTACCTGCGGTTTTCTGGGGGTTGTTGTCACATTTCATGTCATATTTGGGTGTGTAGGGAGGATATGGTCTTCGAGTGCGATTTTGAAGGCATCGACAGGATCTGGATCTGCTTCTCTGGATTGCGGAGGGGACTTATTCTGGTGATCTGGGGTTCAAGAGTCCCTTTTTGTAATCTGGTTTGTGTTTTTGAAATTTGTCTTTGATTTTTTGGTTTTGGTTTTTTGGTGGTCTTGGTGGTGTATGGTGTTGACGATGTTGGGCTCTACCTTCGGTTCTAGTGACCTGTGATGGATTTTTGGTGTTCTGGAATTTGTCTCATGGTGATTTGTGCTGAACTGGAGAGCTTGAAGCCGATTTGTGTCAAGTTGTTCAGATTTGAAATGAGATCAGTCAAGTTGTGTGCAATTAATTTTGGAATTTTCATTGAAGACCATATTGATTTAATGTTTAACATGATTCGAAGCCGGTTTGTTGTGCGCACCAAGTGATTGATCTCACTTGGTAGTAATGTCTTGAAAATGGTGGTATTATATCCTAACAATGGTTGTATTTTGGATGTGATGTTGGTTTTTGTCTTAGAATGTCATGGATCAAAGGATTCTGCAATGTTTTCTTACGAAAGGATGCTTCAGATGAGGTTCTGGGCAAAGAGGTTTCGTTGTTTCATGGTTTTTCGGAATCAGAATATTGAGAGGGTTTGGCTTTGGCCATTGGTACAATGCTCATTCTCTTTGGCACATGTCAGATAGCCGTGCAATGATGATACAATAGAAGTTGGACTTTATGGTTTTTAGTTGTTATGAGGAGATTCTCTTTGGTGTTGAGAGTTGTTTTTGAACATGAGTTTTGGTATATTGGAGACTTTTTTTGTGTTTAAGTCTTGATGTCATGGGTTCTCACTTTCCCTTAAATGTGTTTGGAAATAAAAAAGTAATTTTCTGTCATAATAAGTATGCAATAGATCTATTGAATAAATTTAATAATCATTATTTCAAACCCATAAAAACCCTTATTATAGAAGTATCTATGTTTTATATTAATAAAGAAGTGAAATGTATACATACTATAACAAACAGACATAACATACATTGATATTACATCAGTTTATATGACTAATAAGAACATTACTAAAATACATGACCAATGTTTCATAATATATTAGTGTCTTTCGAATCATAAGAATATTTATTCTAATATGGTGGAAGATCTTAAACCCCCCCTTAAAGATCATCCCCTTTAGTAGTCCTACTTAAAACCATCATTTATAAATTTGGGAAAGGAAACATAAGAATGGGTTGAGCTCAGATTCATAGTAAGTGTAAAAAAGGGAGATATATAAGCATAACATTAGTATGAGTCTATGGGATTGTGATCATAATATAATAAGATCATACCCTACATATAATTGATCATAACGAGGAGACATGACATAAATATTTGTAGTTAATAAGACATGAATCATAAGATAACTTGAAATATCAACCATTTGATCTCATCATATGCATAAGAAATAATATTTCTGGAAAACACGTAAGAATATAAAAAATTCCCTTTAAGTAGAGGCTCATTTCCAAAACATATTTGGACACTTCAAGGGGACTACACCTACTGGGTGGGGAACAACAACATCCCATGTCATAGTCATTTCCTTATAAGGTATAAAGTTCCCCCATCTTATCATCTTAAATTGGGTTTCCAAAACTTCCCATAGTGGATTGGGATTCCACATCTTCACATAATTGTTTTGGATTCCTCATATTCCAATAGTGGATTGGGATTCCCCAACTGCCCATAGTAAATCAATCTCATAGATGTGATTCCCATCATTATCTCATGAGATAAAAATAACTATACAATGCATTGGATGGATATATAGAATACACCAATATCATAATTAAATTATACATTTATGTTCCACAATATAAAAAAAACAATCAAATCATAACCCATTAAATGAAATGTGTATCATAACCATGTAACTGTTATATAAACTATGGAAAAGAGAAATCTTTCATAACCATTTAACATAATAATAATCTGTGAAAAGATGATGGTTTCATAAGAATATAACCCCTGATATATATTTGGGTTTTACAAACATATATCCCCTGAATGAGAAATATGATTTATTATAATATAAAATCCAAAAGAGAAACGAGTTTCATAAACATATTTCCATGAAAACATAAACCATTATGAGAATGAATTTGAATTGAATATTTAGATCATTTCCCCAGAAATGATTGAGTAACACCAATAGATGTCACCTTATATGGAAAATAATTTGGAAAGTCCCTTTAATTTTTTTAAATTAAAATATCCTTTAATCTTTGAAAATAAATTTTTGAAACATAAAACATTTTTGAAAACATTTTTCTTGAAAACATATAAAAGAAGATTGGAATTTTTTTGAAAACATTTTTCTAAAAAAAAATATAAAATATGATTGAATTTCTTAAATACCACTTATTTGAAAATATATAAAATATTATTTAAAACATAATGAAAACCTTTTCAATGAAAATTTATAAAATAAGTTTTAAAACATTTAGAAAAAAAATTCATTAAAAAACTATGAAGAATTATAAGAAAATCTAGAAAATGTTTTGAAAACCAGTTAATTTAAAATACTTATAAAAAATATGACGTATTATTTAAAATATTATTAAAACTTACTTATTTGAAAAGAAAATGAAAACATATAAATACAACCTGAATTTTATTTTTCAGAAATCAGGGTTTTGAAAGAATACATATTTCTAATTGAGGATAGGTAAAGTCAATTTATCATAAAACACATTCTTAATGATCATATGTACCAACGAGTGGAAAAATGGTACCAATACATGAAGATATAATGAATCACCTGAGTAAAAGAAAAGTCATGATTGTTTTTGAGAGTTGGATTATAATATTCTATTAATGGAAACATAACTACAATCAATCTTGATAAAAGATTTGATTATTTAAAAAAAATATTACCACTTAGTAACATTGAATTACACTCCCCTTACAAGAATATGAAATCAAAAATAGATTAAAATATCATGAAAATAATGTGGTTTCTGAAATAAAATTTAAAATTTCAGTATATAGCGAATATAAAACAATATATGTTCATAAAAAACATGTGTCTGAAAGAAGAAAAATCGAAATAAAACTACTTTACCGATCTCATATCACTAGAAACATTAACCCCATGAAATAAAGATTATAAAAGAGATATTTAAATTCACATAGATTTAATTAAAAAATCATATAATATTTTGATGTAAGTTATACACACCATATATAATAAATTAGAGGTGAACATAGTTGGTGCCTCATGGTAACTAAAATTGAGATTAGAAAACACTAAATAATTGAGTAAATTTATAATCCTAAACCCCATGAAATAATAACATCAATAATATATTTTAATATAATTAAAAAAAATCAAATTTGTGATATAAGAAATCATAATAAATAATATAATTCACACAAAAGAATCGAATGGTGAATATGATCGGTATCTCATGAAAATAAAAGGTGATATGAAATTATCTTACATTTTGTCTTGAATTTATTCCTACACATTCAAACATAATTTATAAGAAATATAGGTTTATAATAAATATAACACATAACTATATTATTTTATTTATCTCTATATATGATTTTATCATGACATTATTTTACCCATTTATTAACAATTCCATTTTAATGTTGTGCTTCATGTTATATCAATATTTTTTTCATATATGTTATGCTTTTTTATTCTTGATACACTTACGAAGATCATGATTTACATATTCATAGAATATAACAAATGATATAAATATCATATACTTTCAGTATATATTTATTCATAATAATTTATAAATTTTAGAAATATGAAATGAAATACAACATTCATGGAGAGAGTAGGTCATACGTATACATGAATATTGTTCCTATTTTATTGTAAAATCGAAAGGAAGAAATTAAAATTAATAAATAAATATATAAATAATCATTATATTAGAATTATTATGTAATATATATCATATATGTTCACTAAACCCATCCTTAATACATTCAATGTAATGTGTGACTGAATCACATCACTTTGAGAGGGAAGCATCCCACACTAAAACAAACAAAGTGATCATATTTACACAAGATGGAAAGAATAAAGGTATGATTTATATAATAAATAAAGAAACTTATATAGATAATATATATCTTATATATAATATAAAAATATATTTTCCATCATAATTTTCAACCATGAGATGTGGTAAAGAAAAAATGAATAACATTGTTTTATTAGGTGATGATCGTTGTAGTTCACCATACAAAAAATAGTATGTTTATTAACCATTATCTTTAAGTGTGTGTAAGTGTATTAAAAACCCATATAATTAAAACATACCATTATATTTAGGTTATTTAGGTTATTATATAATCATTGAATCAGAATAGTCGATGAGTTAGAGAATTAAAATAAAATAATGGAGCTTGAGGAAGGATGTTACCTATTCACTGGTTAAATAATTTTGGTTAGTAGAAATGGGCTTCCATAGAGATATTTGTTCCCTAAAGGGAGATTTATAGTATGAGTGTAACACCCCAGGTAAATAAAGAATATGACATTTTCATATTTATCCATATTTTTGAATAAAATATTAATATGACTATAAAGGGGACGCTATGCTTGATGGAGTACCCAAAACGCAACAACGAGTTTCTTGGAAATCTTACGTTGCACTCTAATAATAAAATAATATTATTTTAAATGGTAGTTAACATGTAGCCGTTGTATTGGAGAGAATGGATAGAAATAACTAAAATATGATTATATATGTTTTTAAATGTTTTTACATTTATCCAATAAAGGATAGAGGCTTAAAATACGGAAAGAATTCAATTTTGGGCGTATATGGCCTAGTTTTCACTAAAGGTTCACTTATCGCCTTTTGATGGCGAACTGTCATTAAATATAGTTTTGATCACTATTATACATTATTTTGGAACAAATAAAACCCTTCTTTATAATCGGGACATCAAATTGTACTTTGTGTAAATTTTTGGTATTTTTCTGATAAAGTTCATTTTTTAATGAATAGTGTAAAATATTGTATTTTAATTCAAAATCTCTTTTTAATCTAATTTATTTATATGATTAGATTATCTTCTGAATTAGTTTTAAAGTGAAATTAGAAAATATTTTTACCATTAAATCCAATAGTGGTTGTTGGAATTAATTTCACTTTGAAACCAGACTTAAACTAGTGTCAATCTTTTGATACTTATTGTTTCATAAAAACACACTATTTGCTCTGACAGCGGGGATTAATTATTAAATTAATTAATGTGACTTATATGTTTTGAATTTTTTAAAATAGACTTCATTTTTGAATTAGGAATATCAAATATATCTTAGGGTGAATTTTTGGGATTTTTCTGAAAAACATCAATTTTTGATGAATAGTGACACCACTAAGTGGTACTTATAAAAAAAAATGATTTTTCCGTTTAAATGAAATTTTGCCATCTTTGTGTTTTGAATTTCAAAAATCCGACATACATGGTTTTCATTAAGAAGTAAAATGTGGTTCAATGGGATAAAAATAATTTTTTGGTGAATAGTAACTTATTAAGTTTTTAATCGCGATTAGTGTTAATTAGTGTAGTTTAAGGTAAAAATAATGCTTTAATAAAATGATATGAGCTTGAAACATGTCCTACCATCATTATTTGTGTCATGGCCTACCAAGAAAATCCATGGGTCAACTTGGGGACCCCAGAGATCCACTTTGGTTGGGAAATGACATAAATAACTTTTTATTTAATGTAAAAGTAAAAATGACACAAACATGATATTTTTTACTAAAACAATTTTTATGTGGGGTTATACAAGTCATCTTTTTGATTATAAATAGTCATTGGAAAGATAAAACGATTTACTACATCACAATATATTTTTTATAATTTTTAGACATTAAATAAATTAAATTATTTAGGATATAATAATGATGCAGCGATGACATCATTATTTGACGATTTAAATAAAATGGAAAGATAATATAAAATCTATGAACTAAACATGTCCAAAACTTATTGTATGGGTGGATTTAGAATCCTTATCACCTTATCCATGAATTATAGCAATGTGGGACCTTTTAAAACCGAAACACCTTTTCAAATAAAGTAATATTTCTTACTTTCCAAAAGTTCCCCTCCTCTCCTCTTATAAAAGGCCTTCATCTCCACCTCATTTCACACACTCCTCAAGAATTTGTCTTGGCCAACCCCTGCCCATTTACTCTCTCCACATACCTCTCCTCATTCTAGAGGATTCCCTTTGGGCAGAATCCTTTCAAAGGAAGCCTTTAGGCTCAAATCAAAAGGAGTTACACTTTTAAAGGTAATTCATTCTCTCATGTTCATTTGTTTTATTTTGCTTCTCCAACCCCCTAAAATCTTTTTATTTATATATTTTGTAACAAAAACAGTATCTTAAATATACTAGGATGTTGTTATAAGATTTATTCGAGCTACACTCTCACACAACTACATCAAATGGTTAAAGAACATACAGTTTCCGTGGATGGCGAAATTCTGCCTCCCGAAACGATGATTGTTCAATACTCATTTAACACCTTTAAAGGTGGCCATTCTGATGTCACTATTTTTATATATGATATATAATATGTTTATATTTTCCTTAAGCTTATGTATTTTACATTTTGGGCATAACTTTATGGTTTCCATTATGGGTATACAGGATATCTTCATTTAAGGAAGTTCGGACTACCGCCCCCTCAAAGTGATTTGATTCGTTATTACCATATGTGGTACGTATAAAGGGTATATTTAATGATATTATATATGATACCATACTGGAATTAAAATACTATTATGCAACATTATGTTTTAATTCCATTAAATATGAAATAGAAATGGAAGTAGCGTTCATGCGTACGTACGGCTTACCGTCTCCATGAACGGTACATTTCATTTCTTATCTCAAAATATCATGTACTATTATAAGTACATATATATAATGGATATATATGATGTTTGATACATCTAAATGATTAATATAATTCTGGAATTAAAATATACATACCTCTCATATAGTTTTAATTCCATTAATACGACGTAGAAATGAAAGTAGTGTTCATGCGTACGTACGGCTTACCGTCTCCATGAACGGTGCATTTCATTTATTTCCTCTAAATGATTATGTGATATTATAAATACATGTATATGCTGGATATATATTATATATATGATATCCAAATCGGGAATGTCATTCTGGATATAACGAACCTTTGTCAAAATTAACAACATGTAAGTGTAAGAAGTCTATTTTTGACTTAAGAACCAAATGCCGACAAAATGAACATTATTAACATAAATGATTACATGATGTTCATAACATGGTATAAAAGGAATAATGAACTTGAAAAAGGTTCTTAAGAAAGTATATATTAACTCAAGTTTATTATTCAGGATGTTAATGAACGGTCAGGTCAAGTCGGATACGAGGTAAGGGATCCTACCCCTCTCTTTCTTTTTAAGTACACACTTTTATGTCATTCCTTTTAAAGATAATATTTCTTGTTATTGAGATGATATTTTTTATTAAAATTACTGTAATTTTTATGTTCATGTGATGAGAGACCCTATTCTCTCTCATCAATCCATTTTGGAAGTTTTGAGTGGCGTCGTTAGGCTGCTGAACTTTCGTAAGAGATCTAACTTCTCTCTTTCTTTTCAAGTACTCTCCTTTAAGTCACTTCTTTTAAGCTCCTCTTTGTAATTTTGGGGGATGTTATTTTATATTACTCTTGCTGTAAATTTTATTGTAATGTGATGAGATACCCTACTTGATCTCATCAATCCATATTTGGAAGTTTTATGTGGCGCCGTTAGGCTGCCGAGTTTTCGTAAGGGATTTTTCATCTCACTTTTATTCCCATAAGATTTATGCTACATTTGCCACAAATTCCATTGATTGGTGTATGTAATTCCCATTATTCTACTATTTGAGTAATATAATTTCGTTTATGAGTATTTACAACAATGATCTATTGTCCTTCTTTCATGGGGTGTATGTCTTGAAGGATACCCAAGTCGGTAAGGGAACCTTTCACCCTCCTCTTTTTTAAAAGACTTCTTTTATTGGGTCTTTTAATTTACATATTGTTATGTTGTGATATGTTCTCATATATCCTTATTGATTTAAATTTTATGTCCAAGTGATGAGACACACTTTTTATCTCTCATCAACTCATTTTGATGTGATGCCGGTAGGATGTCAAGGGAACTTTTTAACCCAATTTCGATTTCTTTGGGTTCAACATGTAGTCATTGAATATGTCATCCATTGAATATGTGTGAATGACCTTTTATTGTTTTACACTTAATATCCACTTATATTGGGTGTATTTATATTTTTCACACATATTTTTGAGATTGATTTGTCCTTAATTTAAGGATACCGTCTTTATAAGGGATTTCATCACATTTGACATTTCTATTGAGGGTTCATTGTTGTTATGCACCAATTCACTCTTATATGATGTATATACTGTCCTTTGGAGTATTATATCATGAATCCATTTATTCTCATGATATTATAAAGTTATGACTAAATGTTATTCCTCAATTATTGTATTCAAGTGTCTCTAATTTCAGTAAAACCCCTTTAACCAAAATATCACTTTAAATGTTTTAATTATTTGTTCTTATTAATATCCATGTTTTAAAAATGGTTTTAAGGATTTATTTATATGGATATTAATGGTTTAAAATTTTAAAAGCTTCAAGGTGGTATGGGACACTTTGATTCAAAAATCTCTTTATTAAATGTTTTAAATGGTTTTGGAAATGGTTTCTTTTTGAACGGATTTGTTATTTCTATATACTAAAATGTTATATTGTGATTGACATGTGGAAATGTTATGTTTCCTTTATGAATGTTTTATGTGATACGTTTATGTTATGGTTCTTGGGAATTTTTATGAAAATAGGTGGTTCCGTGATAAACTAAGGGCGGGTGAGCCCGATATAGCTCTCCAATGCATTGGGTAAAGCGAAGGAGTGAAACGTTAAGGTTTCTCCGAAGAGATTTAGGGAATATACTGTGATGGGTATTCCAAAAGTAACCAAGAGGGTTACTCCCTACGTAAGAATGTTATGAATGCCTCAAGTTACCTTTATGTCATATGATTTCTATGATTTCATGAGGTATGTTAAAGTGCCTATGTTTTATGGGTAAATTATGATTTCATTCTTATGTATACATGTACTCATGATTCCTTTCCATATTTTTATATCCCTTACTGAGCTTTTTATGCTCATCCCATGTTTTTGAAATGTTTTTCACAGGTCAAGGGAAAGGTACATGATGTGATGATAGTGTCAAGGATGTGTCAATAAAGAATCCATGTTTTATTTTAGATATGTTTCCGCTGAGGGGAAGAATGAATACTGTCTTTTATGTAACCACTTTGATTAAATGTAGATTATAATGCAAGTTTCATGATCTAATTCTCTAAAACTCTAAACCTGAAAAGATCCTCAATGTTTAATCTTGTAATAACTCAAGATTAAGTAAGGTTTAAGGCTGAGGCCTTATAGTTGGTATCAGAGGTCGGTTTAGATAACTTTAGAGGTTAGAGTATTCTCTAAGCACAAGTGACATTAACATAATGGTTAGGATTTCAGAAAGAGTCGTAGTTTAAGAAAAAGTGAATGAGTAAGTGTCTCTTAGTGTTTACCTTCCTCATTAGTACATGATGGTTATGTTGATATACTCACACTGACCTTTCTGTTTTTAGTGAATGGATGGATCTAGCAGGCACCAAAGTGACAATTGGTTTGAAGGAAACTGTGGTGGTTCTTTGATTAAGAGACTGGATGAAATGGGGTATTCAATGAGGAAACTCGTGGTTGTTCTAAACCAACTATCAAGGAGTCATGATCAACCACTTCAAACTTGGTGAGTTCTCTAATGCATCATGTACGAGATGGCCAAATCGATGTGGAAGTTCAGGTAATAATTAAAAAGGTAACCATTAGGGTTTATATGATCCTTACTTTTTAGGTAATTATGGGATACTCTATGATATGATAGAAAATGAAAGGAATGAGATAAACATGAGATTAAAATATGTTATGATTATTCTTGAAGATTTTATCTCATTTTGGGGAATGTTTTAAGAATTATATAGTTTTGGAAAAAGGACAACATGCAGACCGTGTGACAACCCGTCGTGTCGGACAAAGCTGCGGGAATCGAACCCACAACCAAAGTGCGACTGGTATTTATCACCTACCACTGGACTACGTGAAGTCCCTGGTTAGTTTGACAGATTCTTTTTAGTTAGATGACTTTTTGAATTAAGAGTAAGTTGATTTTGGGTTATTTATGAAAATTATTAACCTATCATGGAGGATATGTGATTAGGTTAATTACTTTTCAATACGAGACTTTAGGAGCAACTAATGTTGTTTGGAGATAAATGTTACGATTTAACTTGGAAGACTATGTGACTAAATCCTTCAAATATTTGGGTTTCAATCTTAGTTTGGTTTACTTTGAAGAATTTTATGGACAAATGGTCCTCATTGAACTTTGGGTTTTGTTGGACAAATTTTGGAGATTAAGAATATATTTTCTTTTTATAAAGGGTTATCCTTTTCTGGATTATCTGATCATGTACTAACCTTTTTGGTTTTGGTTTTGGTTAGAGTCTAAAGACATGGGAAGTATATAGTTCTCTATTGTGGATTAGGTGATTCTCTAGAAGTTGATTATAGTACTCTTAATGCGGACAAGTCTCCCTAAATACTCGTCTTTTGGAAAAAATATGAGTTTGATTAAGGAATCTAGTAAAAGTTGAAAGTCAACATGATAAGTGATTATGTTTCCTTATGAATAAATTCCTCAATAAAAAGTAACTTGAAACAAAAATCTTGTCTATTAAATTTTCTTACTGGGGAATCGAATACCGTTTAACCCATCACAAGTTTGTGATTTTCTTGTGGTTAACTTTCTCCTAAACATGTTTTCTATCACTCTCCATCAGAACATGACCCTTTGTTTATTCCTCCATGTCCATGTTTTCATACTTTGAATCCTAGTATGGGTTAACTCGGGTGACCTTTGTACTTATCTTTCTTTATTTTAAAGTGATTGTTTTACCGACTCTTGTTCCGATGTGGGACTTTCAAGGATGTTTCCCAGCACAATTTTAAAATTGCGAGGACGCAATTCCCAAAAGGGGGGAAGGATGTAACACCCCAGGTAAATAAAGAATATGAAATTTTCATATTTATCCATATTTGTGAATAAAATATTAATATGACTATAAAGGGGACGCTATGCTCGATGGAGTACCCAACACGCAACAACGAGTTTCTTGGGAATCTTACGTTGCACTCTAATAATAAAATAATATTATTTTAAATGGTAGTTCACATGTAGCCGTTGTATTGGCGAGAATGGATAGAAATAACTAAAATGTGATTACATATGTTTTTAAATGTTTTTACATTTATCCAATAAAGGATAGAGGCTTAAAATACGGAAAGAATTCAATTTTAGGCGTATATAGCCTAGTTTTCACTAAAGGTTCACTTATCGCCTTTTGAGGGCGAACTGTCATTAAATATAGTTTTGATCACTCTTATAAATTATTTTGGACCAAATAAAACCCTTCTTTATAATCGGGACATCAAATTTTACTTTGTGTAAATTTTTGGTATTTTTCTGATAAAGTTCATTTTTTAATGAATAGTGTAAAATGTTGTATTTTAATTCAAAATCTATTTTTAATATAATTTATTTATATGATTAGATTATCTTTTGAATTAGTTTTAAAGTGAAATTAGAAAATATTTTTACCATTAAATCCAATAGTGGTTGTTGGAATTAATTTCACTTTGAAATCAGACTTAAACTAGTGTCAATCTTTTGATACTTATTGTTTCATAAAAACACGCTATTTGCTCTGACAATGGGAATTAATTATTAAATTAATTAATGTGACTTATATGTTTTGAATTTTGTAAAATAGACTTCATTTTTGAATTTGGAATATCAAATATATCTTAGGGTGAATTTTTGGGATTTTTCTGAAAAACATCAATTTTTGATGAATAGTGACACCACTAAGTGGTACTTATAAAAAAAACTGATTTTCCGTTTAAATTAAATTTTTCCATCTTTGTGTTTTGAATTTCAAAAATCCTACATCCATGGTTTTCATTAAGAAGTAAAATGTGGTTCAATGGGATAAAAATAATTTTTTGGTGAATAGTAACTTATTAAGTTTTTAATCACGATTAGTGGTAATTAGTGTAGTTTAAGGTAAAAATAATGCTTTAATAAAATGAGATGAGCTTGACACATGTCCTAACATCATTGGTTGTGTCATGGCCGACCAAGACAAGCCATGGGTAAACTTGGGGACCCCAGGGATCCACTTTGGTTGGGAAATGACATAAATAACTTTTTATTTAATGTAAAAGTAAAAATGACACAAACATGATATGTTTTACTAAAAAAATTTTTAAGTGGGGTTATAGAAGTCATATTTTTGATTATAAATAGTCATTGGAAATATAAAACGATTTCCTACATCACAGTATTTTTTTTATAATTTTTAGACATTAAATAAGTTAAATTATTTAGGACATAATAATGATGCAGCGATGACATCATTATTTGACGATTTAAATAAAATGGAAAGATAATATAAAATATACGAACTACACATGTCCAAAACATATTGGATGGGTGGATTTCAAAGACTTATCACCTTATCCACGAATTATATCAATGTGGGGCCTTTTAAAACCGAAACACCTTTTCAAATAAAGTAATATTTCTTACTTTCCAAAAGTGCCCCTCCTCTCCTCTTATAAAAGGCCCCCATCTCCACCTCATTTCACACACTCCTCAAGCATTTGGCTTGGACAAACCCTGCCCACTTACTCTCTCCACATCCCTCTCCTCATTCTAGAGGATTCCCTTTGGGCAGAATCCTTTCAAAGGAAGCCTTTAGGCTCAAATCAAAAGGAGTTACACTTTTAAAGGTAATTCATTCTCTCATGTTCATTTGTTTTATTTTGCTTCTCCAACCCCCTAAAATCTTTTTATTTATTTATTTTGTAACAAAAACAGTATCTTAAATATAGTAAGATGTTGTTATAAGATTTATTCGAGCTACACTCTCACACAACTACATCAAATGGTTAAAGAACATACAGTTTCCGTGGATGGCGAAATTCTGCATCCCGAAACGATGATTGTTCAATACTCATTTAACACCTTTAAAGGTAGCCATTATGATGTCACTATTTTTATATATGATATATAATATGTTTATATTTTCCTTAAGCTTCTGTATTTTACATTTTGGGCATACCTTTATGGTTTCCATTATGGGTATACACGATATCTTCATTTAAGGAAGTGCGGACTACCGCCCCCTCAAAGTGATTTGATTCGTTATTACCATATGTGGTACGTATAAAGGGTATATTTAATGATATTATATATGATAACATAATGTAATTAAAATACTATTATGCAAAATTATGTTTTAATTCCATTAAATATGAAATAGAAATGGAAGTAGCGTTCATGCGTACGTACGGCTTACCGTCTCCATGAATGGTACATTTAATTTCTTATCTCAAAATATCATGTACTATTATAAGTACATATATATAATGGATATATATGATGTATGATACATCTAAATGATTAATATAATTCTGGAATTAAAATATACATACCTCTCATATAGTTTTAATTCCATTAATACGACGTAGAAATGAAAGTAGCGTTTATGCGTACGTACGACTTACCGTCTCCATGAACGGTGCATTTCATTTCTTTCCTCTAAATGATTATGTGATATTATAAATACATTTATATGCTGGATATATATGATATATATGATATCCAAATCAGGAATGTCATTCTGGATATATTGAACCTTTGACCAAATTAACAACATGTAAGTGTAAGAAGTCTATTTTTGACTTAAGAACCAAATACCGACAAAATGAACATTATTAACTTAAATGATTACATGATCTTAATAACATGGTATAAAAGGAATAATGAACTTGAAAAAGGTTCTTAAGCAAGTAGATATTAACTCAAGTTTATTATTCAGGATGTTAATGGACGGTCAGGTCAAGTCGGATACGAGGTAAGGGATCCTACTCCTTTCTTTCTTTTTAAGTACACACTTTTATGTCATTCCTTTTAAAGATCATATTTCTTGTTATTGGGATGATATTTTATATTAAAATTACTGTAATTTTTATGTTCATGTGATGAGAGACCCTATTCTCTCTCATCAATCCATTTTGGAAGTTTTGAGTGGCGCCGTTAGGCTGCCGAACTTTCGTAAGAGATCTAACTTTTCTCTTTCTTTTTAAGTACTCTCCTTTAAGTCACTTCTTTTAAGCTCCTCTTTGTAATGTTGGGGGATGTTCTTTTATATTCCTCTTGCTGTAAATTTTATTGTAATGTGATGAGATAACCTAATTTATCTCATCAATCCATATTTGGATGTTTTATGTGGCGCCGTTAGGCTGCCGAGTTTTCGTAAGGGATTTTTCATCTCACTTTTATTCCCGTAAGATTTATGCTACATTTGCCACAAATTACATTGAGTGGTGTATGTAATGCCCATTATTCTACTCTTTGTGTAATATAATTTCGTTTATGAGTATTTACAACAATGATCAATTGTCCTTCTTTCATGGGGTGTATGTCTTGAAGGATACCCAAGTCGGTAAGGGAACCTTTCACCCTCCTCTTTTTTAAAAGACTTCTTTTGTTGGGTCTTTTAATTTACATATTGTTATGTTGGGATATGTTCTCATATATCCTTATTGATTTAAATTTTATGCCCAAGTGATGAGATACACTTTTTATCTCTCATCAACTCATTTTGATGTGATGCCGTTAGGCTGTCAAGGGAACTTTTTAACCCAATTTCGATTTCTTTGGGTTCAACATGTAGTCATTGAATATGTCATCCATTGAATATGTGTGAATGACCTTTTATTGTTTTACACTTAATATCCACTTATATTGGGTGTATTTATATTTGTAACACATATTTTTGAGATTGATTTGTCCTTAATTTAAGGATACCTTCTTTATAAGGGATTTCATCACATTTGACATTTCTATTGAGGGTTCATTGTTGTTATGCACCAATTCACTCTTATATGGTGTATATACTGTCCTTTGGAGTATTATATCATTAATCCATTTATTCTCATGATATTATAAAGTTCTGACTAAATTTTATTCCTCAATTATTGTATTCAAGTGTCTCTAATTTTGGTAAAACCCCTTTAACAAAAATATCGCTTTAAATGTTTTAATTATTTGTTCTTATTAATATCCATGTTTTAAAAATGGTTTTAAGGATTTATTTATATGGATATTAATGGTTTAAAATTTTAAAAGCTTCAAGGTGGTATGGAACACTTTGAATCAAAAATCTATTTATTAAATGTTTTAAATGGTTTTGGAAATGGTTTCTTTTTGAACGGATTCGTTATTTCAATATACTAAAATGTTATATTGTGATTGACATGTAGAAATGTTATGTTTCCTTTATGAATGTTTTATGTGATACGTTTATGTTATGGTTCTTGGGAATTGTTATGAAAACGGGTGGTTCCGTGATAAACTAAGGGCGGGTGAGCCTGATATAGCTCTCCAATGCATTGGGTAACGCGAAGGAGTGAAACGTTAAGGTTTCTCCGAAGAGATTTAGGGAATATACTGTGATGGGTATTCCAAACGTAACCAAGAGGGTTACTCCCTACGTAAGAATGTTATGAATTCCTCAAGTTACCTTTATGTCATATGATTTCTATGATTTCATGAGGTATGTTAAAGTGCCTATGTTTCATGGGTAAATTATGATTTCATTCTTATGTATACATGTACTCATGATTCCTTTCCATATTTTTATATCCCTTACTGAGCTTTTTATGCTCATCCCATGTTTTTGAAATGTTTTTCACAGGTCAAGGGAAAGGTACATGATGTGATGATAGTGTTAAGGATGTGTCAATAAAGAATCCATGTTTTATTTTAGATATGTTTCTGCTGATGGGAAGAATGAATACTGTCTTTTATGTAACCACTTTGTTTAAATGTGGATTATAATGCAAGTTTCATGATCTAATTCTCTAAAAATCTAAACCTGAAAAGATCCTCAATGTTTAATCTTGTAATAACTCAAGATTAAGTAAGGTTTAAGGCTGGGGCCTTATAATGAGGGAGGGATGTTGGGAGGATATTTGGGATGAATTTTCTAGAGACATATTTTCTTGAGAGGTGTGATGAAGGGGGATAATGAATTCATTTTTATAGTGGAGGATGAGTGACATTATTGTGAGTACCAAAATCTAAGAAAAAATGGGAGGTATACCTTACCTAATGTTCCTAATAAATTAAAAACTAATCTGTTAAATTTAATATATAGTTGAAAAAAATATTCACTAAAAAAATAAGTGAATTTACAAAAATGTTCTACTTAGGCATTGTGTTTCATTAAATTTTTCATTTTGTTTTTCCATTTGTATAACTAGTTTTTAAACCTATGTAATTCTACCATTAAAAATAATTTATGGTGTCATTTATTTGAATAAATAATACCAATAAATTATAAATTATATATATAATTTACCAAATTAAAATCTCATGTGTGTAGTAAATTAATTTTAAAACATGCAGATGCAACTCGTAAAAACAATACTTTAACCCGAATCATCTAAAAAATGTTTTTACTATTTAAGGCTCTACATGTTGATTATAAAAGATAATTTGGTATGTTAATAGACCATATTTTATATTTATTTACATTTAACAACCAATTTTCATCATTTATAGTATTTATTATGTTTATATCCTTTATAAAAAAATAATTTATTGTAAAATAACAATAATTACATTTTGGACATTATTTATTTAATTTTAATTTAAAAATAAAAAATAATTATAGGAATTAAAATATATTAAGTTAAAATCTATGTAACATGATATATTCATCACAAAATTATCATAACCTAATAATTCATTAAATTTACTTTACTTTTAATGTTTTAACATAATTTATTTTTTTAATTATTAAATAAATAATCGATGCATTAGCATTTGTTAAGAAATTAATGTAACTAATTCATCTCCAAAAAGTAATTTTAAAATTGTTATAAAAATAACTCATTTCTATGTTTAAACAATATTTATAATAGGAAAAATGTTGTTTATTTCATATCTCAATGTTTTATAAATGTTAAGGGTAAGAAAATTTCAATTTTTTTTATCTTTTTCCATACTTAACTAATGAAATCATGAAATTTTATTGAATAGAATTACACAAACTCATAATAGTACAACCATGAATAGATATAGCTTAAATATTAGTATAAAAATTCTTTTTTACAAGTTTCAAGGTGACTTTGGCCCTTAAGTCTATGGTTTAGTCACCTGTTATCCTAATATTACCTTAATGCCAATAATTAATTTTAATCACATTCACTAATATTTTAGGTATTAAATTAAGCTTATTAATTTAGATTATAAATATAATACTTATTAAAAACTTTTGTGTATATTTTTCAACATTAAATTCATATAATTGTCTAAATTAAATTTAAAAACAATTCCATAGACGTGGTGATAAAACTTGTTTTTAAAATAAAAATGCTCAAACACTCAATACATTTTATTATCTAAAATAGATATAAAAATGATACCAATTACCTAAATTGTATTAATATATTTATAATTGATCTATCTTGACTTTAAAATAAATTTTAATATATAATTTAACATTAATAATTATTTAAATGAAAAGACATTTTTAACAAAAATGTTTTCTTTTTTAATAATTCAATAAAAATTAATGTTCATAGAAAAGTACCAAAAAATAACGATAAGATATTTTTGAAAATAAAAAAATAAAGAATGATGTTTATTATTAAAAATAAAATTTATAAAATTCCTAAAATTTTCAAAATTTAGTTTAAAAATAGTTTCCTTATTAAATGAAGTTAAAACATAATATTTTGTGTAATATAGGCTATCTCAATGATGTTTTTTGTGTAAGATTAAAATTTTGTTGCTTATAATGAAAGAAAAAAGTGTTCCCATATAGAAAAACTATATTTAGTTTCATATAACGTGAAAAATTGAAATATAGTAAATAAATTTGAAAAAATATTTCACAAAATCCCAAAGTGTTACATTCTTTACCCCTTTAAAAGTATTCCACCATAAAAATTCATCTGTGTTATTAAGGGTTTAATACATGAAAGTAACTTTAATAGAATCCCACATCATAAAAATGAACACTAAAATTTATTTTTAAAAGGTAATGTTGAAAAAATATTGTTTACCCAAAGTAACACATCACTCGGTTTCCATGTAGATGAGCATATGCGGGATGTGAAAATAGGATCATAGAGGAGAATAAAAAATAAATATAGAGAGTTATCGGGGTAATCAATCAAAAACATGTGAATGATGCATGAAAACATTAGGGAATCAATTTCATAAATTTTTGATGAATAAAATGCATACCATTTCAATAAAAAATGTATTAGGACAACATTTTTATTCAAGACCATTTTTCTAAAGAGGATATAAGTACAATATTTCATTCCATTCCTTTGGTAGAATGTCATCCTTTAGTTGTGACTTGATTATTTCCCATATTTCCTCATATTCCATTGATTGAGGGTAAATTTCTTATTCATGAAATATTTTCAAATCTCGAGATATAAAAATATAAAGATAACTCATTTCATATATCTATATCATAATAAAAAGGTTATCACAAGATATCCAATATGTATAAATAATTATATGGTGAGATAATATATTAAATATATAAAACCTCATAAAAAGTTTGACATAAACTATTCCACTAATTGATAACCCTATATCCCATCCAAAAATGAAAATCCAAGAACTTAGAATTAAGGTCACTAGATATTCTTAACATTGATCACCCAAATATTATAATGTTTTTCTTGGTTGTCACATCCAAAAAATTTTTAATACCCGTATAATATGTAATGTTAAAACATGGTAATAAACAAAATTAAAATAAATCATTTTGGAAAACATTCTTGCTTCCTTATTCCAAAATTACTATATTTGCTCCACAAATCCAAAATCTCTAAATTTCATCCTTGATAACATAAACTAGTTATTCAAGAAATCCTTAATCATTTGTTTATGTTCAATGATACTATCCAATTTACTTTATCAAATTAATCATATATTTATCCATGATAAAAAAATTTACTCCACATCTTGAACACATTAATGGTTACGATCTGTTAACCAAGATATCACCTTTCCATTAAATCAATTTCATATGTCCTCAACACCATTTAACATATCATTTATAATTTATAATGAAATACTTATATAGAATATGAATATATATTTTATCATTAATATAATATAATATTTTAATTATTAAACATTAATACATCGTTCATCCAACTTTTTTGTTATACTATTTATTTTTCTTCATCATATTATTCCATAATAACCCCATTCATATAATATGAAATACAAATAATTTCTTAAGGTTACTCAATCTAAATATATTTTTGATAATTAATTTTTTGTTAAGAAATACTATTAGGACACCCCATACCATTAACATGTGGTTCATAATATATTTATCTTTAACTGTATAACAAAATCTCATACCACCTTTTGGATTCTCTTCATTAGATTTAAAAATTTTAAATATAATTCTATAATTCCATAATTTATTCATATGGACATTTAATGTAAAAAATGTTCTTTCTAGTCCCAAATATTGAAAAAAACCAAAAAAAGAAATTTGAAAAACATAAATCAAAATGGAACCCACATAATCATTAAGAATCCCTTTTAAGATATCTAAATCATGAAAAATACTTCTTTAATATTTGAAATCATTGGATTATTCTAGTTTATTCATAGCCAACATATATTTAAAACATTTATGTTGGTTTATAATATGTTTGTTAATTACCAACAAATATCCCCTTGGAGTGTCAAACCAAGTATGCCTCAAGGACCATCTTAGTGTACCAAGTTACACTTTTGTCAGGACAGACACACCTTTTCAGAGTTATTACACCAAAGTACGTATATTCTAGAGCCACATCCACCTATAGTATCCAGATATTGATGTATTACTTGGAAACCACTAACTCTATCCTTTACAAAATTTCTAAGACATTTTCTTATAATTTTCTTCATTATTTTACATGTCATTATATAAGTACATAGAGATAACCATAGAAATATCCCAAGAAAAATTACTAAAGTTTTCACGTAATTGTTTTTCAAACGATGAGTAAACATTCCATTGATACAAACTACAACAACCCAATATTAAGATATATTTATATTACATCATTTTAGATGAATATTCATCACATTACCAAAATATATTCCCAAGGATAATAATAGTGGTGTGTCATTGAGAAACATCAAACATATTATTATAACATGTTGGAAGATCTTTAACATATACCATAAAGTTATTCAACTTTAATACACCTAGATAAAACCATTATTCATAGCATGTGAAATGGAAACCTAAGAAATGGGTGAACTCAGAAGCTCTATAAGGGTAAACAAGGGGGATATGTAAGCATAACATAAGTAGAAGGGTATGGATAACATGATCCTAACATTATAAGGTCATTCCCTGCATATCAAAGATCATAATGAAGTGACATGTAATAAATAATGATAGTTAATAAGACATGAATCATAAGATAATCAAGAACATAAACCATGTGATAATATCATAAGCATATTACAAAGAATTTGTGGAAAACACCTAAATAGATAAAAAATGATACATAAGTCAAAGAATATTACCAAAACATATCAGGGAACATCATGGGGACTACACCTACTGGCTGCAACACACCACCACCCCATTTCTAGTCCTTTATTTTTAAGGGAAAAGGTTTCACAATATTTCCATAGTGGATTAGGATTCCCCATCATCCAATAGCGGGTCAGGGTTTTCCATATCATATAATGGATAAAGTCCATTGACTTGATTCCCATCATTATCTCATGAGATATAAATATTTTTCCACTGCATCGGGGGGATATATAAGTCCCACCATCGCAAAATGAAATCGTAAAACCATGTTACACATGATCATGAACAATAATAATACAACCCATGGAATGAAATGGGAATCATTAAATTGTAATAATAACATAACCTATGGAAAAGAGGCTAGTTTGATAATAAGTTCAGGAAAGAATAAACCATGTGATGAAGCAGGTTTTATAAAAGAATAACCCATGAAATAGAAACATGTTTTATAAACACATATCCCATGAGCGTGAAATGGGTTTTATAAAAATATAACCCATGAAAGAGAAATGAGTTTCATAAGCCTCATGACAACAAAACATAAACCACTACGAGAAAGAATATGAATGGAACCTTTGGATAATTTCCAAATAAAGGCTTGCATAACACCAATATTTGTCACCTTAGATTAAAAATAATATAAAAAGATCCTTGAAATGAAATTCATAAGGAAAATATTCTTTTTTCTTAGAAAAGGGATTTTGAATACATAAAACTTTTCAGAAAACCTTTTTATTGAAATCTTATAAAAGGATCTTAAAAATAGTTTAATTTTTTTTCTATTTAAAATATATAAAAGAAGCTTGAAAACATTTTGAAATCCTTTTTCCTTGAAAAATTATAAAATAATATTGATTTTTTTGAAAATGTTTTTCCTTTGAATCTTATAAAATAATCTTCAAAACCTTTCTAAAACCATTTTATTGGAAAACACATAATGGAATTACAAAGAAATCATGAAAATGTTTGGAAAACCATTTCTTTGAAAATACATTTAATATAAATGAATAATTGTTGATTTTTTTTGGAATTTCTTTATATAAATATAAATTGATAACTTATTATGAAACTTAATTGTTTTTAGAAAATTGTTTTGAATGAATACCACTTTTTGAACAAAAAGATAGGTATTGATAGAATATCATAAAGACATCTTCTTAATCATATTTTGTATCAAAGAGTGAAAAAATGGAATCAATACATGAAGGCATCATGAATAACAACATGAGAAAAAAATTAATTAGAGTTATTGGGAGATGGATCATGATATTCAATCAATGGAAGAATAATCATAAACAATATTGATAAATGATGACATTGAATCAATAAACTATTACAACTTGGAAACATTGAATTATAATCCAAATGTAAGAAAATGAAATTACAAGAAGCTTAAAATATAATGAAAATAAATTAGTTCAAGATATAACTTGTCAAATGGAAGTATATAATCGTCATAAAATAATATAGGTTCATAAAAAAATATGTGTCTCAAAAAAGAAAAATTGAGAAAAAACTACATCACTTCGAGAAAAACAACTTTTTGCAATGAGTTATTTGTGATAAGTGGATGAATCTTCTATAATAGTTTTCCGATAGAGACTATTTTTAATGGTATATCATTCCTGACACAAATTTTTTATTAAAATACAATATTTACAATTGGAATATATTCCCTTCGTAAATACATTTGGCACACAATGTGAGCCAAACCGTATGAGGAGTATTTATGATAGGGGATGTATACCCATTGCAAATGAAATTTTCAATTTTTTATGTTATTTGAGATGGGTGTTTACACCCGGTACAGATAATAGTTTGAAAAGAAAATATTTTTGAAGCGATCCCTTGTAAATAAATTCAGTCATTTAATCTTATTTTGAATGAGATGCCTTCCCTCCATTATTATATTGTCGGAAGTAGGTATTTGCGATGGGGCCCATCGAAAATGATCCTTGTAACCACAACCAAAATTAATAATGGTTGTACTATTTGTGATGGGATTTCCATTGAAGATAATCTAGTAAAAAATAATCTAACCTATATATACCCCAACCAAAATTTTCACATTCCATTCTTCTTTGAATTCCTTTCAATTTCTCTACTCTCATATTCTTCAGTTTCAATTTTTCTAAGTTTTAAACATTATAGGGGAGCAACATTCAAGATTTTCCTCCATTTAAAGTTTCAGTTTTAATGTAATTATTTAATAAATTTCTTGTTTATATAACTTAATTTATTTTATATTAGTAAATAATTATTAATAATTAGCAGTAATTAGATTTAATTATAAATAGTTAGTTAAAAAATATTTAGTTTTAATTTGTAGAAATGTTTTTAATTAAAAGTAAATTATTTTAATTTTTAATAATTTGTTTTCATTACCATTAAATAGTAATAATTACATGTAATGACTAATAATTATCTATAATTAACAATAATTAGCAATAATTACAAAAAAATAGTTATAATTAGTAAAAATTATAATATTTAGTTGTTATTTGTAGAAATTAGTAATAATTAGTTGTAAATATTAAAAATTTGTGGTAAATAGTATTAACTAGTAAAAATTAGTAATAAATAGTAATAATTAGAAGAAATGGATAATTATTAATAAAAAATTGTTTTATTTCATAAAATTTTGTAAAAATTAATTCTAATTAATATAAATTATTGGTAATTAGTAATTTTTTTAAAAATTAGTGGTAACTAATAATGATGAATAATAAATTGTAAAATTAGTAAAAAATTGTTTTAAGATAATATTAAATTAGAAATAAATTGTTATAAAATAATAAAAAATATTAGGAATTAGTAAAAACTATTTAAAATTATTAATGATTTCTAAAAGTGAGTAATAATGCATAATAATTGGTAATAATTAGCAAAAAATAGTAGTAGTTGCTATTTTTTCTTATTTTTTAATGATTCGTAATAAATAGTGGTAGTTAGTAATAATTAGTGGCAATAAGTAATAATTACTAGAAACTATGAATAATTAGTGGTAATCAGTAATAATTAATGGAAATTAGTAAAAATTAGTCGTAATTATTAATAATTAGTGGAAAATAGAAATAATTAGATGTAATTAGTAATAATATGTGTTAATTTATAATAATCAATAAGAAGCTTCTATAAATTAATAAAAATTAGCAATAAATTGTTTTAAACAGACAAAAATTAGTAATAATTAGTTTTAATTAGTAATAATTAGTTAAAACTAGTAAAAAATGTTTAAAATTAAAAATAAATTATAAATATTAGTAATAATTTGTAATACATAGTTGTAATTAGTGGTAATTTGTAAAAATTAGTGGTAATAAGTTGTAATTAGTAATAAATTGTTATAAACTAATAAAACTAATAAAAAATATTGACAAATAGTAATAACTACTAAAAATTAAGAAAACCTTAGTAAAAATAGTTATAATGATTAATGATTAGTTATAATTTGTAAATTTTATTAATAATTAGTAAAAGCTCATAAAAATTCGTATTAATTTGTAGTAATTTGTAAAAATTAGTAAAAATTAGTCGTAATCAGTAAAAGTATGTAAAAATTCGTAATAATTCATAAAAAATTGTAGTTTTAGTGGTAAGTAGTAAAAATTAGTCATACTTATTAAAAATGTGTAATAATTAAATGTAAATAGAAACAATTATTGGGAATTAGTAATAATTAGTAATAATTAGAAATAATTAGCAACAAATTCTAATAAATAGGAATACATTTTATAGACAAAATAAAAATTATTAATAAATTGTTATAAATTAATAGAAATGAGTAATTTTTTTTGATAATTAGTACAAATTTGTAAAAATTATTAATAATTATTAAAAATTTGTAATAATTCATTATAATTAACAGTAATTCGCAATAATAAGTAATAATTCATAAAAATATTAATAATATTAATAATTGGTAATAATTTGTAAAAAATAGGAATAAATAGTAATAATTCATAATATTTATTAAAAATTATTGGTACTAAGTAATAACTACCGGTAATTAGTATAAATTTGTAATAATTACTATAAGTTTGTAAAATTTTGCAACACATAGAAAAACATAGTTTTAATTAGTTAAAATTTGTAATAATTATTATAAAATAGTAAAAATTCTTTTAAATAACCAAAATATATTAATAATTAACAATAATTAGTTTAAAAAAATTATAAATTAATGAAAATTATTAAATTAATATAATTAATTATAAATTGATATAAAATAATATAAATTTGTAACTTGATTTATTTTATAATACATTGGAATAAATTAGTGTAATTTATTTGAAATTGTTATGTAATAAAATCAAATAAATTACTAGAAGGGTGAAAATGAATTAGGGCATGCATTTTCTGGTCATGATTAATGATTAATTAAGATATGGTTGTGCGAAATTGGTTATTTATTTTGACCTGAAAATTGAAAATTCCTTAATTTAAACCTATTTTTGTAAATGATAATATATTTTACAACTTTTTTTTAAAATTATACTAAAAATTATCAATAATAATTTCAATATATATATAATTATAAAATATAAGCTATAATTTTGGAAAAATGTGAGGAAGTCAGTTTGTGTATATAGTATTAAATTGATAAAATTGAAAAAAAATTAAAAGTAAATTATAAATTTTTAAAATTTTTATCAGTTTTGGGTATCCTTATTTTAGTATCAAATCATCAAAAAAATAATTTATTTAATTTATATTTGTTAGAGAAATAAGGAACATGGATATAGAAAATAGTCTTTATTACAATATCGTGTTTGGATATTTTATCAGTGGAATCCAAAAAATTCAATTATAAATCCTATATATATTGAAGGGGTTGAATATTTTATATTATTTTCATCAAAAAAACCAAAATATGTTTCAGAGGGGATAATTATGTTTCTATATTATAATTTTGATCAGAGGAGGTTTGACACATTTTACAATATGGAGGGTAATCTATTGAGTTGTTGTTTCTGAGTAGAATATGTTTTTTGTATCAATATCGTGAAAACAGTTTCAGAGAAGATACTAATAATTTTTTTTTCAGATCCATCATGGTTTAAAATTTAGTACATTATTTGGCTGATCCATCTTTCCAATAAACTGATACTCAAGATAAAATTGATTTAACTTAGGAGTTGGAAACATACCAGTTTTATGAGTTTTTGAAGTCTACTGATGTTGAGTTATATTCTAGTAGCCTGAAAAAAATTTAAGATGTTGATAATTTGATAGCTATTAAATCAGATAATGAAATGTCAAACAACTATTTTGATTAGATATTCTATTTAGTTAAAGCACTATTATTCCATGGAAATGTGCTGCCCATAAATTTTTATGAGTTAAAGAAAATGGTTTGAAATTTGGGTCTTAGTTATCAATTGATACAAACATGTTGATATGATTTCATCTTATACAATGGTTAAAATGAGTCCTTGGTTAGTTGTCCCACATGTGGAAAATCAAGGTATAAAGAGTCTGAATTAGGGAATTTTGGATTGATTCTAATAAAATAGTTGAGTTGTTTCCTACTTACCACCGTGTTGTTGTGTTTATTTATGCATGAGAACACTAACTCATTGATTTCATGGAAGAAAACTAGTATTTAAACCAGTAAAAGCATAAATTATTCTTATAATGGTGATTAATGGAAAATTTTGACCAAGAACTTTTATCTTTTTATTCAGAAGCTCAAAACATGTGATTCGGTATTTTTCCTAAAGGATTCTATCCATTCAGTTCTTATCGTAGACAATATTCTTTTTTACCCATTTTTATCAGTCCATACAATTTACCTCCATTGATTTTGATAAATGAGAGATAAATCTTTTTGACCTTACTAATTCCATGACATACGAAAATAATATCAATGATTATTTGAATATATTTATTGATAAGTTAAATTTATTGTGTGGTAATGGTTTTAGGGTATTTAATGTTGTTCTAAAACAAACTTTCTTAATTTAAGGTGCAATAATGTTGAAAATTAGAGACATCACAACATATAACATGTAATTTGGAATGAGTATACAGGGGACAAAATCATGTCCATACTATATGGGTGAGAAGAAAGAATTTATTATCATCAATGGACTAAAACCAGGTTTTTCAATATTCATAGATGATTTCTTCCTACCAATCATATTTTTTAAAGGAAAAAAATATCATTTCAGAAAATGCCCAATTATAATAGAAAGACCTCCAAAATAATCTCTGGTATTGTGTAAAAGTCTATTGTCTCTTCATGACCGACCATTACTTTTGGACTGACAATTAACCAAGAAAAAATAGATGGATTTTTGAAAGAACACAATTGTATTAATAGATAATTTTTGGGGATCTTCCATATTAGTTTAATTTGTTGCCTAGTAAAATGTTGGATTCCATGCATATTGAGAAGAATTATTTTGAGAATATGTTTTATACAGGTTTTGAGATACCCATTAAGACAAAAAATAAGGTTAATAAATGAATAGATATTTTATAAATATGCAGGTGTCCAGAACATGAACTGTTGGAAAATGGTAGATCACATATGCTAATGAAGACAAAGAGGCTTAAACAGTTCCCAAAAGAAAATAGTTTATTATTTTTCCTGTGGATTTACTATTTAAGGCTTTCGGATGGTTATGCTTCTAATTTGGCTAAATGTTTTAGAAATGGTTATATTAATAGACTAAATAATCATGACTGTAATGTTTTAATGTAAATGATTCTACTGATTGGATTTAAAATTTTGTAGAATTCTATGATTTGGGATTCATTTAAAAAATATCATATTTTTTCTAAGAAATTTTTTTGGTGAAAAAAACTACGATGCACTTATTATATTTCTCGAAGATGTTTTTTAATTTTCTATAAATTAAAAAAAATGTCATCTTTCTTTTATTTGGTGGAATAGATTATATTAAATTTTATGAATGAAGTAAAATGTTGAATGTCGTTACAGTTCTAATGGATGTACCCAAACAATAGATGTGTGAATAAATATAAAAAGGTACATAATAAATAACCATTTGAAGGATCAATTACATAAGCTTATTTATCAGAGGGAATTTCCTTTTTCATCTCTCATTATTTTGAATATGAATCTCCAATAGAACATAACCAAATGGTCAGTAATGATAGAACTGTTGAGGATGAAATGAAAAATCAATTATTAGTTTTTAGTTATTCTGATCTTAGATTTGGTAGAGTTTATGATCGATGTATTTTTGATGATGAACATCACATGGATTATATATATGTCCTTCTTAATTGTGAATAAATGAATCCATTTCTTATAGATAGTTATACTTCTAATTATTCTATTTTTTTAAGTAAATTAATATTATTTTATTTGGAGGTTATATGATAATTGTATTAAGAAATAGTATCCAGAAATTACAACAACTCCTCTTAACGAACGTGGGAAAACTAATTTTCCCCATTTGTTTCAAATACTAGTATAGTAAATTGTTTTAAGTCTATCATATAAAATAAATTTATTACTTTTTTATACAGATAATTGTCTTTCCAATTTTCATATATCTCAACATTTTGATAATATTAATACTCTATTGTGTTTATTGAGTAAACCACCATAAAAATAGGTTAAATCTTATAAATCATATATAATGAATGTTTTTCAATTTCAAATTCATTTATATAGTGAATAAAAATATAATGAATAGTTTAATTTGTTTGATAGGATATCATCACAGAGAATGTGAATTCATATTTTATTTCTTTCAAGAAGAAATAATTGAACTATTTTATCAGGAACATAATTATTTAACAATGTTAAATTTCTTTTGTTGGATACTAATAGAGGCTTGTGTATTCATATCCTCCCTAAAATCGTTGATGTTAAATAAAAAATCCTTATTTTAGTAAAAGAACCATTTTTATTGTCTCGTCAGGGACATCAAATATATTAGGTATATTTTTTATAGATTCAACAGAGTTATGTGATTGGTGGAGAATAATAAAAATGAAATATCCTAAAAATCGTTTTCACCAATGTGAATATGGTTTCACTAAAGTGAAAGTAATTGAAAATTTTCAAGAGAAAATGTGAAATCCATATTTTCCATGAAGAGGCCTGAATATCGATGATGGCACCCCATAGTTATGGTTCAATGGTGGAGATGATGTTATTAATGCAACAAAATGATTTTAAATAGTAAGAGATGATGAAGTTATAAAGACTACGTAAATTTACGATATTGAGGAGGAATATGACGATATTGAGATCATTATATACAAAGATGAGGATGAATATATAGAATGAAACAATTAATTGTTGGTTATATTAAATATATATATATATATATATATTATTGATTTAAAATTACTTGATAAAAAATTCGATTTCACGTTTTTGATGGCTGCCGAGACTTATGATGACATCTTCCATGACCTTCAGGAGGCTATATTACCTGGTGATGAGGATTATGATATATTATCTTACCATTATGTTTCTAGTGTTTCCTCGTTTACTCTAAGGGTTTAAGGTCTTGTGAGATGGATTATTATATACCCTATTCCAGATTGAAGGCCACATCTTGAAATCGATCCATGAATGAGGAGGTATGTTCAGTTTTGTATTTTAGTCAGAATTTATAACTTGTGATTAATATATTTTTATACAAATTGATGTATTTTTTCTTCTTTTTTCATAGATTTTTATATATAGATATTAGGAAGGGGAGTGATATTTTTTATAACTATTTTCATGAGGCTTGGGTGATGTGGCATCAAGTTACCATTGATGTTTGATATCACATGTTTAATCACTCTATGGTACATAGGAAAAAATAGTTATTTTGAAATTTTGATAATTATTAACTTTTTTTCATTATAAAATATTGGTTTCATGGTATCCCATTGATGATATCATGTTGATTCATATCATGGTGGGTGGGTGGGTATGGGAGGTTAGTTAGTGTTAGTGTTAACATTAGTTTTTACACAATTTGTGGTGGTCATCCATGAAAAAGGATGGTGTAAAGACCCGAAAATTCCATGGAATATTTTTCTTAAATACATGGGAATTTTACGAGTCTGCAGTTTCTGATGGCGATTGATTCCGAGGACTGGTGTGCCCGGAACTAATTTCTAAAGTTTGTTTGGGTACGTTCAGTAAACATACGAGAGGGATTTTATAAATTTTGAACCGGTTCTCCGAACTAAAATCCGAGGGCACTGTTGAACTCACAGCGTCAGTGATTTCTTAGTGAGACCCTCATCACAATTGCATTCAATCGAGAATGGAAGTTAATTTTTGGAGTTTTAAATTAAAATTGAATAAAAATAAAGTGTTAGCTTTATTTTCTATTTTTGGTGGTTAAAGCTCCAATACGAGGTTAGTGGTGGGGGCCACAACACCATAACCTCCCATGAAAGGTTATGATGGTGGGTCCCACCTGCACATAACCTCCCTTGGGAGGATATTATTAGGTGGGGCCCAGAAAAGCATTAAACCTACTTGAACTCCCCATAAGTGGGGGAAGGCTCTTGAACTCCCCCTCATTAAAGTGCCAACACCCTCTATTAATTAATTTAGCTCCTTCAATTAATTAATTAAAACCCATTTGAATTATTTTGAATTCTTTGGCCAACAAATTAAATAATGGGTTATCTTAACCCATTATTTTTGGTTGTAGATTCTCTTGGTAGGACTTTGGGAAAGGAAAAGGAACTTGGAAGGACACTTTGAGAACTTCATCCTCTCAACAAAGAACACGAAGAACGCCTCTTCATCATCCATAGAAGAATGACATACATCTTCCTCAATCTTCAACCATGCAAATAGTGAAAGGGTCGATCGCGAGGAACGCCGCCTTCCCATGACATCATCAACGTTCATCAACAAACGAGGTAGGGGGTGTGTTTTGGTTTTGAGCAACGTTAATTCTTCCTTCCATGATTGAGTTGTTTCCTCTTGGTCAACTTGATATAAAACTAATGCGGAAGGATCTGGCCAAACTAACTCAGCCCAATTCCTTCGACCATTCTTGTGAATATTGGTGTGTTCTTCAGGTTCTTCATGGGTGACAGACACCAGATCGTTGCGAGTTTGTTGTGCGATGCAACGATCCCAAATTGAAGATCAAACATCACGATGACCTAGAGGAGGTGCGACAATGATAGCGGGCGATGGATTTAACCAGAACGGGAAGGACCATCCCTCGACTGTTCTTCGATCTTGAGAATCAAATCGCATTTGTGGAGCCGATCAGAGGCCAAAAAACACCAGAGACGATTATTATAAGGCCCCAGTCTTAAACCTTACTTAATATTGAATTAAATGTGTAATTAACATTGAGGATCTTTTCAGGTTTAGAGTTTTAGAGAATTAGGACATACCTATTACATCTCAAAAGATTACAAATTAGTCTCTTCTACTAAATTTCCATAAAATAAAAACTCTTAAAAAGAAACATGTATAGATCCATGTTTTAGGTAGCATGACTTTCCCTTGATCCCATCCTTGACCCTATTCCATGCTAAGTCCTGTGAAAAACATTTCAAAGACTTGGGATGATCATAAGAAGCTCAGTAAGGGATACACAAAGAATGAAAACTGTTAGTTTTTCAAACCTCAAATAAACCATATATACTCTATCAAAGTAATACCTTTACCTTCATGAAGTAGTAAAAACTCTTAACGGAATAAAGTATCATTACATACCTTTTTGTAACCAAAGTATTTCCATAAAATCCATAAAAAGAACACATAACATATATAAAGGTAACTTGGGACATAAACATACTTAAGTGGAATAACCATACGGTCGACTCCCACACATATCACATAATGGAATAGCCATACGGCCAATTTCCATACATACTTAATGGAATAGCCATACATCCGACTTCCATACCCAATGCATTGGAGGTTATAACGTAACCACCCGTCCTGGTATTCACGGCACCACCCGTCATATGGTTTATAACGTAACCACCCGTTAAAATGTCCAAGTACCAATATAAAATCATAAAACATAAAACCAATATAAAGGAATGATAACATTTCCACATTTCAATCACAATATATCATAACAGAATACTTTATCAAAACCATTTTCAATACCAAAATACATAAAAGAGTATATGGTATTTATTTTATTTTAAAAACATTACGGCTTGTTGAGGAATCCAAAGACCAAATATTACTCGTGGGGGCGGAAAAGGTTTTTGTCGGCGCTTACGTTAAAAGAAACATTCCTTTTTGTCGTTTTGTAAAACGCTTCGTATAAAAAGATTCCTTTTGTATAAAAGTAAAAGTCAAAGGGGGTTTATACACCGTATAAAAGAAAGTTGTGTATAAAACGAAATATGCCTCAATGAAAGGAGATTGAGACGAAGTCCCTTACCTCGGGTCCGACTTGACTCGATCGTTCTTTAACGTCCTGAATAATAAACTTGAGTTAATTTATACTTTATTAAGAAACTTTTTAGAGTTAAATATTCCTTTTATATCACTTATTTCCATGTTATAAACATTATGTAACCATTTAAGTTAATAATGTTTGTTTTGTCGATATTTGGTTCTTAAGTCGAAAGTGGACTTGTTACAATTACATGTTGTTCATGTGGTCAAAGGTTATTTATATCTAGAATGACATTACTGATTTGGATATCATATATATCATATATATCCAGCATATACATGTATTTATAATATTACATAATCATTTAGAGGTAAGAAATGAAATGCACCGTTCATGGAGACGGTAAGCCGTACATACGCATAAACACCACTTTCATTTCTTTGTCATAATAATGGAATTAAAAATACATGAGAGGTATGTATATTTTAATTCCTGAATTATATTCATCATTTAGATATATCATTAATTATATATATCCATTATATAAATGTACTTTTAATAGTACACTACATTTGGGGATAAGAAATGAAATGCACCGTTCATGGAGACGGTAAGCCGTACGTACGCATGAACGCTACTTTAATTTCTATCTCATAATTTAATGGAAAGAAATAATAGTTATATAGAGGTATATTATAATTCTAGTATAACATCATATATAATAACATTAAATCCATCCTTTACACGTCCCACATATGGAATTAACGAATCACATCACTTTGAGGGGGCGCTAGTCCGCACTTCCTTAAATGAAGATATCGTATTTACCCATAATGGAAACCATAAAGGTATGCCCAAAATAAAAAATACAGAATCTTAAAAAAAAATAAACATATTATATATCATATATAAAAATAGTGACATCATAATGGCCACCTTTGAAGGTGTTAAATGAGTATTGAACAATCATCATTTCGGGAGGCAGAATTTCGCCATCCACGGAAACCGTACGTTCTTTAACCATTTGATGTAGTTGTGTGAGAGTGTAGCTCAAATAAGTCTTATAATAAAATCCTAGTATATTGAATATACTGGTGTTGTTACAAAAAAAGTAAATAAAAAGAGTTTAGGGGGTTGGAGAAGCAAAATAAAACAAATGAACATTAGAGAATGAATTACCTTTAAAAGTGTAACTCCTTTTGATTTGAGCCTAAAGGATTCCTTTGAAAGGATTCTTCCCAAAGGGAATCCACTAGGATGAGTAGAGGGATGTGGAGGGAGTAATTGGGTAGGGGTTGGCCGAGACAAAGGCTTGAGGAGTGTGTGAAATGAGGTAGAGGTGGGGGCCTTTTATAAGAGGAGAGGAGGGGCACTTTTGGAAAGTAAAGAAATATTACTTTATTTGAAAATGTGTTTCGGTTTTAAAAGGTCCCACATTGATATAATTCGTGGATAAGGTGATAAGGGTTCTAAATCCACCCATACAATAAGTTTTGGACATGTGTAGTTCATAGATTTTACATTATCTTTCCATTTTATTTAAATTGTCAAATAATGATGTCATCGCTGCATCATTATTATGTCATAAATAATTTAATTTATTTAATAACTAAAAAATTATAAAAAAAATACTTCGATGTAGGAAATCTTTTTATCTTTCCAATTACTATTTATAATCAAAAATCTGATCGTTATAGCCCCATGTAAAAATTGTTTTCGTAAAACATATTATGTTTGTGTCATTTTTACTTTTACATTAAATAAAAAGTTATTTATGTCATTTACCAACCAAAGTGTCTCCATGGGGTCCCCAAGTTGACCCATGGCTTTTCTTGGTCGGCCATGACACAACCAATAAGGTTGGGACATGTGTCTAGGTCATTTCATATTATTAAAGCAATGTTTTTACCTTAAACTACACTAATTACCACTAATCGTGATTAAGAACTTAATAAGTTACTATTCACAAAAAAAATATTATAATCTCATTGAACCACATTTTACTTCTTAATGACAACCATGTATGTCGGATTTTTGAAATTCAAAACAAAATGATGGCAAAATTTCATTTAAACAGAAAATCAGTCTTTATAAGTACCACTTAGTGGTTTCACTATTCATCAAAAATTGAAGTTTTTCAGAAAATTACCAAAAATTCACCCTAAGCTATATTTGATATTACGAATTCAAAAATGAAGTCTATTTTACAAAATTAAAAACATATAAGTCACATTAATTAATTTAATAATTAATTCCCGCTGTCAGAGCAAATAACGTGTTTTTATGAAACAATAAGTATCAAAAGATTGACACTGGTTTAAGACTGATTTCAAAGTGAAATTAATTCCAACAACCACTATTGGATTTAATGGTAAAAATATATTCTAATTTCACTTTAAAACCAATTCAAAAGATAATGTAATCATATAAATAAATTAGATTAAAAAGAGGTTTTGAATTAAAATACAACATTTTACACTATTCATTAAAAAAATGAACTTTATCGGAAAGATACCAAAAATTTACACAAAGTAAATTTTGATGTCCCGATTCTTAATAAGAGTTTTATTTGGTCCAAAAGAATGTTTAAGAGTGAACAATGATATATTTAATGATGGTTCAACATCAAAAGGTGATAAGTGAACCTTTAGTGAAAACTAGGGCATATACGCCTAAAATTGAATTCTTTCCATATTTTAAGCCTCTATCCTCTATTGGATAAATTTAAAAACATTTAAAAACATATATAATCATATTTTAGTTATTTCTATCCATTCCCGCCAATAAAACGACTACATTTTAACTACCATTTAAAATAATATTATTTTATTATTAGAGTGCAACGTAAGATTCCCAAGAAACTCGTTGTTGCGTGTTGGGTACGCCATCGAGCATAGCGTCCCCTTTAAAGTCATATCAATATTTTATTCACAAATATGGATAAATATGAAAATGACATATTCTTTATTTACCTGGGGTGTTACATCCTTCCCCCCTTTTGGGAATTGCGTCCTCGCAATTTTTAAAATTGAGCTTGGAAACATCCTTGAACTTCCCACATCGGAACAAGAGTCGGTAAAAAAATCACTTTAAAATAAAGGAAGATAAGTACAGAGGTCACCCGAGTTAACCCATACTAGGATTCCATGTAGGAAATCATGGACATGGAGGAGAAAACATAGGGTCATGTTCTGATGGAGAGTGATAGAAAACATGTTTAGGAGAAAGTTAACAATAAGAAAATCACAAACTTGTGATAGGTTAAACGGTGTTGGGTTCCCCAGTAGGAAAAGATAATAGAAAACATTTTTGATTTAAGTTACTTTTTATTGAGGAATTTATTCATAAGGAAACATAATCACTTACCATGTTGACTTTCAACTTTTACTAGATTCCTTAATCAAACTCATATTTTTCACAAAAGACGAGTATTTAGGGAGACTTGTTCACATTAAGAGTACTATAATCAACTTCTAGAGAATAACCTAACCCAAAAAAAGAACTACATACTTCCCATGTCTTTAGACTTTAACCAAAACCAAAACCCAAAAGATTAGTACAAGATCAGATAACCCAGAAAAGGATAACCCATTAGAAAGAAAATCTATTCATAATCTCCAAAATTTGTCCAACAAAACCCAAAGTTCAACGAGGACCATTCGATAAACAATTTGTCCATAAAATTCCACAAAGTAAACCAATTTAAGATTGAAACCCAAACATTTGAAGGATTTAGTCACATAGTCTTCCAAGTTAAATCGTAACATTTATCTCCAAACAAAATCAGTTTCTCTTAAAGTATCGCAATGAAAAGTAATTATCCTAATCACATATCCTCCATGATAGGTTAATAATTTTCATAAATAACCCAAAATCAACTTACTCTTAATTCATAAAATCATATAACTAAAATGAATCAGTCAAACTAACCAGGGACTTCACGTAGTCCAGTGGTAGGCGATAAATTCCAGTCGCACTTTGGTTGTGGGTTCGATTCCCGCAACTTTGTCCGACGCGACAGGTTGTCACACGGTCTGCGTGTTGTCCTTTTTCCAAAACTATATAATTCTTAAATCATTCCCCAAAAAGGGATAAAATCATCAAAAATAACCATAACATAATTTAACCTCAATTTTATCTCATGCCTTTCACTTCAATAATAACATATAGTAACCCGTAATTACCTCAAAAGTAAGGATCATATAAACCCAAATGGTTCTTTATAACTATGTTCACAAAAGAAAAGATAACTATTCCATGAATAAAATTTGCCTATATTAAACATCAGGGTTACACATAATATAAAAAGTCTTCTAATGTAACCCCATCATCAAAAGAGACTTAATACTCTTAATAATTTCACCATAACTCTTGAATCCCTTATATGTTGACATCTTACTCATTCAACATTCTTCATGATCCATTAACCATTCCTTTCCAACTTATCCCGAAATACCTCTTTCCTACAAACAAAATCATGAATCATATCCTAAGAATCCAAAATAGGAAAACAATAGTCATGAAATAATACATACCTTTGATTGGTCATTGTTAGTTTCTTCATCCTCAATCGGAATGGCATTAGGTATTGGTAAACGAGTATTTGTATGATCTTGGTGATCTAATTCACGAAACTTCTTAATGGGACATGTGTTTGCATAATGACCATGCACACCACATTTAAATAATTCAATTGATCCCTTTGAAAGAACTTATTTCCCTTTCCTCGAGTCAACTGGATGCTTCCTTTTTCCATGGCAGGTTCTTGCTTTATGACCTTCATTTCCACATCTATAGCATATTTCTGTCCCTTTGAAACATTTTCCTAGGTGTTTCTTTCCACATCTTTTACACATACGTTTTTGAACACACTTACCTTTATGATTATTACCTGTACTTCCGTAGGGATTTTTTTCTTGCAAATATGATGCCTTAGATAATCTCCAAGGTTTAGGTGGTCAATCATGACTCCAGATAGTTGGTTGAGGATAAACACAAGAGTTCTCATTACAACCCCCATATCATTCAGTTGCTCGCTCAGAAAACTGTCACAGTTTCCTTCACATCCACTGTTACCTTGGTACCTGCTAGATCCAGCCATTTACTAAAACCAAAAATGGTCAGTGTGAGTATAACAACAAAACCATCATGTACTAATGAGGAAGATAAACACTAAGATATTCTTACTCATTCACTTTATCTAAAACTAGGACTCTGTCTGAAATCCTAACCAATATGGTAATGTCACTTATGCTTAAAGAATACCCTAACCTCTAAAGATATCTAAACCGACCTTTGATACCAACTATAAGTCCCCAGCCTTAAACCTTACTTAATATTGAATTAAATGAGTAATTAACATTGAGGATATTTTTAGGTTTAGAGTTTTAGAGAATTAGGACATAACTATTACATCTCAAAAGATTACAAAGTAGTCGCTTCTACTAAATTTCCATAAAATAAAAACTCTTAAAAAGAAACATGTATAGTTCCATGTTTTAGGTAGCATGACTTTCCCTTGATCCCATCCTTGACCCTATTCCACGCTAAGTACTGTGAAAAACATTTCAAAGACTTGGGATGAGCATAAGAAGCTCAGTAAGGGATACACAAAGAATGAAAACTGTTAGTTTTTCAAACATCAAATAAACCATATATACTCTATCAAAGTAATACCTCCACCTTCATGAAGTAGTAAAAACTCTTCACTGAATAAAGTATCATTACTTACCTTTTTGTAACCAAAGTATTTCCATAAAATCCATAAAAAGAACACATAACATATATAATGGTAACTTGGGACATAAACATACTTAGGTGGAATAACCATAGGGTCGACTCCCACACATATCACTTAATGGAATAGCCATATGGCCAATTTCCATACATACTTAATTGAATAGCCATACGGCCGACTTCCATACCCAATGCATTGGAGGTTATAACATAACCACCCATCTTGGTATTCACGGCACCACCCGTCATATGGTTTATAACGTAACCACCCGTTAAAATGTCCAAGTACCAATATAAAATCATAAAACATAAAACCAATATAAAGGAATGATAACATTTCCACATTTCAATCACAATATATCATAATAGAATCCTTTATCAAAACCATTTTCAATACCAAAATAAATAAAAGAGTATATGGTATTTATTTTATTTTAAAAACATTACGGCTTGTTGAGGAATCCAAAGACCAAATATTACTCGCGATGGCGGAAAAGGTTTTTGTCGCCGCGTACTTTAAAAGAAACATTCCTTTTTGTCGTTTTGTAAAACGCTTCGTATAAAAAGATTCATTTTGTATAAAAGTAAAAGTCAAAGGGGGTTTATACACCATATAAAAGAAAGTTGTGTATAAAACGAAATATGCCTCAATGAAAGGAGATTGAGACGAAGTCCCTTACCTCGGGTCCGACTTGACTCGATCGTTCTTTAACGTCCTGAATAATAAACTTTAGTTAATTTCTACTTGATTAAGAACCTTTTTAGAGTTAATTATTCCTTTTATATCACTTATTTTCATGTTATAAACATTATGTAACCATTTAATTTAATAATGTTTGTTTTGTCGATATTTGGTTCTTAAGTCGAAAGTGGACTTGTTACAATTACATGTTGTTCGTGTGGTAAAAGGTTCTTTATATATAGAATGAAATTAATGATTTGGATATCATATATATCATATATATCCATAATATACATGTATTTATAATATTACATAATAATTTAGAGGTAAGAAATGAAATGCACCGTTCATGGAGACGGTAAGCCGTACGTACGCATGAACGCTACTTTCATTTCTTTGTCATATTAATGGAATTAAAACTAAATGAAAGGTATGTATATTTTAATTCCAGAATTATATTCATCATTTAGATATATCATTAATTATATATATCCATTATATACATGTACTTTAAATAGTACATTACATTTGGGGATAAAAAATGAAATCCACCGTTCATGGAGACGGTAAGCCGTACGTACGCATGAACGCTACTTTCATTTCTATTTCATACTTTAATGGAAAGAAATAATTGTGATATAGAGGTATATTATAATTCCAGTATAACATCATATATAATAACTTTAAATCCATCCTTTACACATCCCACATATGGCATTAACGAATCACATCACTTTGAGGGGGCGGTAGTCCGCACTTCCTTAAATGAAGATATCGTATTTACCTATAATGGAAACCATAAAGGTATTCCCAAAATGAAAAATACAAAAGCTTAAAGAAAAAAATAAACATATTATATATCATATATAAAAATAGTGACATCATAATGGCCACCTTTGAAGGTGTTAAATGAGTATTGAACAATCATCGTTTCGAGAGGCAGAATTTCTCCATCCACGGAAACCGTATGTTCTTTAACCATTTGATGTAGTTGTGTGAGAGTGTAGCTCAAATAAATCTTATAAAAACATCCTAGTATATTGAAGATACTGGTTTTTTTAAAAAAGAAGTAAATAAAAAGAGTTTATGGAGTTGGAGAAGCAAAATAAAACAAATGAACATGAGAGAATGAATTACCTTTAAAAGTGTAACTCCTTTTGATTTGAGCCTAAAGGCTTCCTTTGAAAGGATTCTGCCCAAAGGGAATCCACTAGGATGAGGAGAGGTATGTGGAGAGATTAATTGGGCAGGGGTTGGCCGAGACAAAGGCTTGAGGAGTGTGTGAAATGAGGTAGAGGTGGGGGCCTTTTATAAGAGGAGAGGAGGGACACTTTTGGAAAGTAAAGAAATATTACTTTATTTGAAAATGTGTTTCGGTTGTAAATGGTCCCACATTGATATAATTCGTGGATAAGGTGATAAGTGTTCGAAATCCACCCATCCAATAAGTTTTGGACATGTGTAGTTCATAGATTTTACATTATCTTTCCATTTTATTTAAATCGTCAAATAATGATGTCATCGCTGCATCATTATTATGTCATAAATAATTTAATTTATTTAATGCCTAAAAAATTATAAAAAAAATACTATGATGTATGAAATCTTTTTATCTTTCCAATTACTATTTATAATCAGAAATCTGATCGTTATAGCCCCATGTAAAAATTGTTTTTGTAAAACATATTATGTTTGTGTCATTTTTACTTTTACATTAAATAAGAAGTTATTTATGTCATTTCCCAACCAAAGTGTCTCCATGGGGTCCCCAAGTTGACCCATGGCTTGTCTTGGTCGGCCATGACACAACCAATAAGGTTGGGACATGTGTCTAGGTCATTTCATATTATTAAAGCATTATTTTTACCTTAAACTACACTAATTACCACTAATCGCGATTAAGAACATAATAAGTTACTATTCACCAAAAAATTATTATAATCTCATTGAACCAAATTTTACTTCTTAATGAAAACCATTTATGTCGGACTTTTGAAATTCAAAACACAATGATGGAAAAATTTCATTTAAACGGAAAATTAGTCTTTATAAGTACCACTTAGTGGTTTCACTATTCATCAAAAATTGAAGTTTTTCAGAAAATTACCAAAAATTCACCCTAAGATATATTTGATATTACGAATTCAAAAATGCAGTCTATTTTAAAAAATTCAAAACATATAAGTCACATTAATTAATTTAATAATTAATTCCCGCTGTCAGAGAAAATAGCGTGTTTTTATGAAACAATAAGTATCAAAAGATTGACACTGGTTTAAGACTGATTTCAAAGTGAAATTAATTCCAACAACCACTATTGGATTTAATGGTAAAAATATATTCTAATTTCACTTTAAAACAAATTCAAAAGATAATATAATCATATAAATAAATTATATTAAAAAGAGGTTTTGAATTAAAATACAACATTTTACACTATTCATTAAAAAAATGAACTTTATCGGAAAGATACCAAAAATTTACACAAAGTAAATTTTGATGTCCCGATTCTTAATAAGAGTTTTATTTGGTCCAAAAGAATGTTTAAGAGTGAACAAAACTATATTTAATGATGTTTCAACATCAAAAGGTGATAAGTGAACCTTTAGTGAAAACTAGGGCATATACGCCTAAAATTGAATTATTTCCGTATTTTAAGCCTCTATCCTCTATTGGATAAATGTAAAAACATTTAAAAAAATATATAATCATATTTTATTTATTTCTATCCATTCCCACCAATACAACGGCTACATGTTAACTACCATTTAAAATAATATAATTTTATTATTAGAGTGCAACGTAAGATTCCCAAGAAACCCGTTGTTGCGTGTTGGGTACGACATCGAGCATAGCGTCCCCTTTAAAGTCATATCAATATTTTATTCACAAATATGGATAAATATGAAAATGTCATATTCTCTATTTACCTGGGGTGTTACAATTATAGGACATCGGGGAAACCAAGTATCTGAAGTTTCATGACAAAAGAACCATTAGAACGAAGAACAAACTTCACAGGATGCGTGCTGGCCAGAGGCATCGTTTTTGGAAAATTACAGAATTCACAGTGTGTCCTCTATAATCACATGCCGTGTAGTACGGGTGTTCTATGGCTTGAGTTTTGGTCGTCAGAAAGGTAACACAATGCATGTGACCCTGGTCACATGGCGTTCACCTTTTACGTAGCAAGGCATAGGCGGCTTCACAAGACTCGACATGTATTTTGGGAAATACACAGACACAAGAAGAACTACATGGCCTAGAGGCACGAAGTTTATTATCTACATGGAATGGAAGAAGAGATTTTAGAGACTCGATGTATATCCTTGGGATACATGGACATGGGGTGGAGTACATGGGCTTGTTCTCCACCTGATTTCTTAGCATGGGTTACCTCGTGTACCTATTACATGGTTTGGCGAAGATGGGTTGAGGTCGTCTACGGGTACATGGCCAGCGTACACGGATTAAAACCCAGTTTCTTGGAGATGGTGTGTAATCATACCACACACCATGTACTTGTTTTTGTACATGATCAACCTTTCGACATGGGTCGTTGCACAGGGGCAGTACCTGAGGTCTGACTACATGGGGTGTAACTTATACTATCACGCCGTGTACTTTTTGGTAAAATTATTGGTCATCTTATACTCAATATCTTGGTTACGTTTTGTTTGGATTATAGCCCTATGACATGGCGGACATTTAGGATACATCAACTTGAGACTAAGAGGAAATTGATGTGTCGACACTTTTCTTGAAGAGCGGACCCTCCTAGAAGGAAGCATGCCTTGTGGAAGCCCTATGGCTGGCTGTGCATTGTTGACTATTCCTAGATCATGTGTTGGTCCGACAGTTCCGATGACTGTTCTTGGATAATGTGTTAGTTCGAAAGTTCTCACTTCTATTCCAGGATCATGTGTTGGTCTGATAGAATAGCTGGACCTGGATCATGTATTGGTACAACAGCTCTAATGACTGTTCTTAGATCATTTGTTGGTTCGATAGTTTTGACTTCTTTTCCTAGATCATGTGTTGGTCTGACAGAATAGCTGATCTTGGATGATGTGTTGGTCTGACATCATATATGATTCAATGGCTATATCTAATCATTTGAACCTCTCTTCAAAAGTTGTATACCTGTGTGAGCAGAGTCAGTAACTCTTGTGTTTCCTCATGATTGAGATGGTTCATTTGATAAACTTAGATATATGTATAGGCATATACTGAAGTGAGGTTTTCGGTTGATCTCATACTTTTTGGTTTATCCTAGTTGGATTTGTGAGACCTAGAGGTTCTCAGGGTCTCTACTAACTATCTATATACTCACCCCTGCATGGGATTTTCCTGCACATTGTTGTATTGGATGCAGACGATGGACAATGCTGACCGAGGCAGAGTGTACGAGGACTGGATGGTACCTGGAGGTGGACCTCACGATGAGTCGATACCTAGAGGGGATTGACAGATGTGGAGCATAGAGGAGTCTATCTATACCTACACTTCAGGTAGGATTCGTGTTGGACGATCCAGGAGCTACTTGTCATCTTCCAGCTATTTTGTCCCTCTTTAGTTGTACTTGTTTTCAATCTTCCTTGTACTCTACTATTGGGCTTGTATTTTTGGCCCCTTTACATTCAACACACTCTTTTGTATATAGTTTTACTCAGTGTTTTACTTCCATTTGCATACTCTGATTGTGTGTAATTGTTGTTTATAAAGGCAATGCCTTCCCAGTTATAGGGATTTACACCTTTGGTGCTAGTCGCCAGCCCCTGGCCTTTAAAAGGAAGTCTTAGGGTAGTCACGACACAGGTCTCGAGGATGGGTCATGAAAAATTGGTATCAGTGGAGTCAGTTCTACCACAGAACTTAGGACTATGATCATTCTTTCTGTGAAGAAATAGTGTTAAGAGTATTGAGTGTGGTTTTCAGTCTAGGGAGTTCAGTGTTGGTGCGGCAGCCGACGTATCCATAAACCAAGACCCTGATCACTGATTTCCAACTCAGAACACGAAAACACAAATTTCGTTTTTGTTTCAAGTGTTTTATTGTGATCTATTTCAGCTAGCTCACTGGGTATAATTTATTGAACATGACACACCTGTTTCTTTTTAGGATGCCTCCATGCAGACAACTAGCCAGGGTTATGAGAGTTGTACGAGATGATATCCCACCGAGCAACGAGGCATCGGTGTAGGGCCCTATAACAGTGGAGGCACCAATGGTATCAGTACCCATTGGTCCACCAATACCACCATCCCCAGAAACAAAGGGTGCATGCCACATGAGCGCATCGCATGAGTTAAAGTGCCAGAGGCCGCCCAGGTTCAGGGGAGAGATAGACCCACAGGTAGGTAAGGATTGGCTGGAGGTTCTGGTGAGAGTCTTCAGGTTAGTAGGGACACAAGCCAACCTTATGGTGATCCTTTCCGCGAGTCTCCTTCAGAAAGGAGAAAGCAGTTGGGGGAGCCTGATTCTTCAGGTGCATGACGAGGTGACACTGATCTAGGGAGACTTCGAGAGCCTGTTTCGGGCAGAGTTTATCCCATCTACCCTAAATGCGGTGTGAATACATGAGCTACTTCATCTGCAGCAGGGAAGCATGACAATGGCACAGTTCTAAGTGAGGTTCCTTGACCTCTCATGCTACTCCACCAATATGTTTCGAGACCCATTCTTCGGGGACCAAACCTTTGAGTAGGGGTCAGGAAGGAGATCAGAGCTTCGAAGAACTCACTCAGCATCCCGACGTTGGCATGTGAGTTGGATCGATCCCTCTTAGTGGAGAGTTTCATTGCTGAGCAGACAACAACAACAAGACCCACCACCAGACATCAGGTAACAGAGTTCACTGCAGCTTCCAACGGACATTTGTTGTAGAGGTCCAAGCGGACCAGACCATCTGGTCCACGACATCAGGATATGGGTTCGGTTGTGCGGGGCACACGAGACATAGCCAGTCATTCCAAGAGTGGGAAATGCTACTCTTGCGGCGGGTAGGGTCACATGGCTCATGACTATCCAACCCATCGTACTGACGATCATTAGACAGTTGAGGGACCTCCCAGGCATATGCAGAGGTTCGATCGAGGCGGTCTACAGAGAGTAGGCTGACGTAGCAGAGGATCTGGTCATGTAGCTTGTGGTGGACAACGATTCGAGGTGTTACTGCCAGCACCACCAGGATGTCCACCCCAACTGTAGGGAGCATGTGGATAGGGGAGATCTCAGCTCCAGGAAGCTGAGGCATAATACCATGGTGCTACGGAGATTATTCGAGGTACTATCTATGTCTACTCCACCTTAGATGCAGTTCTTATAGACACAGGTGTCAGTTACTCTTTTTTTCTACTGCCCTTGTTTGGAGTCAGAGATTCTGACAGAGCCGTTGGCTCCATCCTTACGGCTAGAGACTCCTACAAGAGTAGACTCAAGGATTATTCACTAGTTACAGAAGTGTGAGCTTACTCTAGGAGGCGATAGCTTCAGTTGGGATCTCCTCGTAGCGGCGTTGAGGCCTTACGACGTCATCTTGGGTATGGACAGGTTATCTACAGTCCATGCCCATATCGACTATATTAGGAGAAAATTGCACTCTTTCCGCATGGATGATACCTGGTTTACCTTAAACGGTGGTAAAAGAGCCCTTGCAGCAAAGGATGGACATACAAGGAGGAGGGTGCAGCTGATCACTCACCAGCTGCCTTGCCTTACCCTCAGAGCTGTTGATGTGGAGAGTCCGACTTCTCATGTAGTGGTGGACCAGTTCGTGGATGTTTTCCCTGACAATGTTCTAGGACTACCTCCTCGCAGAGAGGTAGACTTCTACATTGACCTGAACCCCAGCACGACACCAATATCTATACGAGCATATCTAATGGCTCCTGCTGATCTTCTTGAGCTGCAGGTACAGTTGGAGGACCTACAGGGGAAGGGATTCATCTGGTCCAGTGTTTCTCCCTAGGAAGCCTCGATTCTATTCACCAATATGGAAGATGAGAGATTGAGTCTTTGTGTCGACTACTATTTCCTGAACCAGGTGACCGTGAAGAACAAGTAACTACTCCCGAGTATTGATGACCTCTTTGATCAACTGAAGAGAGCACAATGGTTCTCAAAGATAGACCTCAGGTCAGTCTATCAACAACTCAGATTTTGATATGAGGATGTGAAGACGATAGCCTTCAGGTGCCTTTACGACCACTACGAATTCTTGGTTATGCCCTTTTGCGTAACCAATGCTCTAACAGTGTTCATGAGTCTGAGGGACAGGATATTATAGCCATACATCGATCGATGTTTTGTAGTCTTTATCGACGACATTCTAATCTACTCAACTACCAAGGATAAGCATGCCTACCATTTGCAGGTAGTACTGGAAATACTCCGAGAACACCGGCTTTATGGTAAGCTTTCAATGTGCCATTTTTAGATTCAAGGGGTTATGTTTTTGGGACAAGTCATCTTGGAGGCTGGAGTTCCAGTGGATCCAGTGAAGATTGAGGCGATACTTTCTTGGGAGACACCCAGTAGTGTGACAGAGTTACGAAGATTTTTGGGTTTGGATGGATACAACCGGAGGTTCATTACAGAACTCTATAGAGTTTCAGCACCACTATCAGCCTTGATAAAGAAGGGGTAACCATTTGTGTGGTCGGAGAGATTCCAAAAGAGCTCTCAAGAGCTGAGGCAGAGGCTGACTAGTGCCCATATCTTGAGACTTCTAGAGGAAGTAATAGGGTAAGTAGTCTACTATGATGCATCCAGGAACATAATTGGGTGTGTTCTGATTTAGGAGTGAGAAATGATCGCATATGGTTCTATACAATTGAGACAACTTGAGAAGAACTACGTTACCCATGAACTGGAGTTAGAAGCAGTGGTCTTCGCCTTGAAGATGTGGCAGCACTATCTGATGGGTGAGCGCTTTACCATATACTCTGATCACAAGAGTGTCAAGTATATCTTCTCTCAAAAGGACCTGAACCTGAGACAACGACGATTTCTTGAGTTACTCCAGGACAATGACTTCGAGATAGTCCATACTCATGGGAAGGGTAATGTTGTTGTAGATTCTCTCAGCAAGAGATCTGGTATACAGTTTCTAGGAGAGGCGATAGAGAAGCTGGTTGCCTTACATATATCCTTTGTGGATAGAGATGGAGAAGCCTATCTACAGTATCTTACAGTCACTCCCCCACTTCTTCAGCGAGTTAGGGAGGCACAACATTGGGATGATGAATGTGAGACACGACATGCACAGTTATCCACAGGGAAGGCACCTGATGGATTTTCAAAAGGTGGGGAGCACGTCATTCTCTATAGAGGACATACTATGGTGCTAATGTCAATTTAGGAGGAAGTGTTGAGGGTGTTCCACACATCCCTTCTAAGGGTACATCTAGGAGTGGAGAATATGTATCAGGATCTTCGACGACAGCACTGGTGGCTAGGTATGAAGAATGAATTAGCTGAGTTTGTCTCATGATGCATCACTTGTCAGCAAGTGAAGGTGTAGAACCAGGTACCAGCAGGCTTGGTACAACCCTTAGATGTCCCAGAGTGGAAGTGGGATGGGATATCCATGGACTTCGTGACAGGTCTTCCACGTACATCCAGGAGTCACGACTCGATTTTGGTGATTTTTGACCGACTCAACAAGTCATCCCACTTCCTACCGATTAATGAGCATGGTTTAGTAGAGATATTGGGATTCATCTATGTGCAAGATATTATGCATTTACATGGATTACCTTCCTCGACTGTCTCCAACCATGATGCACAGTTCACTTCCCTGCTATGGAAGGGGTTGCCGGAAGCTTTTGGGACATAGCATTTCTTGAGCATTTCCTTCCATCCTCAGACAAATGGTAAGACTAAGAGGATCATTCAGACTCTCGAGGAGATGATCCATACACACGTCCTCAACTTTGACCGTAACTGGGAGGATCACTTACCTTTGGTGGAGTTTTCCTACAACAATAGCTATCATTCCACCATCGAGATGGCACCCTTTGAGGAATTGTATGGGAGACCCTACAGATCGCCACTGTGCTAGAAAAACTCAGTGGAGTCAGCACTAGTGGGACCAGAGATGGTATGGGATACCACTGAGAAGGTGAAGATCATCCAGGAGCAGATGAAGACTGCACAGAGTAGGTAGAACTTGTATGCTGAAAGGAGACATAGACCTTTGGAGTTCGAGGATTGCGACGATGTCTTTCTATGGGTCTCACCTCGACGAGGTCTACAAAGATTCGGCCTAGGCGGAAAGTTATCTCCAAGGTTCATCGGACCTTTCCAGGTCCTCATTATAGCAGGCGAGGTGGATTATCGCTTAGCTCTTCTACCTCAAATGCACCAGGTCCACGACATATTCCACGTATCTCAGCTGAGGAGGTATGTGCATGCCCATTCCCACATCATAGACCATGGAGAGTTGAACATTGATGATGGGGATACTTTCATGGAGGTTCTAATGAAGATTTATGACAGACAGAAGTGAGTCCTACATGTATGGTCGATACCTTTGGTGTGCGTTCGCTGGTAGCACGAGAACCTTCAGAAGGGCACATGGGAGGGGGAGGCTCAAATGCATGCTCATTACCCCCATTTGTTCCCTTAGTTTGAGTTGTAGCTTATGGGTACGTAAATCCCTGAGGTAAAGAGAATGTAAAGACCCTGAAATTCTGTGGATTTTTTTTCTTAAATACATGAGAATTTTATGAGTCTGCAGTTTCTGAAAGCACTTGATTCCGAGACCCAGTGTGCCCAGAATCTATTTCTGAAGTATTTTCTGGTATGTTCAGTAAATGTACGAGTGAGATTTTATAACTTTTGAACTGGTGCTTGGAACTGAAATTTGAGGGCACCGTTGAACCCGCAGTATCGTTGATTTCTTAGTGAGACCCTCACCACAGTTACATTCAATCAAGAATTGAAGTTAGTTTTTGGGGTTTTAAATTAAAATCGAATAAAAATAAAGTGTTAGATTTATTTTTATTTTTGGCGGTTAATGCTCCAAGAGGTGGTTAGTGGTGGGGGCCACCAGACCATAACCTCCCATGAGAGGTTATGGTGGTGGGGCCCACCCACACATAACCTTACATGGGAGGATATTATTTGGTGGGGGCCACACAAGCTTTAAACCTCCTTGAACTCACTATAAGTGGGGGAAGGCTCTTGAACTCCCCCTAAATAAAGTTCCAACCCCCTCTATTAATTAATTTATCTCCTTAAATTAATTAATTAAAACCCATTTGAATTATTTTGAATTCTTTGGCCAACAAATTAAATAATGGCTTATCTTAACCCATTATTTTTGGTTAGCGATTCTCTTGGTGGGAATTTTGGAAAGGAGGAAGAACTTTGAAGGACACATGGAGAACTTAATCCTCTCAATGAAGAACATGAAGAACGCCTCTTCATATTCCATCTAAAAATGATGGACATCTTACTCTATTTTCAACTGTGCCAATAGAGAAGGGGTCGACCACGAGGAACACCGCATTCCCACGACTTAATGTTCATCAAAAAATGAGGTAGTGGGTGTGTTTTGGTTTTGAGCAAAGTTAATTATTCCTTACATGATCGAGTTGTTTTATCTTAATCTGCTTGATATCAAACTAATGCAGAATGAAGAGGCTAAATTAACTCAGCTGGATTCCATTCACCGTTCTTGTGAATATTGGTGTGTTCTTCACGTTCATCATGGGTGACAGACACCGGATCGTTGTGAGTTTGTTGTGCGACATAATGATTCCAAATTGAAGATCCAACATCATGACGACCTAGTGGAGGTGCGACGATGATAGCGGGTGACAAATCGAACCGGAACAGGAAGAACCTTCCCTCAACCGTTCTTTGATCTGGAGAATCAAATTGTGTTTTAAGAGCCGATCGGAGGCCCGAAAACACCGTAGACGATTACAGGACATCAGGACGACCTAGTATCTGAATTCTTGTGACAGAAGAACCATCAGAACAAATAACATACTTCACTGGAGGAGCGCTGGCTAGAGCCGTCGTTTCTAGAAAATTCTAGAATACACGACATGTACTCTAGAAGCACACACCGTGTAGTATGGGCGTTCTGCGGCTTGAGTTTCGGTCGTCGGATAGGTAACCCATGACGCGTGACCCCAGTCACATGGCATGCACCTAATACATAGCAAGGAAGAGGCGGATTCACGAGACTCGACATGTATTTTGGGAAATACATAGACACATGCATAACTACACGACCAAGAGGCATGATGTGTGTTCTCTACGCAGAATGGAAGAAGCAACTTAGAGAGACCCGATGTTTATCCTAGGGATACATAGACACGGGGTGCAGTACACGGGCATGTACTCCACCACACGGCCAGGAATGGCCAGTGGCACGAGCGACCTCTTGTACCAGTTACACGGTTTGGCGAAGACTGGTTGACGCCGTGTATGGGCAAATGGCCAGCGTACACGGAGTCAATACTAGTTGCATGGACATGCCATCTAATCATACCACATGCGGTGTACTTGTTTTTATACACAATAAGCCTTTCAACATGGGCCATTGAACATGGGCAGTACCCGATGTCTGACTACACGACGTGTACCTTATACCAACTTGCTGTGTACTTTTTGGTAAAAGGCTTGATCATCTTGTACTCCGTATCTTTGTTACGTTTTATTTGGATTAGCCCCCTATGATGTGGAGGTCCTTCAGGATACATCAACTTGAGACTATGAGGAAATTGATGTGTCGAAACATTGCTTGAGGAGAAGACCCTCCTAGAATCAAGTGTGTGTTGTGGAATCCCTGTGGCTTGCTATGCACTGTTGACTGTTCCTGGATCATGTGTTGGTCCGACAGTTCTGATGATTGTTCCTAGAACATGTGTTGGTCCAACAGTTATAACTTATATTCCTGGATCATGTGTTGTTCCGATAGAATAGATAGACCTGAATCATGTGTTCGTCTGATAGCTATAATGATTGTTCCTAGATCATGTGTTGGTCTAACTGTTTTTAATTCTATTCCTGAATCATGTGTTGGTAAGACAAAATAGCTGATCCTGGATCTTGTGTTGGTACAACATCATATATGATTCAGTGGCTATATCTGATCATCTAAACCTTTCTAAACAAGTTGTATACCTATGTGATCTGAGTCAGTAACTCTTGTGTTTCCTCAAGATTGAGATGGGTCATTTGATAAACATAGGTATATGTATGGGCATATACCGAAGTGAGGTTTTCAGTTGATATCATACTTTCTGGTTTATCCTAGTTGGATTTGTAAGACATAGAGGGTATCAAGGTCCCTACTTAGTAACGATATACTCACCCCTGCACAGGATTTTCCCGCACCTCATTGTGTTGGATGCCGATGATGGACAATGCTGACTGAGGCAGAGTGTATGAGGACTAGAAGGTACTCGAAGTTGGACCTCACGATGAGTCGGTACCCAGAGGGGATTGATGGACGTGGAGCGTAGAGAAGGCTATCTGTATCTACCCTTCAGGTAGTATCTATGGTGGACGATCCATGAGCTTCTTTTCATCTTCCAGTAGTTTTGTCCCTCTTTAGTTGTACTTTTTATCAGTCTTCCTTGTACATTACTATTGGGATTGTATTTCTGGCCCCATTACTGTCAGCACACTCTTTTGTGTACAATTTTACATCGTGTTTTACTTCTATTTGCATACTCTGATTGTTTGTGTTTATAGTTTATAAAGGAAATTCCTTCCCAGTTTTATAGATTTACTCCTTTGGTGCTAGTCTCCAGCGCCTGGCCTATGGAAGGAGGGCTTGGGGTAGTTACGACATGGGTCCCAAGGACGAGTCGTGACAGATGGAGTCAAATATTTTGAAAATTTATAATGCACCCGTTTAACTGATTACATATCATATTAGGTTTAGGATAGATTATGATCATACTGGATGTGAGATATTTTTCATAGGATAACATCATTAGGTTCGAAGAATTGGGGGTGGTTGGAGGTGATGAATTATTCTGGTAGTCATACATTTAGTACACATCGATAACATATTTTAAGTACTTTTTTATAATTTTAATACCTTTATATGTAAAATGTTTATTTTATATTCATATAGTTATTTTAACATCAATATATTATAGATTTTAATGTTTACAAGAAGATGTATAAGGATCCTATCAATGAATATATTTTGGTGGTCTCTTGCGACAGATTGTGGTCATCATATTTTATATGATTAAAAGAAAATTGAAAATATTTTGTTAAATATATTGATTTATAACTGAAAATCGCTGATTTATATAAGGAAATGACTTTTAATACACAGTGTAAGAGTCAGGTTGGGAATGAGAGTCAAACCACCAGTGCATCATGATTCGATGATGCACCATCTATACATGGGATGCTGTATGCTTTTGGGAATGGATGAGTGGTTGGTATAAATTACTCATTGACACCAAATTATTTTTATGGTACTATTAAATGGTCGATGTCTAGGTCAAGGGGAGCATGAGGAGAGTCATCATCATCAACATAACAATATGAGGAGTTTATTTGAGTTATGAATGAGGTTATCAAGGACATGTGTAGAGATCTAGATGAGATCTGTCTATAGCACCAGAATCAGCACGAGGAGATGCGATAATGGTAGGAGTAGTAGAATGAGTACATGTGACAACTTTTTTTGGGCATAAGGTTGGAGTTCCTTCCCACTCAACTTTCAGATGACCCTCCCCTACACTCCCCTCTATATTGATAGATATATTATGAAAATTTCTATAATGTTAATAGTTATATGAAAATATTATTTTGATTATTTTTGATTTTTACATTTTTTAAAAATAAACATTCAATAATTTTTCTATATGATTTATTATTTTTATTTTTTTCATTTTATTTATTTTTTGAAATTTTTTTGAAGGGTTGTGTGGACCGTTATGAATATGTACCTATTAAAAAAGTATTTGTGACATGAAATCTCAATGTTACTAGTGATTCATTTTCCATGACCTGTCACAAAAACTATATGTTGTGATGTTGTTTTTGGTGACAGGTTATTTACAATGGGGTTCCACTTCAATTTTTTTCCCATTATGCTTTGATGATTTGGTGACATTTGAAACATAAAAATCATGAAATAATGTTCCTAAAATTTATATGTAAATACACATAAATTTATTTATGGAAATCATAGAGTACATCCTTGGACTATATAAACAACACTTACAAGAAATATGAGGTAAACATGGCTTGTGCATCACAAAAATTAAAAGTTAGATGGAAAAATTCTTAATGCTTGAGTAAAATTTTAATCGTGATCCCCATAAAATAATAATATCATTTCAACTATTTAATATAATTAAATAAATGAAATTAATGATATATAATTTCATCAGCAATTATATAAACTACACAAAATAATAGGGTTGTGAATATGGCATGTATGTCACAGAAATAGAAAGTGAGATGAAATTATCTTACATTATGTCTATATTTTTCTTCATACATGTTAAAAACTAATGTATAAAATATATATGTTTTTATACATGAAAAATATACCCATATTATTATATATAATAACATTTATTATTTGTTATTGACATTATTTTATTCATTTATCAACAATACCATGTTAATATTAGGGTTTTGGTAATATCAGCCTTTTTTTCATATATGTTGCAGATTTTAATTCTTGATAATATTATATATATCATTATTTAATTAGTAACATAGTATAAAAAAATATAAAAATATAAAATATATTTTTTAGATAAATATTTCTAATAATCTATAAATTATAAATATATGAAATGGAAGACACCGTTCATAGAGACGGTAGGTTGTACGTATGCATGAATATGGTTTTAATTTTGTTTTCATAATGAAAAAAAGAAATTAAATGAAATATATATATATTTGAAATAATTATATAAATATTATAATATCATATATATCATATAATTTCACTAATCCCATACTTATGTTTCTAGTTTATTAACAATTCCATGTCAATATACTCTTTAGGTAATATTAGTTTTGTTTTTCATATATGTTGAAACTTTCAATTATTGATACTATTAAATATATCATGATTTAATTATTTATATAATTTAGATAAATATATAAATTTTATATATTTTTATTATAAAAATAATTTTAATAAACCATTAATGATACAAATATGAAATTGAATACACCGTTCATGGAGATTGTAGGCCATATGTGGGCATGAATATTGTTTCTGTTTTTCAATCGTATTGAAAGGAATAAATTAAATGGAATATATTTTTATATATATAATAATAATAATAGAATTTTAATTTTTTATATATCATATAATTTCACTATACCCCATCATGAATACATTCCATATAAAGTGTGAACAAATCAAATTGCTTTGAAGAGGCAATAGTCCACACTTCCAGAAGAGAAGTTATCATATTTACAATAGATGAAACACATGAATGTATGTTTTATATTATAATTAGAAAAAACATAAATACATAATAAATATTATATATATCAAATAAAATATATTTTACATCATAATTCCAAACCATGATAGGTGGTAAAGGAAAAACAAACAACATCATTTTGTCAGCCTGTAGTTCGGCATACAAAAATAATGTAATTATGTTACGCATTATATGGAAGTGTGTGTAAGGGTATATAGAACCCTTATTATAACAAAATAATAGTATATTTGGTATAATTAGGTTATTATATAATCATTTAATGTTAATGTTTTATGTCTAGAGAGTGAAAATAAAACAATGGAGCTCGAGGAAGGATGTTACTTATTCTTTGGGTAAGTCATCTTGTTTTGCACCAAAGGGATTCCTTGGAAGGATTTATTTAAAAGTTAAGAATATATAATGAGGGTAGGGAAGTTGGAATAATATTTGGGAAGATTATTTATTATCTAATGTGTCTTGAGATTTGTGATTAAGGGGAAGGGTGAATGACTTTTTATAGTGGAGGAGTGGTATTCATGTAAATACTAAAAGGTAAGAACTAATGAGAGATATAATTTTTCTTATGTGGTTAATAAATTATCATATAATGGATTAATTTTAATTTATGGTTTTAATAAATCTTCTCAAGATAAAAAGTTAGTGCATTTTTATAAATTTGTTTCTTAGTCATTAAGTTTTTTTATATTTTTCTTTCTGTGTTTTCATTTAGATAAGTAGTTTTCCAACCTATGTAATTTTACAATTGAAAATAAATTAATGTGAGATTTATTATAAAATATGATCCCACTTAATTATAAATATTATATATAATTTCCCAAAAAATAATCCCATGTGTGTTTTAAATTAATTTTAAAACAAGCGCATATAACTTGCAAAAACACTAATTTTACCCAAACCATGATAATAATGTTCTAAAATTTAAGGGTCTATATGTTTATTATAGAAGATTACTTAGTCCGTTAATATTCCATATTTTATATTTATTAACAATAAATAATCACTTTACAGAGGGGTAAATTTATATTAATTTTAAGTATTTTAATGAAATATAATTTATTGTAAAATAACATTAATTTCAAATTTTCCATTATTTATTTAAATTTAATTTAAAAATAAAAAATTTGAATTGAATTATATTATTATCACATCATTGTAACAGCATATATTTATCTAAAAAATAACAAAACATAATAATTCATTAAATTTACTTTACTTTTACTATTTTTGGAATCAATTATATTGTTTAATTATTAATATAATAATCCATACGTTAGCATTTGATAATCATTTAATGTGACTAATTCAAGTAAAAAAATTAATTATAAATAATCATGAAAAAAATAACTCATTTATCATTCAAAAGATAATTTATAACCCATTTATTGTTTCGATATATCATAGTTTTATAAATGTAATGGTAAGGGAAGTTCCTTTTTGACTTTTTCCCTTAAGTTATGAAATTGGGAAGTTTTTTTGAATAATATCCCAATAACTCATATAATTAGAAAAAATAATTTCAATAGTTTAGATATGGGTATACAATGGATTTTGACCAAGTTTATAGGTCATTTTGTCTCTTATGTTGATGGTTTAGTCCCTTGTTAAGATTAATTTTTAATAAATTATAGTAATTATTTTTAATCACTTTCACTAATATTTTGGGTCAAAATTTAATTTTACCTAATTATAATATAAATATCATACATAATAAAATTGTGTATGAATGTCATTATTAATTCATTTCATATAACTGGATAAATTAAATTTAATGTTAATTCCTAGATATGGAGGGAAAGTGGTCTTTTTAAAAGTAAAAATGTTCCAACTTCCAATAAATTGGTATATATAAAATCAATATAAAAATTAATTAACTTAACTGAATTCGATTAATATTTTTATTATTGATCTATTGTAACATTAAAAACAAATTTAAAATATAATTATTATTAATAACTATTTAAACAAAAATGCAATTTTTAATAATAATGGAATATTGTTCACCATTCATAAAAAAATTCAACATCACAAAAAAATAAAAAAAAATCTTCCTTAGAAAAATTTTTCATTCCAAATTGAGAAACAATTTTAATTTTTTATTTTTATGTAAAATTGTCAAATTTAGTTTTAAAATAGTAGCACCCTAAAAAAGGTAAAACTCAGTCCTGCATGTACGAAAGGCTAACTCAGTGTTTTGTATTGTGTATGTTTCACATTGTGTTATGCATAATGATATAAAACATCAGAGTTTCCATATAGAAAATTATATATTAACTGTCACATGAAATAAAAATTATCAAAAGGATTAAATTACCTTGAATGAAAATAATTCAAAAAATATCAGGGTGTTACATATATTTTAATTTATTTCATGATCCATCCCAAAGGGGACTATTCCATGAATACCCCTATCCCGCCTTTGATAGGTTTGGTACCTGTGACTAAAAATGTGTAGGAATATCCCACAATTGGGAGGAATTTTCCAAAGTACCTATACACACGCATACATCTCCACACCCGAAATACTGAAATGTAAAAACACTAAGTAAAAAATGCACACATACACTAAGATACTAACCAAAAATTATGATTGTAGGAAAACTAGAATGTAAACTGAGATAGAATAAAAGAACACCAAAGAAAGATTCTGTTCAATGAATGAAAAAGTTCTTGAAACTTGACTGGGAAAATCTTAACTTTTACATAAGATTATGATAGCTTCTTGAATTCATAAGATCACAAAAAATCAATCTGATCCCTTTGAGCACCACCTGGTCTTGGTCCACCTAGAACTCTGTCGATGTATTGATCATCTATAGATAACACAACATTTGAGGGAAAATCCCATGTAGGGGTGAGTAAATAAATAATCATTATGACTATCAAAAACCTAAAAAGGAAAAAAACTATGAAAAACACTAAGTATACCATAATAGAAACACACAAAGTATAAGAAAATGGAAACACACAAAGTAATGTTAGCTCAAACATCTCTTTGTCAAAAGAATGAAGAGGAGGATTTTACGTTTTAGTCCACAAATATATTGATTTTTATGACACACATAGCATCAATGGACCTTTGAGCATTGATAGTACATGGAGCGTATATGGAACACAAATCATCGATGTCTCCTAGAGCATCGATGTCACTCAGATCATCAATAGCACACATAGGGGAGATGGTGCCCTGAGTGTCGATGACACTCAGAGCCTCAACAACGCCTGTAGAGTCGATGCCACCTGGAGCATCGATGGGGAATGGGGCATAGATGGGTAATGAAGGGTTGATGTAATATGAAATTTTGATGATCCATAGAGTGTCGATGGCGCACAAAGTGTATATGGTTCATAGAGTGTCAATGGGTCATACATCCCCCAAGTCTCATTGTCAGCATGTCATAGCCAGGTGCATGATTCCACTTGTAGCATGCATATACAAGGAGAACTGACTTCTCAAGCCCTTAGGTCACATGAAAGCTTCTCTATAAACAAACATGTATAATCTAAAAAGAAATGTCTCTTCACAAGGGTGAAAATACTAAAAACAACTGGTCAAAGGGACATATAGTTTTAATGTTACAACTATTTTTCAAAAAATGTATAATCGGAACCTAGTTCGGGTCAAATGGGAAATGTAAGACCAAAACTACCCCATCAGTTGACTTGAATAGGTACGACTAACCTATCCTAACCCATTCCATCCAACTTGACCCATCTCAACACAGTTTGGCATGGATCAAATGGGCTCGAACCACTTGGTCGTTAGGTCTAGCTCGTCATATCATTGGAGTGGCCCGACTCATCTGGTCTGACCTACAACATGTGGGATTGTTCATGGGAACTAGACGTGGCCCTTCATATCCTCTTCCCACCCATAAACATGGACCTGTGATATGTTTCATGTGGATGAAATTCATCCTCCACCTAGTTTTGCAGTCTCACCACCGTCGTGGGCTCCCTCTGACATGGCTCCGAGCTGCGTCCCATTATTGCCGCTGCAGGATCCATCTAACGCTGCCCTGCCTGGACTGCATCTGAGTGACAACACTTTTCCTAGACCCTGCTAAGACAGTTCATCCTCCTCTACCAACCACCATGCTGGTGGCATGTCTCCACCTCGTTCTCCCTTGGGACTGGCCCTATTGGCCACATCCTACCATCATTTTCAGTCACCCCACTAGCTGCCACGCTAGTGGTATTACTTGCACAGTCGAATGTCGCCGCCCTGCCCAAACTATAGCATGCCCCATAACACCTCTATTATGCCATAATAGAAGATATCCATGGATCTATACCTGTTCTTCCATGGATTAGGGGTTCAATGGTCGATCATTCGCATAGGGGTTTCAAGGGTGGAGAATGTAAAAAAAAACCCAATAGATTAAGGGGGGAGAGAAAAATAATTTTAATTCACAATCAATGGATCGTGGCCTTGTATATTTTGGCCCTGATCTGTTCATGTTAGAATGATTAATGAAGATAAAATCATAACATAGATCTAAATCCCTATTGAAAATCCCACAAGCAGTTATCTATCACGCAAGAACCGACAAACTATGGATCAACCTGTTCACGGGTTAGTTATCATTCATCGTTTGAATCTAGGTGGGAAAGTAAATGACAAATAGATCAAACACCCAACCAGGGGCCTTGGAATTTCACATTTCCCTGATGCCTAGTCTCAGAATTTTCCTAATAAATTTATAAAAATAAAATTAGAGGCAATGAGAGTCATTAGATTCTCCCCACTTTAGGTCTTTACATCCATAAAATTTAAAATAAGGGATAATAAATAAAAAGATGAGGGTACTGAGCATGAATATATTACTCCCGCTCCTATATTCCATCTCAGAGATTCATGTGATACCATCAAACACACACCAAAAGAATCAAACACCCATGAAGGGTCCACTTCCATCGATCCTTGATCACAACTATGTACTCTCCAAAAGTCACCCCATCATCAATATACAGATCTCACTAGTTGATGAATTGTGATGGATCATTCACATGCCTCTTAGGCTATGATACATGGGATACATCATGCAGCTGATGCAACTGTAGGGGTAGAGATAGGCCTTAATCTACCTCACCAACTCTACTCAGAATATAAAAAGGGATGATATATCTCGAAGATAAGTTGATGACCTAGACAAATCTATGCAATCCCCATCGAGGTGAGTCTTGAAGGAACACATTTTCTCCCTTACCAAACTCCAAGGGATACTTTTTCTAGTCATCATAATTATTCTAAAAGTTATGTGTAGTCTTCATCTACTTCAGGTGGAACCACACCACCTCTCTGGTAGCCCACACCAACTCTGGACCTCTGAGTGCTGACTCTGCTAGGAAAGTCTAGAAAAGTTGAGACCTACAAGGTCACTCGTGCAAGGCCTTTAATGGATCCCTACCAATTATAGAGTGATAACGGTTGTTTTACATAAACTCCACCAGTGGTATTTGATCCTCCCAAATGTAGAAAAAGTCAAGGATGGAGGCACGTAACATATCCTCAAGAACCTAGATGGTCCTCAATGTATGACCATCCATAGAGGGATGAAATGTCGTGCTCAAGCGCAACTGAGTCCCAAATTCCACATGAAATCTCTTCCAGAACTGGTATGTGAAATGAGCATCACAGTCTAAAACGATTATCGATGGAACTTTGTGAAGCAGAACTATCTCATACATATATAGGGATCTCAATCTCACTATTTATCTCTACTCACAGATCAATATGAAGTGGGTCGACTTAGTGAGTCAGTCAACGATCACCCAGATGGTATTGTGTCCCCTAGAAGTGCGTGGTAAAACCCTATGGTAGTCTATCGATATCCCATCCCACTCCCCTATGGCACCTCAAGTTGTTGGTTCAACCCCACCAGAACCTGTTTTTCAGTCTTAACTTGTTGACAAGTGAGGCATTGAGAGATGAAAATTTTCACTTACTTCTTTATCCCCTAACACTAGAACAGAGGACTATGGTCTTAGTACATCTTTTCACCACTAGAATGTACCAATAAAAGCTGCGTGTGTAACTCCTTCATAACCTCATCCTGTAAAATCAATGGTTCTACTGGGTGCCCTCTTAAAATAACAACATGCTCCCCACCTATCGAATATCCATCAGTGGAATGACCCGTGGACAACTGAGCCTATTGGGTCTTGCAGTCAACATCACCAAGTTGTTCCACCCTAAATCATTATAAGTGTGGAGGGGTGACAACCATTAACTGGAGGTAACCTACTCCATCTCCATCCATAAAGGATATCTATAACGAAGATAGCTACTTTGATGTGTTAGACATCTACTAATAATGGATCTTATACTAAGAGAATCATCCACTCAGTTCCCCTTCCCAATATTAGGTACAATATCAACATCCAAGTCTCAGAGATACTATTTATATCATCTCGGTCTCAATATCATATTCATGTGAGATAGGATATACTTTAAACTCTTTTGGTTTTAGTAGATAGTAAACCTCTTTCCCATTAGGTAATGTCACCACATAATCAATGCAAAGACCTCCAATGAAAACTCAAGATCATGGGTCATGTAGTTCTTCTCATAGTACCTCAAATAGAGTGGACCATTGGAAATCACCACTTTCCCCTACATCAGGACACAACTAACCCTGGTCCATGATGCATCATAGAAGACTACATACCCAACACCCCCCTCTGGAAGTCTCATGAAGGGAGTGATGTTCAACCTCAATGTTAGCTCTTGAATGTACTGATAACACTTCTCAATCCATAAAAAAGGATTCTTCTTACATTTCAAGGAAGCTAAGTGTTCCGATACTCTAGAAATTTTGTGTACAAATCCTTAATTGAACCTAGAAAAACATAGGAAACTATATACATCAGTAACACTCTTTGGTGGAACCCAAGCATGAAACACTTCAATATTTATTGGATTCACTACAACTATAGCCTTTTTAAATGACGTGTCCCAGAATGTAGACCTCGAAAATCAATAGTCGACATTTCTAGAGCCTCAAAAAATTCTGGTTTTCTCAGAATGTGTCCAGGACCATGCTAAAGTGTATCGCATTCTCCTCCTTGGAAGCCGAGTACACTAGGTTTTCATCAATGAAGACCATGATATTTCAGTCTAATTAAGGCTGGAAGATTCTCTAGATGAGTCCCATGAACACTCCCATGGGTTTCATCATGAGAAATAGAATCAACTAAGTAATCATGAGGTTATACTGACATTTGAAATCTATCTTTGAAATTTCCTCATCCTATACTCAATTTTAGTGATGGCCTGATCTGAGGTCTACCTTCGAGAACCATATCCATATCTTAAACTTATCAATAAGATCTTAAATCCTGGATAGTTGATACTTAATTTTCATAGTCACATAATTTAGGTTCCAGAAGTCTATACATAATCTCAAGATCTTGTCTACCTTCACCGAAAACAAAAATGGGGCTTCCTAGTGTGAAACAGTTGGTCTCATGAAGACCTTCCTCTGTAAGTCCTCTAGTTTTACCCTCAACTCATGGAGCTCCAAGATAGCTATTTAATATGAAATTATATATATATATGTGTTGTATCATGCTACATATCAATATAAATGTAAACATCTATGTGGGGAGGTAATCTAGGGACATCCTCAGGAAAGATTCCTTCATACTCTGCCACCACTGTAAGAAATCAAAGACTAATATCATTCACCATACTAAGGGTGAGGCTAGAGAACTGGTGATTAATCAGATACACCCTCCTTTGTGTAATTCAATCACACGATACCTTTATTTCCTTTTCACATATAAAATAAAACCTGGTCCCATCACTATGGACACACCACATGTTGTGCCTAAAAAAGTAAATCTTGGTAAAAATTACAGATAACTAGTCCATACCATGAATGGTGTCATAAGGATTCTACATATCCACAAAGAGATAGAAAAACCCGCACCCCCTTGAGTAAGGTAAAACTATAGGAAATATTGTGTGATCCTCAAATCTCCCCTCATAGGAGTCTCTATGCATAGAGATCGAGTCAATAATTCCATGGGAATCTTTGAGTCTAGAACAAGGGTTGTGGAATGAAATGAGTGACTGGAATATAAGTCTCTAAAAATTGAAGTTAGGGTGAAAATGGTATAGATCATAACTATAATCATATTTTGAGAACTATGGACATAAACCTTCATCAACTGAATATGGCCTCGTCTCTGTCAACTAGCTCCCTAAGATCGTGGTGGAACACCTGGGGGTGGTCGTGGTAGTACGTCGAATCTCTTCCCACCACATGCTGCTCTACTAACTCCTCTACCACAACTTCCACACCGCGGAACACTTTTTTCCAGCAACCTATACTTCCTTGATGGTTTTTTGACCATCTAGTGATCATCCACACAATGGATCGAGAAATCATGACCCATATGTCCCCAACTATAGTATGAGTAACACAACCTTTTCTTCAACTGACATGCTCTGCCCTGGGATTCTAGATATTTTGATCACATATCATGGGGTCATCCCTTTGAGGTTATGACCCAATTGGGTCCTTGTGTCTACGGTTGTCTATCTACCATTGAAGACTCAGCTTCTTGGTGCCAGCTGGTAGCTCCCATTGCTAGCGTCTACTCTGTGAGAAAGGTCTCCACTAGATAGGATCTATCTAGTAACCCAACATATATTTGGATTCTAACGGATGTCATAGATTTCCTAATCACCTAACATATCCACCTTTTGAAGGTCCGGGATCTAAGGAATGAGTCTCACACTATATCTGTGGAGTAGCGAGAAAGATCTGTAAATCTCTCTAAGTACTCCGATACTATCTTACATTCCAACTAAAGATGCATGACATCCTGTATGCACACTAAGCGTAAAATATCTGGAAAGAACTCCTAATTGAAGTGGAAATAAATGTCTTCCAATGAGATATTTATCTCATAATGCTTCTAAATCACTATCCTCCACCATCACCCCACTGATCCCTGATTAAGGCTCATAGCTTGAACTTCCATCTGGTTGGAAGGCATCCTCAAAAGATGGAAAACACGTGTAACTACCTCCCACCAATAGTCATATACATGGGGGTCTGTATTTCCCCTAAAAACTAGAGGCTACTACCTCTGGGAGACATTCAACACAATCATCCTATGTGTATACTCTACTGGCAGCGCTAGTAGAAACTGCTACTCTCTAGGTGGTGGTATCACAGGTACACCACCTAGAGGTGCTATATCAGGTACTGGTCCATGTACCAACTACTCATCACTAGGAGAATCATCCTAGTGATCACACATTAGAATTTTTACTGGATATTTGTGTGATGAAATCCGGAAATAGATCAAGATGTACTATAGTAAATAGAGTATACTTGGTGAGATGACTCAAGAAGTACACGATACAAAACTAAAAATCCTATATGATGCATATACACTTTATTTTCCCCGAAACCAGTGAATTATTGTACCATGTAAAAAAGAAGAATTCAAAGTCTTGGTGTATAGATACGTCGGCCGCCACACCAACACTGGAGTCCCTGGTTTGAATGACGAACTGAAAGTACTTAACACTATTATGTAAAATGAATCTCAAATGATCATGGTTCTTTAAGTAGATCTTATCTCTTTTGATACCACTCTATCAAGACACATTCCACAGGGGTTTGGACCGTGACTACCCCATGCATGACTTCAATAGGCCATGGGATGGAGATTAGCTCTGAGTAGATATATCCCACAAATGGGAGGCATTTTACTAGGTACTTGTACACATGAACACATGTCCAAGACCAAAATACAAAAAATTAAATACACTATGTACACAATTCCTAAATATAGTAAGATACCAACCACATAGTACAAAATTAGGAAAACTGGAAAGTAAATAGAGTCAGAATATAATCCCACAAGAGAATGATTCTATCAAGTGAATGCACAAGTTTCTGAAACTCATCCATGGAAAAGCCTACATCAAAGGTAGGAGTAGGACAACCTCCGGAAGTTGTAGGATCACAACACGTCTCCCTGATCCCTCTAAGAACCACATGGTCCTGGTCCACCAAGAACATCGTCAAAGCATCAATCATCTACACTGGATATAGAACATGTGAGAAAATACCATAGGAGGGTGAGTAATATAATACTTAGTTTGACACCCTGAAACCATGAATTAAATAAAAATAAGAAAAACATGAACTATACCAAAAAGTAAACACATGAGGTACACCAAAAAGGAATTACATGAATTGTAGTCAGGTCACATAGGAATAAGTGTAAAGAATGAAGTGATTGATTTTCAGATATAGTCCATCGATCTCCAAATTTCTAGGACACATGGAGTGCTTATTGTGCATGGTGCATAGATGTTAAATGGAGCTTCGATGTCACATGGAGTGTTTATGGCATAAGGAGTGTCGAAGCCACATGGAGAATCGATGGCACTCAAAGCATCAACTATTCCCGAAACATCAATGGCACACAGAGCATCGAAGAAGCATAAAGCATCGATGGAACACAGAGCATCGATGGAGCATATAGTATCAATGGATCATGAATCCCCCAAGTCACATAGTCATGAAGTCAAATCCAGTTGTAGGATTCCTCTCATAGCTCACTTGTATCGGGATAAACCACTCCTCAAGTGATTAGGTTTAATTCCAAAATTATTAAAACCAAACATAGAGTATTTGAAAATGTCTGTCTCATCTCGAGGGTCCAAATGCCATAAATGGATCATAAAAAAGACATGTGGTTTGAAAGTAATGGATTTGTTTCCCTAAAAAGGTTTGAATATGGTCCAGTCTGGGTCTGATATGGTCCGCCGGACCAGGAACAACCCTTTTATCATCCCAACCCAATCCAGCTGACCCGAATGGTCCTAATTTGATTGACAAAACCTGGACCATTGGGTGTATCCCGCTGGAGTATTCTGACTTATCTTGTACGAACAACCACATGAGGGCCAGTTTTTGGATACCAGAAAAAACCCACCCTAGCTGGGCCCCCTAGTCAACATAGATTCATGACACTTTTAACTCAGTCGTCCAACCACCTCCACCTAGTCCCATGACCTCAATGTCGTCACAGGATCCCTTTGATTTCCCTGGCAGCCGCCCCACCTACCACGCTCTTATTGGACTAGCCCCTGCCGGGCTACCACTGCCTCCGCCAGAAGATGCACTTCTGGTGGCCTTTCTTTACCTCGCGCTACCCATGGGCCATCCCCAACGGCCACATCCAGTCCTCGCCGCCAATCGCCCATCTGGCGGTCTTCCATTCACCATCATAATTTTCATTCCCACCTAAACCATACCATGCTCTCTTCTTAGATCTACTATTAACAAATGGGGTCAAACCATTGATTTCGGACCATTCCTCCATGGATCGAGGGTGCACCAACCTATCATTCGAGTAGGGGTTTCAAGGGTGAAGAATGTAAAAATAACAAAATATATTAAGGGGGGGGGGATATTGAACATGAATGGAAAATGAATGGACCTTGTATTTGTTCTCTTCATCCATGATCCATTAACATTAAAAGGTTTAACAAAGAAAAAATTGACACACATATCTAAATCCCCATTAAAACCCCGCATGTAGTTATCCATCCCACCAGAGTGGGCTAACCATGGATCAACCTGTTTGTGGGGTTTTATGCATTAATCATTTGAATATAAGAAGGAAAGGAAATCACAAGAAGATCAAACACCCTTCATCATGGTTGGATCAGTCGTTGACAAAGAATGGAGGTCTGTGTCGTCGTCAATCCTTGATCTGTCGATGTTTGTCATCAAGAGAGTTTCCTTCCATGCCTGAGAGGAATTATAGGGTTATAGTGATATCCCTAAATTGCTAAAAAAGGGTTAATTAAATTTAAAAATCTAATATGTCCAATAAAATATTTTTATTAAAATATTTTAATAATGGTTACATCCAAATTATAATTTTCATAGTCAACCCATGCCGGTCGATGTTAGGCTCCTCCTAAGGTAAAGTATCCTCTCTGAATGGATACGTTCTCTAATATTTCTACTCTAAACACCCATTTAGATGTTATTATAGTTTTAAAGAAAAAATCATGCAAGATTCATTAAAAAAATAAAATTTTTATCACAATGTTTCGGGAACACCAAGCCTCAGAATATCACTCTGTGCCCGCACCATGCATCAGATTTTCCCCAATTAATTTATAAAAATAAATATGGAGAAAATCTGAGTCATTATAATTTAGACAATTAAAATTGGAATCATATTGTATTTTACTTAAATAACACAATAATTTTCTTAACATATTTTTGTTTCCTATTATCAAAGTGAATCATGAGTTATCCACATTTTATGATACCAATTGGGATACTCATTTGGTAGACCAAAATTCAACCAGCAATGGTAAATTCTCTTATTATAGTAAATGTATTAGATTAATGAGTATGAAGAATAAAATAAATTCACTACGTATGGATAAACAAGAATATATATCCACAGAAAAGGACCATCACAAAAAATCAACATTTGTGGGGGACTATTTACAATATATTTTCATCGCAAAAACAATTTTACAATGAAAACCATCGAAAATACTCTCTTTTTTATTAGAGTCATTGTAAATAATACTATTTGTGATAGATCATTTGAAATAGTAGTGGTAAATTTTATTTGAAATGAAAATCGTAATTTTTTGCAAATAATCATGGAAATGGAATAAAATTTCTATTTTAAATAATTTCAAACTTATACCATTTATGATGGAAATTTTATTTTTTCACAAATAGTGGGGGGTTATAATAATTTAAACTATTTTATGCTGATGCTTATTAATTTATCATATTTTATAATAATGTTTACTAATTATTAATAAATGATATATTTTTCTAATTAATTTTAAATAAATATGTTAAATTTATCATATTTTATTATAAAATAAACTATTTTTTATAAAATATTTTATTGATTAATATTAATTTTATCAAACTTATACAAATTTAAACTAGTCTTTGTTAACTGATAATAGATTATATTAATTTATACTAATTTTTTTTAATTTATAGTATTTATAAAAAAATAATCTTTATAAAATAGTTTATAGAATATATAAATAATTTAACTTATTTGTCATAAATTTTTAATAAAATGTTACTAATTTAAATTTATATTTATTTTACACTATTTTTTATATTTATACTAATTTTCACTAATATTTATTAATTTATGATATTTTCTTAAAAATTAAATTATTTTTATTAAATTATTTTATTTTTTTAATTTAAAATTATTTTACAAGTTTTACACAAGTTTTGAAAAATTTATAAAAAAACAAAAAATAAATAAATAATTTATTCATTTATACATTTTAATATTTTATATAAATTTTTTAAATTTATACAAAATTGTAGTAATTTTTATTTATGTATCATATTCTATAATTACTTGAAATATTTTTTATTACTTTTTATAAAATTATATTAATTTAAATTAATTTTAAAAAAATTATTTATTTTTGCTTAATTTATAGATATTTAATTTATCTATATTATTTTTTAAATTTATTATAATTTTTATGAATATATAATATTTTATAAAAAAGTTATTTAGTTTTTATTAATTTTAGTGATATTTTAATTTAGATTAAAATTTATTATTTTTTTATACAATTTTTATATATTTAAAATAATTTATTAAATTCCAATTATTAAAAATAATTTATAATAAATATTAATATAATATCAAAATTCATAATAATTTAAACTATTTTGTATTATTTTTTTGAATTTACATTTAATAATATTAATAATATTAAATTTTAAACATTTTTTACCAACGTATAACTATTTTATTAATTTATATTATCTTTTAGAAATTTTTTATTTTTTATTTATGATTTATTTATTTATTTTATATTATTTAAATTTTAATTTTTTTTAAATATAGATTAAATTTATAATTTATACTAATTGAAATTTATTTTGAAGGTTTTTTTTAATATTTTTCAATTAATTTTATTAAATTTATAATAATTTTTACTTATACTATTTACTACTAATTTAAATAAATTATACAATTTTTATATAAAAATTATTATATATTATAATAATTTAAACTATTTACATTTATTTTATTAATTTATATTAATTTAGGTAGTTTTTCTAAAAAATTTACTTGTTATTATAAATTCATAGTAATTTTATTAATTTTTATTAATAGACACCACTTTATAATATTATATACAAATATTTATTAATTTATCACATTTTATAATTATTTAAAGTAATTTATATTTATTTATTATAATTTTTATTAATTCAATGAATTATAATTAATGTATATAATATTTCTGAATATGTACTAATTTATTTATATATTTTTTAATTCAAAATTACATTATTAAATTCAGAAAAATTCTTATTAATGTATACTATTCTTTAACTATTTATACCAATTTTACATATTATATAATATTTTTAACGAATACATACTAACTTATAATAATTATTTTTTAGTTTTTCTAATTTTTGACAAATTTATATTAATTTTTAATGATTTATGTAATTTTCATTAATTGGTTTCTAAATTTTTAAATATTATATCAATTTAAATAATATTTTTTAATTTATAACTATTTTTTTGTTAATTTATAATTGTTTACAAAACAATTAAATTAATTTATAATCATTTTTATGTAGTTATATTTATTAAAATTAGTTTTATTAAATTTTATCAAATTTTTATTAATTAAATGTTATTTTGTTAATTTTTACTAATTGTTAGTAATTCAATAAAATTATTTGAATTTTTATTAATTTATCATAATTTATAATAATTTAATTTATTTTTATTAAATTATACTATATTTTATTCTGTTATCTAAATTTATAATAAATTGATCAATGTTTTATTTTTCTGTACAATATTTTATTAATTTAAATCAATTTTTAATTTTTTTGATAATATTTTAAAATCTACCCTAATTTATAATAATTTATATAATTTTTTATTGATTTATGTTGTTTATTTTTTATTTATCCAAATTGATAATAATTTTAATTAATGTTTACTAATTTTTATATAACTATAAAAATTATTTATTTATTTGAAATAATTTATGAATCAGAATTCATGTGATTGAGGCGGAAGAGGGAATCAGTGACCATGGAGACCATGTTGGCGCACATGATATAGCCTTGAAGGTAGCGGTCTTGCCGGAATCAGTGTTATTGGTTCTTGCTTCTTCCATCCTTGTTGCATTGACTTCCTCAGATCATGGCTTGGAGGGTTTTTCAGGCTTTGATATGGGACAATTTTTAGAAGCGGGACATGGAATTCGTTGTTTCTACGATGGCATTCGTGATCCGGTGGCCATACCAGAATTGGAGATCTAGGGTCCCTCTTCTCCTAATGGTTCATTAGAATTCCTTGATGCACTATCTTTCAAGAACCCCATTAAAGGTTTCATCTGTGATGCCCAAATATTGACAGTTTTGTTCAAATCTTCCTTCTACGATGCCTTTGAATAATTCTGTTTTGTTTAATGAAGCCCTTGTTTCATCTAAGGAGTCTGGCTCCCATGGGTAGCTGAACACCAAGATTTCTAGATCTGATGATGGAAGATTAACTTTAATTTTGCATCTTATGGCGGTCGAGGAATGACTTGAGGTATGACAATTTTCTCTTTTTGGGTTTTTAATACTCTCTAAGGGTGAAAAAATGTTTAGAATTGATGATTTGAATATCAAACAATATCTAATTTGGGGTTTCTCAAACTGTGGAATGATCCTCATTAGAAGAAGATACTATCAACATCTTTTTACACCTACAATTGACTGATTGAGAGCGTGTATCAAAGAGTTCTACTCTCTTAATCAAGGAAGCTTTAGATTGTCAAAATTGAATTTAGGTTTTAAAACATACCCTCAGAAGCATTCCAATGCTCATATTTTGGTTAAAATTAATTTCATAATCCAGATTTTTTGGAATCGTATAATATTGAATGACTTAGTCGCCTATATTGGTGACCTCATGAATATGGATGAAAATACAGTCTAAGGATTTTTTTTTATTTTCCAGAGTTTTCGTTGATGTGGACCTAAAAAATAATTTACCTAATATTTCCGTATTGGTGGCCAATAGAGAAAAATTTGAGGTTGAGTTCATTTATGTGTCTATCCTCAATTTTTTTTACTATTATAGTTTTGTGGGGTATGGTGTTTTTGAATGTAAGGATTTGAGATAAATTATATTAGAAGTGGGAAATTCTTCCCATGGAAAAAATTTACATGGCTCCTCCAAGATCGCAAAACCTAGTAGGGACCTAGGCAGCTGTCTCTAATGAGGAAACACTTATGCCCCATGACCAGAACCAACCCCAAGTGTAGTAATCCTTTTTTTTTCTGATCATGGGGAAATACAGAATGATACACCTTATAAATATAGAAGAGATGATGCACCAAATGACATCATTTAAATGGAGAGGGTAGTTTTCCATCTTGCACTACCCATAAAGAGGGTCACAAATTTTGTAAGGAAAATTCTACTGCTTCCTTTAATGATGTTCTTGTGGTAGGAATTCCATATAATGTTGAGGATAAAGAAGAAGAGTCTGATTTAGAACATGATTTCGAAATTAAAGATGATGCACTTTTTTCAGAGGGGCATTATTCCTCTAAAAATAGGAAAGTGAAACACATTGAATATACTATCCAACTGATTAATGATGGTGCTACTACAAATGGGGCTGAACCAATAGTGATTTATATGGATGTTAGTATAGTCCCTCCAATAGAACAAGGGTAAGTTAGTCCTATGAATCATTCTTTGGAGTCTAGGAAAAATTATTTTATTCTGTTTGAGATTCATAATAGGTCAGCTATTAAGTAAGTCTTCCATGGTGATTTTAAGAGTGCTCCTGGATTTAAAATGATCATTTTCTGGAAAACCTGTCATGAAGGAACCACCAAAACACTTGGATCCGGATAGGGACATGGATCCTCCATCATCCAAAGGACTATTAACACCAAAAAAATAATTTCATGTGGATGAGGAGGCATGAAAATAGACTAATACATGGAGGAGGGGACAACATCCGCAAGGTAGGGGTGGTGGCCACCACTCCCCCTGACATTCTGCAGTCTCTTGGACATGTCTAACTTATTTTAGCAGTTTCTGTTAAGTAGTTTTTATTTTGTCTCCATATTTTTTATTACTTTAATTTCATTTTAATAAATTTTTAGATCATTGGTTCATAACCCATGTTCTGTATAATTTTTTGTATATTAAATTATACTAATTGTTTGTAAATTATATTAAACATGTGACACCATGATAGTAATTTATATTAATCATTAGTTATTTATACTAATATTTAATAAAATATATTATTTTATAACAAATTATATTAATAATAATTTTAAATTGATAAATAAATAAATAAATAGATGATACTAACAATTATGGAACAATTAGACATCCAAAATATAAAAAATTAGATAAAATTAAAAAATACCATGAAAGTGTTGGGTTGAAAAAATGAATGCGGGAAGATTATATGAGACAATCATTGAAGAAGATAGTATTTCTGGGAATGTTAGAATAAGAGGTGGTTAGGATATATATATAGTCATTGTTTTTATGATGAATATTCCATTGCAAAAAGTACTATTCTGTGATTGATATTTGTGATGAAAATTATTTTTGGTCGAATTAGATGAAATAAAGGGGGGGGGGGGTGAATTGAGTATCTATAAAAATTTATATTAATATTGGTTCTTTAAAATAACAACCCCCAATGATAAAAAAAATTCAGTTTTTAGAGAATTTATAAAGGTCCTAAAAGTTTAATTAGTTTCTCTGAAGACTAATTAGTTCTCATCTTTAAAAATATAACAATTAGTCAAACTTTTGAAAACAATCTACTGATTCATAAGATATATAAATAGTTGATAAACTAACTATTAGAGTTTAGTTTATCTTAATGTGAGTAATACATATCAGATTATAATATAAGAAAAACATCAGCACAAGGGATAAAACAGGAGGTTCAGTCTCAAGCTAAAACTTAGTTCTCTCCACTTGGTTATCACCTCCCACCAAGTAGTTTATAATAACAAACTTTTGATCCAAACCCTGGATCGAGGTTCATAGTAGTGCACATGGATATCCAAGTCACACTTGAACTCTACCAGAGTTATTCGGGGGAATACTATCAAATAGATCACACTGGATCTCTTCTATAGTTCAACGTGGGATACAAGAGTAAAAAGGGAATGAGTGTGAGGATATTTTGATATCCTATAGTTATTATAAGGAGACTATATTTGGGATACAAAAAGATATACACACTACTCAAATAGTAACCAAAAGAACACAACAATGTTATTAAAGAAGAACAGGTTTTAGAAATCTCTCTGTGTTGTGAAATAGAGCTCTATATTCCATGGATGTAGAGAAAATGATATCCGAGTCCTCTTATAAATGTTTGATTTAGAACAGAGTATCAAAATTTCTGTAATGTTTCTTCCAGGTGTGAAAAGATTCATCTCTTCTTTGTGAGGTTGTTCAGCAAGCTTCAGTAGGTTGTTGCTTCTAAAACATATTGTGAGCTCAAGCTTCGAGTTCCTCTATTTTCAATGTTACGTACTTTCACAATACGATATTTTACTTGGGGTTTTAGTGTGTTTTTTGAGCCATCTTCTAAGTTGAGGTTGTAGTCCTTTTATACTTCAAGGTCCACTAGGCATAAAGATCTCCGCACGTTCATATACTTCATATTTTCTACAGATAGTCCTACAGACAATATTAAATAATGTCAGAAACATTAATTTGTCTAAATATGACTGTTAGAAATAGATTTGAATTAATAAATTTGAAATAGTTTTTATGACTATCGATGAGTCATTTTCATCAGTCTGTCATCTTCAGTTTGTTTACATTGATATGTCATCTTCAGTTTTTCATCTTCGGTGTTTCATCATCAGTTTTTCAACATCTTCCTATCATCTTCGGGTTTTCATATTTTGTTTTTCATCTTTGGTGTGTCATCTTCGGTTTGTCAAAATCGCTATTTCATCTTTGGTTTTTCATCTTCGATTTTTATCTTCGGTGTATCAAGCATCAGTGTGTCAAATATCGGTGTATTGAAAACCGCTATGTCGATTATCAGTGCATCGAACATCGGTGTGTCGAACATCGGTGTGTCGAAAATCAGTGTGTCGAACATCGGTGTGTTGAACATCGGTGTGTCGAACATTGGTGTGTCAGACATTGGTGTGTCAAACATCAGTGTGTCGATCATCGGTGTGTCGAGCATCGGTGTGTCAAGCATCGGTGTGTCGAACACTGGTGTGTCGAACATCAGTGTGTCATGTCCACCTTACACATAACATTACATGACTAAGTGACATCCAAAAATACACGTAAAGATACACTTGTATACATATTGATTTATAAATATAGGTTGTTTCCTTATTGAATTATATTGTTATGTATGACATAATTGATTTAATTAGAGATATTAAATGGAATGAAAGAGTAGAATCTGTAGTTAGAAATTATTTGTGATTATGAAAACTACTATAACATAGAGGGTCCAACAATTATATTTACAAAATAGTTATGTTTCCCGAAAAAAAATTCACCAATAAAAACAATATTTCATGATAATCCAATTTTTTTTGTGGCAGTCCCTTCTTCTAAAAGAAACTTCACTCCACGTTATTTGAAATAGATGTGTCCAAAATAATTCTTGTTGTGATGGATCCATCGAAAAAGTAATTTCAATGAAACATGTTTAGTAGAAATTTTGAAGTATATTGCCAAAATATTTTCCCCTACTGTAGGTTGGGTAGCTCAACCTATAAAAATATCTTCTTGAGTAGTAAGTCCATTATAATAAACTTGAAAAAGAAATTTTTCTATGATTCCTTTTTTATTCTTCATGAAAAAGTAATTCAATGAGACTATTTATGATATAATTTCAGTTTTTTACATATAAACCATAATTATCAATTTTCTTGTTGTGTATACCAAGTTACTATTGATGAGAAAATAGTAAGATTATTTTTGTGAAGATGTGAAACAATATATAGTGATCTATTGGGATAAAAAGAGTAAAAATGACATAAAAATAATCTTATTAAACAATCACTAACTAACCATATCAATATCCAACATAACATTTTTAAAGAAAATATGGAAAGGGGACTAATACAACCGGAGTATGATGAAAATAATGAGTAGGTGGTTGACATTGTGACTACACCACTATCCACTCCCGTATTTGAGAATAATCAGTTGAATCTTAGTGTTTAACCACCTCCAATAGTTAAAGAAGTTTCCCTATTAACCATATTCCCATGCAATAATGTTTTTAAGTATTACTATAAAAAGGTGGTATACAATATGTGTGGTGTGTTTTGATGGTTGAAGATAATATGATCATTTTTATTTGGGTTTATTGGGGGGGGAAGGGATGATGAAATTTAGGGTTTTTTGTTGATGTTAGTCAATAGGGGTGATATAAGTTTATATCCATCACACGGTGTTTTTACTGAGACGTACTCAATAAGGGGGTGGACATGGTATAAGGATATGAGGAGTTCTAGATAAAGGTCTGAAAATATTCTATGACAATATCTTAAGCTCTAATTTATTTATCTGAACATTTCTTACATAGTCTTAGTGTAGTGGGTGAGTTTTATAAATGTTTTATTATGGTCTTCCAATATTGAATTGAACATGGAATTTCCAAAAAACCCAACATGATCGAATATTCAAACCATGGTGTTTTTGGATCATTTTTGGTTTTGATGTTTTATTTGTCAAAAATATTTCCATGATTGATCAATGTTTTGTATAGACTAATAATGATGGTTTATAGAGAAGGAAATAGGATTTGGTGAATTAGAGATGATTATAAATTTCTTTTTTCTTATGTATGACAAATTTTAAAGTGTTAATAAGTAGATGTTTTGGAGAAAATCCATAATGGTTTTAGAAAAAAGTATAGTGGTTCTTGTATTGTATATGAAGCCTACATAGTAGTGTTTTTATTCCTCAATATTTTATTTCCTAATGTCTTATCATTAGTGTCTGGTGATTATATTATTCACATGATCCAATATTTTGTTCATAAATCATTAAGGAAGTAAAAAGTTCATTAGATAGTTTGCGGTATTGGAGTGGAGACTACATGCCATCCTTCAAGGCTGTATTAGGATCAGAATGAAGGTTCATGATCTCAGAACATAGATTTTTATTCATCCATGATGGAAATATTCTGTTGACATATGTGGTTCATGAATTATGATTCTTGAAGGAGGTTCATCATCAGTACACCTTGATGTAAGTATTTGAGAGGTATTTTGAAAACGATTTATCTGTAATTATGATGGATATCTAGTTTCTGAGTGATTAATTCCAAAAATACTACATAAATTATTTTATTATGGTATACTTAGAACTAATAGAAGATCTAGATGTAAGTATCAGTATAACCGATACCTGGCTCTAATATTAATTGTAGGATCAAAATGTATATATATGTGGATAAATACAAGAGGGGTGAATTTTAAATTTTAAAACATTCCTTTTTAACCTAAATTGATACTTATTTTGAAAAGGATAAAATAATGGTAGTCATAATACAAATTTAGTATTTAAATGATTTTCACACATGGACCTAGGGTTTGAAAAAAGGAATATCGTAATTAGCTAGATTATGATATGTAAGCCCAGATGTGATAATGAGATTCTATAATTATAGTGTATAGAATTGTAATTAATAATTAGTGATAAATGTAATCAATTTTTAATCATTTTCATATATGAAAAAGATTTATCAGTGTATTCACAAAAGTTTTTAATCCTGACAGTTATGTTGAATCATGGTATATCGTAAATAAATTTTCTTGTATAAAAAATATAAAATCATAATCAGACTAATAACTTATTCATAGAGTAATATAGGTTGAATGAAGTGTTTTATAGTTAAATATATTATGATAAACAATATTGAAAAAGATAATGAATATAAAAAACATTAATTATATTACAATTGTAGAGGAATTAAAAGACTTTTAATAATTCATGTTAACAAAAGAATATGCTTATTTTAATCCAAAGAGTTGATAATCCAATCACTGACGATAAATGTCCCTTGTTTTATATATACATTAATGTTTTTCTTTCCCATACTAGGGAAATATATTTATACGATGATTCATCTATCTTATTGTCCCCATGATCCCTCTATATGATGATCAAATTTTCTCTCTCTACATAAACCCAAAAACCCTTGATATGATCATCAGATTCTATCTTTCTTTCCCTATAATCCATCAATAAATATGGTGATTGAGACCTCTGTATTCATATCCATATAATCCATCAATTGTTTTCACACAATCAGTCACATAGGGAAAAGAGAACTCAAAAAGTTTATATGTACAAGAAATATTTGTTCACTCCTCTAAAATTTTGAGCTCTCTCACAATTACCAAATCAATAGAGTGTCTCTATTTGAGACATCATATAATATAAAATTCACCAAATTACATAATATTTATACTCAATCCATACAACAGTAAACTAGATTTGTAAGGGTAATATTTTCCCTGAAATTTTCAGAAGGACCACGACACCTAGACCTTCAATGGTAATATTATAAATGAATGCATGACAATATTTTTAATTGAAAATATTGAAATAAAATGCATGAAATCATTTTTATTTACATCAATTAGAGTGTGAAAAGTATTTGATTATAGTATAATGTGTTTTTTGTATTCAAAATATAACAATCAATTAATATGATGGATTTTTATAGAGTATGTCATTATAAATATCTTTATGAGTATGAATCTAATGATATCAGTTCCAATGTCATATCTGATTAAAAATTTTCTGTATGAGTAAATTATTTAATGTCATTAAAGTGATTTAATAAAGTGAATGTGATCATAATAAGATTTATACTCATTACGATAATTTTAATGTAAATTCATGAATAATTTGAAATGAAATTTATGTATGGTAGAAAATTATATTTTATTTATAAAAAACTAAAACACTATCTACTTGAATAAATTATTTAATTAATTATTTGAGAAATATTTTGTGTTTTCCAAAACAAAATAAATGTAAAAATAAAAAATATTCTTTTGAAACCACAATCTCCCACTTTTTTGAAATCAAAAACCCCTAAGAAAAAATAAAAAATAAGTTAAAAAACATAAATCAAATATTCTTTAAGAACCATCATTTTCACAATTAACCATTTATAGTAATCATCTCATGATTTTATGAAATATTTTGAATAAAATACTGAATATGACCGAATGCCCCTTAGGATAATAATTTCCCAATTAATTATATTATCTTCTGTAGATGTTTTTATTTACCCCTACACAATGAATCCCACCTTATTGTAGAATTATCCACCTATGTCTAAAGTCATCCCCCAATGATTTTCAAAAATGAATAGGTAATGTTGAAAGAGACTGGTATAGGGTTAAAGAAACAACTATACAAAAGGAAATAATATAGTACTTGATAATCTAAATTAAATAAAGGAATATACATCCCAATGGATTAGATGAAATTCCGATAGAATATATTTAGATGAAAAATTATTTCATTGAAATTTTAATTTGAAAGAAATATAATTTTTTAGGAAATTAAATATTTATTCAGTCCCAAATATCTTACAATTGGCTTCAAATTCTTAAATTCATTACATTGTTCTTCAACCATTGACCAAAAATCCGTTTGATAATTATATTTTTCTCTATATCCTGAACCCTTTCATCATGGATTCGAATTATTTCATCTTGTTCCTTTATTTTTTCTTATTGATATAAACATTGTCTTCTAAAATTTGTTATGATCTTCTTGGGCTTTTATAGTTTCTTAAAAAACATCAATACGATTATTCAAATAAATGATCTCATCCAAATATTTCTTGAATATTCAAAAATTTTCATCATGAATCTTGTTTTCCTCATCAATAACATGATAAAATTTCACAAATTAATTAAAACTCTTCCCGTTAGATTCAATATTTTCTATAAAAATGTTGAAATATTCCTCCAATATTATCACCCAGTCTATCAATGATTTTAATGAATCTTTGTCTTTATATAGATTCTTAGCAATCAAATCAACCAAGTTCCATAATATTGGAAAGTAGGGTATGATTTTCTCCACTCTTCTTAACATAAGATAAATGTAATCAGTACCTTGAGAATTGGTCATATTCAAAGATTCAGATTCATATTGAATTCTTCTATTGATGTTTCCAATATATTATTGATATATTTTTTTCTCTCTTCGAATTCGATCCCTGGTTCTAATCTAAATTTTTTATTTCTTTAACAATATCCTTTTTACTTTCTTCAGCAGGTTTGTTTTGATTATGTTGATCAGCCTTTTAAGATGATTCCACTCCATGAAAATATTAGTTCTTATATTTTTTAACAAATATGATTCTACTTTAGAATTACCAAAGAATATAATAGTTTTGATGAGTGTAGGGATGTCCTCATGGAATGATTATCCAAATGATTCTGCTCCTTCTTTCTTATGAACCTGCTTTCGTTTGAATATATTAACCTTCTCATTCTTCTTATTAATATTATTCTTATTATTCTTCTCCTTCATCTTCTTCAATATTTTTAGCTTCATCTTCTTCATACCCATCTATTTGTTTTAAGATACTTTATTCTTCAATACCTTCAACACATTTCTCTATATCATTAAAAAACTATTATCAGATTTGAGACTTTGATCTCAAATAAACATTAAGAACATGAATTAATTATTTTATAATAATCAATTCTTTTCCTTTTTGAATAATTAAGGGTATATCAGTATGAATAAAAACTGGTTATTGAAAAAATATACTATCATATATATTTGGTAATTTTTTTTTTCAGAAGATAATTTTACACCTTTCCTTAATCTGGAAGATAACTGCTCTTATGATTTCCCATTATTTTTCTTCTTTTTTTTGTCTATTTTCTCTAAAACATATTCAAAATATAGCCTTATTGAAAAATATTTGGCTATGCCATGAATGATTTGAGGCTCTCTTTTTCTTTTAACCTTCTTCATTCTCCATTCTTCTACAAAATACTTTGAGTATTTATTGTTTTTCTTCAATTTTTTTAGTTTAACCAAATCAAGATTTCTTTTCCTATTAACTATCTCTATTTTTATTGTGATGAACATTCTACCTCCGATGTAGAAACCTGATTACTTTTGAAAAACATTATTTATTATGAATCAAAAAGCATAATTCACTCTTATAATTGAATATTTGTTGATAAAGTAATATTTTACTTGATAAATTTTGATTTGAGAGAAATATTGAAATGTCTCATGATCCTTTCAATCATATTACTAATCAATAGGGGAATCATTTTAATTTGAGAATTAATGTATTTAGACATGATTTTATTGATAGTCAAAATAATAAATCCAGCAAGATAAATCATCTTCATGTTAACAACATAATATAAAATCAAAACATCAGATACATTGAGAGTATCTCTATCACCCTTTATCGAAATGAGAATTACTTTTATCTGTGTACCTAAGACTCTATGATCCAAAATTAAATGAGTGACATTTAATAGATCTTTAATATATATAATCTTAAACAATAAATTCACAGATATTTATTTTATAAATCTTTCTTTTAAATCTGATAACTTGTGAGATGGGAAAAATAATCCCCTTCATAAAAAATTATAGGAAAATAATTAGCAACTCTAGGATTAATATTATTACATTTCTTATAGATACAAATAGAAATAATTTCCTTTCTATCTTTATTAAAGAAACATAGAGAGTAATTAAAATTTATAAAAAAATTGAAATAAATAATATCTTTTTTAGGATCTAACCGTTCACTATATAACAATTACCATAATTTAAAATGGATCATTCTTTTCAAGGATGAGTGTTATTTATCATAAAAGCATCTGGAAACTATCCTTTCATGGAATAAAAAGTAATTGTTTTCATCTTTTTTGTATCCATCATATTTTGGATAGATATGAAACATTAAGACTTGGAGAAAGAAATAATACATTGATATGTAAGGGTTGCATCACTTCACGGTGAAAATGGAGAAAACTAATGTTGACAGGAGGGAGGGTCCCCTTTATATAAGTGATGGGGTGTGATAGTTCATATTCCCAATAGGTCTGATGGATGATATTTTATCCCTTTTATCTAACTATTATGATATTTACAAAAAAATATTTTATTAAATTAAATAAATACTCTTTAGGTTGTGTTAAATTTTATAGTATTAAGTGAATATGACGAATTTGAAAAGATATTTTATCGTATAGGGTTAATGTGATTAAAAAAAATCAAAAGATGTAAACTTTTATTATAACCACAAACAAGTAATAATCTAATATTAATGGAATGGTGTAAACATATTATATAAATAAGAATACATTTTCGATTGAATGAATTGATACTATAATTTCTTCTTCATTTTTTTTATCAAATTACAATTTTTTAATAGAACAAATATTTTTTGAAAATGTATTTAATTTGATATTTTTAGAGAAAATTTGTTGATTAAAAAATTTAAGTGAGAAATTTGAATCTAAATAAATAATTAAAAAAGAAATGTGATTAGGAAAATTTTAAAATCACATTCTAATTATACTCATGTTTGAAAAATTTAATTCTAGATTTGGAAATGTTTGTTTGTGAAAAATTATTACATGTTCAATGAGTTCATTAAGATAAACATTTTGGAAACTAAAAATTTGATTTTTTAAAAAACAACAATAAAATGTGCCCCGTATGAAATTCATAAAATTATTTTAATGAGATTGTTTAAATAGGATGTAGATATTAATGATTACTTTATAGTGATCATTAATATCTTTGGTTAAATATATTCAAATTTGTCAGAGGGTAATGATTTTGTGAGTATTTTTATAAGTATCTCTTACATTCCGATGAATTGAAAACTGATATCTACTTTAAGTGTGTGATCCCCAAGAAAGTGATTCCTAATATCTACATGGATTACATGAGAGTGATGTAAATGGTTTTTACAAAGAAATATGGAACTTGTGTTATCACATAGTATTTGAGTTTTAGTAAAACTCTTGTCATAATCCCTGAGTATTTGTTTCATCCACAACACTTGGTCACAACAACTTCTAGCTACCACATATTCAGATTCAGTAGTGGATAGTGCAATCAAGTTTTGATTATTACCCGAAAATGAAACTAATTAATCTTATATTAAATGATCTTTCATAGATATACTTTTACTATGTATTATACAACCATGAATTCTAGCATCTGAAAACATATTAAGTTGAAAATAACATCCAATGGAATAAAAAAGTCATAAATCCATAGTTCCCATTAGATAATGAAATATTTATTTAGATTCATTTAAAATGGAATATATTAGATTTTTCCAGATACACCTTGCACATATGCATACTAAAAATATTAGTTCTAGGTGACTAGCTATTATTTATAGTAGACTTCCTATCATACCTCTGAAAGTTATTTAATCAACTGGCTTCCCATCTTCTTCAATATCAAGTATAATTGAAGAACTAATTAAATTACTAATACATTTAGTATTGTCATATCCATAATTTTTTATATGATATGTTATGTACTTTTATCAAGATATATAGGTATCTTCTTGTTTTTTAGAAATTTATAGACCAAGAAAAAATGTTAACTCACACATAATAATCATATCAGACTAAGATTTCATAAGATTCCTAAAGGAATCTATTAAATATTTTTTAGTTCAATAAAATATAATACCATCAACATTAATGGGAACAATTCTAATTTTTTTGTCTAAAATCTATTTAAAAAGAGTTAGGTCAAAAGTTCCCTCAACATAATTGTTTTGTAACAAATATCATGTAAATAAATCAAACAATGCACTATGGAATTTTTAAGTCCATATAAATATTTGGAATGTATTAAAATTTATTCAGGTTATTTTTTATCTTCACAACTAGGAGTTTTCTCTATAGAAAAATATTCATGTATATATTCATTATGGAAATCTCACTTCAAATCGATTTGATAAAGCTTTAAATTATTGAATTCTAAAATTTCTAATAGAATACAAATATATCCAATTATAGCTAACGTTGAATAGGTTTCTTCATAATCTAATATATCTTGTTGATTATAACCTTTATCTACAAATATTTCTTTATTTCTAAGGATTATTCTATTTTCATCACGTTTATTTCCAAAAACACATTTTACAGCAATTACTAATGTTTCATTATGTATTTATACCATGGTCCATACATTATTATTTTAAAATCACCATAGCTTATCTTTTATTGATTTAATCCAATCATAATCACCAAAAGTCTCATTAGGTTTTAGGTTCAAATTTAAAAATTTAAAAATATTATCTATTTAATTACTCATGGAATTTCTAGTCCCAACTACTTTATTTACATCACCAATGATACTATCACTAGGATGATTTCTAAGAGATAATTGAAATGGGATTTTAAAAACCTGTTCCTCAAAATAAGGTAGAAATCATTTTTGGTTAAATATTTTAGAAACAATTTCTTGTGTAATTTTTTAGATGAATATTCTTTAAAAGGTTGAAATTTAATTTTAGAAAACTCATCTCAAGATATTGGTTGGGTTTGTTTTAAAACAAGAGGATCAGTTTTGTCAAATTTAACATATACTATTTCTTCAATAGTAAATTATTTATTATTGAAAACTCTAATTTCTCAAGAGTTGTTGTTAACCTAAAATTATTCCACCATTGGATTTGAGTGTGAATTTGTGTAAGTAGAATTTTGTACTTATAATTAAATCATTTCACCCACACACTCTGAATTAGGGAAAATATAGTGTTTGTACGGTCCATAACTCATTTGGAGTTTTATTAATAAAAAGAAAATGATAAAACTTGATTTATTGTGTAACAAGCAGTACTAATACCTTCATCCAAAAAATGATTATAAATCAAGTATTCACTCAATATATTTCTTGTTATTTATTGAAGAATAATATTTCTTCTATCAACAAAAACATTTTTTTAGGATCTACAATATATGAAAAGTTATGTGTAATTCATTTTTTACTAAATAATATTCAAAAATTGAATTTAAAAATTATGATAATTATGAATAGTTATCCCGGAAAGGAATTTTCATTTTTAGCTTTGGTTACAAATGTTTTGTAATATAAAATTTTTTCATATATATTTTACAGAAAATACACCCATTTTTATATAGTGTAATCATCAACCACAATAGATAAATATTACTAGACACCAGTACTTCAAGTTCATATAGAACCAAAAAGATTAATTCATACTTAATATAAAGAATTAATTATTGTAAATTTACTAATAGATCTAAAACTAGACTTATGATTCTCAATGTATTAAAAAGGGACATAAACTTTGTAAAAATAAAATATAACATATGGTGGATCGTTAACAATAATTTTCAAAATCAACTTATATTAGTTTCTATGGTATCATTATCTTAACCTTCTATTCTATAACCAGGAATGACATTCCATTTCCCAAAGGAAAGGTATGTATAGACTATTATGGTCTTCTTTGTATAGTGTGTAAATAATATCATGATGATTGGAAGAAATAATAGATTCTTCCTTGTAATTATGTATTGCACATTTATTGTAACATCCAGAGTTTTAAGAAAGAGACACTATGTTCAATAGCATACATGATACCCTACATCGACCAAAAATGAAAAACTGAATATTATTTTTTAAATGTTACCATTATAACCTAGACAATGGAATACCAGGAATGAATAGTACAATTTAATTATAAAAATATGGTTTTAAAATTTTTAAATAGTGATTCATTGGTTGCAAAATTTATTTTAAATGGAAATAAAAACAAATTGAATACAAATGATGTGTTTCATGAAAACCTATTTAAAATGCGAATAATTGTGTTTATAAAATCATATTAACATTTATGGTTTTTTTATTTAATAAAAAATTTATTTTATATATTCAATTTAATGTTTTAAATTCATTTTACATGTTTTCAAGATATGATATTAGAATAAATTCAATTTTTCAGATAAAAGAAGAATTTTTCTAAATATGTAGTTTTACCACCTTTTTATGGAGAACCCTTTTTGAATTTAGTTTTTAAAAACCTTATATGTTCTATTTGAAAAAATAAAAATATTCTTTATAAGTTGGACATCAAAAGTTACATTGGATGAATTTTTTATATTTTTCTGATAACTATCATATTTTGATGAATCGTAAAAATATGTTAAATTTTTTTTGAAATTTTTTCCCATTGAGATAATTTATCTAGTTAAATAATATCATTTTATGGATTTAATTTATAATGGACTTTTTTTTATCATTTTATCCAATGTTTGTCATTAGATGTAATTTCACATTGAAACTGTACATAAACACATGTCAATCTTTTGGCAGTTTTTACTTCTTAAAAACATGTTTTATTTTTTTCACAACAAGAATTAATTTTAAATTAATTGTACAATGTCTGTGTTTTGAATTTGAAAAAATAGATTACATATTTTGAATCATAAGGTCCAAAATGTGTAAATAGGAACCTTTTTTTGGACATTGTGAATAATAACTTTAGTAATTTTTTTAATTTAGCATGGATAAAGGGTAAATCAGGTAAATAAGGGTAAAATAATAATATTATAATAATAGAAAACTAACCTAAAATGTGTTATAATCCTATTTTATGTTAAATAAAACAATTTTAATATTATAATAATATAAAACTAACCTAAAATGGGTGCGAAAATGACATTTTATAATTCATAATTAAAAGAAAATGGAAATATAATCTAAACATGTATCTTTAAATAAAACAATTTTAATATGTAGTTATATAAATGATCTCTACGAATATAAATATTTATTATAAATATAATAATATTTCCAACATGATGGTATTTTATTTATAATTTTTATAGATTAAAGAAATAATTTTAATTATGACCAAATAACGAGTCAGTGATTATTTTTTTAATGAAAGATTCAAAGAAATGATATTATAAATATTAAAATAAATATAATTTGATCATTTAGATTCCATTAAATAATTTTATAGATTATTATGTCATATAATATTTTATTTAATTATTTTTTTGACGAAACTAGGTTTTTAGGACTTTAACCAGAATCAATTACAAAATAGTGTCAAAATTGACATAAATGAGTTTTTAAAACAAATACTATTCTATAAAATATTATAATAGTCCAAAAAATATATTATTCATCCAAATAACTTATATATTTTGATAAATTTCATTAATGATGAATATATATTTCAATTTTAATTTTATATTAAATGTAGTAACCATATATTGTGAAAATAAAAGAAGAAATTGTAAGAGTTAATGTCTTTAACTAATGGTTAAAGCTAATCGATAAGGTTAATTTTATAAACTAAACATTAATAAAACATACTAGGGGAGATTATTTATATGGATAATGATCTTATCCTCAAATTATAATACTTTGTAGCTATTATAATTATAAAATAATTTTATAATAATATAATATTTTAAGACTTTCCAAAAGTGTTGCTTTTCTCTCTTATAAAAGGAGACCACCTCTACTCAATTAATAAAACCTCTAAAGCCATTTGTCTCATCAAAATTCTACTAAAATAATCTTCCAATATCCCTCATTTTTCCAAGAAGCCTTACCTTAGGCATAAAGTAATTCAAGAAATCATTTTGGCTCAAATCAAAAGAAGTTACCCAATTTACAGGAAACGTCTTCTCTCAAGTTACTTTTATTTATTTTCATTGTCCACTACCAATGATTCTCTTATTAATTGATTAAATAAATACGCTTATATCCAAAATTTATTAGTATGTTTTTATGAGAAGGATTCAAACTACACATACACACACCTCCATCTAATAGATACAGACATACTGTTTCTGTGTACGGTGAACTACTACCTCCCGAAAAAATGATTGTTCAATTTTCCCCTACCACCTATCATGGTGTCTATTATGATGGAACTATATTTATATATGATATATATTATATTTATATTGTCTCTATTCTTATGTACTTTTTATTTACAACAAACATTTATTCTTTCCATGATGTTTAAATATAATAATTTTACTTGAGGAAGTGTTGCCTACCACCCCCTCAAAGTAACACGACTCATTAATTCTATACATGGGTTGTATAAATGATGTTTTAATTCAAAATATTAGAAATAAATGGCATAAATATAATAATGTTACTATAATATAAATTTATATAAATTTATTATTATACTTTTAATATGAAAAAGAAAATACTGTAGTGTTCAGGCGTACGTATGACCTACCATCTCCATGAAAGATGTGTTTAATTTCCTATATCTAAATATTATGGATATTATAAATTCATATATAATGTATATTTATTATATTTAAATCATGAATAATGTTCTTGATATGACAGTCTTTTTATCGCATGGACAATTTACATCAATCAAGTTCATTTTCGATTTGAGTACAAAATATCAACAAACCGACCGATATGAACTTAAATTAATATATAGTTTTTATAACATAATGATAAGAAATATAAAATGATTAAAAAAATTGAAAAATGTTTTGACAAAAATAAAAAAATTAACCTCAGTTTTTTATTTAGGAATGTAAAGAAAGAATAAGACCAGTTGGACTCAGGGTAATGGAACTTCATATCCCAATTTTCTTTCCTTGGATTGATCTTCTACTATATGATTATTTCAGGCTATAATTATTTGAGAAATGAATTTGATATATTATATTTTACTTATACATGATTTATGGGGACTTATATTCAATAAACATAATCGATCTAGTTCATTACACTAGTAGAATACTAACCTATACCAACGGTTTGGAACCGTTGGTATAGGCCTCCAAACCGTTGGTATAGCCTATACCAACGGTTTGGAGAACCATTGCAAAGTAAGCCATTGGGATAGGTCTATACCAACGGTTTTCCCAAAACCGTTGGTATAGACCTATCCCAATGGGTTACAAAACCGTTGGTATAAGTAATATGAAAATCTATTCCAACAGATATAAAACCGTTGGTAAATGTATTTAAAAAAAACATGTGCTGGGATTTGATCCCACGACCCCTTGTTTATAATCGAACGACTTAACCACTAAACTAACATCACCTTTGTAAACATAATTTCATAAATATATATATGTATTATCATAATTATTTAAAATTTAGATTTATATAATGTTCTTGGGTAGCAGACCTGGAAGAAATGAAAGAATCTATCCCAACGGTTCTCAAAACCGTTGGGATAGACCTATCCCAACGAGTTTTCCCAACGGTTCTCTCAAACCGTTGGGAAAGGGGGGGTCTTTCCCAACGGTTTGGGAGAACCGTTGGGAAAGGGGCCTCAAAACCCCCCTTTCCCAACAGTTCTCCCAAACCGTTGGGAAAGGGGGGGTCTTTCCCAACGGTTTGGGAGAACCGTTGGGAAAGGGGCCTCAAAACACCCATTTCCCAACGGTTCTCCCAAACCGTTGGGAAAGGGGGGTCTTTCCCAACGGTTCTCCCAATCCGTTGGGAAAGGGGGGTCTTTCCCAACGGTTTGGGAGAACCGTTGGGAAAGGGTTGTTTTGAGGCCCCTTTCCCAACGGTTCTCCCAAACTGTTGGGAAAGAGCTCCCCTTTCCCCAAACAGTTGGGAAAGGGTGTATATAAGTGTTGGGAAAGATCCGATTTCCAGTAGTGTTAACAAAATGACCCATGTATGGGAATTTCTAAACCCAATTTCTACTCATTGGGTTTTACGCATACTTCATTGTTAATATTATGCCAAGATTATGTGTGGATTCAATGTTCATTTATTTATGTTTTAATTTACACTTAACGTTTTCTGGATATATTTAATCTACCAATAATAATCCCATTGATAAAATCTTATGTCATTTATAAGAACATTTAAGAGAAATATTAACTCAGTCTCCATTCATTGAGTTAAATATCACTGTAATTGGTTTATTTTTTCTAAGAATATATGTGAATGAACTTGGATTGTTTCAGATATAATATCCACTTATATTGAGTGTATTTATATTTTCACAGATATTTAGGTCATTGATTTATCCATAATAAAATGATATAATCTTTTTAGCAGATTTCATCTCAATTTACATTCCGTTGAGACTTATTTATTTTTATACACCAATTAAATTTTTTATAGTGTAAATAATACCCTTGACATATTATATAATGAATATTATTTTTCTCAGGATATTATATGTTTTGTTTAATGTTATTATTTATTTATTTTTATTCACATATTTTCTCAAGTGGTAAGGGACATCATCTCAATCTCCCTTCATTATGGGAGATTATGATAATATTCACCTCTTTGTTTTATATATTGTATAATAAACCCCCTTTACATTTAATTTCATTCAAAGGGAATGTTTTTTCTATGAATCATTTTACAAAAAGAAAAATGGAATTTTTTTAATGTATGTAGTGACAACGACCTCACCACCACCATAACCGTTATTTGATATTTTCCTTCCTCTATAAGACATAATTTTTAAAAAAAATTAAAAAGAAATACCTTATTCTATTTTTTGAGTTTTGGTATTGAAAATGGTTTTGAATATTGATTTACAATTTCTATATCATGAAATGATTTTTTGTGATTGAAAATTAAATTTTATGTGTGAAATGTTGATGTTTGCAATCTTTTACGTGGGATGACTATATAATGGTACTTGGACATTTGACTGGTGGTTACTTGATAAATGAAATATGAGTGGTTACATGATAAAATAATGATTGGTTCTTCCATGATAAACCAAATATGGGTGGTTATGTTATAACCTCCAATGCATTGGGTGTGGATGTCGGTTGTATGGCTATTCCATTTAGTGACTAGTGTGGAATTCAACCATATGGTTATTCCATTTACGTATGTTTATGTCTCAAGTTACCTATATATTTTATATATTTTTAGGAGATTTATGGTAATATTTTGGTTACAAAAGGCTAAGCAATGAGATTATATTCAGTGAAGTATATTTACTACTTCTAAAAGGTGAAATATATTACTTTATGATAAAGTATTCATGGTTTTCATGTAATCAAAAGACTAATGGTTTTAATTATTTATGTACCCCTTTTTCAATTTTTATAATCATCCCTTGTTTTGAAATGTTTTTTACAGGACTAAAATAAGAATATATTCAAGGATAGGATCATGGAAAAGTCATGTAGTTTAAAACATGAAAAGACTTCTATTTAATTTTAAATAGTTTTCTATGAAAAAATGACAGTGAGTAGAAGTGTTTACTTAAAATATTTAAGTTGTTATGTATAAGGTATGAATTAATTAACTAATTCTCTAAAACTGAATAGATCCTCAATGTGTATTAAAACCAAATTATTGACTTATCTCATGATTACTTAATGTTTAATGCTATGGAATTATATTTATCATTCTCAAAATTTAAAATTTAACCTTTATAAAATAATTTAATTATGGTCATAAGGGTTTTATTTAGATAATTAAAAATAAAATCTTTTGAAATTTACTTTTAAACTAGAAGAAAAATATTACATATTCCAATAATTTGTCCTAGATAATTATCTCCATGTTTAACTATCTAACAATTCATCTTGATAATATTTTTAAAGAAATAATTATGTCTAATTATATATTTAGAACAACCATTATCCATGTACCAAGTATTCTGTCTAATAGTAATTTATTTCTTTTCCTAAAAAAGAAAAAAATTATGTTTTCGGCACCCAAACAATTTTCAGTAAATAATTTTTTTGAAAAATTGATTTTAGGAATCCAAATATATTTTGAAAATTGCGATTCGGGGAACCCTAAGGAATGTATTTTATTTAATGAAAAATTATTTTCACAATGACCACCACATTGAAATTTAGTAAAAGGGGAGAATATTTAGTAATAAAGAAGTTATTTTTTTACAAAATTTTACTATGAGCATATCCCATTCCAGGACTAATACATTGTGGAATAATTTTTTTATATATTTTTTCAAAACTATCTTTATTAGTGTTAATGTTTGAGAAAAGTTTCATCAATGAAAAATATTCAATTTTTTGTTTTACAACTAAATTATTATCCACTTCTATATTAGTTTTCGAATTGAGTTCCCCAAAACAATTTTTAAAAATATAAATTTTCACAATTTATTTATTCCAAATCATTAAAAAAATAGGTTTTTTAGAATTGGATTTATAAATATCTTTTGATAGATAAGATATTTCATTTGTTAAAACATCAATTCTTGAATAATATTTTTCATGTTTTTCATTATCCTTATGAAGGTTTTTACATAACATACAATTTTCATTTTCTAAACTCTTTTCAAAAGTGATAAAATTATTTATAATAAGGTAAAATATTATTATCACTATCTTAGGAGTATTCTTCATTCAATGATATATTATTCTTCTCATCAGTATAATTTCAATTTAAGGACATATGGGTTAAAGAAACATATGCCTATACCTTGTCCATAAGGAATTGATTTTAAAAATGTAATTTATAAAGAAGACCAATATTCCTCGTATATGAACATTCATTATCTGATAAATTGTCAAAAGAATCACCTCCACTAGCACTCGTAGTGTCATCAACTTTAAGTACTTTGTTATTTTTTTACTTATAATACTTCTTAAGATTCCTATCTGAATTTTTATCATTTATGTATTTTATTTTCACTTTGGGATAGTCCAAAAAAAATATTTCCATTCCTTTTTCATTCAGAGGAAGTAAAATCAGAATAAATATTTTTCATTTATGTCCATGTTGCTTTTCTTGTAACGATACTAAAAATACATTTTACCAATAATCATATTAATTCATTGAGAATGATTGGATAATCCATTATCAAGGTGATCATAATCACTTAAATTAGATTTACTTATAACATTTTTCTTTTTATAGGACATAACAACTTTATCAAGATCCTGATATTTTATCGGATATGAAATAGTAGTAAAAGAAACTCCACTATTCATTTTCTTTACATTATCGACATATATTTTCAATATTCCATTATTATATAAAAGTGTTCCAAATAAATCCTCACGAATGATATTTGTAATTTTCCTTGATTCGTTAACATCTTTCCTTATAGATTCCCACTCATTATGCATGATAATAATAAAATTTTTGACAATGATTTGATCTTCTAATGCCTTTTCTCCCACAGAATTTAAATTATGTACTATTGTCAAAAACCTTTGATGTACCTTTCCAAAATTTTCAACAAAATGAAATTCACAATTCGGACAAGCAGCTATTATCATTTCTCTTCTAGTTTTAACAAACATTTTTGGTTCCAAAATCAGAGATCTCTAGATTATTCTAGATACTATTAGAAGCTTAAAAATAAGAAATCTGGCTGTAAATACTTCAGATCATAGAACATAATAATTTATTTCTAGCACTTTAATATAATTAGTAATTTTTCTTATCCTAATTTATAAATTTAATCACTCCATTGTCAGAAATCATGTAATATCTAGTTAATATGAAATAAATTTCAACACCAATATTTATGACTAATGTATTCATCATATCTCTCCATTACCTATAATTATTTCTATAAATAATCTACAGTTTATTTGGATTGTGGTTATATACTGGTCAAACATTTATTCATACAATCTTTAAAAGGGATAAAAAATATATAACATAATATACATTAATTAATTCGGGGGTTATAAATGAAAATATTATAACGGAATCACATAAGAAAAGAACTAGAAGAAATAAGGTACAATGTAGTGGAAACCTCATCTGATATGCAATTCAAGTATCATTATAATATAGTCTTGGCTCTGATATAAATCTTAAGATTAAAATGTATATGTAGTTTGGTAAATTCAAGAGGGGGATGAATTTTATGTTTAAAAACATTCTTTTTTATACTTAAAAGAAACTTAATTTAACAATGTTAACCTAACCGTACTCAAAATCCCTCTTTATTATTTAAATGATAATCATACCTGGCCCTCTGGTCTGATAAAATGAATATCAAAATTATGTAGATTATTATATGTATTTCCATGTGTTGTAATGAGATTCTATATTTAAAATGTATAGAATCATAATTAATAAGAAGTGTTAAACTTAATCATAGTTTAATCATATTTATAGATTAAAATGATTTATAAGAGTATTCAAAAATTTATCATAATCAAAATGGTTGTGATAAATCAGAGTTTTAAAAAATAATGATTGTATCATAATGTGTATAGAATTTTCATCAGAGTAATGAAATATTAAAAAAGTAAAGATGGGTGAAATAATTATATCATAATTAAAGACATTATGATAAACAAAATTCAAATAGAAATAGAAATATAAAATAAATCACTTTGAATCACAATTAAATCAGAAATAGAAGATATTTAACAAAACTTGTAAACAAATAAATACACTTATTTTAACCCATAGTGTAGGGTATCAAATATCCTAGTATATAGATCCCTTATTTTATACTTATAAGAATTTATATCATTCCATTTTTCAGAAAATACCTCAATACGATGACCTGTCTATCTTTCAATATACGAAATCCCTCGACATGATGATTGGATTTTCTTTGTCTTCCTATACCAAACAGTCGTTGATACTATGATTAGATTCTACCTTGATGTCCTCACAATCCCTCAATCAATACAGTAACCATAACCTTTGTATTCCCAGGCTTAGAATCCCTCTATCATAATCACAAAATCAGTCAAACAACGAAATAAGAACTCAAAAATATTACATGTAAAACAACAAGTAGTTCACTCTAAAAAACTCTAGTTCTATCATACAATAAAATAATCAAACGAGTTTCCCTATATGAGTCAAAATCTAATATAAAATTATTCAAATGACTTGGTATTAATTAGAAATCCTTCCAATGGTCATCTTGATGTCTAACAACAATACTTTTTTTAATATTTATGGGAGGAACTGGACACCTTTCACATAAATGGTTATATTATAACTGAATACACACCCTATTTTTATTTATAAATATTTTAATAGAATACATGAAATAATTTTTATTTACATCATTAATAGGTTCAAATGTATTCTATATCAATAGAATTTTTTTCCCTATTCATAATTTTACCATTAGTTAGTATGATCTTTTTTATATAGTATTAAATTGTGAATTTATATGAGTTTGAATCCAATGATACTGGTTCAAATAACAAATTTGATTAATCTTTTTCAGTATGAATGCATGATAGAAAGTCTTTAAACAAATTTGATATGTGGATATGATCATAACCAGATTCATGCTGAATGTGATAATTGTAATTTAAATTCATGAATAATTTGAAATTAATTTTAAGTATGAAAGAAAATTAGGTTTTATTTAAAAAAAATTAAAACAATTTACACTTAAAAGAGTTTTTAAATTAATTATTATTGAATGAGTACATGATTTTCAAAAAAAAAGTAATGAAAAAGTAAAAAAAACATTTTACACAACACTAGAGACTAATTTCGTGTCTGAATATGAATAAAGTATTCTATAAAGAGGGATATGAAAAATTAGTCCATGAGGATTGGTTTGTGATGTCTATGTGTGATATGGAGTTCACGATTTTAGAGTTCAAGGCACATTCATTTATGTATGTTTTTAGGGAGTATTCATTGAAACCATCTCTGGATGAAAATTATAAAGAAGAATTTGATTCCGAAAGTGAAGAATGTGGTTCAGTAAGGGTTGTACATAATCAATGAGGTTACCACATAGTGAATAGTGTTTTTCTTTGTTATTTCATATAAGGTAGTTTCGAGCATTTATTTTTATAAGAAAAATTTATTCGGATATTTCAGATACATTTTATTACATTGATAATAATATTTATGATACCAAGATTAAATTAAAGGAATACGATCCTTTTAATTTCAGAGTGACCATCACATCCATAAATAGAGGTAAAATTCCTCAAGAGTTGTTCCCAAAGGGTGGTTAATGTAATTTATCTTAGGGAAGAAGTTTCTTATCCAAATATTTAGTATATATGGATTTCCCCTATTATACTTTTTCTATGAACAAAAAATTTGAATCCACTAATACTAGTTTGGGATAGTAGATTTTGGTATGACGGACACATCACCGATGTATTTTCCTTATATTAAACTTTTACATCGAACCAATAAAAATAGTTATATTAAGTGTTAATATTTCATCATATATGACTGGTGATGGTATGTGATTGATTGACATTGGTTTAATGTGTTCCTACCAATTTCTTAAAAAGATCCTAAATAGAAAAATAAAATTTTGAAACCACAATTTCCCCCCACCTCTTAGGTAATATTCTAGAGCAATAGTTTCCTTCAAAATCAGGAACATTTTTGGAATGGTTGGAAGAGTATCTTTTATGTTAGTTTGGTCCTTTATTTCTCATAAAAATGACCATAACATTCGACATATCCAAGTATAAATCAATAATAATGAAACAATTTCAGAGTTTATAATACTTGATATGAATTGAACTCTTTAATATTGGGTTAGATTAAAACAATATTTTTTTATCCATCCAAATAATTCATGCATTGAATTTGGAATAAAAAACTAATAAATGAATTTCAATATTAAAAAAATTATTTAAAATGAAGAATCAGATTATTTTTTATGGGAGGTTATTTTACCCTATCATCATAAGTGGTAAAGTATGGTTCATCAAAAGACAACAAAACTATCAAGAGACTAATTTTATCATATCAAATTGTAAACAATAATCACTTAATTTTTTATATAATATGATTCAATAAATAAAAATTATCTATTTTGCGGTCAATTTCACACACTAATGATGTTACATTTCAAATTTATTTATTTTTCTCCTCTTACAAAAGTCTTAGATTCTAGTTATTTATCATTTTATACTATCATTCTTCTCTTTTAATGGTCTCTATATACTCATCAAATAAATAACTTCCTTCATGTATATGTACACCTAGTAGAACGAAAAAAATCATTCTTAAGTGGTCTAGATATTTAAATCATGGGAAATAATGTTCATCCCATTGGACATTTACATGTTCATAAGGTTGTACAAAATATAGACTCTGATGATGGGTAAAAAACACATTCTTCCCTTTTGGGAACCAATATAATCCCTCCAACACCTTGTAATTGGTAGAAATATTGTGCTCTTGATTATTCATTTTTTGATTCATTTTTGATTAGTTGTGCTTATTAATTAAGACTAATTTTGGTGGAGCACTAATAATGATTACATATTGTTCTATGTAATGTATTTTTATCTTGTTTTTCCAAAGGAGATAGGTAAATAGGGACATATGATATTTATGTTATGAGGGTATTGATGTTACTTAATATCAGCTAAGTCTTTATTATAATAAATGGAAACACTTTATTCATGTATAGAAATCATATAAGTGTCACTTTTTGGTTTTTCATATTACATATTAGAAGAACCTTTACTCTATGAAAATCACTCCATCCCCTAACTCATGTAGTAATTTTTCTACAAGACTTATTTATTCTCTTATTTATTTCATTGTAAAATTATTATATTCTTTTAGAATTATATTTTTAATATAATTTTACATTGTTGTTTGTGTTGGGGGATGGTTATAACGATGGCGAAATATAGGGAAAGAGAGATACAATAGAAGAACTAAATAATTTATCCCCATTGATAATACCAGAAAAACCAAATATAGGTACTCTTAAAACTCCACAAAACTGATTACTGAATTAGAGGAAGAAATTATGAAATTAATATATATTAATTGAAATTTTTATTTTTATTCATCAATAAATTTTTTTATATTAAATTAAATTATTTTTATGAGTGCTTTCAAAAATTCTCAAGACCATTTTTTTTATTTTTCTAAATTCCTTTAGTTAATTACCTTAGTTTTATTATAAGGTTTATTTTTTTATATTTTTTTCTCTTAAATAGGAGTGTTTCTTTCTTTGGGAATATGTATTGTGTTCACCACTCAATTCATCCTCTCCCTTGCCGACCTAGATATGAACCCCCATTCTAAAATCATAACATCTTTCAGATGAAGATACCACCAACATGACACATCAAAACATATTTACCCAGAGTTCCAATAACAAAAAAGTTTTTTCATATGGTTATTATAGTGTTTAACATTAAATTGATAGTGTATCCTATATGGTTGGTTGTTATTCTTTTATTTTTTCTTCTTTAAGAGTAGTTCCAATGTTATCACTCGTTCTCATTTTGTCACTAATGACCCTAAAATAATATGAGGATTCCCTTGATGTTAGTTTCTATCCTCTTAATCAGTATGAATTTGTTTTGTTGAATCATTTATTTGATATATAGTATTAGTCATATTCTTGGTACCATCTAATGGTTTTACGTATATTTGTATTAATTTTTTTTTTGGTTTATCTCGGTTAGGAGGATGTCCCTAGAATAGAGATGTCTCCCCACTACATGCTTTGACATTTACTGCCTCTCTTTTCATATTTTCCATTTTCATTCTTGATGTGTAAGCTTAATATCGTCAAGAACTTCATCTGATTATGTTATAAAGAGTGAATACTCTTTCATTATCTTATTCTTGTTTGGTTGGAATAAAAGTTGTTTTTGTTTTGTAACTTTTAATATGGTAAATACTTAATATAATTTAATTTTATTTTTGTGTGTGTTTTACGTAATATTGGAATAAATGAAAATACCATTAATAGTATACCCAAGAGTATACCGATATAAAAACATTTATATTTGTGGTGTTTCACCTTAAATATCTTTAAATATGGCATTAAAGTTATTCACTATTATTGTTTTTTTTATTTTTCTCTATTATTGAATTGATTTCTTTTCTGAGGGTCAATTATATTATTAATTCTATTTTAATGTTTCATAAAATCATGTGTAATATTTACTTCATTATTGAATCCATGTATTTTTTATTCTATGGGTTTTATTTTTATAATTGTAAGGATCACTGACATAATACATCCTAAAATAAAAATTGGTATTTAATGAATATATCTTGATAATTGATGTCACTAATTTAGTCCCATTTATTTTTCATGGGGATAAAATGTGTGGCATCTAGAAATTGATTTACAACATAAATTAATGAATGAATTATGAGTCATTTATTGAAATTGTTCTAGTTTTAATCATAGTATTTAGTTTATAGATATTGTATTCCATTTTATATAAAAGTTTGATTTAATATCAAGTAAATCGTTAATAATAAATGACATTAATTTGATGTTTGGTTGATTATGAATAAGTTATAGTTTCCATCTTTACTCACGTTCTGATAATTATAACATCAATTTTTATTGTGGGAATTCTGCATAATATGGTTTTTAGTTTCTAGGAACTTAAATAAATACATTACAATAATAACTTATTTCCATTATTATTTGTCAATAAATTCATTTACCTTATAGATGGATGTATGGGGATATTACACAATATAAAAATGATATCATAAAATTCCATTGATATGATAAAATGATGTATGAGACAATGGGTTTTATATTCAAATTATACAATTTTATGGTGTGATTATATTTACCATGATTTTAAAATCACTTAAAAATGATAATAATTTTTTTACTAATATCTATTAATATAAATTTCTATGATGATTGTGACACCCCAAATTCTTATGAAATAGTTCTCTTTAAATAATTGGATTTGATTGTTTCTTATATTGCACGCAACACTGAGTTTAAATGATCTGTGATATACTATTAATATGGCCATTATAACCTATATATTTAATTATAAGGAATTAATTGAATTATCAATATTATGAAATAATTGTTTTATTAATTATTAATAAATAAACAATTAATTTTTTTTAATGTCATTATATACTTCAAAAATATTATATCTTCAAAAAAATATATTTTATTTCATTCTATGAGAAATAAAATGTATTTAATTTTGAAACTTTTAGAAAATTTATTTGAAAAAATAATATTCATTTTTAATTTATAAGTCTAAATTTATCATATGAAGTTTTTTTATATTTTTTACAAAGATTGAAATTCTAATAAATAATAAAAAATTCAGATATACCTTAACAATTGTAATTTATATAAAAAAAATTAGAATTTGAAAGGATATTTTGGAGTAGTTTTATAATATCATAAGATCATTTTAATTATATGTAATATGAATTTGAACATTTAAATTAATTTTATACCTGAATTTGTTATACAATCTTTTTATACATAAATATGAAATTTTTCATAAAATAGAATGTCATTTTGTTTTTATGGATTATTTTAAAATTAAATTCTTCCATTTATATGATTTGAATTTTGAAAATTATATTAAATATTTTCAATTTGGATTTAAAAAATTTGTAAACAAGAAACATTTTTTTAGTCAATATCAATATTATTCTTATTAATTTTATTTAACAAGGTTAAGTGTAAATTAGTAAAATAATTGAAAATAAATATGATACAGATTATAATATTTCCCTAAAACATACCCAAATAACATCTTATGACTATATTTAAACAATAATTATAAATTGATCAAATTTATGACCTTTTGAAGACTTTATGTTGACATTTAGTCCCATATTTTTTTTATTTAAATAAATGTCAAATATGTCACACTATTTATTTTAATAAGTATTACATTTTTAATATTTGGTTATCCATAGGATATATTAAAACATAAATAATACTTTCCATTATAATAACTTTATATTAATCATCATATTTTTTTTATTTTTCAGTGAAGAAATAATTAACATAAATTTTTACGTAACACAGATGTAGTTATTGTTAAATTAATTTAATAATAAAGTTAATAATATTAAAAATAATAAAATAAATATATATTGTGATATTTAATGAGGAAAAATAATTATATAGATGAGGATGAAATTTTAAGGGAATATTAAAATATTCGATTCTAATTTAACTTATTTTTTCTTGTTTTCAAAGTTATAATAATGAATAGATTCAAAAAAGACAATAATGATATTTTATGGGATTAATATTTTATTAAAATCAATAAGAAAATAAAAATATTATATAATTAAAAGGAAATAGTATATGGTCTAAAATTTCACCCCTATTAATTTATAAGAATTATGGCATCATTTGGATCTAATATTGTCTTATTATATTTAAATATTTTGAGAAATTCAAGAAACACCCCTCTGCTCCCCTTATAAATACCACCCCTCACCTCCCCATTTCCTCACACATTATAATCCTTAAATATTTCAAAATAGCTACCAATAAATCTCAAACCTACTATCCCCACGTCCAGGTGCTTACCATATCACCAAAATTAAAATTCCATCTTACTCAAGTGGTCCTTCAAGGAGGTGATATTCAAGTGGTAAAATTGACAAACAAAAACTTTTTTTTCTATTCTTCATATACCATCTTCTCACATATTTAACCCATAAAATAATAATAAATTTAGAATCATTAATATTATATAAATTTATATTTATCAGGAAATTAATTCTATCCAACCCCTTTTCTTGTTTCATCTTATTCAATGAAAGGAAACCATTGTCCAAATTATGGTAGTTAACTGTCTCTCCAGATAATGAGATTTCATTTTCCGTTAATGCCTTCTAGGATGGTCTTAGGAAATCTATTATTAATTAATATTATTTTATTAATTATTTAATAACTTATTTCATGTTATGTGTCTAATATATTAGAAAAATACAAAATAAATTTATACTAATTTGTGATGGTCAAAAAAACAACCAAAATAATCTATACATTTTTCATTAAAATTTTATAAAATGATACATCCTCATGTCTGAAAAAATGATTTATAGGACCATTTAAATTTTTTTAAGTGTATTTATACCATTTAATTTCACTTTTATAACAGTATTATCATTCAAAAATAACAAACATAATCATCACAAGTGAACGTACCATGAAACCTAGAACCAAACACCCCTAGAATGACGAAATCGTACTTTATAACTCACTGAAATGACCATAAAAGTACTTAATTAAATTACGATAAATCAAATTCATGTGTAATAGGTTCATAATTAAATAATTAAACAATATAATTTTATTATATAAAACTTTAAGTGCATGTGAAAAATACATCTAATAATAAGGTAAGGGGTCTCTCAGAACATCCATATTTATTTTTTGTTACGCTTTCTCTCCCTTTTCCTGAATTTATCTCTTAATTATTATTATAAAATTATCTTATATTCTATGTATATGTAACAAAAATAGGTATGTATATAAAATAATATATAATTTATGGGGATATAGATGTTTTAAATGGATTCCTTTTCCATTCATCTCGATATGTAAACCTAATTAAAGGTAAATTCTCTATTTCTTACCCAATATAAAGTACACTTAAAAACCTATTTAGATCCTCCCATATTTTTTAAAATCAATTAATTTTACATAGAAGTCAATTTTAGATCATTTATAGTTTTATGGAAATGAATATATCTTTGTGTCTTTGAAGTCCTTTTATTCATTTCCATAAAAATATTGTTCCGTGGAATATTTTTAATGTTTCATAATAACTGTTTTAAATGATTTTAATCTATTTGAACTTAATTATTAACTATATATTATTATAATTCATTTATTAATGTCCAAGAATTATTTAAATTAGTTTCTTCATGGATACAACTGTTATACACCCCTTTTTTATGCCTTATGATATGATTATGATACCAGTTTCATTCAATGGACAACCTTTATGTTCATTAATTTATTTGATTACTTATGTAGAACACATGTGAATTAGCATGTTATAATGGTTAAAAAATATAACACTCTAATTAATTGGGTAATGTTTTAGTCTCATGAGATGTTATGTATGAGATTAGTGAATAAACCTAATCGATTATGAGACTCTTTCCACCATTTGATACAGTCTCACACTACTACAAAACATGCCTTTAATAACTCTTGAATTATCCATTATCAATGATAAAAAATTAATAGATATTAGAGTGTGATTAAGGTCTCTTAGATTTTATTAGTGCTATAAAAACATTAATAAAGGGGACCATTATCAGTGCTAAAAATCCCAAATAAAGGTTTCTGGTATCATTGACTTGTGAATCACTAATAAAAAACCCCATTTTTTATCATTTTTATTTATACCTGATAATGTGATCCTTTATGATCATATTTAATATTAATGAAAAGGGTCATATAGAAGTTTTCTGTAATTTCACACTAAAACCCCATAAATAGTGCTTGAAAGTAAAAAAATTAGGTATAATTATTGAATTTAAATGAAATAAAATTTATAAAAAAATGAGAAGTAAAAATATATATTTTAGACATTTAAAACAATGATTTATGCATTTTCATGATTATGTAAATGTTAAAAAATAAATTAAAAAATATCAATGCTCATTTTTCGTCTTCACCTAACCATGTCTAATGCTAATTCCAATCAAACCATCCATGTTTGTGAAAAATAATTCACCTATATAATAAAATAATTACTATGTTAGTTGTAATATAATGAAATAAATTAATGTAAATGTGTTAATTTTAAACAAAATGATGAGTCATATTAGGAAGACTACATATCAGATTGAATTACGGTTGATTCATTCATTTCACACCATTTCTTATTTTATTCATGATTTATCTTTGTGAATATGAAATAAATAAATAAAAGAAAAAAATTATGAGTGAATTAATTAAGTAATAGTAGATAGAATGATGAGAAAAAAATCTAGGCCCATTTTCTTGCTTTTGGGGATGTGATGTATGTTTTAATCTAAAACAACTCTTATATATTGAAAAGAAGTACCTGGATTCATTCTAATAACACTGCGTGTCATAATGATGTGAAAATAATTTATTTATGTCCCAAATGACTTATGGATCATTTTAATAAATTATAAAAACAATCAGAATGTGTTTTCATGGTTTTGTGTATGTTACTTATGTTTTTTTACTAAAATATAATTCTAAACTATAGACATGTACATTGAGTAATATTGGTCACATCGTGGGTTATTTTAGTAATATACTAATTCATACATGTCGAATATTGCATATGAAACATGTTCATAAATTACAAATTCAATCTCATCCTGTTTTCATGGTTTTCAGTGAGTGAATCATTTGGAAATAAAATGATAATTTTAAACAACTAAATGACACTTCGAGTCATTATGGGAAAAATTTTTATAGTATTGATGTGTGGATGATTCATACACATCAAAAATGACATATAGATAATAGTAATACAATGTTAAAAAGTTCCAAATCCATTTTCTTAGTTTTGGGAATGCTAGTTTCCTATTTCAAAAAAATTAATGTCAATTTAAAATAAAAAGATGCACTTAGAATCATACTAGTCACATCATGTGTCATATTGATATGAGAATGATTCTTACCTGTATAAAATTACATATGGATCATTTTAATATTATGTTTATATTATTAAGGTTCAATTTATCATTTCCATGTATGCCACTTTGTTTTAACTAAAATGGAATTTTAGAATGGGAATATTCACATTCAGTTATACCAATCAAATTATGTTTTAGTTTGACATGAGACTGATTCATACATGTCAAAAATGACTTATAAATAATTTTTATAAATTATGATGACAATAAAAGCGGGTTTTATTGGTTTTTAGGGAGTGAAAATTTTTGATCAAAAATTTAAATTTTCAACTGATAACTGACACTTTGAGTCATACGAGGAACATCATGTATCAGATTTAGGTAATGTTAATTTATTGATGCAAAAAATGAATTATGGATCATTTTACTAAATTGAAAAAGTGTATGAATCTGATATCTCTATTTTTAGTATGTTAATTGTCCTTTCTACCAAAATCAACATCGATTTTAAATAAAACGTCTCACTTGGTGTCATATAGGTCAAAACATTAATCATATTGAGTTTTTGATGACTTATAGATATCCAAAATGACTTATGTATTAGTTTACTAATGAATGTTAACTATAAAAATGCATTTTATCCATTTTCAGTATGTCACTTGGTTTTTTTACTAAAATGTAATTTTAAACAAGAAACACACACTTTGTGTAATACTAGTCACATCACGTGTCAGTGTTCTATTGTGATATTTCTTAAATGTCAATACCAATTTATGATTTTTTGTAAAAAAAATTATCTAGAAATTTTGAGCATGTTTACTCAATTTACCTTGTGTGACACTTTTTGAACTAAAATATCAATTTTAAACTAAAAACGAACATATTGATTCATATCAGGAATATCATGTATCTTATTGGGGTGAAAATGATTCCTAAGCATCAAAAATGACTTATGGATCACTTTAATAATGTATCAAAACTATCTAAATGTTTTTATTGGTTTTGAGTATGTTGCAAGACATTTTTACTAAAATTAATATTAATTCAAATAAATAGATGCACATGGAATAATACTGGTCACACCATGAATAATATTTAGGTGGTGGTGATTCCAACACATCCCAAATGACATATGAATAAATTTTATATTTTATTAAAATAATATGAATTTTTTTCTTGGTTTGGAGTATGCCACTTATGTTTTTTTACAGAAATATCATTTAAAATTGGAAACATGCCCTATGATTCATACCGGGAACATCATGTGTCATTTTGATATGAGACTAATCCATACACATCATAAATGATCCATGAATGATTTTTTTAAATTATCAATACAATTCGAGTGTGTTTTCTTGCCTTTTGTGGTTATAATGTTCTATTCTAAAATGTCAATTTTAAACTAATAATATATAGTTTGAGTCAAATGAGTCACATCATGTATTATATTGTGATAATGATGATTAATACACATATAAAATGACTTATGGTTCATTTTAAAAAGGTATCAAATGAATAAGATTTTGTTTTATCAGTTTTGTGTATGTCAGTTTTTTTATACTAAAATTATTTTCTTATTTAAATAAAATGATGACCTTTGAGTCATACTAGTCACACCATGCCTTATATTGAGGTAACTATAATTTATAAACATTCAAAATAACATATGTATTAATTTAAAAATGTATGAAAATAATATTAATTATTTTTTTTGGTTTTGAGTACATAACTTGGCCATGTACTAAAATGTTATTTTAATATATAATCATGCACTTTGAGTAAAACCAGTAGCATAATGTGTTGGTTTGATGTGATACTAGTTATTACATGTCTGAATTAAAAATATGAATCATATTATAAAATTATAAAGGCATTCCATGTTTGTTTTCTATGTTTTTAGTTTGTAACATATATTTTTTCCCTAAATTTAATTTAATTTCTAAATAAAAAGAAATAGTAGGAGTCATATTCGACACGTCATACATCATATTGAGGTGTGTGTGATTCATACAAATCAAAATTGTCTTATGAATTGTTTTCCTAATGTTTTAAAACCATCTAAATTCGTTTTCTAGGTTTTTAGTATGTGATACCTGTTGTGAGAAAAGATGTATATGATAAACAAAAATAAAATAGTTTCAGTCATACTGAATACACTTCGAATCAGATTGAGGTGATGATAATTGATTATGAAATATGTGTTTTTCTTTTAATTTTTCTTAAAAATATATATAATAGAGAAAATTTTCTATTCTAATGGAAGATAATCCCCTTGATTCATAAAACACATCATGTTTCAGGAAGCATGGATTTTCCTCCTCCATCAGAAAGGTATATGTTATCTCTTTTCTATCTAGTTGAAGAATGTTGAATGAAAAAAAAAACTTCCAAAAACATCACTAAAAAACTAAATATTTATTAGATAAAAATCATGTTAAAATTAACATATAGATAATAGAGAAATGATGAATACATTAATTAAATAAGTTTTGAGAATTCACATTTTCAGGATGGTGTTAAACATTCTTAACAAACTTCAGTGTATTTATTACCACATTTTCGACCTCAAAGTACATTACTACATGAGCATGATTAGATTTGAACAAACCACCCAATCTAAATGAAAATAATCCACCTGTATAAGAAAATAATTCGTATTTGTGTAATAATAAAAAATGTACATAAATTTGAAACAATACATTACTTTAATGGAAAATTATTTTTCTATGAAAACATCATGATTTCAATGCCTATGCATCAGAATTTTTTTATGAAATATTCAGAAAGAACAAACCAACCATGTTTTTTTTAACTCACTAAATTTATTTGATAAAATATTGTTATTGGTTACTTTAGTTTAGATATTTGGGAATGTGTTTTACTAGTTTTTCGTATGTGAGGTGTGTTTTGTACTAAAATGAAAACTGTAAAAAAAACATACAGTTTGGATCATACTGAGGAAATTATATATAAGATTGAGGTGTGACTGATTGTGTATGTGTTGTGTGTTCCTATTTTAACTATCAACAACAAGCCATAATGATGGAAATTTTCCATTTTGATGGAAGATAATACCCCAGTAAACCTTATATTCCTCATCCAAAAGCTACATGCTTTATATTTTATGTCTTGTTGTATATGGTTGAAGAAAAAATACATCTTCCAAATATATCTAAAAAAATAAATTATTATTAGATAAAAATGTAATGGAAACAAACTTAATAATAATAGAAAATAGTGAAATAATTAACTAAATAAGTAGTTGGAATTAAACATTCCATTATCATATTAAATGAGTGACTCATACTTGATGATAATGTCATTTCTTCATGATCATATAGAAAATTAACAAAATAAATATTAAATAAAATTAATGTATAAAATAGATAATTTTTACGGTAAAATGATGATAAAATAAACTGAAAGGAAATTTATTCTAGTTATATGTCATTAAACTATAATATAATTATTGTTGACCTATGATACTAAAATTCAAGTAGTTTATTCAATCATACATGAACCTAAAATGAAATATTCTGGAATCTCAATCCCAAGAAAAAAAATATATAACCACATTACAATAACAAAACATTCTTGTATTACACAAAATTTCAATTAAAATGTTTGTCTTTATAGGTTGGTGTAAAAGTAATATATATTAATTTTTATTCATATTTTATAAAAAAACAAGAATAAATCATCATATATTCCTATATTATATTAAATATTATTGTATCACTTTCTTTATTCTATGAAAATATTAATTATTAGTGTAATCATGTTTGCATTCATTGATTGAACTAAAATAAATATTTACATTTGAGTTTTTATAGAACATAATAAAATATATCTTTCCCTTTAAACATCATAGAGAGTACAAAATCTATAACAAATCATTTACCTTCTTTTATGAAAGAACTTTAGTGTGGAACAATATATATTTTTGGGAGACACTAAACACTATTAAAACTTATTTATTCATTATTGAAAGTACTATACATCAATAATTCTATTTATATAATCCAAATTACACTAAAATATAGTGCATCAATTATGTATTTCATGATTGTGCTATATATTAGTATAGAATTCTCAATATTCTACTTGATGAAAAACTATAACCTTATATGTATTTATTTTTTCAAAAAAATTGAAATATCCCTATTCTCATGTATTTTTTATTGAGAAATATTTTGAGATTTAAATTAATGTGATCTTGAAGATGGATCATTTTATACAATTAATGTGTACTTGTATATTAGTTATAATGTAACAGCCTAGGATTTCATAGTACATTATCTCTTTAAAATAATTCAATAGCTTGTGCTACACGCAACACTGATTTCGAGCACACCAAGACTTGCTAAAATATCTATTCAAAAAGAGTTTGTGAACATTATTAACCAAAATTTTAATTTTATATATATCCTATATAATTTTAACACTCAAATTTTGTGTTTATTTGATATAATATAAGGAGAAATTCCATTTTTTAGATAAAAGATTCATTTTTCAGACAATGAAATATTACCTCCATTTAATGGAGAACCCTTTTTAAATACAATATTTGACACTTTTATATGTTTGATAAAAAAAATAAAACTCTTCTTTATAAGCGGTAAATAAAAATTTAGTTTGGATAAATTTTTGGTACTTTTCTATTAACTTTCATATTTTGATGAATAGTGAAAAATACTAAATTTTTATTGTAAACAACATTTTAAATAGAAACTATTTATAGTCATAAATTATGAATTTAAGTGGTTTTAAAGTATAAATAGATTATATTTTTATCATTTAATATAATTTTGGTCATTATTAGAAATTTCACATTAAAATTGGATATAAACACATGTCAATCTTTTGATAGTTTCTACTTTTTTAAAAACCCTCCTTTCGGTTTTGACAACAGGAATTAATTTTAAATTAATTAATGCAACTTCCATGGTTTTAATTTGGTAAAATAGAAATAATTTATGAATTTATATTATCAAAATTATCTTAGGGTTAATTTTTGGTATTTTTCAAAAAACTTTCAATTTTTGATGAATAGTGTAAAACACAATGTTATTGTTTAAAACCGACATTTATTTAAATAATTATATTTTTCTGAATTTAATTTAAATTCAAAATATATACATAATATCTATATTAGTATAATTTAATTCATTGGATTCACTTTATATTACGATTAGATATATATAATCTTATTTAACCTTTTAACGTCTTTTACCCACTTTCTAGGAACATTTTCAAATTTGCATAAAACAAAATTTTACCACTTCTATGAATTGAATTTAAAAAATACAAGACAAATAGTTGACATCATTAAGTAAAATTTGGTTCAATAATATTAAAATAATTTTTGGTGAATAGTAACTTTTTACTTTTATTTACCACTATTAAAAGTAAATAAGGTAATTAAAGGTAAATATGATATTATAATTACACCAACACTAGTCCTAATTCTATTGGATAAGTGTATTTACCAAAACCATATTTAGGAATAAAATATGATCCTTTTGGTCCATCTGGATTATATTAGAACATTTAATATTATTTTATTTAAAGAAGAGTTAAAAGTGTTAAATTCAAAGTCTAATAACTAATCCATTTTTAATATAGGGTTTTAAATAAGATAAATAAGACTATTAATATTCAATAGAAATAAAACAATATTTTATATATAATTTTATTTTATTTATAATTTTTATATATTAAATAATTAAATTTATTTATGACACAATGATGGTGTAGTAATTACGTTATTAATGAAAGATTGAAATAATTGATACTATAAATACAAAAATAAATGTAAATTGAGGTTTTTGATTCCATTCAAGACTTTTCTAGTTTAATATGAAATTTTAGGGTTGGTTAAATAATTTTTTTAAGTGATAAATTTGTTAGGACTTTAACAATAACAAAATACCAAATAGTGTCAAAATTGACACAAATGAGTTTTAAAACAAATACTATATTATTAAATTATATAATATCTCTAAAAATATATAGTTAGGAAAAATTACTTATAAAAGTATAGATATTTAATTAATGGTTCACTTTAGGTTCTCTTTTCATTTTATAATAATTTTATTGACCATGTAATATAAAAATACAAGAAGACTTGGTAAAAGATAAACTATTTAATTAAGGGTTAAATAGAAAACACAAAGTTAATATAGTGACCTAAAATTATCTAAAACCTATTGGATGAAATTATTACGACCCATCAAAACCTTATACTCAAAATAAAACCATTTGGATCTATTATAAACAGAAAATAAATTTATAATGCAATAATATTACAAGATTTTCCTAAAGTGCCTCTCACATCTCTTATAAAAGGGCACTTCCCCTTCTCTTAAATTCACACCTCCAAATAATTTTGCCTCATCCAACCACTGCCGATATATCTTCAAAACCTACCTCATTTCAACCTAAAGGACTTTCCTAGAGTAGAAATCCAACTTAAGAATCCCTTTCGTTCAAATCAAAGGGAAACACCCGAAGAAGTGGTAATTATTTTATCACCTATTTCAAAGTTCTATTCTTCTTCCAATTTCTCTTTCTTTGTTATTTACATAAACATATAATAAATCCATTAACTTCTACATAATTATATATTATTATAAATATGGTACATCAATATTCATTATTATATCCATCATATGATTGATAATGTCACCATGAGTGCGTACATACGGCTTACCGTCTCCACGCCGTGGTGTATTTTGTTATTCAGCACTATGTTATTTGGATGGATATAATGACGAGTAATATGTATGTAAATAATGAAAAAAACATGATAATGTTTCTGTAAAATTAATATACCATCAAATTCCACAAATTTTAATCATTAATGAAATGATATCGTCGCTCGTGTGTACGTACGACTTACCGTCTCCATGCCGCGATGAGATTCTTTTCCATGGTCACCATTCAATGATAAATATAAAAATATATATTATTAATAATTATGTGATATATGACATAATAAATCTATTGGAAATATATATATATGTATATATATATATATATTTACATATATTTTATTCACTTATTTCCGTTAAATACGATATGAAATCGGAAACATCGTTTATGCATACGTACGGCTTACCGTCTCCATAAATGGTCTTTTATATTAAATATATTCTATCTATTTTAAATAATTATATTCTAAACATATATGATATATAAATAATGTTTTATATTCTGGAAGTATTTAAATCACAATCTATGTGATATGATCAAGAATAACAAGTTAAAAAACGTACAATAAAGAAAGCCATTATTACACAAAATGTTAATTTAACATGGAAATTATTATTAAATGGGTTGTATAAAGTCATAAATGAATCATGAATGATATCATTAATATTATTATGGTACTATTAAAATTTAATAACATACTATGGTCATTATATTGGAGGTTAAACATACCCTCGACCAAAGGTATGTACAAGGTAAGGGCTAATTCCTCAATCTCATTATTATCAGAGATTGTTTATGTATAAGTATTTTTTGAAACATATTTGTTATCCATGTCCATGTTTCAAAAAATATTTTTTTAAAATGATTCTTTTAATGCAATATTTAACTAAAATAACATTTTAAATGTTTTAAATATTTATTCTTCTAAATCTTTCTCATTAATGTCCAGGTTTTCAAAATAGTTTCAAGGATTTATTTATATGGACCAGAGTGTTTTAAAATAATAATTCCATTTGAATGTTTCAATGTGGTTTGAGACACATTGAATCAAAAATCTAATTTATGTTAATTCATTTATAAACGTGTGACTTTTAAATGACTTCACTAAAAGTTATATTTCTCTTAAAAAGTTTTACTGATCATTTTCAACTATGTCAACATCCTTTATTGGATATTATTCTTGATTGAGGTTGATTTATTATAATTCAATCTTCTTTACTGTATTGAATAATTTATGATATGTTTGACTATGGATGTGCTATTTTCATACCCTTTATGGTTTATAGATGAAGTATTTAAATTTCATATGCTAGTTTTAATAGGAATGTTTATGTTATATTTCAACATTTTCATATGAGAAATCATGTGGACTTAATAAGTGATGGGTGGGGCCCAATATAGTCCCTCAATGCATTAGTAGGTCGCATTAAACAAATTAGTGTCTTGGCACAAGTCCTTGACCAAATTTTTATTTGAAGTCTTGGCATGTGGCCTCAACTATGTTGTAATGATGTCTGGTGTTTTGAATCCCCTCAATATGAAACTAGTTATTACATGTGATTATTCGAGTAGTAGAATATCCATGTCCATGTTTATATGTTGATGTTTGATTTTTTTTCCAAATTATGTTCTTGTTTATGTTTAGAATCTTGATGTATTTTTTATTAAACAAATTTCATTAAATTTTTATAGCTTCCACAAATTATTTATCCTTACTGAGAATATGAGCTCACACTTTTCTTATGTTTTATTTTTCACAGGATTCCAATAAGTGTATTATGATTGATATGTCGGGATAAGCTAAAGGGATAATGGAATTCCCAAAAGATTATTTATGCTGTGTTTTATGTTATAAAGTGTAATGTAACATTCATGTCTGTAATCTATTTTCCAAGAATACTAAACTGATCGGTCCTTCAGTACTTAATTTCTTATAATCATCCCAACGTATTCAAATAATGCACCGACTCTGGGCTTCTGGGGTTGAGGTGTTATAGTTCGTATCAGAAGAATTTTATCAATAACCTTGGAAAATAGATTCAGAAAAACTCTGATTAGATAACATTAACCTAAGATAGAAATTGATTATTAGTTTATAATAACTTCAAGAATTTTTGTAATGTATATATTTTCCGAGTCTTCCTTGAAATGAATCCCTGTAGGGATATGATCATGTAGAGGTGGATCTGGAATAGATGTACCTAGGAGTGAAAACTCTAATAAGGAGTTTAGGGCTTGACCCAGGGTATCCAAGTACATGAAAACGGGCCTTGATGCACTCTTGGATATGACACTCCCATGGTATATTCTTAGGATAATTCACATTTTTTACAAGATATTATGAAGGATTTATGAGTAAATATGTTATCAAAGAAACCATTTTATGATTTTGATACTAGATGGGTGAAAATATTCAACTAATATGGAAAAGTTTTGTACTCTTTAATTATACATTTTTATAAGAGCTAACCTAGTGCATTTCACCATTTAGAAATGGGGCCTAGTAGAAGGAATGAGAACTCCATCAATACACATGAACTAAAGAGTAAGAAGGATCGTATATTTCATGGTCTTATTCCATCATTTATAAGGGAAATAGTCTCCCATTTATTCTTATCATATAAAGAAATAGTATCATCTGTTAGTAAAATAAGTAAATAATTTTTTGAGTCATATGAATTTAAAGGGAATCCATAGAAGAAGATAAAGATACAGAGAAATATGTATAAATGGAAGAAGGGAAAGAAGGATTTTACTATATGTGATAACTATGGAAAAAAATCACCTTGGTAAATTCTAAAAGGAAATGAGAGTTTTTTATATGTGTGGAGAAAAAGGACACCAAGTATGTGATTAAAAGGGTAATAAAAATGTTTCAAATGTACACTGATTTATCCATAATAAGTTGAGACACTACGTGAATCAATGTCCCAATCATCAGAGTATACCCCAAATGATGTAATTGGATAATAATAAAGTTATGATAATACTGTAAATGAAGAGGAATTCTTAGTGTTCTTAAGTTGTTATTATAATGTTTTTTCATTTTAGTGTTTCATTAATGATGTTCAAATTATAATAATTATAATGTATATAAGGATTGTAGTGAAATATGTTTTCCTTAAGGATTTGAGAATTTATGGTATGAATTAATGTGATAATGTATCAAGTAAAACATTATAGAAAATATATGGTTAGGGGAAATATAAACTATTATATGTTTCAAAAAATGAGATAATGATTTAGGAATAAGATATGATTGATTTAGATAAATTATATTATATATTCTTGAATGCCTTGAAACTAATTAATTGTTTGTTTATTCTATAATTGTTGGAGTTTAAAACATTTTTGGATATAATGAGTATATCCAAAATTCAATAAGTACTAAGTGATCATGAATGTAATTAGTTTGGTTTTATGATAATTCAGGGTGTTAACAAATTTTAAGAGTATAAATGATGATGTTATTCACATATTATTATGTGGAAAAAGAGATCATCAATATGTTTATCTTCCTTATACATTTTTGACTGTGAGTTTAGGAAGATGTATTTTGGATTAGCCTAAAGGTTGGAATGAATTAATTTGGACATTGGATACTATTTTTTACGATTAAAACATTTTTTAAGATTATTTTTTGATTGATTTAAAAAGCAAAAACCAGAGGTTGGGTGACAACCAGTCACGTCCAGAAAGGCTGTGATACTTGAACCTGCAACCGAATGATGATAAGGGTGCATCACCAACCACTGGCCTATGTGATGTCTTGGTTTGTATAATGTATTTTTTAAATGATATGATAGATTAATTATAAATTCATTTTTTTGAATCCTAATATGATTAGCATAAATAAGATATTTTTGAATTCAATTATATTTTGGAGTAAAAGATGAGTTTGCGGTAGAAGTTAGTTGAAGGACAGAACTCTACTTGTCTAGTATTTTATTTTCTCTTATTCTATGAAGAAATTAATTCTTAATCTTTAGGAAAGGGATCTTAAAACCAAAAAATGTGTTATCCTAATACCTTATGTCTTTTGAACCAATAGTATTTAAATTATCATATATTAAGGGATTTGAGGCCCTCAATATTCCATTTATTCTTCATTTGTTTGTGATTGAGGAAATCAATCAATCCCTATAAAAATTTATGTTTTCCAATAATTACATGTCACTAATTTCCTCCAATGTTCTCCTATTTGAGATCATAATTTGGTAGTAACTTTTTCATTTCACTTTCCCTCTTATTATGACTAATTTTTATTAACCATATTTCCGATGTGGGTTTTCCACAAAGGTATTTTCTATTTTTAACCTTTTATTTTCGAAGAACAATTTCAAATTGTGATGATGAAATTTATTTAAATATGGTAGAATGTAGCACCCCATGATTTTATATTACGTTATCTTTTTAAAGTAATTCTATAGCATGTGCTACGGAGAACAATGAGTTCAAGCGCACCACGACTTACCAAACTAGCCGTTAAAAAAGAGTTGACAAATATTATTAACTAAAATTTGAATTTTATATATATCCTATATAATTTAAACATTCATCTTTTGTGTTTCTTGAATATAATATAAGGGTATATTCAATTTTTTTTGATAAATGAAGTATTCTTCAAAAAATTCAATTTTACCACCATTTAATGGAGAACCCTTTTTAAATCCAATATTTGACACTTTTATATATTATATTTAACAATATAAAATTATTCTTTAGAAGAGTTATATAAAAATTTAGTTTGGATAAATCATTGGTTCTTTTCTGATAACTTTCATATTTTGATAAATAATGAAAAATACTAAATTTTTATTGAAAACAAATTTTTAAATCGAAACAATTTATATTGTTAAATTATTAATTTGAGTAGTTTTAAAGTATAATTAGATTATATTTTTATCATTTAATATATTTAGTTCATTATAAGTAATTTCACCTTTAAATTGGACATAAACACATGTCAATCTTTTGATTGTTTTTACTTTTTTAAAAATGCACCTTTTGGTTTTGACAACGAGAATTAATTTTAAATAAATTAATGAAAATTCTTTTTTTTGTATTTGGTAAAATAGAATTTATTTTTTAATTCTTATTATAAAAATTATCTTAGGGAGAATTTTTGGTATTTTTAGAAAAACATTAAATTTTTGATGAATAGTGAAAAAATTGTGTTGTTTAAAACTAACTTTTCATTAAATAATAATTATTTATATTCAACTATATTTTAATGTAAAAATATATACATAATAATTATATTAGTCCAATTTAATTTATTGGATTAATTTTATAATAAGATTATATATAAAAAAACTTATTGAACTTTTTAACGTCTTTTACCCAAATTCTTGGCACATTTGCAAATTTGAATGAAACGTAATTTTACAGCTTTTATGAATTGAATTTAAAAAATTCAAGAAAAACGGTTGTAATTAATAAGTAAAATTTGGTTCAATATGATGAAAATAATTTTTGGTGACTAGTAATTTTTGAGTTTTATTTACCATGGTTAAAAGTAAATAGTGTAATTTTATGTAAAAAAGATATTATAATTAACCTAACAATTTCCTAATTATATTTGATAAGTGTATTTCGACAAAATACAACCTTAGGAATAAAATATGATTTTTTGGTCCACTTTTATTAGGTTAGGACATTTAATATTATTTTATTTAAAGAAGAGTTAAAATATTTAAATGAAAAGATTAATAAATAATCTATTTTTAATATAGGGTTATAAATAAGATAAATTCGACAATAAATATTCATTATAAAGATAACAAATTTCTAAATAATGTTATTTGATTTATAATTTTTAGAGATTAAATAATTAAATATATTTATGACATAATGATGATGCATTGATTACATTATCAATGAAAGAATAAAATAATTGATATTATAAATATAAAAATAAATTTAAATTGAGTCTATTGATGCCATCCACGAATTTTATAGGTTAATATGAAATTTTAGGGTTGATTAAATAATTTTTTTGAAGTGATAATGTTGTTATGAGTTTAACAAAAACAAAATACCCAACAGTTTCAAAATTTGCAAAATTGAGTTTCTAAAACAAATAATATTTTATTAAATGATATAATATCCCTAAAATTATATAGTTTAGAAAAATGAATTATATAAGGTTAGATATGTAATTAATGGTCCAATAAAATTTCTCTTGGAATTTTATAATAAGTTTATTAACCATGTAATATAAATTTAAAAGAAGACATGGTAATAGATAAACTATTTAACTAAGGGTTAAATCTAAAAGATAAGGTTTATATAGTGACCTAAACTAGTCTAAAACATATTGGTTGAAAGGATTTAGATCCATCCCCAAATTATAATGAGAAAAATACATTTGGAGATATTAGAAACCGAAAAATAAGTTTATAATGAAATAATATTTCAATTATTTCCTAAAGTTCCCCTCACCTCTCTTATAAAAGGGTACTTACTCTTATCTTAAATTCTCACCTCCAGAGCATTTTGGATCAGAAAAAACCTACCCAAATATCCTCCCAAATTCCCTAAATTCAACTTAGCGTCCTTTACCTGAGTATAAATCCAACCTATAGATCCCCTTTGTGAAAATCAAAAGGAAACACACGTAGAAGAGGTAATTATTTTACCACCTCTTTGAAAGTTCTACTCTTCTTCCACTTTCTCTTTCTTTGTTATTTCCATACCAATATAATAACTCTAGTAACTTCTACATACTATGATTTTATTATAAATATGGTAAAACCATATTCATTATTCTATCCATCCTATGAATGACAATGTCACCATGTGTGCATACGTACGACTTACCGTCACCACACCGTGGTGTAATTTATTATTCAACACTATGTTATTTTGATGGATGTAATGATGAGTAATATGTATAAAAATAATGAAAATAAAATGATAATATTTTGTTATAATTAATATACCATCCCATTCCACACCTTTTAGTCATTAAGGAAAATATATCGTCGCTCGTGTGTACTTACGACTTACCGTCTTCGCGACGCGGTGAGATTCATTTCCACGTTCACCATTCAACGATAAATATAAAAATATATATTATTAATAACTATGTAGTATATGAAATAATAATTCTACTGTATATAAATATATATGAGTGTGTGTGTATTTACATATATCATATTCATTTAGTTCCGTTCAATATGATATATAAACAGAAACAATGTTTACGCGTACGTACGTCCTACCATCTCCATAAATGGTATTTCAATTTCATTTATCTATCTATTATACATATTAATATTCTCAATATATATTATATATAAATCATATTTTATATTCTATAATTATTTAAATCATGATCTAGGTGATACGATCATGAAAAACAAGTTAAAACACTTACGTTAAAGAAAGCGATTTTAACCAAAATGTTTATTTAACATGGAATTTATTATTAAATGGTTAGTGTAAAGTCATAAATGAATCATGTATGATATTATAAATATTAATATGGTTCTGTAATAATTTAATTACATACTATGGACCTTATATAAGAGGTTAAACATACCCTTAACCAAAGGTAAGTACAAGGTAAGAGTTAATTCCTCAATCACATTATTATAGTAGACTGTTTATGTGTAAGTATTTTTTGAGACATATTTATTATACATGTGGATGTTTCATAAAATAAATTTCCAAATGAATTTTTTAATGTACTCGTTAACTAAAACATCATGAAAAATGTTTTAAATATTAATTTTTCTAAATGGTTCTCATTAATGTCCATCTTTTCAAAATAGTTTTAAGGATTTATTTATATGGACATGATTTTTTTAAAAAGTTAATTCCTTTCAAAAGTTTCAAAGTGGAATGGGAAACTTTTATTCAAAAATATATTATAAACGACTTACTTTAAAAATGTGTGACTTTTAAATGATTTTACATAAAGTGATATTTTTCAAAAAAAAAAATTACTGATCATTTTCAATTATGTCAACATCCATTACTTGATATTATTCTTGATTGATGTTGATTTTTTACAACACAGTCTTCCATATTGTATTAAATGGGCTATGATATTTTTGACTGTGGATGTTTTATTTTTATACCCTTCATGGTTTATGGATGAAGTATTGAAATTTCATATTCTATTTTTAATATGAATCTTTCTGTTATGATTCATCATTTTCATATGAGGAATGAATTGGACTTGGTATGTGATGGTTGGGGCCTCCTACAACCCCTAGAGGCATCGATAGGTCTCATGAGACAAATTAGTGTCTTGGCCCAAGGACATGACAAATTTTTTATTTTTAGTCTTGGCACGAGTCCTTGAATATGTAGTAATGATGTCTGACATTATACATTACCTCAATATGACATTAATTATTACATTTGATTATTCAACTAGTAGAATATCCACATGCCTATTTATATAGTGATGTTTTATTTATTTTTTCCATATTATGTTCTTTTTTATGTTTAAAAGTTTGATGTTTTGTTATTACAAATAATTTTAAAAAGTTTATATCTTATGATAAATTATTTACCCTTATTGAACATCTAGTCACACCCATTTCTTATGTTTTATTTTCCTTGGATTCTATGATGTGTATGATGATTGATATGTAGGGTTATGATAAGGGAATAATGGCATTCTAGAAGGATTATTTATAAAGTGTTTTATGTTATATAGTGTAATGTAACAATCATATATGTAATATATTTTCTAAACTGCTAAACCGGTCAGTCCTTCCAGACTTCATTCATTGTAATCATGCCATTGTATTAAAATAATGCACCAACTCTGGGCTTCTGGGACAGAGCATTACAAATGAAGTAGTGGACATAGTTTTTAATGATGATCCTTATAACAAGTATCTATATGAATAATAAGAAGTGGTTAGACACTTTTAATTATGTTATGATTGAGGGAATAATGTGATATAACGAGGGATGATTTAATTTCTCATCAAAATCATTCAAAAGAATCAGTTTTAGTAAATATGTTTAACTAATATAAACATGATGTGATACTTGTATGGATTTTAATAGAATTTGTGTTATTATATCATGCATATACTCGATGATTTAATGTCCGAATTAAAACCACCCCCAACCAAAGTGTTACCACTATATTTATTTTTGGGAAATTCATTGTTTAGTAGTTTAAATTTTATATTTTTTTTAATTATATATGTTTTGTATCAATCTAGAAGCATATTTTTTCAAGGTTTTTTCAATTTTATTTTCAACAAATCATGATTTTGTTTGAATTAGGTTTTATATTTTGAGGTATTTTATCATAATCAGGTTTATTTTCCTTTGATCCAATCATTAAATTAATACTTCCACTCTTCAATGACCACGATCTATCAATACTGGATGACCTCCAATAGTTATCTCATAGAACATCTGAAATCATGTGTTGATTAAATAGAAATTTTTTCAAATATTTGAGCTAGATTATATACCCATTTGATGATAGGATTTGTGTTGTAAGGATATCAAGTGACTATTGGATCACTTAATTAATACATTGATGATTTCTACATGTTATGTATATATCGATTTGTTTTAATATTGAATTATTTGGATTATTTCCATTTATCTTCTTCACAACAATAAATTTAGAGTTATTTAATTCTTGGGTTGACTAATTTTCATCACGAAAAGGAATGGATTATTATAATGGTTTAAGGATCCATCCTTCTATTTACTTTGTATTCATTAATTTGTCAGCACATGTTTTATTACAAATATTCCTCAGATATATTTTCTAATTTTTTTAAGTTAACTCAATTATGTAATTTATAATTTTGAATCCCTATTTTCTTAGTGAATTTTTTTATACCAAACTACTTATCATGCATTTATTTTTTGTTTTTATTCTTCTAAGACCCTTTATTTTTTGTGTATTGAATCCATGGGTAAGCATATACATATTTCTTGTTGTTCTTGTTCAATTTTTTCTTGGTGAGGTGTATGATTCACATTTAAAAAATATTTGATATTACTTGAAATGTGACAATAGATATTTTATCATTTGATAACTAGTTTCTAGAAAACCAGAGGTGTTTTTGTTTTGGAAAAAATTTCCCCTCCTAAATTCCTACACAAAATACCTTAAAAAATTGAGATAAAATATTTTTTTAATATGCAACCTAAAACAATTTCATAATGTCTATTATTTTAAGTGAGATGTGTTGTGCACACTTTTAATCAATTGTTTTAATAACAAACTTGGTATGATCCCCATTCATCTCTATTTCCCAATAATTTTATATTTTTTAGTCTAGCGCTTCATCTCATCCTACTATTTGGTCTCCTCCTCCTCAGTATCTGAGTCTGCCTCCAACATAAGCTCCACCCATGGCTACACCATTTCCATAAAATTTTATTTCTTACATGCTAGCACTTCTAAAAAAATTGATTTCCTTAATTAAACTTCCCCTTGGGAAGTATATCCAAAATAATATATTAGATATCTAATACTAATTCTTCAGACCTCAAGCATATTTTTAAGGATATAACCCATAATATATCCCAAGCATACTAGTAGTTAACCATTATTTCTTGTAGGAAAACATTCTGAAGCATTGTACACTACGAACTCATCTGTAAAATTTTTACATCTTCTTTTATTAAAAATGTTTTCATAAACAATGGTAGTAAAAACAATATATATATCAATAAAATAATAATATTTATTTTTAAGGAAATATAAATTACCTTTGGAAATTACCTATAGGGGAATGCTGTAATTTTTAAGGTTTATGATCTATATTATAAATTTTCAAACATAATATCCAAATAGTTGTCATTATATTTCATCATACACTTCAAAAAAAATGGCGGAAATAAGTAAATTTTATTAAACTATTTTTTATAGTTAAATTGTTACATAAAAACATTAATTTGTTTCTATATTATGTAATACTTTGGATTTTTATGTTTAGTCACTGACATCATTCCATAATGTAGCCTATATTTAGTGGCATCCCTATGATAATAAAATTCATGTTAAATAACATACTAAAAAATATAATTCAATATTTACCTATAAAATGTTCATTAATGTGTATTATAAATTCATAGTAAAAAAAATGCATGGCTGGTTTTTTTAATATCCCTGAATTGGATAAAAAAAATAAATATTTGGGGTATCTAGATTGATTGTGATCAAAATGCTATGAAATCTGAAAAAAATATGTAATGAAAAAAATAAAAATATATTCAATATGATTTGATTTTAGGGGTTTCATATATATTTTAGGAATCAAAAAAGTTTTTCGTTGGTTAATATTTGTTCAAAAATTCATCGTATAGCTCATATTTAATCTTCTCACTCTCCTCCTTCTCTAATGAAGCCCCTTTCCTAGAAATGGAAAAATGATTAATAAATCCATATCATGATTCAAATAATTTTCCCTTTATATAATAGCGATATAAACACATATTGAAAAAATTAATAGTTATTAACATTAAAGAACATATTATATTAGTATTTGGTTATAATTATTATGAAAATGTACCATATGTATATTTTCACAACTAAAAATCCCAACCATTCAAATTTTAAATCCCATTTAAACTCTTGAGACCAACTATTACTGTAAAGAATGTTCCAAATTTTTCATCATCATATGTAATGGAAGAAATAATATTTTCTTTAAATTTGGTATCATCATTATGTTTTAATGATAATAAAAATTAATGTAGAACTGGATAGTAAAAGGTTCTACTAGAAGGTCCTTTTGATTTCATGGTCGATCAACTATATTTTCTTAATTTGACCTTCCATTTACCCATCACATTATCCTTATATAATAAAATACCTCACTTAAAACTTATTTTTAATCAACTATTATAGGTTCATTATAATATTTTTAATAAATACATATATCAAGTATCATAATAAGATTTTATTTACATACTATAAAAGTTTTAATACAATCATTGACTGTTATAATATTCAGATCATCAATTTGAATAGGAAACATAGTTGTACGATAATAATATACCTCAATACCCACTCTCATGTGAGATTTTGGGAGTTATTTATTTTTTATATTTTCATCCAATATATTATTCAATATACCCCTTGCAATAAGGTGGTGTGTGGGTGTTGATGGATAGAGATCACATAAAACTTTAAACTACCTAATTTTAGTAAGATAATGTTATCAAAAGTTTTTTTATTCCCATTTATGAGAAAGTATATTGGAAAAATTAATTAACTTAGGTAAGGTATATGGTTGTAGGGAATGACAAGACTAAAAATCATGATGGTTCATTTGGTTCACCATGTACATATCTTTGTTCCACCGCCAGTTCACATTCACACTTTCTCAAATATTTTTCTTCCATACTAGATTAGAAAATAATATCTTACAGAGCATAATTTTTTTCTGTAATTATGTTATTATGACATATGAATCTTATTATGGTTTTTTCTTCACAAAATATGTTCACAGAGATATTCCCAAACCTAATCCTACAAATAGACCACATTGTTCCAGTTATTTTGAATCTACTGAAAGAAGTTTTCCTTTTGAAATGGACACTGCCGATTCTTATATCTAAACTTTATAATTCTTTTTGATTATAAATATATATTTTTTATATAATAGTTCTTTAAAAAATAATTAATTACTATTATGTCATACATAAAAATGTTTTCCATATTTATTTTTTATTTTTAGGAACTAGTTTATCCTCCTTATTCATGTCAGCCTCCTTCCACAATACATGATGTGGGGTGGAAATGACTTCATATTATTATTCATCGATCATAATATTATAAAAGGAAAATATTTTTTTCATATCACATAAAAATATCACTACTGATATTAAATACAAAAATATTTATTTTCTAGTGAAGCGTTCCAAATCCATGATTAGTGATAGGGGCACATTAGTTTTGATATATGTTCTATATTTTCATCACTATTTTCTATTACATTAATTATAATTTTTATATCAAATAGGTTATAATAAATAATATAGAAGAATATATTATCAAGTACAATGATCATAAAATGACTTATCATCAAAATTATTTTTGAAAGAATCACATGTTTCATGTCTTATATTATGTGCATAAATAACTTGTGGGTGGGTGTTACTTTCTCCTCAGCATACAAATGATGTAACTTAGTATGAGGAGTCTATATTCCTCTATGAGAATTTACAGTAGCCATTAGGATATATTTCTTCTAAAATTCATCGAAAATAAAATATATCTACAAGAAATAATTAAAATAAAATAAACAATTCATTATATATTTATTTTTAAAAATTGATAAAGTATAACATAAAATGACCATTATATAATTTCAAAGGGTTTCCTTTATTACATGATGGACATGGTGCCCTGAATCTATAGAAATTGGAACATTCATCCTCATTATAACACCAACATAACTAATAAACATTGACTTGGTGGGGTCAACATGTTAGTCATTTTTATTCCTAAAAACCACAATTTTTATTATCTTACTTCAAGCCATAATAATTTTATTAAACATTATGATGTTATATTGTTCTTGTTTTTTTCATCATCATGATTCATATCCCCTAATAATTCTAAAATTTTAGCATAAATAGTATATTATTCCACAAAATTGGTAAAACCATCATGTATTGAAGATATATCTTGCATGAGTAGTAAATAATTAAACTTATATAATGTTAATTATATAGAGAACAAATTCTATTATGAGAAAAAAGAATAGTATATTAAACAACACAAATCAGCTGCTTTAACTATATTTATTTAATGGTTACATATATTTTTCTCTTATATGAATAATAAAAATGCCCACTTTATGGAAACCTCTAACATATAAAATAGTTTATACATTAGGACATATATTAATTGATTGTGATCACCCAATGAAAGGTTCATCCTCTATTGAATTTTTATCTAACCCAATATTTATTTTAGTTACCAGTATGAAAATTGACCAATTATTGTCTACAAGAACCGAGACATAAAATAGTGTCACATATTTTGTTTCCATTATGAGAAGATCATCATTTTTCCCTTCCAAAAATTGAAGATTGATTCTTAAATCCCATTTCATCAACATTCACTACAGTCCTATTATCAATCTTTTTTATATAGAAAATCAGAACATGAAATGTTTTATAATTCAACTCACAGATCAGTTTGACAATTCCCAAATATGATATATTCTCATTAATTTAACTTCCATCCCTGGAACTAGATATGTGGATCACATTCACCATAATCATAACTCCTATATTTTTCATTATATTTCAGTCATTGTATTATATTTAGAGATCATATAACCATTAATTACAAAAATAATGTAAGTTATAAAATTTTCATTTTTCCCCTTGCTATCCAACTAAGTCATTGAATAATTAAATTTAGATAATCATATAACTCCATGTAAATTTTATCTCATAACTATCCTATAAACTGTTGATTATTTTTATTTCAAATCCGTACTTCATCGCATTATGTATTCATATTTATAAGAATTTATTTGTGGAAATCAATGTTTGGATCAACATATTCACTATTATATAAATTGTAAAGGCCCTATTTCCCCCTCTTCAAGATGGTAATACTAAAAAAATATATTTTAGAAATCCCTTCACCCAGAAGGAATCTATTATGACGTGAATTTTGGGGACCGATACTATCAACATCTAATAGGTGATCGATACGGAATTCAAAATATTCTATAAAAATATGTTATTCGTCAATTCATCCTTCTAGTAGACTTTGATTCTTGATACACCCTTTCAAAGTATTCATATACCATTCAATGTGGTACATCAATCTGTAATTGATGTGAACACATATTGTAACCTCTCTAAATAAGTGAACCATCAGGTGGACCATTATATCAATAAATGATGGTGGGAATAACAACTCTAATTCACATAATATGACTGGTAACTCACAATTAATTATTTAAATTCCCACGTTCAATATATTTACATCATATGTCTTTCAAAAAGAAGGGGAACTTGTAAATGTAAGTCATACATTTTTAGTTATAACCAAACATAAAACAACAACCATAAAATATTCTATCAAAAAATGAGAGTCACGAAATTTTATTCCCTATAACATCAATTTATTATTGACAAGACATTCTAGATATTTTATGAAAAACTCTATTGATATTTTAAACCATTATGGAAAATAAAAAAATAAAACTTTTCCTCTTTGGATAGGGTGTACTCTACTACAGGATGAAATGTTTTCCTTTACCCTTTATTAGTGGGAATGCTTCCCTTATCCCCATGTCAATCTCGCACAACCAAGCCTTTTTGACCACTTTATTTTTTCCATTATTTTTTTTAATATTCCATTAATACTACCCTATTAATTTTTTCTACATTAAAGTCATAAATAAAATGTTCTACATACAAACATTTCCAATATGTTAATTCAAATAATTTTCATATCTTCTTCCATCATGATTTAGTAAGCGTTTTCATAAGAGGTTTAATAATAATAGTGTCAACATCATTGAATTTATCAAATAGTTTATCACCCATCAGTGGAGACATTGTTGTACCTTGTTTTGTATTACCATTGACTGTTGTCATACATGATTAGTGTTTATGTCATCTTGGTAAAAATTTCTGATTTCTTAAAAACACAGTCATCAAGTATTGTTTCAACCAAAATGAGTGTGTGCATCCTTCACAAATGGGACACCCAAAAATTTCATTAATCCTATAGTCTAATATATTAACCTAAGGAGAAATGTATTTAATTATCCCATACAACATGAACCTTTATGACAATTCTTCACTTCTATAGTCATTAAACATTATAAAAACTGTGTGCAACATCAATTTCAGATTTCAATTAGTGGATCCAAATAGATATCACTATCATTACCTATTTTATTTAGTCTAGATATATATAGAAAAAACATAATGTATTTATGCTTCACTCTTAACAGTGGAAGAAATTGATAATTTACCTAGATGACGTGACATGTGCATGTGAGTACATCTCAATACACAAAATGGAATCAATCCATCTATATATAATGATAGATGAAATCTCCTTAGCTAAATCCCAAATTTATCATACCCCTAATCAATTTACTTCCACTACAGGGAATCTTCATGATGATGTAGGATCCCATCATTAATTATTTTATAAAAATTCCACATTTATTTTCTAATGGTTTCTCAACATACAAATAATCATCTAAATAATAGAATAATAGGGATTATCCATAGAACATTCGATAAACTTGATAAAGTTTTGTTCTATCAATATACGAAACACTTAGGGAATTTTATGAGTGATTCGTGGTACTTGAGAAACAATATTCTGTCATATGGATAAGAATTTATTTTTTAGAGATCATTCTGATTGAATTTATCATTATTTTACCATTATATGTTTGATATGTAAGTTTATTTTATTTCGGTTTTATATCTTTCTCAAGACAAAGTAGTTCTATAAAGTTGTTTTTTCCCTATCTGATGATGGATTTCAAATTATATAACGCTAATATAGCTGACAATGTCGTGTATTTAGTAAAAATGGTATACAATAGTCTCTCATCATTTGTATTCAAATTCTTAAAAAACACTATATAATTATAATGTTTACCTTTAACTTATATTTTCATATTTTCCATGAAATATCTATCAACATTTACAATGGTACACATATCAAATAACCCATAAACCACAATATCATCCCAATAGGTTTGAAAATTCAATTTTCCCCATGTTTAGTCCATATTTTATAGCTCTAGTATATGATGTGACGGATAAAATGTTCTTCAAAATCATATAAACTATTATTTCTTGAGGAAAATTAATGTAAATATGGAAAAAGTATTCGAGAATGGTCCTATGAATGATTTATTGAAAACATGATAAAATAATTAACTATACTTCTAAACTATTTTTTTAAAATGATTTTTTTGCATCCAATTTCGATTAAAATACATCCTTTGGGGTTCATAAAATATTCATTTTACAATAAATATATAAATACCCATTAGATATTCATTGTCATAGGTGAAAGTCACTGTCACACTATTTAGGGGATCCCAACATTTTATGGATTCAATTAATTTTAGAATTCATTAAAGAAAATGGATGATTTAATTTAAGAAAATATACCAAAATATGGTAGTTTTTATCCTCTAAATTCATCCAATGTTGAATTCTATAGACAAATGTCATCCTTGTTGTCTTTATCTCCAAAAGAGTTATTATTGAATTTTTTTCTTAAGACTCATCCCCATCTCTTTTGGACATGAACCTATGTTAATTTAACTAATATGAGTAGTAGTCATCGCATACATGGTATGGGTGATCATTTTAGATAAATAATGATCTGTGTAGTTCAAGAAACATAGAATATATTAGGGATTATTCTCATTCATAATACAAAAATGCAATAATAACCATTCAAGAGATTATGTTGATGTGGAATAAAATTGTCTCATTTTTTAAATTATCAAATCTTAATTTAAAATATCGTATATTAACACAAAAGTAATTTTTAAATTCAAAAGGATAATTTTTAAAATTTTAAAACCCCACTTGATTATTTTTTCAAATCTAACATAAAATTGAATAATTATTTTCAAATCATTTCAAGGGATAAAAAAATCATTTTATATAATAACTGTTAGCATGAGTTGATTAATTTTAAAATCATATTAAAAAACCATTATTAATAAATTAAAAATTTAAAATTGTATCTATGGAAATATGTATAATTTTAAATGTTTAAACCCTTATAGTTTCACTTTAAATAACTTCATCAGTTTCAAATCAATGAATCCATTATAGTTAATTTTTTGGGGAAATGTCATTTTTTCATTTCAATGCTCACATTAATATTTAAAACCATGTTTTATTTTCAAAACGTAAAACTAAAAATATAAAAGACCAAAAAATACTATAAAGGTCAAAACAAGGCTAAATCAATGCATGATTGTTAGGTGTTTTATAAAATGCTTATAAAGTTGATTTTAATACAAAAAATTAGATGACAATAGTAAATGAACAATTTAAATCAAATCAGGATTTTCCTAGACTACCCACCTAAATACCAAGGTTCAAATGGTATTATTTCAAAATTCACTCAAGGTACTATTCATTTATCAAAAAACCAGTTTCATCTTGTATCACCTAAGAAGAAAAAAATCTCAGCTTTTACATTCCATAAGATTTAATCAAGAATAAACACTAGAAGGTTTTAAAAATATTAATGACATTGAAAACAATCTTCCCAAAATAATTTCATCATTTTTATCATTGGTGTCTTATCTATATCAACTAATTTAATATAAAAAGGAATATCTTAATTTTTAGCATACATGGAAACATGATAATCTTCACAATTAATATATCTTTAATTCTACCAAATTTCACCATTCCAAATCCAGGGGATGTAAAAATTATTAAAACTACAAAAAATTATAGGATCATTTATTTTTCTACATTTCAACTCTGTCATATTTAAACATTTCAAAAAAATATAGAAAATAATCCACTATTTTGGAACTATTTGTTTTTAAAATTCTAAAAAATCATCAACCACTTCCATATATTCATCACTTGTTCATTATTTTATAATCAAAATATGATTCATTGTAACATATAATTAATTTCATGAAATAAATATATTTTTTTTGAAAAATAAAATTAATATTTTCATTTATAAATGAAATTAATATTTACATTTATAAATAGAATTATAATAAAACAAATAAAAAATATTTCTGAACTAAAATAAATGAATCAAATTCATTAAGAAAAATTGTCAGCTAAGATAATTAAATTAATAAATGCTCAGGAGCATTGCTTCTAGACAAAACTTTTTTGTATTTATAATGTTAAATATATCAATTTATAAATACAGTAAATATAAATTTAATAATAAATTATATTAAAAAATTATTATTTACAAATTTATTTTTATCATTATAATATAATATCGAATATTAGATTCAATGATGTTAGAAACGAGTGATTGAAAATTTTAAAAACAGAACACTTTTAAAATTTTGAAAAATGGATATATTTTATAAATTAAATATAAATTATTTTAAAAACATTGATATATATTTTACTAATTATAAAAAAATATTGATAGTATTAAAACATAGTAAATTAATATATATAAATAAATAAATAAAATGAATATAGTAAAAATATAAATATATATTAAAAAATATATTAAAAATGAATAAATAATACTTAACTACAATAATATTATAAATAAATAAACGAAATTTACCCTTGGAAAACTTAATATATAAAATATGTATCATGTTATATTGAAATTTTAAACTGAGTTCTAAAATTTCATTAAATTACATAAATAAATGTGTATGTATTTAGTGGTTCTAGAATGACATATAGGAGACCCATGATCAAAGCTTCTAGGAGCCATATTTCCAGGATACTATAGTTGTACAGTAATAGGAATAAATGTAGATACTATAGTAGGAACTGTAGCTGGTACTGTTTGGTACTGTAGCAAATAGAACTGTTTATCTATTTCGGCTATCGAGCCATGAGATTGGTACTTGAGCTCGTTAGGAATTCGCGCCACATAGGACTTTTGGTTATCATGGATTTCTGGCCACCTCATGGGCTTTGGGCCAACTAAAGGACATATGGCCACCTCAAGGACATCATCCCACATGATATGTAGAAGAAACTAGATAGACTCTATTGGACATGCTCAAGATGAGGATTCAGAGGAGGCACATTCACAAGAGAAGAAATAACTAGGATTGGAAGAATGAAAGGTTATTTCATTTCCATTAATAATAGGCATTTGTATCATTGCATAGGACAACTAGCCAAACAACCAAGTGAAGGTAGAGAGGTGATATCATGATGAAGAAACTGGGGAGGGGTCGTTCTATGTAGTTATAGTCTAGGATGAATTCCTCTAAGACCCTCAGATCATGTAATTTCCCTAATCAAATGGTCTATGGAGGAGTTCCCCCTCAACCATTAGATGGGTGACTACCAAAAAATAAAAATAATAAGGCCTTCTGGGAAATTACGCTTTGAATAAAAAATGAATTAATTAAAAATATTAATTTGATATCATTGTAACATACATTTGGTATATGTTAAATTTAAAAATCAAATGATATTTAATTATGCCCATTACTCGATGCAATTAGTCAACATTTTTAGTCAATGTCTATTATTAATTATAACAATTTTCAAAAAATATAAGACTTATTTAATGTAGGAATAAATATTTTCTATTATATAAATCATTTTTAAGAAATATAATATTCATATATGTAGATATATATATGAAAATATTTATACATAAAATATATTAATGAAGAAATCTATAAAAAATTAAAAAAGGAATAACACATTAATATGTTTTTAATTAATACATTTAATTCATGTTTTATATTTATATTTAATATGTATTATATATTACCATTTTTAATTAACATAAAAATATATATATTAAACATTAAGATTTTTTTGAGAAATTGATTCAATAATAATTTTTTGTAATAATTTTATAATTTATCAATTTTTTGTTTTTTATTTAATTATTAAAATGTACTCATTTTTTATATTTATTTTTAATATATACAATTTATTAATATTTACAGCATATATATGCATATTTAACCTAAATATTTTTATCAATAATTATTTTTTAATAATATATTTACTATTATTCATAATTTACTCTTAATTTTAAATTTTTTTATATCATTATATAGATTTTTGATATATTTTAATTTAATATATACAATTTATAAGTATTAATAATATATATATATATATATTATGGTTATTCATTTTAATCAACAATTTTTTAGATAATAATATTATTAAAATTGTGTTTTAATTTACTCATTTGCTTTTTTTTTCATATTATTCGAGTCCTTTATTAGAGATTAATGGTCGATGATAAAGGATATATTTTATCAATGTTAAAAATAAAGCATCAATAAAGGGTACCTATTATCAATGCTAAAAATAAAGCACTGATAAAGGATACCATTTATAAACATTATTGAAAACCGCTGAGAAATGTTACCATTTATCAGCAATAAAAAATCAATGATAAATTTTACCTTTTGTCATCATTTTTTTAATGATAATAAAATGTAGAGTTTATTTCCCCCATTTTTAGCACTGTTAAAGGGAATCTTTCTGAGTGTTTTCGCAAGCACTAATAAAGAAAAATGTTGTTAATTTTCTTTTTCGTAATAGTGTTGATAGTTATACTAGAATCTTATTTATGTCATGTTATATGTGTCATTCCATTTTCTATGTTCCCATGATAATATTATTCCATTTTATATAGGTTAGTATTCTATGTGTTATTCATGAGCCATTCCTTTTATTCTCTCATGTTATGCCTTCTAGCTCATGTGTTATGCTTCATTCCCATGTTTATTCCTTTAAGGGGATTTTAGCTCATCTGTTTGGTGTATGTATTTCCCTGGTTACCATATTTAGTTGTAGGAGATGAATGAGTGTTGAGATACAATGATGGTGAAAAAATAAATGGTGTTTTATACTAGGTTTAGGTTTTCTAATTATTCACCTAGTATTCTAATGGCACTAGACATTTTGTTCATTTATTTGTATTTGATGGATAATTATGACTAAAAACATCTAATAAAATGTTTAAAAGGATAGGGTTGTTGTAGTTGGAATCATAAGATTGTACAGTTATTTTTGGATATTAGGTTTAGAAAAATTTAGAAAGAAACATAGGGTAAATTCTATGACCATTAATAACCTAGATTGAGACATAGGGAGTCACAAGTTATGATATTATTTTCATCTATAAGTTCATACTTATCTGTTCATAGTTTCATTTTTATATTCATATTATCTAAGTATTCAAGCCCCCTAAATTTAAAATATTTCCTTTTTAGTTAATGGATAAAAATATGAGAACCCATGCTGACAACCAATGTGACAGGAAATGTGATGATTTCTCAAATGAGATTCCAAACCTCAAGGTAACTAGAACTCATAAAATCATGAAAATACTAGATAAAATGTATCAAGTTATGAATAATAACTTGAATCATGTAGAGAACCCTCATTGTTTTGAGAAAAATCAATTTTCATTCAAATCATAAATGTGAAAAAATCCAACTACATTTAACAGATCTTATAATTCTGTAATTGTAGAATAATGGATTGACTCAATTGAAAAGATATTCCCAATCATCTAATGCCCCTATTAGAGAAATTATTGCTAGTTTAATATTATTTTGATGGGTAAGATGATCAATGGTGGACTCAGATTGAGAACATTAAGACTGAAAAGGAAATTGATTACATGGATTGGGAAGGATTCATGAAAAGAATTTTTCAATAAATATTTTCATTGAAAACTATGTCTTATGATGGAGAGGGAGTTCCTCGCACTGAATAAAATGTAATATGAGTCTATCAGATCATATGAGATAATCATTAAAAGTCTTACCTGATACGCTCCATCATTTCTGTGAAAACAAAATGTAGGGTAAATAAAAACTTTAGTGGATTAATGATTAGTCTAAAAACATTTAGGGGATAAGATATATATAAAAATATAAGGAGATTATTTATTTTTCCAGTAAGGTTATAATGTATATTTAATACTCTTAGTGGTATCATGGGCTAATATATAACAATATGTAGAAATAGTTTAACATGAGAGTATCAACAAATAAATCCCATGGAGGAAATAAAACTAGATATCCCAATTTTCTAATGTTTTGGAAGAATCATTCTAGGAATTTCCTAAATGTAATTGGGGGATTCTGTAAATGTCGAAGAGAGGGAAATCAGGCTAATTGTAACACCCCGAGATTTTATAAAAAATATTCTTTTTTAATTTCATTAATGTATTGTGTTGTCTGCTACACTAAAAGGATCTTGCACAACACGCATCCTTGACTTGCCTTGCATTACACGCAATCGTGACCTTCCTCGATAGCGTGTGTAGTATGCAATACCGAGTATCACTAAACAACGATATGCTATGAAAATATTATTAAAACTAGCCGTTATGAATAATAATAACCACCTTTTAAAATTTTAGAAATTTTATCTCTCAAAATGAACTTCATTTTTGTATTCGGAGTATCGAATTTAGCTAAAGGTGAAATTTTGGTTCTTTTCGGATAACTTTCATATTCTGATGAATAGTGAAAATTACTAAATTTTAATTAAAAAAAAACTTTTTTAATCGAAATATTTAATAGTGGTAAATTATTAATTGGAGTGGTTTTAAAGTATATTTAGAATATATTTTTAAAATGTAATACAATTTTGGTCATCGGATGTAATTTCACATTTAAACCAGACATAAATAATTGTCAATCTTTTGATAGTTATTATCTCTTAAGAACACGATATTTGTTTTGATGATGGGAAGTAATTTTTAAATTAATTAATGAAACTAATATGTTTTGAATTTGGTAAACTAGACATCATTTTTGATTTCATAATATCAAATATATCTTAGGCCTAATTTTTGTTATTTTTCTGGAAACTTTCATTTTTAGATGAATAGTGAAACCACTAGGTGGTAGTTAAAAAAATGAATTTTTCATAAAACTTACTTTTACCACTTCTATGAGTGGAATTTCAAAAATCTGAGACACACGGTTGATGTCAGTAAGTAAAATCTGGTTCAATGAGGTGAAAATAATTTTTTTTTGTTGAATAGTAACGTTTTACTTTTTTTGCCACGGTTAAAAGTAAATAGGGTAATTAAGGTTAAAAATGATATTATTATTACCTAACACATGTCCTAATTCTATTGGATAAGTTTAATTCGACAAAAAACAACCTTAGGAATAAAATATGACCATTTAGACCCACTTGGATTAGATTAGGACATTTATTATCAATTTATTTAAAGAAGGGTTAAAATAGTTAAAATCAATGTTTAATAACTAAATAATTTTTAATATAGGGTTATACATAAGATAAATTGGACTATAAATATTCATTAGAAATATAAAAATATGTACAACATAATGGTATTTTATTTGTAATTTTTAGACATAAGATAATTTAATTTATTTATGATACAATGATTATGAAGTAATTATCCTATTAATGAAATATTGACATAATTGATGTTATAAATACCCAAATAAATGTTATTTGAGACTTTTTATTAATTGAAATAATTTTTATGTTAACATTACATGTTATTACTGATTTAATTAACTTTTTTCGAACTAATCATTCTATTATAATTTTCACAAAAATCAATTACTAAATAGTGTCAAAATTGACATAAAATAGTTTTTAAAACAAATATTATATTATTAATTATTATTCTATTCCTAAAAATCTATGGTTTGGTCCTATGACTAAGATAAGGTTATATATATTAATAATAAACAACTTGGGGTTATTTTGTCTTGTTATAGTAAGTTTATTAACCTTATAGTGTAAGAACACAAAAAGACACGGTAAAAGTAAAATTATCTAACTTAAAGTTAAATATAAATGATAAGGTTAAAATAGGAATATAAACTTGTCTAAATTCTATTTGTTGAGAGGATTTGGACCCATACCAACCTTAGCTTCGAAATAAATCAATTTGGATCTATTTAAAACTGAATATGACTTTATAATAAAATAATATTTTTAGTTTTCCAAAGGAGCCCCTCTCCTCTCTTATAAAAGGGCACCTCCACCCCCCTCTTCCTCACACCACATTGAGCCTTCAAGCTTAGAAAAAACCTGCCAAATTGTCTTCTACACTTCCATAGAAACATCCTAGAGGTCCTGGTATTCTTCAAAGTCCAATTTTAGTGCCCTAAGAAGAGGACTCAAAGACGCTGTCCAAAGAAGAGGTAATGTCCGTTACCGATTATTTCAACGTTAATTATTCTTCCACTTCTTCTTCTTAGGTTGTTTCATTATTAAGTAATAACATCAGTATCACTCATATACTGTTATGTTATTATAAGTATGAAACAACCCTATTTCACCATCTATCCATGCTACAGAAAATGAAATCACCGCGCGTGCGTACGTACGAAATACCGTCTCCACGCCGTGGTGTAATCTATTTTACACCACCACCTTACTTGGATGGGTATAATGTAGTAAATAATAACAATATATTATTATTTTAAAGTGATATTGATTCTTAAATAGTATACATACACTCCAATACAGTCCCACGATCATGAGAACGATATCATCGCTCGTGCGTACGTACGGACTACCATCTCCACGACGCGATGAGATTCATTCTCCACATTAACCATTCATGAATGATTATAAAGTATATATAATAAGTAATCATGAATTATATGACATAATAATGATACTTTATTTATGTGTATATATATGTATGTCATCTACTTAATTCCATTCAACTCAATAAGGTAACGAAAACAGCGTTCATGCGTAGGTACGGCCTACCGTCTCCATGAACGGTGTATTTCATTCCACTTACTGATTTATTATATATATGTATATTCTGAATATATATTATATATAAATAATGTTTTATATTCTGTAATTAAGTAATCATGATCTAAGTAATCATATGAATAATTACAAGTCAAAACACAGACGACAAATGAAACAATTTTACTCAAAACGCTCTTTAACATGGAATTTACAAAAGAATGGGTAATATAAAGTCATAAGTGAACCATATATGATATCATAACAATGCGTATGATTCTGGAATAAGTCAATGACATTATTTAAATCATTATATTGGAGTTTGGGACACTTACGAAGAAAATTGGACCTAAGGTAAGGGAAATATCACAATCTCATTTTTATCTTAGATTGTTTGTACTTTGGAATTTACTGGGGTGCATTTTATCATCCACATACAGGTTTCCTCAATATGTAATATTTACATCATTCTACATTATTTTATATCCAATTTTACCGTTTGGTGATATTTTAGTAAAAGATATGAAATGAATCTTTTGTCGTTCTTCGTACGATGTACTTTTTGACTTTTTCAAAAAAAGTACGAGAAGAATGTTTTCTTTTAACTTATACGGCATGAATGGATTTTTAAAAAAATTATTTCCAAGTATCTTCCTTTACAAGTTTTCAGGTTTTTTTTAATCAACTTCTTTTAGTTTAAAGTTGTATGACATGTTACGAAAGGAAAATGATTTTGAAGTAGAAATGATATCTTCCTCAAGAATAGAGTACAAGTGTTTTTATCAAAATTGTTTTCCATCTAAGATAATATAGTGTTCTGTTTCTATCCCTATTATTACATTGATTTTATTATGTTGTGATGGAATTATTTTTATGAATTATTTTATCTTATATTAATTGTTTTATGATGTCATGTTGTTTAAGAATCCCATTTTTATTACATGAGTTATGCAATGATGTATGATTTATGATTTTTTGGCACACATAAGAATGGTATCATTATGAGATGGGTGGGACCTATATCTCCCTCCAATGCATTGGGTAAAGATTTTATATCTCATGAGATAGACATGGCTGGAACGGAGGGTTAAACCGGTTCAGTGAAACAGGACTGAAACGAGGAGTGAACTCGGTTCAGATATGGGCTTTGTCTGCTAACATAGTCTTGGCAATGAGTCTTGACTACTAAGAAATGATTCTTCATGATTATGTGTGTATACCAAAAAGTTTCATGTTTTAAGTTATGATTATTGGGATTACATTTCATTACTATGATTTTTCCCATGTTATGATATTATGATCTCTTTTGCAGGTTAAGATTTCCAAAATGTTATGTTCTTATGAATATGATGTGATTGATATTTCTTTTGTTTACCCTTACTGATCATTTGAGATCACCCTTTTATGTTTTACTTTCCCCTGGAAATAAAGAATGGTTTTAGGTAAGAAAAAAAGGGAAGATCTTTATGGGAGATGTTGAAGATCTTTCACAATGATTAGAAGATTACGTTCCGAGTTTCCAAAGACACTAAACTATTACGGTCCTTGGGTGTGTGTTTTTGTTATGTACTAAGTATTCCTCAAAAGAAATGTAATGTCCTTGTACGTCAAGCTTCGGGTCTCTACAGTTGGTATCAGAAGAAATGTTTAGTCAACCTTTGGAAACTAGGATGCGATAACTTTAGTGAGATCCCTAGAGATATTTCTAAGGTATGTCTAGGGATGTCCCTAAGGTTAAGTATAAGTATAGGTTATAGTACTAAAATTACGGTAACCCAAGATGTTAGATATTGATGGTACTCCCCTTTATTGTTTTGTTTTCCCTAGCACGATTTTTGCCTCTCACACTATTCTTTTTGGGTTTTAGACGATGGATGGAACCCGAAGGAATCATGTTGATCAATGCAATGGACAATGCAATGATTATCCTCCTGAACAAATAAATTTTATGGTAGATGGAGTGAAAAATCTTATTGCTATACTTACACAAGCTATGAATCATTCTGTACTTGCAAATGAGCAGATAAGGGAACAATATTCTATTGAGTCTTTCATGAGGCAACGTCCACCTTCTTTCAGTGGGTCTTCTGATCCAATTGTTACTGAACAATGGAAAAGTACCACTGAAAAGATATTTTCAGTTTTTCAAGGTTCTGAACATGATAAAATCATCTTAGCAGTGTATCGTTTGGAAGGTTATGATGATCAATGGTGGAATCTTATAAATAATACGAGGCCAAGAGATGAAATTGAGTCCATGGAATGGGATGAGTTCAAGAAATTATTTTTCAATAAGTACTTCCCTCGTATTCTTCGAACAAAGATGGAGAAGGAGTTTCTTGAACTAAATAAAAAGCATGATGAATCTATTGGTATATACGATGCAAATTTTACAAGTCTTGCAAGGTATGCATCTGGATTTACCATCCAACCTAAAAGTAAAGTTGATCGATTCTTCAATGGCTTAAAACCAAATCTTCGAAGGGAATTATCTATAAGAGACTTCCGTAGCTATGAAGAAATTATGCATTGTGCTATGAAGGTTGAAATGGAAGTCAGTGTTACTTATCCATCTCATAGTTCAGAAAAGAAACAAAAGATGGATTTTAAGGAGAAATCTCAGAATAATGGTGAAAAGAAGATGAATGTTTCCTTATGCTCAAAGTGTGGAAAGAAGCATGGTGGAGATTGTCTTAAAGGGACAAGTAAATGTTTTAAATGTGGAAAGGAAGGTCATCGGGCACTTGAATGCCGCAATAATGGGAAGAAGATGTCTAATGATGCAAACAAAGGAAGGGATACAAAAAATGAACCTACTACACTTCAATGATTCAAGTGCAAAGAAATGGGGCATTATGCTAATAAATGACCTAATCCAAGGGTTAGTGACGATCAAAATGAGCAACCACTTAAGGCAAAGGACAAAGGGAAGTCACATGCGATCACCATTGGCGATGTTGAATATGACAAAGACGTGGTGGAATGATTAAGTGTTTATGTAATGGGATTCCAAAATAATGTTGTATATAGTATCGTGGAATATTAGAATATTTATTTATTGGTCTATTGTGGTTTTCAATAATTTTATGGTACCAGTAACCATGGAAAGTGATTGAGATATTTTTGGAAAAAATATGATATGCACATAATGAAGGGATAAGGAAAAAATGAAATGTTTGACAATATTCGTGATCTCATGATTGATATAAGGACTAAGTGATATCGTGGTTTGAGTATATAGAATTTTGAGGATTTTGGTATGTGGAAAGAGTTAACTTTTAACAGAATTCATGTTTTCAATAAATTTCAATGGTTATTCATTTTTTTTTCAAGAGAATACATGATTAAGGCCTTTGAATGTTTGGAATATGACCAACAAGACATATCTCATGATATATGGGGATCAACAATGGTATTAACATGCTAGTTGTATGAACTCCTTGGTAATCGTTTTCACTATAATATGAGATTAGACAGCATTATTTTGGATAAGACTAAATATTGGAATGGATTATGTTGGACATAAGTTAGTATTGTTTAAGGATAGATGTTTTTTAGATATTATTTATGGGATGTTATAGTAATGTAGTTTTAGAAAAAGGATAACCTACAAGATGGGCGATATCCCATCACGTCAGACAAGGCTGTGGGAATCGAACCCACAACCAAAGTGTGACTGGCCTTTATCACCTACCACTGGCCTACAAGAAGTCCCTCATTAGGAGAAACTAGTTTTATTATATTAAGCAGTATGATATATGATGTATAAGTCCATTTTAGGAACCATATATGATTAATCTCACTATAGATGGACTTATGTATTTTTTGATAACTTTTATAACCTTTTGTTTAAGACAGATGGAATGACCCATCATTCTATCACATGATCTGCTAACACATCACGAATGACAAATTCAACTTCATTTCTTTAAGAGATGAAGTGTAAATTGTCCAAACAACGACCAATGGTGAGACTATACGAAAATCTCGAAGGTATTTCTTCTAATTCCAGTTTCATCAACTTTAGGGAAATGATCTTGAAAACCAAAAATGTTGTCCTAGTGATCTTATATCTGATGAATCAGATGCTACCTTAAATCATCAAAAATTTATGGCTTTGTGATTGCTGGCTTTTCCATATCCATGTACTCTACCACTCTCCATCAGAACATGATGGTCATATTTCTCTTCCATATCCATATTTTCACCTATGTAGAAACCCAATGATTAGTTTATTTGGGTAACCGTTACGTTTCATATTTTAGTTTTTAAAGATTTGTTTTGGTATTCCTTTTTACGATGTGGGTTTTTATTAAATAAACTTTCGAATAGTAAACCATTTATAACCCCAATGAATTTCGAGGGGGAAATTCATTTTAAGGGGGGTAGAATGTAACACACCTAGATTTTATGAAAAATATTCTTTTTAATTTAATTAATGTCTTGTGTTGTACGCTACACCAAAAGGATCTTGCACAACACACATCCTTGACTTGCCTTTCATTACATGCAATCGCGACCTTCCTCGATAGTGTGTGTAGTACGCAATACCGAGTTTCACTAAACAACGATATGTTATTAAAATATTATTAAAACTAGCCGTTATGAATAGTAATAACCACCATTTAAAATTTTAGAAATTTTATCTCTCAAAATGGACTTCATTTTTGGATTCGGAGTATCGAATTTAGCCTAAGGTGAAATTTTGGTACTTTTCGGATTACTTTCATATTCTGATGAATAGTGAAAATTCCTAAATTTTAATTAAGAACACCTTTTTCTATCGAAATAATTAATAGTGGTAAATTATTAATTTGAGTGGTTTTAATGTATATTTAGAATATATTATTACAATTTAATACAATGTTGGTCATTGGATGTAACTTCACAATTAAACCGGACATAAACAAGTGTCAATCTTTTGATAGTTATTATCTCTTAAGAACACGCTATTTGTTTTGACGACGGGAAGTAGTTTTTAAATTAATTAATGCAACTGATATGTTTTGAATTTGGTAAAATATACATCATTTTTGAGTTCATAATATCAAATATATCTTAGGCCTAATATTTGGTATTTTTCTGGAAACTTTCATTTTTAGATGAATAGTGAAACCACTAAGTGGTAGTTTATAAAAAATGAATTTTTCATAAAACTTAATTTTACTACTTCTGTGAGTGGAATTTCAAAAATCTGAGAGACACGGTTGATGACAGTAAGTAAAATGTGGTTCAATGAGATGAAAATAATTTTTGGTGAATAGTAACTTTTTAATTTTTTTACCATGGTTAAAAGTAAATAGGGTAATTAAGGGTAAAAATGATATTATTATTACCCTAACACATGTCATAATTCTATTGGATAAGTGTAATTCGACCAAAAACAACATTAGGAATAAAATATGACCATTTAGGCCCACATGGATTAGATTAGAAGATTTATTATCAATTTATTTAAAGAAGGGTTAAAATAGTTAAAATCAAAGTTTAATAACTAAATAATTTTTAATATAGGGTTATACATAAGATAAATTAGACTATAAATATTAATTATAAAGCTAATACGATTTAAAACATAATGGTTTTTTATTTGTAATTTTTAGACTTAAAATATTTTAATTTATTTATGATACAATGATGATGCAGTAATTATCCTATTAATGAAATATTTACATAATTGATGTTATAAATACCCAAATAAATGTAATTTGATACTTTTTATTAATTCCAATAATTTTTTATGTTAATATGAAATGTTATTATTTATTTAATTGAATTTTTTCGATCTAATCATTCTGTTATGATTTTCACAAAAATCAATTACTAAATAGTGTCAAAATTGACATAAAATAGTTTTTGAAACAAATATTATATTATTAATTGTTATTTTATTCTCAAAAATCTAAAATTCGACCAAATGACTTAGATAAGGTTATACATATTAATAATAAACAACTTGGGGTTTTTTTGGCTTGTTATAGTAAGTTTATTAACCATATAGTGTAAGAACACAAAAAGACACGGTAAAAGTAAAATTATCTAACTTAAAGTTAAATATAAATGATAAGGTTAAAATAGGAACCTAAACTTGCCTAAATTCTATTTTATGAGAGGATTTAGACCCATCCCCACCTTATATTAAAAATAAATCAATTTGGAACTATTTATAACCAAATATGACTTTATAATAAAATAATATTTTTAGTTTTCCAAAGGAGCCCCTCTCCTCCCTTATAAAAGGGAACCTCCTCCCCCTCTTCCTCACACCACTTTGAGCCTTCAATCTTAGCCAACCCATGAAAAATTATCTTCTCCACTTCCCTAGAAACATCCTAGAGGTCCTGGTCTTCTTTAATGACCAATTTTAGTGCCCTAAGAAGAGGACTCAAAGAGGCGCTTCAAAGAAGAGGTAATGTTCGTTTCCGATTCTTTCAACTTTATTTCTTCTTCCGTTTCTTCTTCTTAGGTTGTTTAATAATTAAGTAATAACATCAGTATAAATAATATATTTATATGTTATTATAAGTATGAAACAACCCTATTTCACCATCTATCCATCCTACGGAAAATGAAATCACCGCGCGTGCGTACGTACAGAATACCGTCTCCACGCCGTGGTGTAATCTATTTTCCACAACCACCTTACTTAGATGGGTATAATTGTGTAAATAATAACTATATATGATTATTTTAAAGTGATATTGTTTCTGAAATAGTATACATACACTCCAATATAGTCCCACGATCATGTTATTGATATCATCGCTCGTGCGTACGTACGGACTACCGTCTCCACGACACGATGAGATTCATTCTCCATATTAACCATTTATGAATGATTATAAAGTATATATAATAAGTAATCTTGAATTATATGACATAATAATGATACTGTATTTATGTGTATATATATTTATGTCATCTACTTAATTCAATTCAACTCAATAAGGAAACGAAAATAGCGTTCATGCGTACGTACAACCTACTGTCTCCATGAACAGTGTATTTATTTCCATTTAATGATTTATTATATATATGTATATTCTGAATATATATTATATATAAATCATGTTTTATATTCTGGAATTAATTAATCATGATCTAAGTAATCATATGAATAATTAAAAGTCAAAACACGGACGACAAATGAACCAATTTTACCCAAAACGCTATTTAACATGGAATTTACAAAAGAACGGGTAATATAAAGTCATAAGTGAACCATATATGATATCATAACAATGAGTATGATTCTGGAATAAGTAAATGACATTATTTAAATCATTATACAGGAGGTTCAGACACTTATGAAGCAAATCAGACCTAAGGTAAGGGAAATATCACAACCTCATTTCTATCCGAGATTGTTTATACTTTGGAATTTACTGGGGTGCATTTTATCATCCACATCCATGTTTCCTCAATATATAATATTTACATCATTCTACAATATTTTATACCCAATTTTACCCTTTGGTGAGTTTTTAGTAAAAGATATGAAAGGAATCTTTTGTCGTTTTTCGTACGAGGTACTTTTTGACTTTTCCAAAAAAAAGTACGTGAAGAATGTTTTCTTTCAACTTATACGACATGAATGGATTTTTTAAAATATTATTTCCAAGAAGAATCCTTTAAAAGTTTTTAAGTTTATTTTTAATCAACTTATTTTTGTTTAAAGTTGTATGACATGTTAAGAAAAGAAAATGTTTTTGAAGTAGAAATGATATCTTTCCCAAGAATAGAGTACAAGTGTTTTTATCAAAATTATTTTCCATCTAAGATAATATAGTGTTCTATTTCTATCCCTATTATTAAATTGATTTGATTATGTTGGGATGGAATTATTTTTATGAATTCTTTTATCTTATATGAATTGTTTTATGATGTCATGTTGTTTAAGAATCCCATTTTTATTACATGAGTTATGCAATGATGTATGATTTATGATTTTGTGGCACAATAAGAATGGTATCATTATGAGATGGGTGGGAACTATATCTCCCTCCAATTCATTGGGTAATGGTTTTATATCTTATGATATAGACATGGCTGGAACGGTGGGTTAAACCGGTTCAGTGAAACAGGACTGAAACGAGGAGTGAACTCGATTCAGAAATGGACATTGTCCGCTAAGATAGTCTTGGAAATGAGTCTTGACTACTAAGAAATTATTCTCTATGATTATGTGTCTATGCCACAAATTTTCATGTTTTATGTTATGATTATTTGGATTACATTTCACTACTATGATTTATCCCGTGTTGTGATATTATGATCTCTTTTTCAGGTTAAGATTTCCAAAATTTTATGTTCTTATGAATATGATGTGATTGATATTTCTTTTGTTTACCCTTACTGAGCATTTGAGCTCACCGTTTTATGTTTTATTTTCCCCATGATATAAAGAAAGGTTTTAGGTAAGAAAGAAAGGGAAGATCTTTATGGGATATCTTGATGATCTTTCACCATGATTAGAAGATTACGTTCCGAGTTTCCAAAGACACTAAACTATTACGGTCCTTGTGTGTGTGTTTTTTTATGTACTACGTATTCCGAAAAAGTAATGTAATGTCCTTGTATGTCAAGCTTCGGGTCTCTCCACTAATCATTCTCGAAGGGATTTGTAGAATCCCACTAATTTGAAAGAATAAAGGATGTTCTAGATTAACACTACTATAGTGGTATAATGTTTTAGATGCTAAGAAACATTGGAAATATGTGATGAAATTCCCTATATTAAGGGTAGTTAAAGACAATCAACTACAAACAACTCTATGTATGAAAGGAGTGGTATATGAAATCAATACAATGGAGTTGGATCCCGATAATGTGTTTCTGAGGAGTTTGCTAATTTTTCACTCAAATATTATGAATGTAAAATTTGATTCTAGTTCTATGAATTCTTTCATATATTCCAATATTAGAAAAACTATTAATACACCACCACAAAATATGGACATTAATTTATATATAAGAAAAATTAATGTGGAAATTAATGTATATAAAATATATTACTCCTACCAAGTAATTTTTTTTTGGATTTAAACTCCCAAGAAATATCATATTACATATTTTATTAGTGTTTGATGATATATTGGGCATGGATTGGATATATTTATGTTGGGACCACAATATATTTATTTTGAATGATTTTTCCACATTTTTTTAGTAAGATGTATATAAAGTGTTGAAACATGTATAATTATTATTGATTATTAAATCACATTGGATTTCATAGTTAAACAATTCTCTTTATTAACTCTGATGTTTTTGTGTGATGATCTATGGTGTTTAGAACATGCATCAAAAAATGAAACATTGTTTACAATAATTTTATGAATACTGAAAAGACCATGAAATATGAATTTCATATTTCTAGATGTGAAGATGAATTAATTAAAGTAAATTCCATGAAATAATAATTTTATTTTCATGAGGATGATAAGATGATTACATGAAAAAATATAATTTCTTATATTATTTTACATTATGTTTATTTGAGAAGAGAATGTGTTGGATTAAATTATTTATTTAAATGGATTTGCATTTATAACATACTTATAAATAGTTTAGGTTCAATTTGGGCCTTATATTAAAGAATTTTCTAGCCCACAGTCTTTCCAAGGCCAATGCTCGACCATTGGCTTATGTGGGACCATGTGGTCGAAAAAACCGAAGGTATCCATCCCTATCCAGCCCAAGGGTGGCATGAGTGGGAGTAGGATAACCCTCGTAGAGAGGTCATGCCATCATAATGGGAAAGACAATGTTAAGAAAATAGTATGGGATAGTAATGGGAGGGAGATGATACTTATATCCACTACATGGAGTGAAATGTTTGATATACCACAACCCAAACACATTATTCTTTGGAAGGGGGATACAAGTTCACAAGATCTATTCATCCATAATTTAAATGATCGACAAAACACGAGCTTCACGATATTTCTCATCTATGTCATCTAATCATTTGAGGCTCTCTTCCGCCTCCTCTTCATTCTTGAGGAACTCTAGTATGATAGAGAACAATCCGTAATTCCATGATTGAGTATTCAACCTTCATTGGAGATCATGTCGATAGATTTGGGGTCTTGGATCGAATAAAAATCTTGAATGGAATTACATTATTCATACATGAGATAAAATGAAGAACATGAGATACATCCAAAATGAAAATTTAGAATCAAGAGGCCACTCATACATGTGAGAGTTTGGTTTTTTTAAAGTTATAATCATTCAATGATCACATGAATGAGAGGATACCACTATAATGTTTCTTGGTCAAATCATTTAAGAAAAACACCATCTTTATCACCATACCATTAAATAAACATGAGTGACTCAGGTGTTCTCAGGAAAAATATTACATGATATAAAAAGTGGAGATTAAATGTGGCTTGAAATGTGGAGTATTTTAAGAGTGAGGCCCAATGATTCTCTCATATTAATGGAGAGGAACTAAGGTGAAGTGTGTGAGCTAATACATTGTTAGTGACATTGTTTCTCTGAAAGAAAATAGAGCATCTTGATCTCCTCCCATTCTCAAATAATAGTGATTTATCTAACACATTTGGATTTTATGAAGAAAAAAGGTGGAATATTCTTCCATAACACTTATACACATCACACATGTTATGCCTTTTAAAAGACTAGTTTGGTGAACCACATTGGGATAGCACATTAATGTGTATCTCTGGTTTTCACAATGCACACAAAACCATAATGCCTTCCAAGTTTGTGTGTTTTTTATTAGACACAGAGACAATGTTCACAAAAAAAATATATTATGAATAAGAATAAGGAATTTATCACATAAAAATATTATACCCATTCAGTTTTACAAGCAATAGGAAAAAGGATCCTAAACCTATATTGATTTTTTCAAGAGTTTCACCTTATGTGATGATGAAAAGGTGGTTTAAGCACCCTTAAGTGAGTGCTTAGTAAGAGATAAAGGTGAAAAGTGTGTGTGTATATGTTTTCATGAAACAAGTAGCACATTAATGATATCATGATATACAAGAACACATGAATAATTCTTGATAGATAAAAAAAACAAAGAAACAAAATCACATAAAATATAAAGAATAAATTTTAGTATATGTTCAAAAATTATTTATTAAGACACAAAAACAATGATTTTTATATTATTTTGATTAAACATTCATGAATTAGATATATTTTATGAGAATTAATTGATAACTCCAGAATAAGTGATTGAATGTTGTGCAATAATTAATATTGCATAAAATATTGAAGAATATTGAATGCATAGTTTTCACCCGTATAAGTGAGTCCAAGACATCATTTTTAATGAATCATAGACCAAGTATTGTTTCACTGAAGAAACTGATCTGTTACAGATGATCATAAATTTTTACCATGGCCAATAGACCCTACCAAATACTATTTATGATAATCGAATAGGTACACAAGAAAGTTCTATCCCACATGCACAAGTAAGAAAATAAGATTACCATCCTATATTGGATTAATCCTTTCATCAGATTTAAATCCATATAGTTAGTATTGAGAGTAGTTGAAGTCTTCTGGTTGGATAAAAGAGTATACACAATCACTCATTTGAACTAGAGTAAACTGTTTTTTTTTCATGGATCCAAAATCAAATGGAGACACTATGTTGGAGTCGGAGTCATTTTAATCATCTTTGTATATTGAAAAATTATAACATAAAATTAATATTTACTAGAACCTTAAATGGAATTTAGTAGGACTTTATGAAATACAATTTAAATATGTTGTGACACTATTTCTGTTGTAACAACTACACACATGGCATGTTTGAGTGATAATATTGAGTGGATTGACAACCATAGAAAGTTCAAGAGAAGGAATTTTATATAAAAGTGTATTGTAATAATACAACACTAATTCAACCCTCCCACATCTATGGCCAATTAAGAAAAGGGATCTACAAGTGGTATCTGAGGTATATTCCCTATAAACATCCCATAAGAATTTTTCTACATGGGAAACATTAATTCTATCAAATGATGAGCTATTCTAAAATTTTATGGGATGAATTAAACAATTTGGAAAAATAAGATGCTAATATATCTCTTATAATCCACCTTAATGGAAATGATTCTACAATAGTGGGGTTTTCCATCCATTGCTGATAATTTTTTCTTGAAAGAATATGATTAGTGAAATATAAATATAGATGGAAAGGCTCAAAATTTAATTTTTATGTCTCTAAAATAAAAATTCTACCCAATGGTCATGGGTCTATAGACTTCTAATGTGACATGGGATTAACTCAAAAGATTATATGAAGATAATTTCAATGTCCTATAAGAAAAAATAATTTTTTGAGGATTATGTTTTATAAGAATGAAATAAATGATGAAGAATGAATTGATGGATATTTCACTAGAGTGCATGAGATATTCAACAACATTTGAAGAATTGGTCAAATACTGGATAACTCATTCACTGTCAATAAAATGACAAGGGATTTTCTACATCATTTTTTAAAATATTCCACCCTTGAAGAAATATTTGAATAATCACATGATGAACTACACAACATTATTATAGCTAACCGGATGAGTAGAATTATATCATTATAGAAGTAAAATAAAATGGAATAGTCCTTTGATACAATTAGAAGGGGAAATGTCTGAGAAGAAAGGTTTGAATAATATTAATAATTTGAAATTTATGAGGATGATGATAAATTCAATAAATCATATCTATTATTTAAAAATGGTTCAGGAAAAAAAATGAAATGGTATGAATAATTGGCCACTTAAATGCATCTATTTTGGTAGCACTGGTCAATTTTTCATGAGGTTTCCAAAGAATAAGGTTATATAACTAGAATCAGATGATGATAGAACCCATAAAAACAAATGGGATAAGAATAATATGTAATATAGCAGTAGAAATAAGTGGACTCTTATGGTAAATCATAGAAAAGATTCTTCATCATGTTATTCTTCAGATAATGACATTAGAATCTTTACCCATGAAAAGCAAAGAATTGATTCATTAAAGAATTTTTGATGATGAATAGGTATGAATAGAACATGAATAGAATCTGAAAAATGGACTAAAATTATTCTTGGGAAATTCTGAATAATTCAAGAAATATATAAAGCATCTAAAGAAAGAAAATTAGAAATTTACTCCTAAAAAAAGGAAGAAATAACTTTTTTGATGGGGAAAATGATGTGATGATTATCAAATAAATATCTTTTTTCAGTGATATAATGATACAAAAATTAAAAATTTATTTACAAGAGAAGGTGACACATTATATAGAAGAGAAGTCGACTTTTAGAGAAAAAGAGTTTTTTGAGAAAAAAGTTAAATTTTTTATAGTTCAAAATGTGTTGAATAAATCCAGATTATATTTCAATAAATCTACTTAGATCAAGGTAGAAACTTCTCAAAAAGGAGAGAAAAAAAATCTAAAATTGAAATTAATCATTTTTTTGGATATGTTACTTCTAACAATTTAGGTTAGAATGAAAATGTTGAGAATATGAGGTACAAGGAGAATAATATGAATTAACCCACATCAAAGGAAGTTAAATTTTTTCCAAAAAGTTCCAACCACCCAAGAAAAGAAAAAAACACAGATCTGAATTCATCTAGAATAAATCATGGTATATAAAGATTTAAGGATTTTGTGTGTGTTGTGGTATGAATGGCCAGAATTCATACTCTTTCTAGTTTAACATTTATTAACATAAAATGTTGTTGGAATCGAGCATGAGTTTCAATGAGACTCATAGGAAATAATCTCAAATAAAATAACACGTGTATAGATCTACACCACCAATACATAACCAATTTTTTTTAAAATTTTGAAGACATTTCTAGTAGACATAGTTTAAAAGGTCACAGGTATGATGCGTGAATTAACAGAATAAAAGGCTAAGTTCCCTAAGTTTTGAAAGGTACAAGGTTTCAATAGAATAAAAATGTCATGTCATATGAAGAATTTGAGAGGATTGAAATGTAATGAAGGATTTTCTAGTTGTTTCTAAACATAAATTTCAACTATATAATCAATTTTAGGAAGCTTAGAATCATTCCATATAAAAGATAAATAAATTTTTAATTGGTAATGTAATGGAAGTTGATGGGGAGTTATACATAGGTTGTAATATGAAGGTCTATATGATTAAAGTTGATAATTTTATTAAACAAAAAGAAGGGATGAAAGAAAATACTCCAATAAATGAGTCTCAAAATAAGAAGATGTGTCTAAAGTAATCTTAAAAAGTTGGGATTTGTAGAAAAGAATGGCCTAGTCTTAGAAGAATCTCTCAGAATGATTTATATTTTTGTGATACAAATATGTCACTTTTTATTCCATATTATTTTTGTACATTTTTTTACTAAAAATTTAGGGAATTGAAGGATTTTTTGAGGTTGTATCTTCAAGACAATATGATGAAATATTACTTCATGGAGTATACTGAATTCTATAAATTGGAAGAAAATTGCACACCCATTAAGAAGTAAAATATTTGAAAATTAAATGAATGGACTAGAAAAAATTCAACATTAAAGGTAAAGGTATACCAATCATACATTCATACCATGTTCCTAATTGTATTATCTTATCAAATAAGGAGGAGTTTTGATTTATGAAAAAATGAGATGATTTGGGAGATTTATCCTTGCACTAAATCATTCTACCGTGTATGTTGAATTTTGTGCAGAATTTAGTATGTTATTGAGAAATGTGATTATTTACATCCCCTTGAATAGAAATTGAGATATTATGAGTATGATTTAAAATTTATATTTGTTTATGGACATCATTGAAAACCATGGTCAAATCAGACTTTTATTATACACCTGTTTAGATTATGCAGACTTAGATATGATTTTCTAGTCTCTTTGATAATAGAACCATCTGATACAATTTCCCTCTTAGAGGTATTGAAGAAATAATCTTTAATAGGATAAAAACATGTTTTTGAGAATTCCCCACCCAACCATTTTATTTTATTTCAATTATGAGGGATAAATATTTTGAGCATAAATATTGACTATTACATATTGTTCTAAAGGGGAAGTGGAAAAAATAAAAAGGGGGATATTTTTAGTTTTAGTATAGAATTTTATGTCAATGATGTGGTAATATTTTTATAGTAATATATGGATGATGTGGTGATCCCTAGAGAGTTTTTGTGAACCAATGCAATAGAATTTGATATTATGGTTGGAAGATTCTCCCTATTAACTCTAATAATTGATTGATTTGATACATAGTTATGAGGACATCTATAAATGGATGAAACATTTTTTACATCATTGTTTTGTTGATTTAAGAAGTCCATGAAATATGAATTTCATATTTTCTGGTGTGAAGATTAATTTAGAAAAGTAAAGGCCAAGCAATTTCGATTTAATTTTCAAGATGCTTTAAAGTGGATCCCCTAAAAAATCTAATTTCATATATTATTTTTTATTATGGATATTTGAGAAGATAATGTGTTATATAGCATTATATATTTATATGGAACTGTATCTCAATATTACATAGAAAATTTATATGTATTATTTCTAAATTACATTAAAAAATGGGCCATCACATAGTTTAGCTAAGGGAAAGGATTGACCTTTAGGTCATACCAAACAAGGGTGTCAAAAAGACTAAAGGGATCCAATCATAGGTAGCACAAGAGCATAAGGGTTGGGAATAAAAGTGTGCCCACAAGGATGAGGATATACCGTGTAGGGAGGAATGATAGTAGGAAAATGGTATGGGGTTGTATAGGGATGGAAATGAGATTACTCGCTGGTCCATGGAGTTGGTTGTTTGATGTAAAACACCCCAAACACATTGTCATTTCAATGTGGGATACAAACACACATGAACTATTACTACATCATTAAAATAAAGGAAATAAGGTGAGATGTATGATGTGGCTCATTTGATTCGTCCGATCATTTAGGGAAATCATCATCTTACTACAACTTCTTTAGGTATCACCTTAAAAGAAATCACAAGAAAAGCCTATGATGATTGATTAATCGAACTTATTCAAAACAAATCCAGATAAAATATTGAGGGTCATCAGATGGAACCAAAATCATGCATTTAATTACATAATTCTTGTTTGTGACAAAATGAAGAACACGAGAAACAATTGAACTACATACATTAGTTTCTAGAGTCCACTAATCCATGAGAGAGTTCACATTACGAGAAGTTAGAAACATGCAATGATCTCATGAACGAGAGGATCTCAGCAAAAAATACCTTCACAAACTCATTAAAAACCCATCTTTTTCAGTGTATATTTAAACCAATTAGAATGAAGTTGGAGTTTTAAATAAATCTTAGAGATGACATAAAATGTGGAGATTCAACATAAGATGACTGTGATGTTTTGTTAGTGTGAGGAATAATGATTCTGACCTGTAAATGAAGATGGAATGAGGGTGAGAGTGTGAGATGATAAATTTTGAGTGCTCTTATTTATCCAAAGGAAAACATAACATCATGAACCCATTAGTTTTAGGAAGAAAAATCTATTACATGATGACTTTGGTATTCATGAAGAAGAAAGGTGGTTTAATCGAGTATAAGAATTGTATACATAAAACTTTTTATTCCTTATAAAGAGGTGGTCTCAAAAACCATATTGGGATATCACAATAAAAAGTCCCCCTATTTTTTGTGAAGCACCAAAATCTGCGATACAATCCTTGTTCGTGCATTTTGGTTGAGAAACAAAAAAATATTATCATATTCAATGTCTCAAAAAGAATATGTTATTTCATGCATCAAAATCTTATACTTATTCAGGTTTCCATACAAGAGTGATAAGGATACCACAAATATATCAATTTCTATAGAGTTGTAACTTCAGAAAAGAACATATTGTGGTTGAAACACCCTTAAATGTGTGTTTGTGAAGATATAAGGGTGAACAGTTTAACTATGTAGGTTCTCGTTAAATGAGTTCAACATTCAAGAACTCACGAAACACATGCACATATAAAAAATTATTGAGAAACACAAAAAATAAAATAAAAAATCAAATAAAATGTAATTAATGAAATTCGATATATTTTTTATTGTCAATTCCTAAGATACAAACCAACGATTTTAAAATGAAATTCATTACACATTCATGGATGAATTATATTTCTGGATTTTGGACTTTATAATTCATGAATACTTTTTTTATGTTTTCTAAGTATTAATATTTTAAAAAATATTGAAGAATATTTTTTTTCATAGTTTTACCACCTATAAGTGATGATGGGACTTCATTCCAAAGGAAGCATAGCTTGTGAATTGTTATCCTAAGATAATATATCACTTATATTAGATCAAAGTTTTTGATCGTGTCCAACATACCCAACAAATGTATTTTTGATAAGCATGAATAGGTCCAAAATAAAGTAAGATCCTGAATGCTCATGTTGTAAGATCATAGAATCACACTATAGTTTATCAAACCTTTTATCAGAGGTGAAGAATTCTGGTTAGTGTTGGGATAAATTGAAGTATTATAGTTTGTTTAAGGACGATATGTAGTCTCTTGGTTTGAGCTAGAGAAAGAGGCCATTTTTTTGGATCCAAAGTCAAATAGATTCTATAGGTTGGAGCTAAATACATTTTAATCACTTTTATATATTGTGAAAGTATAATATATATTCCATGTTGGGGGAAAAACAAGGAAAAGAGTAGGTATTCATAGAGATCTTTTTAAAATTTGTTTGATACTTTTTATATAGTTTTTACTACACACAAGGTATGATTCAGAGCTAATATTGAGAGGATTGAGAACTTTAACAAGTTTGAGGGTTGAATTAAAAATAAAAGTTATTCATAAAAAACTAATGATTCACCCCTCCCTCCCAGAGGTAAATCCTACCAGGGGATCTACAATTTATAAAAATAAAACATCAACTATTCAGAGATGGAGATAACTCTTTGCATCCCATGTACTTCTCCAATACTATAAAAGTGCATGGAGGAGGATGAATCTCCTTCAGAATTATTAACTCAAGTGTGGATATTATTTATTTATGATCTGGAAAATATATCTAAAATGATTGAGACAATGGAGTAGATTATGCATGAATACATGCCCAGTGTGAGGGACTACACTAATATGTTCCCTAATGAATTTAATAGTCTTTCTCCGGGCTGATAGGATGAGTTCCTAATTGAAAATATACCTAGATATCAGCCCAAATAAATGTATCCTTTTAGGTTCTCCTCCATTTATTTGGAGTAACTAAATAAATTGTTATATGAGAATCTATGAAAGGGTCTTATATGCTTGGGTGAATCACTGTGGGTTGTGTCAGTCCTCTTAATGAATAAGTAGGATAGATCAATGCACTTTTTCATTTATTATCAAGAGATAAAAAAATAAAAATAACGAACATCTATCTTCTACCATAGCTACATGAATTGTTCAATCAACTACCAAAATGCTCATTGATATAATTAATATATTATTTATATATTACATTGAATTTTTTTGGTAGTATTTATATATGATTTTATGATATGGTCTAGTAGGATTTAGGAGAATGAAAATATTTTAAATACTATGCTAACAATTGTTTTAGGAAAAAAAATGTTCAATATATAATAAACATGACTTATGGATGGAAGAGGTATCATTCTTGAAGAATGTTCTCAGACAAAAATGGATATTTTTTTACCTGTATAGGATATTTGAAATTGAGGAGTGGATTAGACTAGCATCTGTTGTAGTGATCAATATTATCCATGGTTTATTTAGGTATTACTGATTACATTTTATCATCTTTACATGATTGTCAAACCCAAAACCGTAGCTATCTCAGAAAGAAGTGTAGTTTTTCCAGATGAATGAGTATGAAGAAAAATTAAACGTGTGGTAAAAGAGAGTTATCATTACACTATAATATACACTAGCCACAAGAGGAGAAAAATTTATAGTATACATCGATGTATCAATGAAGGAATTATGATGTGTGATAATGAAAATTGTTAATGTAAAATCCCATTCCTCATTTAATCTGAATTTTTATGAGAAACGTTATCCCACACATGATCTAGAGTTTGAGAATATTATCTTTTCATTGAAAATATGGTTTCGTTAACTCTATGGTGAGAATTTTGAGATATATAATGATAATAATGGACTCAAATATATATTCACATATAAGGGAGATAATATTCCCTAGTGATGGTTGTTAGAGCTCATCAAGAATCCCGACTTCTCAATCTACTACCACTGGGGAAAAAATAATGTGGAATATTCTCTAAGTAGGGATGATCCTTCACATTTAAAATGATGAGAATTAAGAAGGATGAACCTTTTTGACTTGAAAATGGTGGAAATGGGAACCATAAGGTTAGGAACATTTTAATTCATTTCTAAAATATTTTCTCAATAGTCCCTTATGGAGATGATAATGTATACTCAAAGAATTGATGTAGTAATTCTGAAGAAGGTCGAATCTCTCAGAAATAGGATTTTATCGAAGTTAAAAATTGTGGATGATGGAGTCATAAAATTTGGGTTATGACTTTGTGTATAATCAAATAAAGAGATAAATAAAGAGGTTTTAAAAGATTCCAAAATCTCAACCTTCTCCATTCACCCATTGAGTATACAAAAGTATCGATATCCTCAAGAGCACCATTGGTGGGAAAATTTGAATAAGGATATCATAGAATATAAAACACAGTTCCTGGTAAGTTAGTAATTGAAGGATGAAAGAAAAAAGGGTAATGTGATGATACAATCATTACGTATACCAACATATAAATTGGAATCATCACCATGGACTTTTTCAATAGACTTTTGATGAAATCAATAGGAAATAATTCCATATGGTTTTTTATGCATTGTCATACAACGAATAATCACATTATGTGAATTTTAGAGGACTTATAGCTTGATAAACATACATGGATATACATGAAATATGTTCTAGGGATGTATGGAGTAACATTATCTGTTGAATCTGATTGTGAACTTAGATTTACCTCTAAATTATGGAAAATCCACCAACCTACTCTAAATACTAACATGATATTTATAAATCTTATCACCCTCAATATTATGCATGGTATAGGAAGCTCAGTGAAACCCTAGATGATATTTTTAGAAACCGATCAATGTAATTAAAAATAAGATGGGATCTACATATTTTAGTGTATGATTTACCTTATAACAATAACTACCACATGATAGTAAAAATGAATCCACATGGAGACCATTATTGGATGTAATATAGAAAACCTGCATTTTTTGATGAATTTAGTGATCATAAGATATTGATACCTGAAATGGTTGAAGAAATGGTATAAAATGTGAAGAAAATTTAAAAACTCATTAGGGAAACCCATAACTGTCAGAAGGGATATGGAGACAATCTTCAAAGATACGTAGAGTTAAAGGATGAAGATAAGGTATTCCTCCACTATTCCATATGTAAGAGAGTCATGAGATTTGGGAATAAGAAAATGTTATGTCCTAGTTACAATAGAACTTTTGAGATTATTGATCACATTGGAGTAGTGACATACTGACTACCACTTCCACCAACCTTGTCTCACTTATACTATATATTCCACGCATCCCTCTGAAAAAACTACATAAAAAATCCTTAACATTTAATGAATTAAGAGGTTATAAAACTAGAATGTTATATCTTATTTGAGCATTATACAATGATGAACATGGAATCTATAGATAATTTCTTACACATCAAGACTACTCATCTCTTTAAAGTAATATGGAGGACCTAAAAATATAGTGAAGTGACATGGGAACCAAAGGATGTGAAGAATGAGAAGTACACTCTCTGTTCTTCACTATAGTATGTTAAAAAAAATTATAAGAAAAAATTTACTAATGGTGGAAGAATGTAACAACCCAAATTTTTAATGAATTATTTCTCTTTAAATAATTTTATTTCTTTGGTTCCCTTGGTTTCATGCAACACAGAGTTTAAAATAACCAAGATATACTATTAACATAATCGTAAAAAGCTAGTTATTGAACTGGCAGGTATGAATAATATTAACATTATTATTTAATATTTTTTATTTATTAATTCATAGTAAATAAAAAATTATTTTTTAGATGTTATTTTATTATTCAAATATATTTTTTCTTCAAAAAATGATTTCATTATTTTCATTGATAAAATAAATATAACTAATATGGAAGAATTTATAATTTTTTTTGAAAAATTAGTCATCCATTTTTAATTCATTATTTGAAAATAGTATTCATATAATTTTTTGGTATTTTTTTAAAATTTTTAAATTTAAATGAATAATGATAAATATTGATTTACATTGAATTTATTTATTCTAAAAAATTTCAAAAAAAATTAAAATTTTAATTAGTTTTAAACATTAATTATCTAATTTTTTTATATCAAAAATATAATTTTTGTCTTTAAAATTAATTTTATACATGAATTTAGTATACAAACATTTCATACATAAATATATAATTTGACAGGAAATTTTTTTTTTTCATTGTGTTTTTCCAATTTAAAATTTAATACAATTTTTCCACAAATACATTTTGAGATTTGAAAAATGGATAATTTATTTACAATTAATATTTCAAAATTTAGTTTAGATATCTATTTTAATTTTTTTAATATGAATATTAACCTTAAAATTTTTTGTTACCATAGTTAATGGAAAATACAGTAATTAAGTGTTAAAATAATTTGATATGGATTTCAAAATGAACCATAATTTTTTTACCAATTATACAATATGATTATTAATGAACAATAATTATATATAAGTCTAATTTAGGACGCTTTGGATCATATTGGTTGACATTAATTCCAATTTAATATTCTATTTAAATAAAAGTCAAACAAGTCTTGCTAATATTTTTAATTAGTAAATCATTTTTAATATGTGGTTATCCAGATGATATATTCAACCATAAATATTATTATCAAATAAATATTATTTATATTCATTAAATTAATTAATTTTAAATTTTAGGTAATAAATATTTATAATAAATTCTTACACAACGATGATTCTGTAATTTTTAAATTAATTCAAAAATAAAATAAATGTTATTAACTATATGAAAATAATTATAATTTTAGATATTTGAGATGATAGAAATACTATAAATATTATCCTTACATGTTTTGGATATAATATATTTTTTATTTTAACTAGATCTTTTCTTGTTTTTTAAGTCATACAAATAAATAGTTTTAAAATTGGCAATAATGATAATTTAGGAGATTAATATTTTATTAAATTTTATAAAAATAAATAAAAATAAAATAATGACCAAAGTTATAATATATGGTAAAAAATGTCATTAACTATTAATACATACACCATTTGGAATAATTTGGAACTAAAATAGTATTGTTATATTGAAATTATTTCAAAAATTTCAAAAAACTCTCTCTCCCTGCTTTTAAATACTACCCCTCACCACCCGTTCTCCTTAGACATTATAATCCTCGAATATAACAACCCTGCTTATTATTTCACACATAAACGTGATTTATTACATAAACTTTAACTTAATAAAACTCTAATTATCAAGAGGTCTAGTGTATTTGAAAATTAGTAACATTACATAACAACTTAGAACATAAAACCCAACATCTTTATTGAAAACTTCTTGTACATGTCCATAACATTCCTTCATTTTTAGCATTACATGGGATAACCTGAGGAAATGAATGAGAAAAAGGTGTGATATAAATCCTATTAATGTATGAAACAAGTAATAACATTAATATTATTGTAAATGTTAGTCAATAAGAATATCAATGGAGAACAAGGTAAATATGAACTTAAAGGCATGATATAGCATGATTATCATAACATAGAAATGCGACAACAACATTTAACATGGTATTAACATGATCTGTGGCTCATTGCACATGGATCATGAGTAATAACTCATTGAAATAGAATTATCATGATTTAACCATTCATTTCACCTGATGTAACATGATACTAATCTTTAGCCAATGCATTGGAGCACTATTAGGGAACACCCTTCTAAATCATTTCATTTCATGCATAAGTGTTCCACAAGGATCATATAAAATGGATTCATTAAATATTATAATTTATTCCACAATAATGTAATTTTGAATTGATAAATGAAACTATATAATAAATAAGTAAATTTTCATAAAGGTGAATACCCTTGACATAGAAATAATCATGGAATTCACTACAAAATGACTTTGGCTTGGAAAATTGCGATGCAATTTCGACAGCATAACGACGTGACATAAGAATTAATAAAAATGGTTGATGAGAGAGAAAAAGTTGTATTATCATATTTAAATTAAATCTAGAGTAATGGGATTATATATATTTCCCAACATATATAATGGAACTTATATTCATAATAGAAAATAATTTCTTGAATATAATGGGGATATTGAAATCCCTTACAGAATTTAGGCATGGTAATAGGTGTACATGAAAAGAATTAATGAAAAATAAATGGGTCTACCATCATTAAAACATATTGAGGGAATCATAGGGGAGGTGAAAAATCATACCCCAACATTTTTAATTGAAAATACCAGGGTATAGAAACATAATGAAACTTGGACAAAAATGAGAGAAGAAGAAATCTATTACTTGGATGTGTGATACCTAAGGATTGGGAGTGGATTGAGAGAGAATTATTCTAAGAATTGAGAACCTTGGGAGGATTATAGAGATGTTAGGAAAGGGTATGGTCAAGCTTCAATTGTTTTTAGTGAATAGAAGTGGGAGCTTTGGTGGGTTTATATAGGAAAAATCTGGGAATTCGTTATTATTTAGGGTTTGGACACTACACATTAAACTAATAAAATCCACAAATTATCCCATGGGTTATGCCCATTTTTTTTTTATAAAAACGGGTGTATGAAAAAATATTTTTTTAAGGAAAAAGGAAGAAATTCTTAAAATATTAGTCTTGCTTTTGTGGATGTGATTTACACTCTCAAAGAAATCATTTTAAAATGTTAAAATGTTTTATAAGTCTTGGAGGGTCCACTAATGATTTGAAAAAAATATAAAACAAACCAAAAATCACATGATATTAAATGTAAAACATATATTGTCCTAAAATCCAATTTATAGTATTTTATTACATCACTATTCGGTTATTATGATGTCATAAAACACATTATAAATTTAAACGGTATTTAATTTTTACTAAGAAATTTGACTATCTTAGAAAATTAAGATAAATTCAGCATTGGATAATTTTGACATCCTAGTTCCAAAAATAATATTCATTTTATCTAAATAATTTTATATATATTTTAATTTTCACTCTTAAAATAAAAAACATCATTTTTAAAAAATTGATAGGTTTTGACAAAAAGGACTTTCAATCCTTAATAAAAATCACTATTTTAATAATAAAAATTATATAATAATATATATTTAATAAAAATTAATTTGTTAATAATTTGTAATTAACATATTATCTAATTCAACAATCTATTATTTCATCAAAATATATTTCTTAATTGAATATTAACTAAAAATAATTTTTTTTATATAAAAAGTATTTACAATGCTACAATAATAAAATGAATTTATATTATTTATTCTATAAAAAAATAATGCAAATAATAATTATTGTAGAGTCTTGTTATATAACCCCTGATAACACCTGTATATGACATATGTGTAATGTGTGTGATGGTGACAAACTCGTGGGGTGGCTTAAATAACATAACTCAAGAGGTAAACTCTATCAAATTCCACTTCTCCCATAGGTGGTTCCATTCGATAATAACATGTTGATACATAGATTGGGATTTGTCTAGAGCATATCCCAATAACTCAACCTTCTTTTTGATCTCTATAAAATGGTTTTCGTACGAATCCATTCTACTAGATGAGGATATCACATCCTTTGTCTATGTAAATTGGATTTGTTAAAGCCCTATATTTATACTAATCAGGTGATCACTGTTCAAAATCTATATTAGAAATGGTCAAAATTCTTAATGTTATTTTAAAATCCAAAAACATAAAATAATTTATTTTCATATGTTATTTAACCATTTAACATAATAATACATTTAATTATATCAAGAATAATTTTCATTAATATAAGTTTGGGTCATTACAGTCTTCCCCCTATTAAGAAATTTCACCCCAAAATTTCCTTTTCACACACTAAAACATATGTGGGTAACTCTACTTCATCACTTCCTATGATTCCCACGTTACTTCTTCAATCATGTTGTTTCTCCACAACACTTTCATGAGGGGAATTGTCTTATTTTGTTTTACATTTTCCGTATGATCTAATATCTTCACCGACTTCTCTTCATAGAAGAGGTCATTATCCAATGTAACCACCTCTGGATTGATTACAAGTGATGGTTTAGGTATGTACATCTTCAAGAGTGATACATGGAAAAAATCATGCACATGAGATAGGTTGGGTGGGAGTACTAGTCGATATGCCACTGCTCCAATGCGATCAAGGATCACAAAAGGGATAATATATCTTGGAATAAGCTTTACATTCTTCCCAAATCACATAACACTCTTACATGGTGATATAAAAAGGAATAAAATGCCTTCAACATCAAAATCTAGGGCTCGTTGATGATGATCAACATAGCTCTTTTGTTGGATCTAGGAAGTATTAATGTGATGATGGATGGTTTAAACCTTCTCCACCATTTCGTCGGCCATTTCTGGTCCTTCGAGTTTTCATTCCCCAAATTCATCTTATCATGTCGGTGTTCTCCACCTCTTCCCATAAAGGGATTCATATATAGCCATTTGGATGTTTGAGTCAAAAATATTTTTGTAAGGGAACTAAACTAGTGGAAGATGTTGATCCCATACTCATTTGAAGTCCATTGAGCATGCTCTCAGCATCTCGTCAAGTGTTTGAATAGTACACTCAGATTCGACATCAGTTTGAGGATCATAAGTCATAATTATGTTCATTTAGCATTCAAAGAATGTTTAATAATTCCAAAACATATAGGTCAATCTTGGATCTTGATCAGATACAATATATAGTGATATTCCCTGATGGATTACCACTAATATGATATATATCAATTCCATTTTATCCAATGAGAAATCCTCTTGAATTGAAATGAAGTCTGTAGTCTTAGTAAGAAAATCCACAACAACCTAGACAATGTTTTTTCCTATAGATGTCTTCAAAAGTCCAGTGACAATTTCCATAGTGATGTTCTCACATTTCGATACTAGTATGGGTAATGTTTGCATCATACCCTTGTACTTCTACCTCTTAGCCTTCCATTTATCACCTACAAGGAACTTTGATATGTACTCAGAAATCTCCCACTTCATGTTATCCCTCTAATAATACTCTCGGATACCCCGATACAAAATTGTGTTTCCTAGGTGAAGGGAGAAATTCAATCTATGTGCATCATCTAAAAGTTCTTTCTTTAACTCCATATTTGATGGAACACATATTGATTACCCAAATTTCACAATTCCTTCTTCATTAACATTGAACTCTAAGGATTTACCTTTTCATAATGTTTCCACTTTCTTCTAAATTCGCACATCATCATTTTGAGCATCCTTTAACATTTCCATAAGAGATAGTTAAGCAATAATTTGTTAATGTATTTATCATGTTCCTTTTTTTATGATTCCCATTTCCATATTTATCAAATCTAATGAGATTTGATCCTTTTCAATTATCATCAATGATAGAATATTTTGGTCCTTTCAACATAGATCATCTTCCACCATGTTCGTTTTTCTAGAGTGGTAATGGATTGAGAAATCCTAGTCTTTGATCATCTCTAGTAATCTTCATTGGAACATGTTCAAATCATTCTGTGTGAATATATACTTGACTATATTGTGATCAATATACATTTCATAAATTTCCCTAGAGAAGTAATGTTTCCAAAATTTTAAAGCGATGATTACTACAACCAACTCCAGATCACAAGTTGAATATTTTTTCTCATGAACATTCAATTTCCTTGAATCATGGGTAATGAATATGTCACTTTTCATCCACAGACATCCCATGCCCTTCTTCGAAGAATCACATAATACTACAAAAATTTGTCCACTTTTGGGTAGTATGAGCATGGGTGCAGTGATAAGCCTCCTTTTAAAAATCTTGAATCTCACTTCATATTCATCACACCAAGAAAACCTTACTACCTTCCATGTTATCTAGGTTAGATGGTTGGAAAATCTTGATAAATTTCTCACAAAATATTGATAATATCCAACTTACCCTAAGAAGCTACGAATATGGGTTACCGATTTTGGCCTTGGCCATCCCTCAATTGGAGTTTTCTTGAAGGGATCCACAAATATACCATTTCTTTGGATGACATGACCCATTAATAAGACCTCCATTAACTATAAATCACACTTGATGTAGATTGCATAAAGCTTATCCTTTTGAAAGGTCTCTAGTGCAGTGCATAGATGCTCCCCAAGCTCCTCCTAGGGTATTGAGTATATTAGAATATAATCTATAAAGACTACAACAAATTTGTCAAGGTAATATATAAAGACTATATTCATCATGTAAATGATGATTTTCAAAGAATTAGTGAGTCTGAAAGGCATTACTATGAATTCATAGTGCCTATACCTTCAACAAAAATTAGTCTTGGGGATATCCTCCTTCATCACCCATACTTGGTAATATCTCGATCGAAAATCCACCTTGGAGAAGTATTTTTCTCCATGTATCTAATTTAACATGTCATCAATTCATGGCATAGGGTACTTGTTCATTATCATGATCTGGTTGAGCTCATGATAATCAATGCAAAGGTGCATTGACAAATCCTTCTTCTTGATGAAGAGGACTGGTTCACCCTAAGGTGAGGCACTTGGTCGTATAAACACTTTATCCAAATTCTCCTTTAGTAGGTTCTTCATCTCTTTATTATCCACAAAAACCATTTTATATGGATTCTTTGATATTTGAAATTCCCTAGGTATATAATCAATTGACAATTCAACATCTCTTCTAGGATGAAGACCAATCAATTTCTCCTGAAACACTTCAGCGAATTCATTTATAGTAGGCATATCTTCAAGGGTTGCTGAATACTTAGACTCAATCATCTAAGAAAGACATATATTTTCGTAGGGATGTAATATCCATTCTGAGATGATGTCTCTAAAGAAGATTCATCCTCCTCTATACACTTTTAAAGAACCGAGGGTCAATTTTCCATGTGGAGAGTGATTTCCCTCTCACAAAATTTTATGTTGGATCTATATATGGAAAGCCTATCCATGCCAATAATTGAATCAAATTACACCAGAGGGAGTATGAAAAGGTTCACCAAGAAGTTCAAACAAAAAATTTTGATTGGGGAGGAGTTATATTCAAGGGATTCAATGACTTACCCATTGGTCATTCTCACCGTCATCTATAATTCCATGATTTGTGGTGGTGTTGGGATTGTTCTACTAAGAATAAAGGATACAAAATAATGGGTAGAAACAGAATCAAAATTATGTTCTCCATTCTTGAATGAGTAAGTATAGTACTAGTCACCACTTTATTTTCGGGGTTTCCATCGGTAGTAGCGATGGAAAGGATCACCCTTGTGGCCATGGAGGTTGTTGGTTGCCTCTAAAAACCCTTGTCTTCTAAACACTACCTGCAAAACGCCATGGTTCTTTGAAGTTGAAGTAATGAAAAATGCGTTGTGGGTTGAACTAAGCATTCATCCCCTTTATAATATCCATATATTTTTCATGTCGGTAGTTAATGGCTTTGGGAACTTATCTTTCACACCTAAAGCATTTCCTCATACCACTTAGGGAATTTCCGAGGTGCTTTTATCTATACCATTAGAAAGTGGGGTGCTGGATTTTCTCCTCACCATAGGATTTATCAATCAGACTTCCAGAATTAAAGTCCACCTTATTCTTCTTATCCCTATGATACACATGAAATTTTATTATCTCCATTTCAACCATGAGGGAACATCTGAAAATTTCCTCCTAGATCTCAATGCCATGGTTTTTTAGATATTTCTGTATCCCAGGTTTTAGCCAACCAAAGAAGTGGGAAACCTTGCATTAAAGAGTAACTACAATGCCGAAGGAATATCATGAAATCCTTGTGATGTTTTCTATGTACGATCTGATGGATTTTTAATATATCTTTCATAAAGGAAAGGATGTCCCTTTATATAATATTTCAGAGGGTGCGGGGAAAATATTAATCAAATTTTTTTTCCATAAATCCTACCATTCCGACACCTCGATATCCACCTCAGGCTTCATATATTTGATCAATGTCTACCGTTTATTAGCTTACCCTCCATATAATAAGAATCTATAAGTACCTTCTCTTATTTGGGACATTGAAGAATGAATAAGATCTTTTCAATGGAGTTGTTCCATTGTAATCCGATTTAGGGATCAAATGATCCATTAAATGTAATAGAACTATATCTCATGAAGCTCTTGATTGTGACTTGTTTTTTATGGGGGGGGGGGTTGAACATTCCTCTTGACCGATGTTTCTATTCAAAACATGAGTTTACCGAGAGAGTATTGTGACAACGTTTGCGATTCCCGCTCCCATCAGAATGGCCATATCATTAAAACAGTCATCACGTAGATATTCACATCAATTGGTAGCCCTATTCCTCCTATTACCAATCTTTTTATAGAATAAATGTATTGTTAGGGGTAACACATAAAGGATTATCAAATGAAAAAAATTGATAACATATAAATAACATTTATTTCCTTAACTTATACATGTTATCCTTGATCTACTTCCCAACATATATTCTTAAGGGATTTTTTTTTAATTTCATTAATAGTGATTCATACTGAGCATATGAATTTACTAATGAATACCCCCTTGAGGGTCGAAACCATGAGTGTAGCATGTCCTATTGTTGTGCATTTTTTCCTGTTAGATTCTAACTCAATGTGGTATTTTTGGGTTTTACCACTAGATACATCAGTGCGAGAGCAAACTCTACCAACTTATATCCAGAATGGGATATATTTTCTTGATAAACCACATACTCAATACTCACCAAAATTTAGGGTTATTTTTATTATTCTTAGTCTTATACCTATGGATTTCACTGGGGTTTTCTAATCCGAATCCCAAAAATAACTAAAACTATCCCTTAATATCAACTATAACAACACTACACTTAATTACACACTTAAACATGATTTATTAAATAAACATTAAATTATTATGACTCTAAGGATCAGGAGGTCTAGTGTCTTGGGAAATTAGGAACATTACATAACAACTTAGAATATAAAACCCAACATCTTTATTGAAAACTTCTTTTACATGACCATAACAATATTACATACTTAGCATAACATGGGATAGTCTAAGGAAATACATAAAAAAGGGAAATATATAATTCCTAGTAAGGGAGTAAAAAGTCATAAAATCAAGTTTATAGTACATTTTAGGAAATAGTAATATCAATGGATCATAAGAAAACATTAACATAAAATCACAATATAGCATGATTATCATAACATGGAAATGTGGAAACAACATTTAACATGATAATTGCATGAGCCAAGGATCATTGAACATGGATAATGAGTAAAACCTAATTTCACATAAATTATAATGTGTAATCCATAATTGAATATGATGTATAATGATACAAATCTTTACCCAATGCATTGGAGTGCTATCTGAGTGCTCCCTTCTTAATCATTTCATTTCATGCATAAGTGTCCCATGTGGATTGTAAAACATAGATTTATTAAACATCATAAATTATTCCCTGATAAAGGAAGTTGTAATTCAGACATTAAACTATATAATCAATTATGTAAATGTGAATAACTCTGAATACCCTTGATAGAGAAATATGAATGATATTCACTACACGATGACTTTGGCATGGAAAATCGTGGTGCAATTTTGGCTACATAACGGCGTGACATAAGAATTCATGAAAATGTTTGGTCAGAGAAAAATGTGTGTATCATTATATGTACATGAAATGGAATGTTAGGGTGTCATATAGTTACATGTCCCAATATATGTAAGGGAATTTAGATTCATAATACAAAAGAATTTCATAAATGTAAATGAGGAGAGAGAAATACCTTTCAGAATTTCAACATCGTAACATGTGTACATGGGAGGAATTAATGAGATAGAAATGGGTATATTATTATTAAAAAAATAAGGTGGTATGTATCGTGGTGGTGTTAAATCATACCCCAACATTTTTAATTGAATATACAAGGGTATAGAGACATAAATAAACTTGGAAAAAAATAATAGAGGAAGAAATCCCTTAATTGGAATTGTGACCACAAAGGCTTGGGAGTGGATTGAGAGAGACTTATTAGGAGTTTGGGGAGAAAAAAAAGGATTTTATAGAGATGATTTCATGAGTAGGTCAAGCTAAAAAGGTTTTTAGTGAAGAGATGTGGTAGCTTTGGTTGGTTTATATATGAAAATGGAGGGAATGCTTTATTATTTAGGTTTTGGACACTATACATTATAGTAATTAAAACAGAAAACAATCCCATGGTTTTCGACCATGGTTTTTTCCAATGGGGAGTGGGAAATATTAATTTATAAGGCCAATTTCCTAACTTCATAAAATATTAGGATTGCTTATGTAGATGAGAGTCACACTCTCAAGGTAATAATTTTAAAATGTTAAAGTGTTTTATAAGTCTTGGAGGGTCCACTAAATATTTTTTAAATAAATTAAACAAACATAAAATCACATTATTTTAAAGGAAAACATATATTGTATGAAAATACCATTTATAATATTTTATCACATCAATATTGGGTCATTATTATGTCATAAAACACATTATACATTTAAACAGTATTTAATTTTTACCCAAAAATTAGAATGCATCTGAAAATTATGAAAAACTCACCATTGGATAATTTCGACATCATAATTATAAAAAAATATTCATTTTATATAAATTATTTTCTATATATTTGAATTTTTTATTTTAAAATAAAAACTGACATTTAGCTAAAATTCATGGTATTTGACAAAAAATGGCTTCCAATCCCTATTAAAAATCACAATTGTATTAAAAAAATACAATAATTTATATTTAATAAATATTTTTTAATAATATTTCATTAAAATATTATTTAATTAAATATTCCATTATTTCATCAAAATAGGTTTTTAAATTGAATATTAACTAAAAACTACTATTTTTTCATTAAAAACTATTTACAAAGTAACAATATTCAAATGAATATATATTATTTATTCCTTAAATAAATAATTCATATAATCATAGGGATATGGTCTTCTTAAATATCCCATAAAACTCTTGCATATGACCTAGGGGTAAGGGGTGCGATGGTGACAGAATCTTTGGGTGGCTCACATAAATAGCTCGGGTGGTAAAATCTATAAACTTCCACTTCTCCCTTGGAAGGTTCCATTTGATCTTAACATGTTGAAGATCAGATTGGTCTTGGTCATGAGAGATGACTTGTGACACAACATCATTTTTGATCTTTGACAAATGGGCTTCGTACGGAGCAATTCTATTGGATGAAGCCATAACTTTCTTTTTCTGAGTAAATTGGATTTGTTAAAGAATAATATTTATAGTAATAAAGTGATCACTGTTCAACAACTATATTAGAAAAGGTCATAATTAATTATGTTATTTTAAAATCCAAAAACATAAAACCAATGATTATTATATTTTATATAACCATTTTACATAATAAGACATTTAATTTGACCAATAGGAATTTTCATTAGTAAATGTTTCGGTTGTTACATTGAAGCATTATAATTATTTTTTGAACATCAGTCTCCCAACTATCCTCATATATAATTTATACATGTCTGATGAGAATATCAATTCCATGTTCTTCATGGGGTCCTTCATGTAGGTGATATTCAAGAGGTAACACTCTCAAACTACCTATTTTAATTTGATTGATTCGTCTACCTTCTCCTCACCCTTTTCATCCATCAATACATAATATATCTGGTATCATATATATACTATGTTTTCTTATTTATTATAGAATACTTTCTATAGATACCCTTTTCTCATATCATATTATTTAATGAATGGAAATAATTATCTAAATTATACCAGTTAACTGTCTCAGTGGAGAATAATTTTTGAAGTCTATTAACTCTATCAAGGCATGTTAGCAAACTATTATTAGGTTTAAAAAATATTTTATTAAGTATATTTGTAATTATTTCATGTTCATGGTCTAATAAATAGACATGACGTTAAATACAATGAATGAAATTCATTATGGTAGAAAAACCACCCATATAAACTAAACAATTATCATTGAAATTCAATAAAATGAAATGGAATCATGTTAGAAAAAATGATATATGGGACTATTTATAAATATTTAAGTATATTAACAAAATTTTAGTTCACTTCTATAATAGTATTTTCATTCTTCAAGAACATCAATAATTATAAAAAAGTGAACCAACCATGAAACCGTGAAGTGAACACAATTTGAAAAACGAAATGATACCTTATAACTCATAAAAATGGCCATACATGATCTTCATAAATTACAATAAATCAAAAACACATGTAATATTTTCATAATTAATAAATTAATGAATATAATATTTTTTATATAGTACATTAAATGTGTATGAAAAATAAATTTGGTTATAATGGAACATATCTCTCAAAACCTCAATATTTCTATTAGGTTGTCCGTTCTCTCAATTTTCAAGAATTTATCTATATTTTATTATTATATAAATCTATAATATTTTTGGTATATGTACCAATAATATTTATTTATCTCAATTTTCCTATCATTTATGGGGAATTATTTGTTTTAAAAGGTTCCCTTTTTAATATCTCTTGATAAAACAATCCAATTAATGGGCACTAATATATTTATTATCAATTTTCATGTACACTCTATAAAAGTTTTAAGGCCTCAAATATTTTTCTAAAACAACTTAATTTATCATTATAATCAATTTTAGTTCATTTTTAATTGTATGTAATGTTAATATACCTCTATCCAATTTTATTACTATTTACTATTTTTCTTAAAACCACACTCAAGTGGCACATTTCTAAAATTATATTACCTCTATTTTAATGGTTTTACTACATTTGGACTTCATGTTTCATGATATATTCTTATAAACCCTTTATGAGTGTCCAATAATGATTTAAATCTCTTATTTCATGGTCAAAATTGTTATACACCCTTTGGTTATGCCTTATGATATGATTATGAAACTCATTTCATTCCATGGGAACCAATATGTTTATTTATTATGCTTTATTATTTACATGGAACAAATTTTTATGAACATGTTATGATGGGTTAATCCAGATAGTTCTCCAATTCATAGGGTAATGTTTTAGTCTCATGATTCATTATGTATGGGATTAGAGAGTAAACCAAATACATTGTGGTAATTTTTCCACCATGTGATATAGTCTTGAAATATTTCATTGATTAATGTTTATTCCATGCTATATGTTTCACACACATTACTATGTTTATATGATTATATTATTTCATGTTTTATATAGTATGATTCCATATATGTATTCATGATTCTTGGATTTTATGTTATCATGTTATGCCTTCAAACCCATGCTATTTGTTTTATTCCCATATTTATTACCTTATTAAGATTTTTTCGACATCCCTTTTCTCTAACTTTTACCCATGTTATCCTATGTAGTTATAATAACTCATAAGTAGTTACGAGATCAATATTGAGGATGAATAAATTATTTTTTATTATAGTTTCATGTTTTATAATAATAAACCTACACTCCCAATGGAACTATACTTTTTGAACCATGTTTTGTATTTAATTTATAATTTTACATAAAACCATGTAATTATATTTATAAAAGGCATGAGTCACTATAATGATGGCATTTTTTAATTCTATGCAATTTTAACACATATATTTCAATCAATTTATATAGAACAAACATTCTGTGATGAGTGGAAAACACTATATAACATTGAGAAATATTCTTTTGGGGAATTTTAGATCATTTTGCATTCATTTCTTATAACCAATATTTAATAAAATTTGATCTTATTTCCTTATTTTACAAGAATATTAGGATTAAACATATTGTTTCATAGAAAATTAAATTAATCTAAGTTTAGTTCATGTCTTTCAACATAATGATCTTATAGAACTATCAAAATTTCATGTAATTTATTGAATTGGAATTTAAATGTATTATTTATTAGTTATACAAAAAAATAGGATGATCATATCTGGAAATATTTGAACTTGATTTTTTAATCCATTCTAATCTCTAACTAAATAATAAAGATGAAAATGATTTATTTTTGATTACTCATGGGTTCAAAAGTGTAGTCATTTTTATTGTTCATGGAAATCACTCATAGGCTTCCTGATTTAATTTTATATTTTTTGGGATGAATATAATTTTCAGTTTAGTCAACTGATTAGTGATAAATTGTTGGGAATGACTCTTTTCTTGTAAAATAGTTTAACATATGCATGATTGGTATGATAATAGATTTATAAAGGAGGTAAAAATTTCAAGATATTATTAAATATGTTTGACTTCAATATTCAATTTACATTTAGAATGTGATTTTTTATAATAATCAAATCTTTTTCCATTTTATTTTGTACATGTCTTCTTCTTACTGTACATTTTAGATTGGAGATGAACTACAACCATCCATAAATTCCGAAAAGAGTAACTTCTTACGTTAATGGTATTCATCATCAACACTAATCCACCTACATTAATAATTTCAGATTACATTATTCATACTACTAATTTGAGCCTATTATAGGGTATATATATCATTAGGGTCATATTATAGATTTGTGGGTGAACTGTTGGTGTAGACCTCATTGAAAGTGTGAACCATGATTATAACATTTTTTATTTTATATAAATTTATTTTTGGTGAATTTTAACGTAGTTTCATGGAATTTATCAGGGATACTGAACATGTTTAAAAATATTTTAACATGTTTCTTCAATATTAATGATTTTCTTGGAGTTTTAATATGATACTAAACTATTTTAGAACTTATTTTTTCAAATAGAGCCTCAGAATATTGAATATATTTATGATCTAATTTATTAATCATTATATGTTAAATATAATAAGTATACAAATTATATAATTAGATTAATAATTTGCATATAATAATATTGGGAAATATATTGGAATAGATAAGCATAATATTTTATTTAAAATATAATTGAAAAACTCATATAAAGTGGATTTATTTCTTATAATGAACGAAAAACATTTTTGTTCATAATATTAACATTATCAATATATAAACTAATCATATAAATATATTTCTAAACTTTTGACCATTATATATATATATACTAATATTATTATAATTGAGAAATATTATTTTACCTATGATAATAACTTTTAATGACTATGTTTTTACTAATAATTTGTTGAAATGGACATCTGTATTGGCATAACATATTACGAGTAGAAAATACATCTTTACCAATAGATATTCCCTTATTGGAAAAATTAAATAGTTTTTAGTGTGTCGAATTTCAATGAATTAATAATCTATTTTTATAACTCCATGTTAATATCTCTACATTGAATTTCATGGAATAATTAATTATCCCCCATAATTATCTATCACCTGAAAATAATGTTCCATAAAAAATATATGGTATGAAAATAGAAAATAAAAAATAAACTCCACTCCGTAACACCATCCCATGAATTGAGAAATTTAATTCAAAATAAAATTTATTAATTTATAAAAAAATAAGGGTGTCATAATTTATCTATCATTAGTTATGCTATTTTTGTGACTCTATCAGGGAGTTTAGCATGAGGAGGGAAACACGCAACTAAGGTAGTATGAAAAATGTGAGCCCTAGAGGTAGTGAAGGATTTGACCAAAACATTGAATGATCTATAGAATTAAATATTTATTAACAAAAATTGAACATCTCTGCTCGTGAGATTGAAATCCTGTTAAAAGGGGATGAAATTTTCTCCCAGTTTATCTAGAGGGACTACAAGTACTATGTTCCATTGGTAATGAGTTTATTACAAATATTGGTCCATCAATTATGGATGTAATTGTTGTATTATTATAATGTTTCCAGGATTGTATGGAAATTATTTTGTGAATTTTTTAAGATAGTGTTATTATATTATACCCCTAATGTTTAGAGATTTGAAGGGTCATTTATTATTAATTACGGTTGTTACATTGTTTGAGTATTTAATTTGAATATTATAGCACTGATATGTAAATATATTAATTTTATGGTTGTTGAGTAGTTGATAGATGATCATATATAAATATTATTATGAATGGATATATAGGGAAAACTATGTGTCATTTATCTAGGATATTTTAATAAGATTCTAGAAAATGATGATATAAAAGTGAATCTATTAACTCATCTATTTCTTTCATGGTGATTAACTAGTAGTGAAATATTATCACTGGATTTAGATATTAGAGTCATAAAATTTCAAACAAAATTATGTTCAACTATAACCCCGGTAACTTGTTACCAACATGATATATTTTCTACTATATGGGTAATACACAAAAATCACTAATATATATGCATGCTTTATTATTGAGAAAAACTTTTAAGTGTTTTTAAGACATTGATTAAAACAAGTATACAACTTATTTCTTTTTTAGTGATAAAAATTAACAAATAATGTTCTCAATTTTTAAAGATTTAAATAACCGTGATATGTACAGGTTTTTAGCAGCACTAGTATTATTGATGATAATTAAGATCCTTACGAAGGAATTATTTTGCACAAATAAAAGTTTTTTTCCTTCTATACTAGAAGTGATAACAACCATGTTTTCTTGTGTCATATGAATTCACGTGATCAACACACTATAGAAGATAAAATCATTCATAAAATACTATATTATACCGATACAAATATTTTCATGTAATAAATATTATGATTACATTAAAATATTTTAATAAAAAAATTTATAATCAATGATTCCAATAAATGATAAGAAAATTTGTGATATAAACATAATTCATTAAAAATAATTAATTTTTCCAAAAAACTAAAAATAAATCAAACTCATGAGATACCTTATCCAATGATCAACCCTACCACATTGAAATGAAGTGTGCACCAATAAAAAAGATTTTTTATTTTAATAATATTAAATACTGAAATCAAAACAACCCTAAAAATTATACACATAAATAAATTTCTAACATAAATTATAATACATAATACAATAATGAAATGGATAGCAGAACACAAAAATAAAACACATTATAATTTATTTAATGTATATATTGAAATAAAATTCCACTTCTAATATTAAAAAACACGATTTCAGTCATACATGCCGCACCATGTGTGAGATTGATTTGATGTTAATTCATACACATAAAAAATTACCAACTAATAATTAATTTAATTTATAATGACAATTTTAGATTGTTTTCTTTTAATTGTATTTGAAACATATTTAAATAAGAATTCCAAATTTATAGTAAAAATAAATATTTATAGTAATACCAACCTCACATTGATTGATAATAATGTGTAGTTAATTCATACACATCAAAAATAAAATATGGAAAATTATTCTAAATTATCATGAAAATTTTAGTTTTATTTCATATATTTGAGTATGTGGAATTAATTTTGTATGATACTATTACTTTTAAATGAAAACAAACACATTCAATCATTCTAGACACACTATGAGTCAGGTTGGATTGAAAATAATTGTTAATAAATAACAATTAATCATGGATAAATTTTGAAAATTATTAATAAAATGAATGTGATTGAAGATTTTTGAGTGTGGGATGCAATTTTTGAACTAAATTGACACTTTTAGGCATAAAACATGTACTTTTAGTCATATCAGTGACACCATGTGTTTGATTGATATGATTTAAATTATTACACACACAAAATTGAATTTTTCACCTTTTTTTAAAAAGGTGTAAACACAATATGAGTTCATTTACTTATTTTTTATTATGGGACATTCGTTTTGAACAAAAGTGTATCTTTTATGCTGAGAAAAAACAAATTGAGTTATACCAGACAAAGCACATATCACAATGAAATGTTGATGGTTCTGAAACATCACAATTAAATTATAGCCAATTCAGATATTGTATAAGAAAAATATATAAACATTCTTTTTATTTTCATGCATGCGACATGTGTTTTGGACTAAAAGTGGACTTTTTAATGAAAACATAAACTTCTAGACATACCATCTACAACACATGTCATATTTATGTGGGAGTTATTTATCACATTTAAAAAATTAATTATCAATGGTTTTCCAAAATAATTTGGGTTGTTTGAGTGAATTTTCATAGTTTTTAACTTGTTATGAATTTATTGATGTAAGACAGTATTATACTGAAAATGAACACTTTCAGTCATAACGTCCTACATTTTTAGTGATATTTACATGAAATTAAATTAAACATTTAATGAATGACCATTAAACTATTTTACGAAATCATCATGACAATCTCATCATGTTTAATATCTTTGGACTACATGGTGTATCTTTTTGAAAAAAAATGCAACTTTTTAATTAAAAACATGAAATTAGTGTGCCCTTTTTTTAGGAAACACGATTATTTTAATTATACAATAAATTAGATATTATGGGTCCTCTATAATGACTCTAATCTCATAGAAAAATATAATGGTCACACTAAATGATAGTAAATGATTAGAAAATTAACTAACCGAGTAGTAGATTAACCTCTTTTTTATGATCTATGTGAAATAAATGCAATATTTAGAAATTATAAAAAACCACATAATCAAGATAAATAAAAGCTATCTCACACCGGGTATGTTTTCAACTCAATTTAATGAAAAAACTATTTTGTACTTGAAATATGTGGACTATTTAATTTTCTTATAGTGTATGAAAAATATTTATAAACCAATAGTTAATAAATAGTTTAAAATGAATTGTAATTACATTCAAAAATTCCTTTTTGGGGAAGCTAGTTTGTTGATAGAATATGATATATTTAAAAAATACAAATTTAATAACCATAATAAATTAAATTAAATTATTTTGGATACATTAGAAACAATATTAAAATAAGAAAACTATTTTGATATATGTTTTTCATATTGAAATCATATAATATATACCCTAATACTAATCTATTCATAGAAATACAAAGGATTACTATGTATGTTGACCATACTCATATGATGGTTTTGAGGATAAATAAATACTAACAAAAATTATACCAAACCAAAATCCAATTTAACTCATCCTAGGCTAGTAATGAAGGTTATAATTACCCCAAAAACCCCACCTTGAATGGGCTAGTAGATGGTGACTAGCATCGAGGTTATTAAAGTAATAAATGTTTGCAATTGGCCTCAAAAAATAGAATTCCTGAAAATGGATAGAATGTAGTAATTAAAACCATAGAATATGTAAATAATAAATAAAAATAATTGGATGTAATGTAATACAAAGTATTAGAAAATGAAAATACTGTAAACAAAACCTAGGCATTGACCAAGATAACCAACAAATCTTGAACAACACCTTTGGGCTAGTAACACCCAAATCGATCACTAACTTATTCCAAATGTAATCCAAAATATATTTAAACCTATATTTGGGTTGATAATATTGTTATACTATATAGGATCGTCCATATAACCTCACATGAAAGTGTGAAAGAAGCATATTATTTCCCAATGAACTAATCAGTAGAACCATATCATTAAATAGATTAGATGGACTACATATTAATCAAAAAAGGTCTAACTCACCACATGACACAGAAAATAAGTAACATAATAAAACACACACACACACACAGGTTTCCCACTCCAACTTTTCCATTGATCCATTTTTTTATCCTAATGCATTACATCATGGTGCTTCCATCCCCTACTAAAGGTATCATTCACATCCAAGACACAATATCACTAAAATACCATCACATTATATAACAAAAAAATTATTTTAAAACCCATTAAATTTTTTGAATGTCACACTATACCTCTATAAAAAATCCCTTGCAATTACACTCATAGTAACCATATTCCTTATATATAGAATACATATGAATGATATAACTTCAAGCTACAACAGTACACATTAATAAATATGGTGAAATATACAGTCATCAATGATTGTATGAGAATATACCATATTAGTTAAGCTATTATATCCGGAATATTCTTATATACTATGCTATATCTGATATAGATATAAGAGTGGGTGAGGTTTTTTCATTCAGTATACTTATCATCCTTGATTTTTTGAGGAGACCAAAACCAAAGGCTAAAATAATATTAAGCTAACAAAAATTAATTGGGTGGGTAAACATAAATAAATGAAGACCTAAGGAATATATTTCCCATAACCAAATAAGGAAAATAACCTAGATGTAGAATTTAACTACAACTATCATCCAACATGACAACGTAGCTTCCAAAACTATGGCTCAGAATGAGATATCTCATATAATCACACAAGAATGATTTTCCAGCCATGTAAAACATCATTTTGTAAAAAGTAATTAAAAATAATTTATTAAAAACAAAATTAATTCATGTTTCTTAATTTCATAAAATAAAAATCCACATTGATTTTTTGTTCAACAATATAATTTCCTTATTTCCATCCCATCCTCTTATAGAATACATCCCAACCAAATCGAAAGACTATTTTTTTATTTAACGAATTAAAATTTAAACAACCAATCCCACTTTTTGTTCATAATTTTTTAAAAATCTATAATCCTAGGTGTTATAATATTAAGTAAAATTTAACTACATTAATAAGATATATCCATGTGAAACAAGCATCCAACAACAATAGGTAACTACACATGACCCCAAATGGACTGAATAACGGGATATGAAAACTCTGAATGCAAACCAACTAACCAAAAGTCATAAAAAAAAGAAAAATAGGAAGGTCTATCTCTCAATATATGTCTATAATATAATAAAAAACCACAAAATAATGAACGAACCAACATGAAAGAACTATTCTCTTCCTTAACCAATGCACCCAACCATATTGGGTTCTATATACTATATATCATTATGGATCTACCATAATAAAGAATTTTATTGAATAAAAAAATTGGAATAATAAATCTTGGGGAAACAATGGTCATAACTAGAAGAATGCATGATTATTGAAAAAACTAGGGTTAAAATAACATCTAATAATTATTTCTAGAAAACCATGGTTTACATTATCATATCTAATTATTTGAATAAATTTTATTATGTTTAATCAATAACATACCAATATTCAATATCAAATATGATATAAAATAACAAGTAATTATCATTAAGAAACACCACCATTTTGATCTATAGTATAAAAAGAATGTAAAATTATTTAATAAGAAACCTGAATTATTCAGATAATCTTATTTAATATAAAATTTTTACCCATTTTTTAGGCATGTGAAATATTATATAGAACAAAAAATCAAAAAAAATAATTTAGGAACCAAACAAAAATATACCATGAGGCATCTTGAAACATGATATAATCCACATGGGAGATGAAAAACCCTTTAAATTTATCAATTCCCTATTATTGTATTAGTTAAGGTTAATTCTTCCATTTACACAAAGAATATTGTGCATGATACTCCAACATAAATATATAAAATAAAGATAAGTAAATAATTTCATACCTTAAAAAAAGCTTAAAAAATTCATCAAACAAGAGTATAATAACACACATATATCTCCAAAAACCACTCATAGAGGAACTTACATTTCTAAATTATATTTCTCCACTATGAATTATCTTTAAATAATTAATATAAATATTGAATTACCAAATGAAACAAGGATACCATTTCATATAATAAGTGACTGAGATATAGAAATTTCGAACATGGAAGAATGAAACTAACATTGGATCATCCAAAAATTTATATGCAGAATCCAGGGGATATATCAATGGAAAGTGGATCATATGTCACCAATTTGTATCCTATTGTTTCTTAGGGGTAAAACCTAGTGTGTAGAAATATAATAAATTCAATACACCTATTGAATTCATATAGGAATGTTTTTAATGATTCCCTGATGCTACCAGTCTGAACATGAAATAATATAAATTTTCTTCACTAAAATCACATTTCATCAGTGATGGTCAAACAACAATGGGTTTGATTCAATCCACCATATATAAACAATACTGTTATTCCCACCATACCTGCACTGAATTCCACACCAAAACACATTCTTATAATCCTAAGGATATGTTGTGGTGAAAAATTGAAATAATGATAAATCAATCCCCAATATGAAATATACAAGAAACTCAGTGGATGTGGGATCCCTGGAATAACCAAAAGGACTATGATTTAGAAAAACACACACACACAGATATATATAAATATATATAAATAGGGAGAAAACTTGACCCCCAAGTTTCCATTTTGTATCTTGGAAAACATGTGGTAGAAAGATCTAAAATGGTAGGGGTATGGAACTCAACCCATGATCTACATAATTGAGTATAAGAACCAAAAAAAAGGTATAATCATGAATGATTAAAAAATTACCTAATGATACACTTCACCACAACCTGTCCATCCTATCCATATTATCACCCTCCATCTGAAATTCCATCTTGAACTATACTTCTACTCCTCTGTCTATTCTTAGAAACCTATAATAAAAGAAAAAAATAATTTAAGGACATTGGAAGAAGTATAACCATAAACCATATACCTCTAAAATTAATCTCATAACAAAAAATAAAAACCAAACCAAATAAAGTATATAAGGAAATGACCAAATAAAACTACTCCATGAGATATCTCTTGAGGATGTAACCACAAAACAAACATAATAAAATCTATATATTAAAGATCAGATAATCCAAATGTATCATCCGTAATATAATTTCACCATTGGTAAACATATCACCTTAAAAATATCAAGCATTGAATAACTTGGGAAACTAATCATGTATATTAACATGATATTCCCATTTACAATCCTCTAGCCACCATGTCATCACCGGACCCAGACCAATGAAATAGAGTACCCACTGTGATATGTTTTCTTGATAGTCCTAAATTATAGTTTTTTATTCCTTTAATTATGAAATATCCATAATGTGAAGATATATACAACTTAATAATTGGGAATCATAAAAACAATACTATTAAAGATACAATACATGGACTAAATAATGCATTTTATCAATATGTAGTATAAAAACCAACTAATATGAAACTGAACCAACATCCACTAATGATATTAATGAGCCAAAATTTTAGGGAGAAATATTACTCCCATAAACAAATATCTAATATCCATAATTATTATACAACTTTAAGAACACATAATGTCAAATATTAAGCTCTAGAGTACTTCTTCTATGATTATAAAAGAATTATGATACTCCCAATTCACCTTCATCCACTCAAAAATTACTACACATTATATATCATGGTCTATATAGATTTAATTAAATTAATAATAGACTCTCTATTATTGACCTAGAATAATGTACACTTCTCGGTTTATCTATAAAGTGCATCAAATGAATAATGAACAATAGAATAATGGTATATTTTATTATAGGGAAACTCTACCATGGGAATTTTCATCCCCCATGATTCTCTAAAGTATAGATTTTATGAACATAATATATTGTTTAGTGTTTGTAAAGTCTTTTGAATATAAAAAAAATTATATTAATGGAAAGTCGTTTTATGGAAAAATTGAAATAGAAAAGAACATTGGTAGCTGATGCACAATAAAGAGGTGAAATGATGATGATTTATCTAAAGTGATTTGTCTTTAGAACGTCTTTAATACACACCACATACTTTATATATTTCTTACAAAGAACATTAATATACATAACTCCATAAATTAGAAAAAACATATTAGACTTCGTCAAGTGATCCTCAACTTCCTTGAAAATATTATATCCTCCCAAATCATAAGGAAAACTGATGAAATATGTCACCAAGATCTCCTATCACTTCTTTTGGGGAAAATATAAGAGAATAAAAAATCCACCAGAAACATAATTCTCAACCTTCAAGTTATGGAAAACAAAGCATCAGGAGAGAAATCCTACAAATAAACAATTCATTCTTGATAATAAAAACTCACCTTTAATTTAATTAGTCAACTTATTGACATAAAAATATAACACTAAAGTAGAACATTTGAACATACATATAAGAACCTCGAGGAGAACTAATGGAGCAAATATACTCTCCATGAAAACCAATTTATATTGATTATCATTATAAAATATTTTATAGTAATATCTATAAAAAAATGATCTAGAAAAAACTACTCCAAATAATCCATCGGATAATACTCCACAAACATCCAAACCAAAGATTATCGAATGGTCAACCCTATATAATCAAGAAATCTAATATCATTTTGAACATTAATTTTTCATCCATCACTCTATAAGAGTCTCTATAATGTCTCATAACATCACCCCATGGATTCCTGATAAATATTTAGGCCTAATACTACATTTCACTAGTGTATAAGAAATCATGTATTCATAAATTAATTTGAATTTCATTCACAATAATTTGTAAAAGAAAAAAATTCATTGAGAGATGATATAACCTATTATAAATTAGATTGTATAGACTATAATTTATTTAAATTTGAGTTATTTCTACCAAAAATTAAGGGAAATATCAACTGAAGAAAACTCAAAATCATAGTAAGTTTAATGAAATACAGGAGGTCAACATAATTGAGGGACATATGTGATATCCTCTCAATGATGTATCATGATATATCTTAAACCAAAACATGAGTATTCTAAATAAAAATAAAATAGAAAAGATTCCTTAGGATGTTGATGCACATGAACACAAACCTTCTTCACATTTAAATAATCAATAATAACACTAACATTAATTACATTATAGAAAGTGTAATAATTCATAGTAATTTATGTTAAATTAGTAAAAATCTTAAATATTTCATGGATAAACCTCCTATAATATCCTACAAGACCAATACATCTCTACTCCTCCAAAAAATTATTAGGGGACACCTAAGAAACTACTATCTCTATAACCCTAGGAAACATAAATGGACGATCCTCCATTAAATTCATCATCATCTTAACCATAATGGAAGATAATGACTCGACACACCATTGAACCCTTTGAGAGTCTCTATCATTAATAAAAACAAAATATCTCTATCAGTATCATTGAATATTACAAACCTCCTAAAGAAATCCATGATAAAATTTAACATACATATACACATAATAAATTCAATGATTTCATATGTATATCTTAAAAAAATTTAAAGTATCTCCAAGACAGATAAAATAATAGAATCATCTCATAATCTCTATATACATTTTTTCAACTGTTAACTTGTGTGGTCAATTGCGAGTGAAATAGAAGACTGTCCATCTAATATCTGAAATCATGGTCTATGGTTTGTGTAATAAATTATTTTTTAGATCACAAATCAAACAAAGGATACAAAAAGTAGAATATAAAAATATAACTCCTCATATTATGTCTGGATCACATTGCACTATCAACTATAAGAAAACCATTTAACCACACTTTTCCCAACTAACCATGTTGTATTTATGTTTTTCACATCCATATTCAAACTATACTAACTATCCATGAGGATGGGGGTAATAAGGTGGTCATCCTCTTCTATCCCTATCACCTCTTTACTAATCAAAATTTTGGACACCCTACTCCTGCAACCATAGAGTATACTACTTCAATAGATCATTCTAAAGAGATACATCAGCTCTATGAAAACTGTTGAATGTGGTCAAGCACTCGATATTCTAATGATAATTACCTCTACATGAAAAAATAAATTTTATTTTCTAAAATGGGTCTAATACTAACCAAACCTAGTGTAACATGATGGAGAAGGCTAGAACTAACTCCCTGCTATCAGAATACTCTACTTATATGGATACCAATATCGTCTGTCCATAATTCTTCTCTTGGGAGAGTCCAAGAGTATTTTATCACCTGAATATCTGTTAAAATAAATAACCATCTCAATACACTCTACCTTCACCAAAATATCATGATATTTTATAAATGTGAAAGGGAAAACCTAGAATTTGATACCAAGATGAAAAAACTATTAAAAATTCTTTTTCATGGACTCTTAATCATTCGAAAGGTATGAGTAATAATACAGAAGTTTCACACAATATATTATGAACTCTCAAAAAACTAGAAATTCGTTAGAGGATAGTAAGGGTCTTATTTTGATAATAGAACTATAGTGGCTATGAACTAACCATCAACTCACATTGATTATATAACATAATCCAAAGCCAATTATACTCCTCATAATTAACGAGAAATATAAAAAACTATTTCTGATAATCTACATGATACATGATGATTGTTAATGAAAACTTGTGATCCATTAAAGCATATATCAAACTAAATTAATTCTATTTCTCTTCCATGATTCCTTGGTATCCCGATATAAAATAGATCATTTATTCATTTACTATCCTACTTTCTAAAACTACAAGAGAATCATTTTTTAAGAGTAAACTACTTTTAATTTACCTTTATGTTGGTCTATTTGATAATCATGATAACCATATTCAGCAAGAACATAACACATACACAATATTTTATTCATTCTATAAAATATAAAATTGTTTTTTTACTTCAAAACCTATAAAATAAACCCTTGAGATTAATTATTATGATTAATTATAATTCCCATTGTCAACTAAATTCAAACATCAGCTTATATAATCATGATGCATGATACATACCTTACTCTCTACCTAGTGAGAAACATCAAGTTGTTTACCATGTTTAGGAAAAAATAAGGTTCTTACATCAGATCACAAGTGAACCTAAATCCTATGTCTATGTCAATATCCATTTCATAAATCATATACTATGCTAAAATGATACATCTTCCCTGTCATTCCATAAAATTCTTATAGGATCAACTAACCACACTTTGTCCAAAATATCACCCAAAAATCACCGATGTAACAGAATAACAATCCCATCCCACTAGTACCACACCTAGTATATCACCCAAGATAATAATCACACCCAAAAACCCAATTTTAATAAGCCTTTCATTAGAGAGTAGCATTGAGTGTATACAATGAATAAATGGGATTTATTACCATAAATGAATAAATCATACAAAATAATATTATCTCTAACAATAAATACCATAATATAAATTAATACCAAATCAGAATACATTAATTTAATGATAGAAAATGTGTAAATTCATGAAAACTATAAATAACACAAATAGGTATTGAGTTAAAGGAATATATACTCCCGAACATCCACTACGATCTAGTAATGGCCTACTCAATCACCAACGAGCTCCAATAGACATGAAAAATAGATTTTTTTATATATAGGGTGAGTGTAAATTTATAACAGTACGATCCTCAATGGAACCTCTCATGAAATTAAAAAACCCTCATTAATGTCGAGTGAATAAAAAAATTTAATGGAATAATAACATAAATAAAGTGAAAAACATCCTAAACCCACCAATACAGACTTACCACATAACACATAGAATCGTTAAGATAATACCAAAAGCATATAGTTATGGAAATACAACTTATATTAACTTTTTCATTAAACAAGTCTCCCCCACCCCAATTAATTACTTTATGGTGTTTCCATACCCTCCATAAGTCATCCTTCCAATTCAATACACCATATCACATCAACATCATGACATTCCATAATCAAGTAGTAAGTCTAAATGATGTAATATAACATGTATCTTTCACTATAACTCAATACACAGAAACATATAAATGTAAACCCATAGTGATCATTATATCTTCAACTATAATATATGTATATTTTATAATATGAACCCACTACACACTATATATACATCTATGGTGAAATTATGATCCATCATAGCTCATATGTGAAAATATCCTATAACTTAATCCAATATAGGTCATATATGCATATATAATATGCTAAATTTAGAAGAGAGACCGGGGTGAGTGAATAGTCACCCATCTATATCTTCAACCTCATTAACATTTGGAGGACACCTAAACCCCATGGTTAATATGATAAAAAGATACCCCCACCAAATGCAACTGATAGAGTGTAAATATAGAATAATATATTTCACACACAACTAAACTATGGGAACTTACCTAACATAAGTCCTGATCTATAATAATTGTCCCTAATGACAACCCATATTCAATCACCAAGGTCTTAAAATACAGATCTTATATAAGCACAAAAACATAAAAAAATGACATTATCCAAATTTATTTAGAAACTAAAATTACCAATAATTTATTAACCCCATTATTAAATATGGATTAACCATTTCATACCACTAAAAGCTGATGTTATGTTGAGTTAAATATTATAATTTCTTTTATTCCAACCCATTCACTAAAATAATTTATTCAATAAAAATCAGAAGAATCTTTTGATTTAACTATTTATAATGTCAAATCCCAATTAAAAAGACAATTATAATTTTTTTCCATTCTATTATACTTGGTATTATATTTCATTACCAAATTAAACATAAAAAATGAGATCTACATGAGAATATAAAGTATCCCCTCTAAATAAGAAAATATGTATAATTAAAAGTGATAAAAAAAAAGTAAATCCAATCTATAAAGACATACCAACGAACCAAATACAAAAAAATATATAAATATTAAATAATATGTCTCATCATAATACGATAATACAAAAAACAACCAAAACACAATGAACTAGATATAGTCCCAGAATTCCTCTCAACCTATACCAACCTACCCAAATCAGTAGGATCCATATATCATATCTCAATAATGTTCTTCCATTCATAAACAATTAATTGTAATGAAATTTATTTTCTGTATTGAAAACATATGTGTAATTCTTGAGTATGATATCAATAAGAAAATCCATTAAAAGCAATGAATTAAAAAACCAAAAAAATAATTAATTCTAGAAGAAAATTTTATATTTCCATAAAGAATTAATTGATTCTATGTGATAAGATTCCATTAATAATAATGTAACTATTTATTATCCAACAAAATAAATAAAAAATATTAATCAAGAATATGTGACACCTCCCTATTCAGACACATTAAAAAAATTAAGGTATACTCAAGTCATACACCTCATTCAATATTCACTTATTATTACACAATTAATGTTGTTTATCTAATTTCCATTAATGTTAAATGTTATAAATAAATTTAAATATAATATCAATCACGTTTCACACTATCTATAAAGTATAACATAAAATTATTAGGCATATCATTAACTGTATTTGAAATGTAGAAGCCTTCAAAATCATATTTTTTTAATTATTTTCATCATTATGGTAGATTAAACATTTTAATAAATGAATACTATACATCATAATATATAATAAACTTTTTAAATAAAGAAAATTAATGAATTCCATACCTTGATAAAAATATTCCATCATTCCGCAAAGGAGAATAGAGGAATAAATGCAGATCCCTAAATCACCTCTTCTATGAGGCATACATGAATCCTATGGATATATTCCGATATGATTTATATATAAATATACAATAAAATCACAAATAAAAAAATATATAAGGAATACATATCTCAAAAATAAATAATGGGAGGGATCATGAACCAATGATGAAGAATGAAAATCACCTCAGATCACTTATGAAACAATTATGGGATGATGGGAGATAAAACCATGAAATATAAACCAATAGTCTCTAAATAGGATCCTATAATCACATTGGTCTTGAACTAAAAGGGTTGAAACATGATAATATTGTGATTCATTTAGAATTTTTTAATTTCATTATTTTTAATGACACCGTGGTACGACCGACTTGAAAACTCTTCCTTGTCTAGTTTTATAACAAAAAAGAATTGCATCAAGGGTGGATATACCAAAATCATTCTATGTAAAACATACATATATAAATCATAGTGTAAATTCCATCTTATATATCAAATAAAATTATCAGTAAAACATTGATCATATAAACCTAGTTCAATATTTATTTGAAACAAATACACCATTCTATAGTTGTGACACTCTAGAATTTAACATTGTTAATTATGCATATATTTTTAATTTATCTCCTATGATGGGGGTTCCTTTGTATTTTTTTAACATTATGACTAAAATTTTTATATTCATGGTTCCGAACATTTTGGGGAATTTTTTTAAATTATCCATGAAACCTATATTTTTCCTGATATTGGAAATCCCATGGATACAACAAAGCTTAGTAAAACTTATAATTAAAGCACATGAACTTCTTAGTGTTTATTAATTTTCTTATTTACCATGTTTTGATTTAGTTCTTATCTTAAAAAATTCACCCACACAAACACCTGGTGTAATACACCTTCAAATACCTCTCACTATATCACTATGAAAATCCTTGGTGGGTTTTAGAAAATTACATGACGGTTTCTAACCTAGTTTAAAAGGTACGGAAATATGCTTCCTTTTTCCCAGTTTCTCAATTTTATCATATTTATCTATCCCTATTGGACATGTTTCCAATTTATATGTCATTGTTTATCTATAATTTTGGGTGTTCGGTTTTTAGGGGTTGTGAGACCTCTCATGACACCTAATCTGATGGACTTCATCATATGTTTTGTTGTCACACTGGTTAAGGTAGGTGTTTCCCTTCTATTTCACTTTATTAAAGTGTTACTTATATAATTGAAGTCGTACATATTTATTTATCATTAATAATTAATTATATGTCTTCTTGATAATTTTTTTTCAAAAGTTTTATATGTCTTTCAGGTTTTCCATTGAAAAAATGGGTGAATTTTATTATTCAATGGTACTTTGATTTAGTGTGGTATTTTATACATTCCTGTTTCTTGATAAAATTACATCATAGATTTGATCTAATAATTTTTTAATGATGTTTTGGTCCATGTTTAATTCAAAATATGTATTTTTACCATGTTTAAGGTGGTTTTATTTTTTTTCAAAAGGGGTTTGTTGACTTCTGTGATTGTTTAATGATTTCCACATTTTGATTGTGACTATGGTTTTTTGTTAAGGTTTGTTCCCTTGGATTTAAACATTATTTCCAATTTTTTTTTCAAAAATATATTTTCAATGGAGTGGATCTTGGTTTCATAGAAAATGTTTTTTCCCATAAAAGGTGACTATTTAATATTATTGATTGAGGGTAACACTCATGTTTATCCCCAATGATACCCATTATTTATGCCTATATACATGTTTTAAATATTAAATGGATTTTTAATCTTACTTATGTGTTCGAAAAAGACTCTCATTATTGAAGTGTTTGTGATGGAGGTGGGATATATATTATTCTTGAGTGATATTTACATTGGGGTATATAGTAAATATTTAGATTATATTGGATTAATAATGGCCCTCCTCATTTAGTTATTACCTACATAACCCTAGGCTAATACCTCGGGTGTTGAGGGATGTAGCCATATGTAGTTGAGAGTTATGAACTAGTAAGAAGACCATTTTTGAATATTTTTACCTGGATAGGGAATGTGATATTTATTAGGCTAGTTTAGAGCTATTTAGAGAATTAGTTGTGTGACCTTAACATGCTGATTTTTTTCAACATATATTCCTAAAGTATTGTCTCATTAAGACATATGATGCTTCTTCATGATATGTGTATTATGTTATTCCCCCTTATTGTTTTTTATCATTTGAGTTTATTTTTTCTTGTATGAAGTACATGTTGATCTATAAATTATTATTGTGATTTAGACACAATGTTGACTAACATTGTCTTATTTGGGAATTATAATTATTTATGATCTTTCCATGAATTTAAATTATATTATATATAAAATTTTCAATATATTATTGTTTCATGAGTGTGTGAAATGTTTCTATGTAAAAATTAGTTATTTTCAATATATATCATATTTTATTAAAATGTATTTAATGTTATTTTAAACAATGTGATGGTTTCCTTAAAAGTGATATTTTAAAAAGAAAGGGGATTCTTAAATTTGGTTCTTCATAGGGGATATGTTTTAAAATGGGTGTGATTTGTTTTTCAAAAGAAAATACCTTGGGAATACATCTTAAAATTCATTGTTTTAAATTGAGATGTTTTAATAATGGATATGAGGTATTTTTATCAATATGATGCAAAGGAAATGAAATATTACTTTTATATAACTTTCAAACTAGTGAAATTGGATTTATTTATAAATTAAATATATTATACTCATGGTGGTATGATACTAGCCTTTAGCTCACAATATACATTATCACATTAGTGGGTATATTAACTTCAAGTAATATATAGGTTCACATGTCTTGGATTATAAATTTGTTACCTCATAATCTTCTTTGTATATTGGTTATATTGGTTATTGTGGTTACTTATTAGTTTTGTGGTGATCATTGGGTTGTCTTCAGAGGCTATTAGACTTGTTTGGTTTATGTAGAGTTTTAATCTATATGGCCTCATACTTTTTTTATATTTGTTCATTATTATGGATTGTAAAAATATTTGAATAAAATAACCTATCCAAAATGGTAAATTATTTTTCTAAATTATTTTAATGTTCTTTTTCTCCATTATTAGTTGGAACCTATTTTGGTCTATTTTTATAGTACTTTTTCAATGAATGATGACCACATGCTAGGTTCCAAGACAAAAACAATTTGTTATAAAAATATTAAAGAGGGTTAAATTATTAAAATTTTATCAGATATGATACCACAAAACTAGTTACCAGCCCATGGTGGTTGGGAACATGCCATAGTCCTTGTATCATACTGACATGGGTGACATTTTAGGTTGACATGTAATGATATGTAACAATTGTTTTCCCCAACACTACAAGGACATGTAACATGAAGCTTAGGGATCCAGGGTGTAAATAATATCACCATGATGTAGTGACACTAAAAACAATATCCACCATAACCCAAAACCTAATGAGATGTTCCATTGTCTAGTGATAATAATACATTATTTAGACACAAATTTTGAATGAAATTGGGTTGAACCAAGAATAATAATCATATATTTCACTCAATATTCATAATTTAAACATTAAATATCACAAATAGACACATTAACCCATAACCCAGTGGTTTATTATCTTTTTATACTATCCATATAAAATCTTATGTCCCATAATATCTTCAAGTTCTCAAAAAACATTCTGCATATATTAGTCATTCTAAAAGTAATTATGCATATAATTTCCTAGGGAAATTGGAGAAATAATAGGGATTTATCTCATATACATATCAAGGGATACTAATTTATCAATAATCTATTATTTTTTAGATCATAAGCATATAATAATACAACCACATGAGAAAAAAATATTATTAAAAGGTTAAGTGAATCCTAGGAAATAATCATATGAAATGTTATAACATCATCAATCATGTAATTATATCATATAATTATAAATGGTCTATCATTGAAGCATAAAATGATACCATGGGTTTGAAAAAAGTGAAAATAATAAAAAAAATTAGAAACATGACATTGGAATTTGACTTATCATGGAAATACAACATATGCTTATGGAACTAACATTGTAATAGGAAATCATATCATTGTAGAAAAAGGTTACATTAACCATGTCGATCAAAAAAATTGTGTATATAATAATAACAAACTTTTATAAGGTTTTGGATATAAAAAAATTCCAACACATCATTTTTTCAACATTATAATAATAACCACTCATTAGGTTGTGAATATAATAAAAAATACCACACACCAGGCAATGAAATTAACATAAATCCCCACCCATGAGGTTATGGAAAAACCAAAAATTCATACACATAACATTTTAATATTACTAGATAAAAAAAGTTCTCTAATTCTTTTATAGATGATATAGAAACCCAACCATAATAAAATAATCATCTAGAGATACATGTTCCACATGAATTCAATCAAATAAATATAATGTTCATGAATGAAAAACTGTTTCACAACACATCAAAATGGTATCTCATTAAATCATAACATGAATTTTATTGGATGGTATGAAAATTTCAATCACCCTAAATAATTCTTCAAAAGATTATGGGTATTCTTGAAACATTACTCTATATGAGTAAATCCTGTAGATATAAAGTGGAAAATGAATGTGAAATAAAAAACTAGATTTCATTAAATATTTTAAAAGTGTCATAAAAATATGATGTTATGAGTCACTTTGAAAATAAATTTTCATTATGATAAGATTAAATTTCTTTAAATCTCTTTTTTTATAAAACTATATCCAATAATGGTATCATTATGAAAATAAGGGTTATTTGAAATATTTATATAGGAAGGAAACATATATTAATGCAAAAGAAAATTAAATTATAATATTATAAAAATAAAAATTGAATCCCACATTGTTAAAAGATTAATAAATATTAATTTTGAATAAAATTACATGCAAAATTGAAGAAAAAATTAAATACATTATATATTTATTTCATTCAAAAAAATGAAAATTGTTTTGTGAAGAATGAATATGGGCATAGAGGTGAAAGAATCTTTCGAAGGGATTTGAATTATTTTTAATGATGTCACTTTTTACGGAAGCAATATATTCATTAATGTAGATGAATTCAGTGTCAAAATACCAATTAAATATAAAATAATTATGGAAGAAAATATAACATGGAAATATAATATAATAAATCAATCATAGATGAATAGATTTATTAATTAAAGATACCACTCAATGAAAGTGAATTCAATGTACAAAATCATCTATGTTAGATTACATTATAGTTATAGGAAATTCAACATATTATATAATAAAACTAATTATCAAAATAAAATAGTAATTAGCATTATTCACATGTAGTACATTTTATACACTTAATTTTCAGTTACTCTATAAACATAAATTGGTTATTTATAGTTTGTTTTCATTATTAGATGTTAATATTTTTGTTTCCCTTATACATGTTTCATGATGATTTGGTTATTTGTTAATTTTTTTATATAAATATCTTTTGTATAAAATTATTTAATATTGTTAAATTATTGTTTTTTAATAATTAAATATGATACATTTTAATTTTATGTATTTCATCGTAATGAAATAAACAAATGGAGTCTTTGCAACCTTGTTTCAGATAAGTTGAGAAACATTATTTTATTAATTTTATTTTTTAATCAAACTATAGTTTAATATTCATGACATAAATAAACACTAAGTTTAATACATTACAAGTATTATGGTGTTTATGATCATTTATGATGGGGATAGAGAAGATATTATAACATTGTTTGTGTTGGTGGTTAAATGACCCCATACATGAATGGGTTAAAATAATAAAGGGGAAAAATTACAAAGTTATATAAATATAGTATAATATTATTATAATAATGATGATTAATTTATACCATAATAAAATTATATAATGTATTTTGGTTTTACTAGACATGATAAATATAATGAAATTTCTAAAGTAGAATGTGTTAAATAGTTTATTGAAATTACTCCTTCCCATGGTGTATTCCATCAGGATGAAGGGGTTTGTACTTCTTATTATAAATAAAGGACTCTAAAATATTAAGTGGATTATAGGTATTGAAAAATTTGAATTTTTATATGGTAATATTTAATGATAATGTTGTTATGAATTTTGTGATAGTGAGAACCATTAATAGGTGAAAAACTGGGAAATTTCTCTGAAAACAGAAGTTAGGTAATGGGAAAATATAAAATCCAAATGGAATTATGTTATTTTGGTAAAGAAATTATGATTATAAATTTTGGATTTAATTTTCTAGATAACAAGTGTCTTATAAAGTATTTTACGTTACTTTAATAATCAATATTTAAGCCACTCTAATTTAACCACTTTATCAACAATTAATATTGATTAAATGTTTTTCACGATGATGATTTTTTTACTAAAAAATAAAATGAAAATTATTAAAAAATTTAAATGAGTTTATTATGAATATGGAATCTATTTTCTATAATTATGTTCTAATATATAAGAAAATTTACGTTGAAATTAAATCATAAGATGTATATATGATAATATTATATTAGTGAAATATTTAATTATCATTAAGTGTTTATTATTTTATTTAAAATTAATTACTAATTTAAATAATGTTAGAATATTTTTATTATATATTAACATTACATTTGGATCATCCTTTAGAAGTGAAAATTTAATTTAATTAGTTAAAAATACACAACACTTATGAAAACAATTCATTGGAAATAACACTATTACTCTTACAATGATAACTATCCTATCCTTGATAACTTATTATTATACATATAAATGTTAATTAAATTGTTATATAATTTTATATCTCTAATTATTATTGTAAAAAATTATTAAATGCGATAAAATTAATTTTAATATATGTATAGATTTTTGATAAAATTGATTATTTGAAAAATGAATTTTTTAGCTTTAAAATAAACATACTCATATTAAAATCCTAATAATAACTATGTTGTGATTGATTATTTATTTTATATTATAAATAATAAAATAATTTCATTGAAATAATTCATTCATAGTGATTAATTTTATCAAGATTAAAATACAGAATCAATCATTGAAAAATAACATTTTTATGTTGAATAATCATTACCAAACTAAATGAAAATAAATTATTTATATGAAAACCATTTAATATTATACATATTATTGTAATAAAATATTTATTTTTAATAATATAAATAAATCAAATTGTTCAATGATAATATTAGTAATATATAAGAGACAAATACATATATATATCATAATAAAAAATGATAACTAAATATTATCTTTTCACAAATTTTTTATTTATGAATAATGTCATATTTAGTTTTTAATTATAATAAACCAACTCTATAATACCTTTTGGATACATGTATATACAATGAGTTTATTTCCAATGACTATATTTTAATCACTTTCCCTCCAATGAAAATATTTATAACCATCTAATTTCATATATATATATATATTCTAATATACATCACTATGACCATTCATCATATTAATTCACTTCTTTTTAAACATGGATAAAATAGTTTTCTTTCATAGACTTTACTCCATATTTCTGATTGGGGTTTTGATCTTCTGGTAAAATCATTAGGATAAGCATTATATGTTCATGGTATTTTTATATACTAGTGTCTCGATTCAACATGTAATTTTTCTATAGATGTTTCCCATTGTATAATAAGTATATTAATGTTCTAATATATTGAAATATTATACCTCAATAAAATTTATCATATATTTTATTAGTTCATTTATGTGTGAAAATATGCAATCAATTATAAAGAGTTTATTGAAGGGAAATATATAATAAAGTATCATGGTTTTACATTCTCCCCATTTAATAAATCGTTTCCTTAAACTTTTATTTACTACTATCTACAAAAAATAGTTATGTGTAGAACAGAATATATAATTTCAAACATACAATCTTTTATAATACAATAAAACTTTGATTTCCAAAATATTTATCATATATTAAAATTAGCAACCAATTTTTTCAAACAATCCTCCTAAACTGACTATATTTGTTACGGGGTTTTAGTGACATAGCCTTCACTTATTCAATTTTATAATCTTATTTCATACTAAATACTAAAAAATTGTTATGATAATATCTAATTAAATTAGATAAAACGATCATATGAATATAAAAACAAAATTATATGTTTTTTTCTCTTAAGACTCATATATTTCAACCTAGTAAACATTTGGTTGAACTATGATATTGCTGGATCAACTTATAACTAATTATATTTAACCAAGGTTCTCTATTTACATTTATATATTTTGTTATCTAACACAAAATTTATTATATTACATCATAAAATTACATTTAAATAATTCATAATGGTTTCTATATACATTTTGACGTATCCAAAGAATGTCGCTAGAGAGGGTAAAACCAATTTCATATTTTGAATCATTTTTTTCATCAAGAAATGATTGATTTAACACCTACCCAACCATTTTCATGTTTATTACTTTTGGGTTTATATGTAGAGGATACCACAACTAATCGTTTGTATGCATAGAATGATATAATTTCTTATAGAACACTCACTCCCTCATTTTCCCAATATTAAAACTTAACCGAATGGTTTCCACAAAAATATTACTTTCTTAATCACAAGAAATATCTAAAATGCACTCAAATACTAATTGAGATAACCAAGATTCACACTCTAGAGTATTATGCTAAAAAAACACTTATTACTCATTGGATTTGATACCTAGTTATTTTTTCCACGGTAAAATTCCATATATTTCACTTGATTTTCCTAATTTTAACATTACATATCAAATATTATCAGCCAATCCTAGAGAAATTGTTTTATTGTAATTAGAGGTTAGATATCTAAAATTTTATTCTACACAATTTCTTACACATCTTCGACAAAATTCAATATATAATATATCATTTAGTACAAAATATTACATATAATTGTTTCACGAAATTGGAAACATAAGCTGAGTTGAGCTAAAACTCAATATAAGGGAATGGAATTATCTATGATTTAAAAAAATTTATATCATAATCAATCAAGATAACAGAAACATAAGAGAAAAATATTTTAAAAATTTCTATTAAATCAAAAGAGATAATCAGAAGAAATTATTGAACATCATATGTCATGGAATGTGATAATAAGATCCTAAAAGTACCATCATGGAATCATTAACAAAAACCATGGCTTAGAAACATGTGATGAAATCATAAACCATCGAAACATAACATTTTAGACCTAATTATATTTGAAACGTGGTATAAGAATATGGAAGAAATTTAGGAAAGGGGTTCGTTGCCTTGTGGACAATGGTAACATTAACCTTGTGCATCCATGATATCAAGAACATAAATTCTTTTTTAAGCATCAGGTCATAGACATAGAAAAAAAATTCTCCTACATCAGGTTGTGAAGATAACCAAAATACCCACACATCTATTTTTGAACATGAAAAAATTCCTAAAAATGATGTTGTGAACATTAAAAAATGACTATGCATCGAGATTTGAACATTAATAAATTCCCTTTCATCCTAATTTGAGCATGAAATGAATTTTGAAACATGAAAACCTTATTTATGGAAGTATAAAAATTTATCCAATACATTTTAATGGGATATAGGACCCTTTCCATTAAATAATATTCACCAAAACATATGTGTACTATATAAATTATATCACATCATAAAGAACCCACACAAGGGAAATGGGATTCAAAAAATTCAAAAATATTATCACAAAAAATGACTTCAAGAATTTGATTGGATGATACCAAAATATAAATAAACTAAAAGGTGTATTTCATAAGAGTTTTTAGATTCATGAAACATAACCCAATAGGTGGTAAATTCTATTGAGAAAAGAGAAAAATAGAAGTAAAATAATAAAAAGATATTTTATAAAACATTTTTAGCAATATCATAAAATGATTATGTTAGGAGTAACTTTCAAATCAAAATCAAGGAATATTTATGGGTGATTATTAAATACTCATTATAATGGATATGTCTAATAAATAAATCTTGAAATGTAATAATATTTATTTTGAAAAATGTAGAGTGAAAGATAATTTATATGTTGGTTAAAATATATTCATTTTTAATATATTAGAATTTATATATTGAAACCCTCATAGTTATAAGAGTTTTAAATAATCCATTTGAAAACATGTAGATGGAATTATAAAAATCAAAAGAGATAACACATGTTTTCATTTAAAAATATGAAATGATATCATTTTTTATGGAATTATTGGGGACATAAGGGATAACCATGAATAAGAAAGGAAATAAATTATTTTAAAATTTTCACATTTTAATTAATTAATAAATTCATATAAGAATAATGATTTAGTGTTAAAATATATTCTCCATAAAAAAAGTGTTAAATAAAAAATATATAAAATAATATTATTTAAAAAATAAACATTAGGATAATGGTGTTCAAGAAAAAATATTACAACTCAATGAAAGAGAATAGAGTTAACAAAATCTGATACCACATATCTTGTTTGTTCAGAAATAATCTATCCACCTATATTACAGAAATTAAAATATTAATCACTTATTTAAGAAAATTATTCCTATATATTTCCTTTTATAACCTAAATTTATAATAATCCCATACACATATAATTGTTTGAAATATTATATTCTCAATATTATATATTAATATTTTCAATTATTTCATACATGTTTCATGATTAAAAGGATTGTTCATTTTTATTGATATTAATTTAATCATTCCCAGATTATTCAAGAGAGTGTAACAATTTTATTTCAATTGTAACACCCCAAGATTTCATAGTGTGTTATTTCTTCAAAATAATTCAATAACTTGCACTACACGCAACACTGGGTTCAATTGCACCATGACTTACCAAAAAAAAAGCCATTAAAATAGGTCATGAATAGTATTAACTAAATTTTAAACTTTATATAATCCTTATAATTTTAGAATCCATATTATGAGTTTCTTAGTCATAATGCAAGAACATATTCATTTTCAGTATTGCACTTTTATCAACTTTTGATAGTGAAACCTTTTTAAATACAATATTTTAAACTTTTTGACTAAATGGAGACATCAAAAAAATTTAAAATGAAACATCCCAAGCTTCCACGGTACGTTTTCCCTTGAATAAAATAGTAGCGTGTGTTGTACGCAACTTCGAGATCTAACACACCGTAACCAATAAAACTAGCTGTTATGAATAGTAATACCTACTTTTTGAAATCATATATATTCTATATTTCAAAATGGACTTCATTTTTGGATTCGGAATATCAAAATTACCCTAGGGTGAAATTTTGGTACATTTCGGATAACTTTCATATTTTGATGAATAGTGAAAATTTCTAAATTTTAATTAAAAACAACTTTTTTAATCAAAATAATTAATAGTGATAAATTATGAATTTGAGTGGTTTTAAAGTATATTTAGAATATATTTTTACCATTCAATTTAATGTTTATCATTGGACATAATTTTACAATTAAACCGAACATAAACAAGTGTCAATCTTTTGATAGTTATTATCTCTTAAAAATACGCTTTTTGTTTTGACAGCGGGAATTAATTTTAAATTAATTTCTGCCACTTCTGTGTTTTGAATTTAGAAAAATGGATTCCATATTTGGAATCAGGATGTTCAAATTGTTTAAATAGGTAACTTTTATTTTTAGACATTTTGAATAATTACTGCGGTAAATATTTTATTTACCATGGTTAAGGGTAAATCCGGTAAATAAGGGTTAAAAAATAATACTATAATAATACTAAATTACCCTAAAACGTGTCGTAACCCTATTGGTTGATACATGGTCGACCATGGGCATATTTGGGTCAATTTTGGGACCCCATTGATCCACTTGTAAGTGATAATGACACTTTATTTTAATTAAGTTAAAATGAATACAAAAATGGCATAAGCTTACATCTTTTAGAAGAACAATTTTTACATAGGGTTATAAATGTTGGATTTTCGATTATAAATATTCATTAGAAAGCTAAAACGATTTCCTACATAATGATGTTTTATTTATAATTTTTATACATTAAATAATTTATTTTATTTATGACACAAAGATGATGCAGTAATTACTAAAATAGTAAAAAATTAACATAATAGATATTATAAATACCCAAATAAATATAATATGAAACTTTTAATGAATTACACTAATTTTCTAGGATAATAGGATATATTAGAATTGATTTAATTGACTTTGTTCGAATTAATCAATCTGTTATGAGTTTCAAAAAAATCAACTATTGAATAGTGTCAAAATTGACATAAAAGAGTTCTTAAAACAAATATTATATTATTAATTGATATTAAATTCCTATAAATCTAAGGTTCGGCCAAGAGACTTATATTATGATAGGTTAATCATTAATGGACCACTTGGGGGTCGCTTGGATGTATATAGTAAGTTTATTAACCATATTATATAAAAATACAAAGAGACATTGTAAAAGTGAAACTAATTAACTTAGAGTTAATACTTAAAGATAAGGTTAATATAAGTACCCAAACCTGTCTAAATTCTATTGGTTGAGTGGTTTTCGACCTATCCCCACCTTAACCTTTGAATAGTCAACTTTGGAGCCATTAGAAACCGAATATGAATTTATTATAAATTAATATTTCTAGCTTTTCCAAAGGTGCCCCTCACCCCTCTTATAAAAGGGCACTCCTCCTTCTCATTTCTTCACACCTCTCAAGCCTTTTGGTTCGGCCAAACTCTGTCCAAATACTCTCCCAACATCCCTCACTACAACCTAGAGGCCTTAGTTTGATCAGAAAGCCAACCTAAGGAGCCCTTTTGATCAAATCAAAAGGAAGAACCCGAAGAAGAGGTAATGATTTCACCACCCTTCTCCAAGTTCATTTCTTCTTCCACTTCTTCTTCCTTTGTTCTTACCATTCTAAAATAATAACTCCAGTATCTCACATATACTGTGATGTTATTATAAATATGGTACAATCATATTCAGTATTCTATCCACCCTTTGAATAACATGTCACTATACGTGCGTACGTACGGCTTACCGTCTCCACGTCGTGGTGTAATTGTTATTCAATATAATATTATTTGGATGGGTAAAATAATGATGTGTAACTCATGTAAATAATAAATATAACATGTTAATGATTCTGTATATATGATATACCATCCATTTATATATTATTTTAATATCAAAAGGATGATATTGTCGCTCGTGCGTACGTACGGACTACCGTCTCCACGAACGCGATGAGATTCATTCTCCATCGTATCCATTCAAGTATAATTATCGTTTGATGATTTAAAAATGATGTTTAAGGACTGGATATCATTCTGGATATGAATAAGATACAACAACCATGGCTTACGTAACAAAACATATAAAAGAAAATAAGTAAGTTAACTCTCGAAACGACGATAATTCTAAGATATTATTATCATATCAATATTAAAAGATCATATATGATATCATATTAATATATATGATTCTTGTATAATTTAATAACAACTATTTCACCATTATACAAGAGGTTAACCTACCCCAACCAAGGAAAAGTACAAGGTAAGGGTTATTTCACAATCTCTTCATTATCCGAGGTTGTTTATATGTAATAATCTACTGGGATCTCTTTATCATCCACATCCATGTTTCATAAAAATGTATTTCAAAACATTTTTACTATTTACAAGAATATGGGTTAAAGTCATTTATACCCTTTTTTGACTTTTTATAAGAGGTTTATAAAGGAATCTTTCCGTCGTTTTCAAAACAAGGTCCTTTTTAACCTTTTCGACAGAATTGAGGTAAGAATGTTTTTTTTAACTTATACGGCGGGTGCGGTTATTTTACGCCGTTATAAAATCTTCAAAGCTTTCCTTACAAGCTTATAAGAATATTTTCAAAGAAAATGTTTTATTTTATATGGATCTTAAATGATTTCAAAATAAAAGGAGATATTTCTTTAAAAAGAATTTTGATTTCATCTATGTCAACATCCTTTGATGGATTTTAAGATTATTTGAAGTTGATTTATTATGATACAAAACTTCTATATTGTATTGAAGGTTTTGTGATATGTTTGACTGTGGATGTGCTATTTTTATACCATTCATAGTTTATTGTGAAAGTATTGACATTTCGTATGCTAGTTTTAATACGAATGTTTATGTTATGTTTAAACCTTTTCATATGGGAATGCATTGGACTTAATAAGTGACGGGTGGAGCCCGCTATAGCTCCTCGATGCATCGGTAGGTCTCATGAGACAAACTAGTGTCTTGGCACAAGGCCTTGACAAAATCTTATTTGTAGTCTTGGCACGAGGCCTTGGCTATGTGGTTATGATAGTCTGACATTATGCATTCCAACATTATGAAAGTGGTTATTGATATTGCATGTGATTATTCGATTAGTAGAATGTCTATGTGAACAAGTAAATGGAATTATTTCATTTTACTTTTGCCATACTATGTTGAAGTTCAATTTTAAAAGGCTTTTGTTTTAATAATTCATTGCCTTAAATGTTTATGCTTATTTTGAATGTTCCGCTATATTGTTATCCTTACTGGGCATTTGAGCTCACCCCTTTTCTATGTTTTATTTTTCCCAGGTAGTGAAGAAGTAATTTATGAATGACTTGCAGGGATATTATGAGGGGTTAATAGTGTGGATATGAAGACTTTTTTGTTGTAGTAGTTTTTCACTTTGAAATGTAATGTAAAACTTTATGATTATATCTAGTGTTTCCAAGGCTACTAAACCAATCGGTCTTTCGAGATTTGATCTTTCTTGTGATCATGCCAATGTTATGTAATTAATGCACCGACTCTGGGTAGCTGGAGTCGGGGCGTTACAGTTGGTATCAGAGGGAGTTTAGTACAAACCTTGGATGCTAGATTTAGATAAACTCTGATTAGAGCACATAGACCTAAGATGAACTTTGAGGATTAGTATAGAAGAACTTCCTAGAATTTTGGTATTGTAGAGACTTTGTGAGTTTTCCGAGCAATACATCCCTGTCTGGATACGAGCAGGTAGAGGCGGCTCTGGCACAGATGTACCTAGGGGTAAAACCCGAAAACACCGCTTTGAGCTAGACTCGAACGGGAACTGGTGCACGACAACGGGCCTTGCTGCACTCTTGGTTACGACACTCCCGGGGGATATGCTTAGGATAACTCTCACTTTCTTTACAAAACATTATGAAGGGTTTATGAGTATATACTTCCTCAAAGAAAACATTTTTATGATTATGGATTATATCCATAAATAGTTCAATTTATGTTAAGTGTTTTATAAGTATGGGATTATGTATTTTGGTTCATAAACTAATCTAGTTTATGCCATTGTTTAGAAATGGCGCCCAGTAGAAGGAATGAGAACTCCAGAAATTCACATGATCCAAAGAGAAGGAAGGATCATATCTTTCATGGTCTTAAGCTAGAATTGATAAGAGAAATAGTCTCCTATTTATTACCATCATATGAAGAAATAATATCATGTGTTGATAAGATAAGTAAAGAGTTTACTGAGTCCTATGGCTTTGAAGGGAAGCAAGAGAAGAAAAGGATGGAAGAGAGAAAGATGGATAAAAGTAAGAGGGAAAAGAAGAATTTTCCCATATGTGGTAACTGTGGAAAGAAACACCCTGGAACTTGCCTGAAAGGAATGGGAGTTTGTTATAAGTGTGGAGGAAAAGGGCACAAAGTACGTGACTGCAAGGGTAAAGAAAATGGTTTTAAATGTACAATGCTTCATTTGCAAGGAGTTTGGACACTACGCGAACCTATGTACCAGTCATCAGACTATGCCGCAAATGATGCTATTGGATAATAATCAAGTTATGATACTACCACAGATGAAGAGGAATGATTAGAGTTCTTATGTTGATTATATCAATTGAGTGTTGTATCAACAATGTACTTGTTATAATAATTATGGAGTATATAAGGATTGTACTGCAGTACTATTTCATTAAGGACTTGAGATTGTGTGGAACAAAGAAAAGTGACTCAATAGAAGGTTAAATTTTTGGAAAATATATGGTTGAGAGAATGATAAATCGTAATATAGTTCTGATACTGAGGTAGTGATTTTGGAATAATATGTGATTATTTTGGATAAATTATATTGGATATTATTGACTACCTTGAAGCTGATTAATGATTTGTATATTCCATCATTGTTGGGGTTTAAAACATTTTTGGATTAATGAAGTATATCCAGTATTCTATATGGAATAAGGGAACATGAATGTAATCAATAAGGAATATGGTAGTACATGATGAAGGTATTCATATGCTATTACAGGGTAAAAAGGATCTATATTATGTTTACCTTCCTTATAAATGTTGGACTGTGAGTTTGGACAGAAGTATTTTGGATAGTTCTTATTTGGATTATTTTGGATTGCCATAAAAGGACAACCCGGAGGTCGGGCAGCAACCTGTTGCGTCCGGCAAGGCTGCGAGACTTGAACCCGCAACCGAAGGGCGACAAGGGTGTATCACCTACCACTGGCCCAAGAGATGTCCTGGATTAAATAATGTAGTTTTTTTAAAAAATCTGGTAGATGAATTATAAATTCGTTTATTTTGGAACCCTGTACGAATAGTATAAATATAATTTTTTTACGAGTGAAAGATGAGTTTATGGTAGAAATTTATTAATGGACAAAACTCTAATTATAAAGTAAGTATATCTCCTTATGATCTTAGCCAATCTCATAAATAAATTCCTCAATATTAAGAAAAGCAACTTAGAACAAAAATGTTGTCCTATATGGTACCTTAAATCATCACTAATTTATGGATTTGGGATTGTTGGCCTTTTCATAGCCATGTTCTCTACCACTCTCCATCAGATAATTGATGGTTAGATTTCTCTTCCATATCCATATTTTCCTACATGGAACCCTAGTATGTGTTATTTTCGGTAATCTTCATACTTTCCACTCTTTATTTTAAATAGAGGCCTCATTAATTCATTTTTCGATGTGGGATTTCAACTAAGATATTTTGAAACGTCAAAAATGTGTTATCCTAATACCCTATGTTTTGTTGAACCGATGGTATTTCAAATCATCATAGATTGATGAATTTAAGGACCTCAATTATACACTTGTTTGTGATTGATGACCTCAATCACTACCTATAAATATTTACGTTTTTCCCTCCGATTATATGTCTCTAATTGCCACTAATGTTCTCCTAATCTAGATCATAATTTGGTGGTGACCGTTTCATTTCTCTTTTCCTCATATTAAGACTAAATTTTAGTAACCCAATTTCCGATGTGGGGTTTCCCACAAATATATTATCTATTTTCAACCTGTTATTTTTGAAGAACAATTTCAAATTGCGAGGACGCAATTTATTGAAGGAGGGGAGAATGTAACACCCCAAGATTTCATAGTGTGTTATTTCTTCAAAATAATTCAATAACTTGCACTACACGCAACACCGAGTTCAATTGCACCATGACTTACCCAAAAAAAAAGCCATTAAAAGAGGTCATGAATAGAATTGACTACATTTTTAACTTTATATAATCCTTATAATTTTAGAATCCATATTATGAGTTTCTTAGTCATAATGCAAGAACATATTCATTTTCAGTATTACACTTTTATCAACTTTTTATAGCAAAACATTTTTAAATACAATATTTTAAACTTTTTGACTAAATGGAGACATCAAAAAATTTAAAATGAAACATCCCAAGCTTCCACGGTACGCTTTCCTTTGAATAAAATAGTAGTGTGTGTTGTACGCAACCTTGAGTTCTAACACACACCACAACTAATTAAACTAGCCGTTGTGAATAGTAATACCTAATTTTTGAAATCATATATATTTTATATTTCAAAATGGACTTCATCTTTGGATTCGGAATATCGAAATTAGTCTAGGGTGAAATTTTGGTACTTTTCGGATAACTTTCATATTTTGATGAATAGTGAAAATTACTAAATTTTAATTAAAAACATCTTTTTTAATCAAAATAATTAATAGTGATAAATTATGAATTTGAGTGGTTTTAAAGTATATTTAGAATATATTTTTACCATTTAATATAATGTTGGTCATTGGACATAATTTTACAATTAAACCAAACATAAACAAGTGTCAATCTTTTGATAGTTATTATCTCTTAAAAACACGCTTTTTGTTTTGACAGCGGGAATTAATTTTAAATTAATTTCTGCCACTTCTGTGTTTTGAATTTAGAAAAATGGATTCCATATTTGGAATCAGGATGTTCAAATTGTTTAAATAGGTAACTTTTATTTTTAGACATTTTGAATAATTACTGCGGTAAATATTTTATTTACCATGGTTAAGGGTAAATCCGGTAAATAAGGGTTAAAAAATAATATTATAATAATACTAAATTACCCTAAAACGTGTCGTAACCCTATTGGTTGATACATGGTCGACCATGGGCATATTTGGGTCAATTTTGGGACCCCATTGATCCACTTGTAAGTGATAATGACACTTTATTTTAATTAAGTTAAAATGAATACAAAAATGGCATAAGCTTACATCTTTTAGAAGAACAATTTTTACATAGGGTTATAAATGTTGGATTTTCGATTATAAATATTCATTAGAAAGCTAAAACGATTTCCTACATAATGATGTTTTATTTATAATTTTTAGACATTAAATAATTTATTTTATTTATGACACAAAGATGATGCAGTAATTACTAAAATAGTAAAAAATTAACATAATTGATATTATAAATACCCAAATAAATATAATATGAAACTTTTAATGAATTACACTAATTATCTAGGATAATAGGATATATTAGGATTGATTTAATTGACTTTGTTCGAAGTAATCAATCTGTTATGAGTTTCACAAAAATCAACTATTGAATAGTGTCAAAATTGACATAAAAGAGTTCTTAAAACAAATATTATATTATTAATTGATATTAAATTCCTAAAAATCTAAGGTTCGGCCAAGAGACTTATATTATGATAGTTTAATCATTAATGGACCACTTGGGGGTCGCTTGGATGTATATAGTAAGTTTATTAACCATATTATATAAAAATACAAAGAGACATTGTAAAAGTGAAACTAATTAACTTAGAGTTAATACTTAATGATAAGGTTAATATAAGTACCCAAACCTGTCTAAATTCTATTGGTTGAGTGGTTTTCGACCTATCCCCACCTTAACCTTTGAATAGTCAACTTTTGAACCATTAGAAACCGAATATGAATTTATTATAAATTAATATTTCTAGCTTTTCCAAAGGTGCCCCTCACCCCTCTTATAAAAGGGCACTCCTCCTTCTCATTTCTTCACACCTCTCAAGCCTTTTGGTTCGGCCAAACTCTGTCCGAATACTCTCCCAACATCCCTCACTACAACCTAGAGGCCTTAGTTTGATCAGAAATCCAACCTAAGGAGCCCTTTTGATCAAATCAAAAGGAAGAACCCGAAGAAGAGGAAATGATTTCACCACCCTTCTCCAAGTTCATTTCTTCTTCCACTTCTTCTTCCTTTGTTCTTACCATTCTAAAATAATAACTCCAGTATCTCACATATACTGTGATGTTATTATAAATATGGTACAATCATATTCAGTATTCTATCCACCCTTTGAATAACATGTCACTATACGTGCGTACGTACGGCTTACCGTCTCCACGTCGTGGTGTAATTGTTATTCAATATAATATTATTTGGATGGGTAAAATAATGATGTGTAACTCATGTAAATAATAAATATAACATGTTAATGATTCTGTATATATGATATACCATCCATTTATATATTATTTTAATATCAAAAGGATGATATTGTCGCTCGTGCGTACGTACGGACTACCGTCTCCACGAACGCGATGAGATTCATTCTCCATCGTATCCATTCAAGTATAATTATCGTTTGATGATTTAAAAATGATGTTTAAGGACTGGATATCATTCTGGATATGAATAAGATACAACAACCATGGCTTACGTAACAAAACATATAAAAGAAAATAAGTAAGTTAACTCTCGAAACGACGATAATTCTAAGATATTATTATCAAATCAATATTAAAAGATCATATATGATATCATATTAATATATATGATTCTTGTATAATTTAATAACAACTATTTCACCATTATACAAGAGGTTAACCTACCCCAACCAAGGAAAAGTACAAGGTAAGGGTTATTTCACAATCTCTTCATTATCCGAGGTTGTTTATATGTAATAATCTACTGGGATCTCTTTATCATCCACATCCATGTTTCTTAAAAATGTATTTCAAAACATTTTTACTATTTACAAGAATATGGGTTAAAGTCATTTATACCCTTTTTTGAATTTTTATAAGAGGTTTATAAAGGAATCTTTCCGTCGTTTTCAAAACAAGGTCCTTTTTAACCTTTTCGACAGAATTGAGGTAAGAATGTTTTTTTTAACTTATACGGCGGGTGCGGTTATTTTACGCCGTTATAAAATCTTCAAAGCTTTCCTTACAAGCTTATAAGAATATTTTCAAAGAAAATGTTTTATTTTATATGGATCTTAAATGATTTCAAAATAAAAGGAGATATTTCTTTAAAAAGAATTTTGATTTCATCTATGTCAACATCCTTTGATGGATTTTAAGATTATTTGAAGTTGATTTATTATGATACAAAACTTCTATATTGTATTGAAGGTTTTGTGATATGTTTGACTGTGGATGTGCTATTTTTATACCATTCATAGTTTATTGTGAAAGTATTGACATTTCGTATGCTAGTTTTAATACGAATGTTTATGTTATGTTTAAACCTTTTCATATGGGAATGCATTGGACTTAATAAGTGACGGGTGGAGCCCGCTATAGCTCCTCGATGCATCGGTAGGTCTCATGAGACAAACTAGTGTCTTGGCACAAGGCCTTGACAAAATCTTATTTGTAGTCTTGGCACGAGGCCTTGGCTATGTGGTTATGATAGTCTGACATTATGCATTCCAACATTATGAAAGTGGTTATTGATATTGCATGTGATTATTCGATTAGTAGAATATCCATGTGAACAAGTAAATGGAATTATTTCATTTTACTTTTGCCATACTATGTTGAAGTTAAATTTTAAAAGGCTTTTGTTTTAATAATTCATTGCCTTAAATGTTTATGCTTATTTTGAATGTTCCGCTATATTGTTATCCTTACTGGGCATTTGAGCTCACCCCTTTTCTATGTTTTATTTTTCCCAGGTAGTGAAGAAGTAATTTATGAATGACTTGCAGGGATATTATGAGGGGTTAATAGTGTGGATATGAAGACTTTTTTGTTGTAGTAGTTTTTCACTTTGAAATGTAATGTAAAACTTTATGATTATATCTAGTGTTTCCAAGGCTACTAAACCAATCGGTCTTTCGAGATTTGATCTTTCTTGTGATCATGCCAATGTTATGTAATTAATGCACCGACTCTGGGTAGCTGGAGTCGGGGCGTTACATCAATGATTTATGAATTACCATTTTCTGTAAATTCAAATGGGAAATATTTTTTAGCATAGAATATATGATCAGATTGCTTTGGGTAATTTTTTCTACACTATTATGACCATTCAATTTTTTTGGTTTCCATTCTAAAACTATATTAATATCATTAATTAACATTTAATTACATATATTTCTATCATAGATCTCTATATAATCCCTTTTGATAAAGGAAGAGAACACAGTGAAACATCACTTATGTAGGTGGTTAAACTAATCCAAACAAGAACATAGTATAATATTTTGAATGAGAAAGGGAATGATTTTATATAATACTAGTAAAAATTTATTGTAAGTATAATGATTTTAAAATAAAATCATTATCATAGAGAATTTGTTTAGGAATACTATAGGTGAGAAAGTAAATGGATATTCTAAATATCAACTTGTTACATAATTTATTGAAATCACTCCTTTTCATGATGACTTCCCATTGATTGGATAACTTATTCCCTCTTATTGTAATCAGAGGAGTCCAATTATGGATGGGTACTCTGAGATAGGAATAATTGGTAGCTATTAGATGGATTTTTATAGTTAAGTGTGTCTTTTTTGTGTGTATGTGTGGTTATTTTATAGATGAAAAGAGGAGAATTTATTTAGAAACTATTGTTAGGTGAAGGATAAAGAAGGAATCACATTGTAGTTATATGAGTTAGATAAATCAATTGGTGGAGACATGTGGGATTGAAACACTAAAATAATAAAAAACTAATAAACTTATTTTTTTATCATTTTAATCTTTTAAATTTTGTGACACATTAATTTAAACCTTTTTTCGAACAAATTTAATTTTTCTTCTTGTATAAGAAAAAACAGTAGAAAGACCTCTGAGATTAAAAATTTTCAATGAATTTGATTACAAAACCACAAAGAAACAATTTAACCTTGGGGAAAAAACAAAACTACCCAAACCAACTATTGTTTCTATGATTTTCATTCATTATGATGATTGGATAGAATTAAATTGTTAATAATTAGGTAATGGATAATAGTCCAAAAATTGTAACAAAGAAATAGGACTAATGAAAATAAAACATCATCCTTCATCATAAAAATGAAATGAAGAAGGAAACTAATAAAATAATAAATGAAAAAAATTAAGACACCATATCATGTACAACAAAATCAATATACTTTAGGAATAATTTCCTTTTTCAGTTGATGATTTAGGGGGAACCACATGGTCATCCAAAAGTGTTAATATATTCTTCTTCTTAAGATAACACTTATATGACCCCCACTTTCAATTTTAAAGTATCCAATTAAGACATAATTAAATGTGTTAAAACATTTATCTAATAATAAATTTTGAATTATAATTTCATTTCTATCGATACACCTCCATTATCTTATGGGACATATGAGAACCATAGTGGTGAAAATGCTTTGTAACCTCGCAAGAGAATAGTCAAACTATTAAAGTGAGATAGAATCCATACCAAACATGTTAATTAAACATCCTTCAAGAAAATAATTTTTATATATATCTATATCCTTTATATGATAATTGGGTATAGGTTTTTGATCATCTTACTTCTACGTATAAGGCTCAGACTCATGGGAAGGTTTATCAGTTATCTTGGAAGTCAAATGAGTGACAAATACACCTTCTAGGTTCGAATAGTATTTCCTAGAGTTGGAATGTTGAGTATCTTGGGAAACATGACCATTAATACAAATTTTTGACATTATAATTCTACGTTTTTAATATATTTAATAGAATAAAATTATAGATAAGTCAAGAATAACTTTTTAAATTAAAAACATAATATTTATAGAATTTTTTTAATAAAAAACGATTATCTAATCATCATGGTTTCTTGTTCTAATTTGTCACGACCCGTCCTCGGGCCCGTGCCGTGACTACCCCAAGCCCGCCTACCATAGTCCAGGGGCAGGAGAGTAGCACCAAGGCGTAAATCCCAGTAAAAGGGAAGACATTTCCTTTTTAAAGTAAACCACAAGCACCACAGAGAAAGCAAGAAGAAGAAGTAAAAACTAAGTAAAAACTGAGTACAACAGTAAGTGCGGAAAAGCAAGTGGGCCAGCATACAAACCCAGACTGAAAGTAAAGTACAGCTCGAAAGGGAAAACAACAACTGAAAAGTAAGGCCGCAACATCGAGCAGTCCACTAGAAGTCCCACATGAAAGGTAAGTACAGATAGCCTCTACAGCTCCTCGGGTCCAACCGTCCACTCCAAGCACGTCCCGCCCAGTGGTCCACCTCCAGGTACCGTCCTGCTCCGCAAGCCTCAACTGGCTCTAGGGTTTCTGCACACAGCAGGCTCGTTCCGGGAGGTTCCACTACACGAGACAAGAGGTCGATGCATCAACTGGCATGTAGTCCAGAGTTGATGTATCCCAAAAGTACCGTAGTGGTCACTACCGAACCCACAGAGGATTCCCGTACAATCTTCATTGTTGTCAAAGACGCAGCCAGCTCTAGGGTTCCTGCACACAGCAAACTTGCTCGGGAGGGTCCGCTCCACGAGCCGAGGGGCTGATACATCAACTGACACATAGTCTAGAGTTTATGTATCCAAAAGTTCCGTATCGCCAACAGGAACTCAACGTCGCAGACGGCGCGTCAAACGGACGCCCGGTCTGAGAGTTATTGGCTTTTCCGTCCCAGGGGCCCGGTTGGGTTTTAAGGAAAAACCAAATTGACCGTACTCCACCTACATCCAAACCTCGGGTGGAGTAATCCAAAATATGCGTCTCACTTATAGGAATCTACCAAAGCCGAAGGCACGTCAATCGGACGTCTGAAGCCCAATATACGAGCGTTTTCGCTCCGAGGGCCCGGTTGGTTTCGTGTACGAACGATCCCGACCGAACCCAAAGTATTCCAAATCCTTGAGTGTGATATACCTAAACGACCTTCTCGATTCAAGGATCACATCGCCACTAATGGCACATCGTTTGGAGGACCGTAGCTCACGTTATGAGCAAAAGACCGAAAAGTTCCGAAAATGGGGGGGTCTGGGCCCGGACTGACCCAGCCCAACCCCCTGGTTTGACCCGACCCGGCAAGGGTGGCCCGGCGCGGCTTGGACGTGACCTGGCCCGGCCGGTGCGGGCACAGCCCGGTCGGCTGGCGGCTCGGCCGTAATGGCCGAGCGGGTGCAAGGGGGCGATGCGGCCCGCGTGGGGCTGCTTGGTGTCACCTGACGCGGCTTAAGTTGCATCCCTTCCTCCGCGGTCCCGCACGGCTGCGGGACCGGTCAGCGCCGCGGCGGCTTCAGCCGCGGCGGGTCTTCTCGGCGGCGCGCTGGCAGAGACTTCCACGGACCACCGGATGTGCTCCGGTGGTCCGATTCGCCTGCAGGCTTCGCCGGTGATCGTCTCGGGACCCGACCTTCGCCGCAAAGCCTTCAAAACGCCCGAGCGGCTTGTTTTGTCACCGTCCGCCATCCGTACACCAAGAACGAAGGGTGGTGGGTTCATACTTGTTCATTGGTCTGCACCCACCGCTTTAGCGGTTTGAAAGTCTCACAAAAATCATTTAATCACAAGCCATGGATTTAAATCACAAAGATTTAAAAGAACCAAACTCGTACCTCGTCGTAGTCATCAGACGAGTTCTTCGCGGAATTGACCATCGCGGAAGAAGATGATCGTCACATCGTGGAAGGGCGTCACGTCTTCGCGGAATACGGCGTCACGTCGATGATCTCCGAGGTTTAAAGAAAAACCCACAGATTTTATTTCATCAATTAAATCTGTGTTAAGGATAAAATCCACAAAAGAAATTTTAAAAGTTCCGAAATCTCATACCTCAAGCAGTTGATCGAAGATTTGTCGCGGGAGGAGAAACGTTGCAGAAGAACGTCGCGGGAGAAGAATCTTTGGCGTTGTGGAACACGGCGTCACGTCGTCGGTCTCCAAGGGTTCGTCATTCTTTGCGTTCTTCGCGTTCTTCACATTCTTCGCATTCTTCGCGTTCTTCGCATTCTTCGCGAAGGATGATGAAGATCTAAAGCCATGGAGTCTTCTCCAAATCTTCTCAATGAGCAATCCTCAAGAAGACAAGCGTTGGTTTTATTTTATTAACATGCCATCAAATTGAAAAACAAACTAAGTAACGACCCATTAATTCATAGAATTAATTTCAATGAATAAACCACCCAATTAATAGGAGAGTTTAAGAGTTTAAGAAAACTCCCCAGTTGACTTTCCTTAATGAGGAGTTTTCATGGGTGCATTACTTAGAGGAAAAGAAACAGTGGGCCTCATGCGGGCCCCACCTCACAAATATCCTACCAAGAGGGTAGGATATTTTGGATTGCACCCTAACCGCTTCAACTTAGCTCAAGTGGCTTTAAGTGGCTTTTAACTGGATTTAAGTGAAATAAAAATAAAGTTGTCGCACCACTTTAATTTATTTCTTAACTTAACCCCAAAAATTTAAAAACCACACCCGAGAAAATGAAACTCTGGAAGAGGAATTTCTAAGAATATACCGGCGCTGCGATTCCATCGGTGCCCTCTGAATTTGATTCTGAGCACCAGTTCAAATGTTAGAAAAACCCACTCGTTCTTTCACTTAACATACCCGATCCAATCTTTGGAAAATGATTCCGGGCACACCGAGCCTCGGAATCAGGTGCCGTCAGAAACTGCGTTCTTGTAAAATTCCAAAGAAAATTAAGAAAAAAAATCCCTTGAAATTTACGGGTCTTTACATCACTCCCACCTCAGGACATTACGTCCCCGTAAAGATACATCATATACTAGGGAAAGAAAAGTGGGTACTGAGCACGCATCTAAACCTCCCGCTCCCAAGTGCTCTCCTGGAGGTTCCCGTGCTGCAATCTGATGCGTACTAGAGGAATCGATCATCCACGTAGGACCCGCTCGTTTCGATCCTCGATCTCCACCGGGACCTCCGCAAAAGTCTCCCCATCATCAATACCCAGCTCCCCATGGTCAAAGATATGCGTCGGGTCGTGCACATACCTCCTCAGCTGAGATACGTGGAAGACGTCGTGCACCCGGTGCAACTGAGGTGGTAGAGCCAGGCGATAAGCCACCTCTACAATCCTGCTGAGGACCTGGAATGGTCTGATGAAGCGTGGAGACAACTTTCCTCCTCAGACAAATATTCGCAACTCACGTCGAGGTGTGACCCGTAAGGAAACGTTGTCGCCATCATCGAACTCTAGTTGTCTTCGCCTCCTATCAGCACAAGAATTTTGCCGACTCTGAGCTGTCATCATCCGCTCTTGGATGACTTGGACCTTTCTGGTCCTACTCGAGCTGCTGAGATTTTTACATTGCAGAGAAGAGAAATCCGATCTCATCCCCTGGATGAACCACCTTCTTCGCCTAATACAGTCAATCCCGTCATGGATGATACAAACCCATAGCAAGGATGACGTCATAAGGCCTCGACGCTACTACCAAGAGATCCAACCGTTACTATCGCCTCTAACGGTTGAGTCACACTGTCGGCATCAGTGTGTGGTCACTGGGTCTCCTCTAGTAGGTATCTCAAAGTGAGGGTCAAGTTAACGGTTTTTAAACTGGAACCTCTTAGTAACAACACAAAGAGAGGACAGGAAGGTAAACGACAAAAGAAAGGTGTCTTTTATTACTACAGCTCAAAGTACAAAGACATAAAACACCTACAAACAAACATCAACAATGCTAAAATAAGCATAAACAAAAGTCTCTAGGTCTGGAGCTAGTCCCGCTCCTGTCCATATGCTCCCGGAGCTCCACGATCGTAGGCCTCAGCTGCCTGAAGATGAGCTCTCCCATGTCCACCAGCTCCCTGCGGTCGGGGTGGACCTCCTGGTGGTGGTGGTGGCAACACCTCGAAGTGTCGTCCACCTCCAGCTGCACGGCCAGCTCCTCTGCCTCACCCGCCTGCCCCCTACGGACCGCCACGGTCGACCCTCTGCCTCTGCCTGGGTAGCCCGTCAACCGTCTGCTGCTCCTCGGCAAGGAGGGTCGGACAGTCACGAGCCATGTGACTAACCTCGCAGCATGAGTAACACTGTCCGCTCATAGTAAGTCATTGTCCACCCCAGGTGCCTCTCACAAATGATCCTGTGTCACGCGGTCGACCACCGGTAGGTCTAGTCCTCTTGGACCCCTGCGTCATCTGTCTACTGCCCGCTACAGAAGACTCTGCCGCATGCCGGCTAGTGGTGGGTCTTGCTGCTGGAGACTGCTCAGCAAGGAAACTCTCCACTAAGAGAGCTCACTTCAATACCCCTGCCTGTGTCGGAAATCTGTGAGAAACAACTGATGATATGAACTCTCGCCTGAGCCCCTACTCGAAGGTTCGGGCCCTGAAGAATGGTTCTTGTACCTTGTCCGTGGAATAGCGTGAGAGATCAGTAAACCTCACCGCGTACTGGGCTACAGTCATGCAGCCCTGCCACTACTGTAGTAGATCCTGGATGCGTACCGCTCGGAGGGTGGCTGGGACGAACTCTGAGCGAAAAGGCTCTCAAAGTCCATTCAAAGGAGTGATGCCTTGTCGTGTACCTGGAGCATCAAGATCTACCATCTGCCTACTGCCGCATGCAGGAGGCTTGCTGCAAGGACCTCCATAAGGTCTGCTGGTGTCCCCACTAACTGGAAAACTCGTACAACTGCCTCCAGCCAGTCCTCGGCTGCCTGGGGGTCTGTCTCCCCATGGAACCTGGCGGTCACTGGCGCTGGAACTCATTCAGTGCACTAAGGTGACGTGGATCGTCAGTGGCTGGGGCTGGAAGCATCGGTGGCTCGGCTGGTAGAGGTACCGCCGGTGCCTCAATTGTCGAAGGGCCCTGTACCAAAGCCTCGTCACTCGGCGGGCTGTCGTCACGCTCAACTCTCGGAACCCTAGCTGGATGCCGTTGTAGGGCCATCCTGAAAAGGAAACAGGTGTGCCACAGTCAGAACAGTATACCTGGTGAGATAACACAAAGTAATCACATAGAAAACATGAAACACACACATGCAATCAATGTTTTTGTGCATTAAGTCCTAATTCAGAAGTCAGGGTCCTGGTGTACAGATACGTCGGCCACCGCACCAACACTGGACTCCCTGAACTGATAACCACATCTAATATGCTAAACACTATTGCTTCACATAGAAAATATCAGAGTCCAATGGTTCTGCGGTAGAACCGAACTCCTCTGATACCAATTTGTCACGACCCGTCCTCGGGCCCGTGCCGTGACTACCCCAAGCCCACCTTCCATAGGCCAGGGGCTGGCGACTAGCACAAAGGAGTAAATCCCGGTAAAAGGGAAGGCATTTCCTATGTAAAGTAAACCACAAATACCACAGAGCAAGCAGGCAGAAGAAGTAAACACGAAGTAAAAACTGAGTACAACAGTAAGTGCGGAAGAGCAAGTGGGCCAGTATACAAACCCATACTGAAAGTAAAGTATAACTCAAAAGGGAAAACAACAACTAAAAAGTAAAGCCACAGTGTCGAGCCATCCACTGGAAGTCCCACCTGAAGGGTGAGTACAGATAGCCTCTACAGGTCCTCGGGTCCAACCGTCCACTCCAAGAACGTCCCGCCCAGTGGTCCACCTCCAGGTACAATCCTGCTCCGCAAGCCTCAACCGTCTCTAGGGTTTCTGCACACAGCATGCTCATTCCGGGGGGGTCCACTCCACAAGCCAAGAGGTCGATGCATCAACTGACATGTATTCCAGAGTTGATGTGTAACACCGCGAGATTTTATGAAAAATATTCTTTTAATTTCATTAATGTATTGTGTTGTATGCTACACCATGATTACCTTGCACTATACACAACACCGTATTAGCTTGTAGTATACGCAACACTATTCTTGGATCGTGTTACACACAATTTTGATAATAGTTATTCTACGCAAACATTGAGTATATATATATATATATTCAATCTATAAATGAAATATGGTTGGATTATGTTATACAAAAAAACGAAGGATTCTTGCACAACACGAAACCCTGACTTGGTTTTCATTACACGCAATCGCGACCTTCCTCGATAGCGTGTGTTGTACGCAATACCGGGTGTTACTAAACAATAATATATTATTATAATATAATTATGAACTAGCCGTTATGAATAGTATTAACTAAATTTTGAATCTTATAACATTATTATTCGTTCTACACATTTTCTAAGACATGGTATAAGAACAAAACAAATTTTTTCGGGTAAAATAAGTATTTTTCAAAAAATGCAGTTTTGCCGCCTTTTGATGGCGCACCCACTTTAAATATAGTTTTTGAAATGTTTATAAGTTCAATTTGACAAAATAAAATTATTAATTGGAATCATGAAATAAAAATTTACTTTGGATAAATTTTTCATTTTATTCTGATGACTTTCATATTTTAATGAATAGTAAAAACACGCTATATTTTAATTGAAAACAACTTTTTTCATCGTAATATCTTATGTGGTTAAATTATAATATTGAATGGTTTTAAAGTATAAATAGAATATATTTTTACCTTTTAATATAATTTATGCCATTAGCATTGATTTTACCTTGAATTCGTAGGTTAAATCAATTCAATCTTTTGCAATGTTTTAAAGAAAACCCCGTTTTCTTTCGACAACGAGATTAATTTTAATTTAATTTCTGAAACTTTTGTTTATTGAATTTGGAAAAATGTATTGAATATTTAGAATCAGTGGGTCCAAATTATGTTAATAAGATACTTTTTATTTTTTGGAATTATGAATAGTAACAGCGGTAAATTTTATTTACTATAGTTAAAGGTAAATCGGGTAATTAAGGGTAAATATAAGATTATAAAATTACCCTAACACTTGGAAAAATTCTATTGGATGGCTAAAAGTAGACCCATATAACCTAAGGGTCGGATTAGATTCATTTTATGGACTTTGTTCCATGAAATGAATTTAATTATTATTAAAACCAAAGAATGTGACAACATGTCACTTTCTTATGTCTTATAAGTATAATAATTTTAATTTAGTGATAAACTTCATGAAACTTCGAAAATGAATAGTTTACAGAAAGATAATACAATTATCTACATAATAGGAATTTATTTAGAATTTTTAGGGATTAAATAATTATCATTTATTATGACACAAAGGTGATGCAGTAATTCTCTTATTAATGAAATATCGACATAATTGATTTTATAAATGCCCAAATAAAAGTAATTTGAGACTTTTTATGAATTAAACTAATTTTCTAGGTTAATATGACATGTTATTGGTGATATAAGTAACTTGTTTCGAACCTATCATTCTGTTATGAATTTCTTAAAAATCATGTACCAAATAGTGTCAAAATTTTCATAAATTGGTTTTTAAAACAAATATTATATTATTAATTGTTATTTAATTCCTAAAAATATAAGGTTCAGCAAAATGACTTAGATAAGGATATATATATTAATAATAAACAACTTGTGGTTCGTTTGGCTTGTTATGATATGTTTATTAACCATATAGTGTAAGAAAACAAAAAGACACGGTAAAAGTTAAATTATTTAACATAGAGTTAAATCTAATTGATAAGGTTAAAATAATAACCTAAACTTGTCTAAATACTATTGGATGAGAGGACATCGACCCATCCCCACTTTATCTTCGAAATAAGACTCTTTGGAACCATTATATAAAATAATATTTTGAGATTTTCCTAAGGTGCGCCTCTCCTCCCTTATAAAAGGGAACCTCCTCTCTCTCCTCCTCACACCAATTTGAGAATTCAAGCTCGGACAACCCCTTTAAAAATCTCTTATACACTTCCCTAGAATCATCCTATAGGTCTTGGTCTTCCTAAAAGACCATCCTTAGTTCTTAAAGTGGAGGTTAAGTGAAGGCGCGTCAAAAAGAGGTAATATCCATTACCGATCTTTTTTCAATTTCTTTCTTCTTAAACTTCTTCTTATTTAATTGTTTCATGATAAAGTAATAACATCAGTATTTATTATATATTTATATGTTATTATAAATATGAAAAAAATCTAATTAACCTTCTATCCATCCTACGGAAAAAGGAAATCATCGAGTGTGCGTACATACAGAATATCGTCTCCACGCCGTGGTGTAATCTATTTTCCTCCACCACCTTAATTGGATGGGTATAATGGTGTAATGAGTAACTATATATGATTATTATAAAGTGATATTGATACTGAAATAGTATACATACACTTCAACACAATTACACAACCATGAGAACGATATCATCGCTCGTGCGTACGTACGGACTATCGTCTCCACGACGCGATGAGATTCATTCTCAACATTAACCATTCATGAATGATTATAAAGTATATATAATGAATAATAATGAAATATATGACATGTTAAATCTACTGGATTTATGTATATATATATATGTATGTCATCTACTTACTTCCATTCAAGATAATAAGAAATGGAAAACAACGTTCATGCGTACGTACGGACTATCGTCTCCATGAACGGTGTGTTTCATTTCATTTATCTATATATTATATATATATATATACTGAATATATATGATATATAAATCATGTTTTATATTCTGGAAGTAAGTAAATCATGATATAAGTAAAAATAATGTCAAGAATAACAAGTCCAAACACCTACGATAAATAAAACGATTTTACCCAAAACACTTCTTTAAGATGGAATTTACAAAAGAACGGGTAATATAAAGTCATAAGTTAACCATATATGATATCATAACAATGAATATGATTCTATAAAAAGTTAATGACATTATTTAAATCATTATACAGGAGGTTCAGATACGTACAAATCATATCAGACATAAGGTAAGGGAAATATCACAATCTCATTTTTATCCGAGATTGCTTATACTTTGTCATTTACTGGGGTGTATTTTATCATCAAAATCCATGTTTCCTCAATATGTAATATTATTTAAATCCACCTACATTTGTTTAAATCCAATTTTACCCTTCAGTGAGTTTTTAGTAAAATATAAGAAAGGAATCTTTTGTCAGTTTTCGTACGAAGTACTTTTTTTACTTTTCTGAAAAAAGTATGAAGAATGTTTTTTTAACTTATACGGCATGAATGGATTTTTAAAACATTATCTCCAAGAAGTTTCATTTAAAAGTTTTCAGGTTTATTTTTAATCAACTTCTTTTAGTTTATAATTGTACGACATGTTAAGAAAGGAAAAGTTTTTTTGAAGAAGAAAGGATATTTTCCTCAAGAATGGAGTTCAAGTGTTTTATCAAAATTATTTTCCATATATGATAATAAAGGGTTCTGTTTTTTATCCCTATTTATTTGATTATGTTGTGATGGAATTATATTTTTATGAATTCCTTTATCTTATATGACTTGTTTTATGATGTCACGATGTTTAAGATTCCCATTTTTAGTACATGGCTTATGCAATGATGTATGATTTATGATTTTGTGGCACATATAAGAATGGTATCATTATGAGATGGGTGGGAACTATATCTCCCTCCAATGCATTGGGTAAAGATTTTATATCTCATGAGATAGACATGGCTGGAATGGTAGGTTATACCGATTCAGTGAAATAGGACTGAAACGAGGGTGACTCTGTTCAGAAATGGACTTTGTCCACTAAGTTAGTCTTGGCAATGAGTCTTGACTAATACGATATGATTCTCTATTAGTATGTGTGTATGCCACAAAGTTTCATGTTTTATGTTATGATTATTGGGATTTCATTTCACTACTATGATTTATCCCATGTTATGAAATTATGCACTCTTTTGCAGGTTAAGATTTCCAAAATGTTATGTTCTTATGAATATGATGTGATTGATATTTATTTTATTTACCCTTACTGAGCATTTGATCTCACCCTTTTATGTTTTCTTTTCCCCAGGAAATAAAGAAAGGTTTTAGGTAAAAAAATGGAATATCTTTATGGGAGATGTTGAAGATCTTTCACCACGATTAGAATATTATATTCCGAGTTTCCAAAGACACTAAACTATTACGATCCTTGTGTGTGTGTTTTTGTTATGTAATAAGTATTCTGAAAAAGTAATGTAATTTCCATGTACGTCAAGCTTCGGGTCTCTACATGATGTATCCCAAAAGTACCGTAGTGGTCACTACCGAACCCACATAGGACTCCAGTACTGTCTTCATTGTCATCGCAGAGCCAACTCTAGGGTTCCCGCACACAGCAAGCTCGCTCGGGAGGGTCCGCTCCACGAGCCGAGGGGCTGATACATCAACTGACACATAGTCTAGATTTGATGTATCCAAAAGTTCTGTATCGCCAACAGGAACTCAACATCGAAGACAGGGTGTCAAACGGACGCCCGGTCTGAGAGTTATTGGCCTTTTCATCCCAAGGGCCTGGTTGGTTTTTAAGGAAAAACCAACCTGAACGTACTCCATCTGGATCCAAAACTCATGCGGAGTAAGCCAAAATATTTGTCTCACTTAGAGGAATCCACCAAAGCCGACGGCACATCAATCGGACATCCAGAGCCCAATATACGAGCATTTCCGCTCCGAGGGCCCAGTTGGTTTCGTGTACGAATGAACCCGGACAAACCCAATGTACTCTGAAACCTTGAGTGTGATATACCTAAACGACCGTCTCGATCCAAGGATTGCATCGCCACTGACGGCGCATCATTTAGAGGACCGTAGCTCATGTTATGAGCAAAAGACCGAAAAGGTTCGAAAACAGGGGGGTCTGGGCCCGGACCGACCCGGCTAGGGTGGCCCGGACCGGCCTGGACATGACCCGGCCCGGCCGGTGCGGGCGCGGCCTGGTCGGATGGCGGCTCGGCCATAATGGCCGAGCGGGTGCAAGGGGGTGCCACCCCCCCCCCCCCCCCCTTGATGGAAAGCCGCGGGCCGCAAGGGGCCGCTTGGTGTCACCAGACGCAGCTTAAGCCGCGTCCCTTCCTCTGCGGTCCCGCGCGGCGGCGGGACCGGCCAACGCCGCCGCGGCTTCAGCCGTGGTGGGTCTTCCCGGTGACGTGCCGGTCGCCGCCACATCCTGGTGGCCGGCCGCCGGCGCCGGCGCGCCGGCGTGGTGCGCTGGTAGAGACTTCCGCGGACCACCGGACGCACTCCGGTGGTCCGATTCGCCTGCGGTCTTCACCGGTGATCGTCTCGGGACCCGAAATTCACTGCAAAGCCTTCAAAATGCTCGAATGGCTTGTTTTTTCACCGTCCGCTGTCCACACACCAAGAACAAAGGTCGGTGGGTTAGGACTTGTTCGTTGGTCCGCACCCACCGCGTTAGCGGTTTAAAGGTCTCACAACAATAATTTAATCACAAGCCGCGGATATAAATCACAAATATTTAAAAGAATCAAACCCCTACCTCGTTGTAGTCGTCGAACGAGTTCTTCGCGGAATTGACCATCATGGAAGAAGATGATCGTCGTGTCGCAGAAGGGCGTCGCGTCGTCGCGGTATACGGCGTCACGCCGACGATCTCCGAGGTTTAAAGAAAAACACACAGATTTTATTTCATGAATTAAATATGTGTTAAGGATAAAATACACAAAGGAAATTTAAAAGTTCCGAAATCTCCTACCTCAAGCAGTTGATCAAATATTTGTCGTGGGAGGAGAAACGTCGCAGAAGAATGTCGCAGGAGAAGTATCGTCGGTGTCGCGGAACACGGCGTCGCGTCGTCGATCTCTGAGGGTTCAGCGTTCTTCGCGTTCTTCGCGTTCTTCACGTTCTTCGTGTTCTTCGCGTTCTTCGCATTCTTCGCGAATGAGGATGAAGATCTCAAGCCCTGGAGTATTCTCCAAATCCTCTCAACGAGCAATCCTCAAGAAGACAGGCGTTAGTCTTATTTTATTAACATGCCAAAAAACTGAAAAACAAACTAAGTAAAAACCCATTAATTCATAGAATTAATTTCAACGAATAAACCGCCCAATTAATAGGAGCTTTTAAGAGTTTAAGAAAATGCCCTAGTTGACTTTCATTAATGAGGAGTTTTTGCTGGTGTGTTACTTAGAGGAAAAGAAAAGGTGGGGCTCGTGCGGTCCCCACCTCACAAATATCCTACCAAGAGGGTAGGATATTTTGGATTGCACCCTAACCGCTTCAACTTAGCTCAAGTGGATTTAAGTGGCATTTAAGTGGCTTTAAGTGAAATAAAAATAAAGTTTCCGCACCACTTTGTTTTATTTCTTAACTTAACCCCAAAAATTTAAAAACCACACCCGAGCAAACGCAACTCCAGAAGAGGCGTTTCTAAGAAAATACCGATGCTGAGATTCCATCGGTGCCCTCGAAATTTGATTCCGATCACCAGTTCGAATGTTAGAAAAACC